>CM070013.1:16521088-17121088 GCA_036247105.1 Cirrhinus mrigala | reverse complement strand
TCTGGGCAAAGCTTGTTCCACACAGGGATGAACAGTGTTTTTTGATAAATTCAGGTTTACACGATGTGGTCCAGGAATTAATACTTATCAGATATGCAGTGATTCGTGAGGACACATGCTTGTTAGAAGTAAAAGTGGCCTAAGTACCGAGCCCTGTGGCACACCAGTTGGCATTTATCGTGGGGATGGCTTGCATGGTGGCAGCGACTTTTGCATGGGCAAGCAACAGTTATATTATTTTTAGAAAATGCAAAACTTGTTTAACTCTGTTTTAATTTATTACTAATATTAAAAATAATGTTTGTTTTAATGTACATTGTAGCTATTGGATTTATTTTTTATTTGATTTATTGTTTCAGAATATTTCTGCTGCATCTCCTCATATGTTTTGGCTTCAAAATATCTTTGAGCTTCCATTTAGGGCATTATATTCCATTTTGAGCTTTTTATATTGTGCAAAATGTGACCCACAAATGAGCATGAACCCTGAAGCAAAACATCTCAAATGACTAGCGCAGTGGGAGGCTGCTCATAAAACACTTCCACACAATCAAACACACACATACACACACACGCTGGCAGGCATCTTGTCTCAAATCTCTTGGATCAAATCATTCTTGAATGCTAAGCAGCACAGTCTGTTGTTTTGTTGTCCATGTTGCTAAGCGACCATCAGCAAGTCAAAGGCTGAAAGAAAAGGCAAATCCCGAAAGAGAACGAGACGTGGTGGAGGGCAGGAAATTGTGAGTTTTTAAAAGCCAATCTCTGGTGCTTCTGTGTGGACCAAGGTGCAGTGTTTGTGAAGGCGAAATGTGGGACACAAGGTCTCTTGAGAAGATGGTGAACAGGACGACTCTAAGCACACAGAGAGTGGTCCACGCACACATTCTGGGTGAGTGTAGCCTTAATAACACACAAACATACTGTCTCTTCAAGCCTTCATTAGTACGTACCAGGTCACATCTAGGTTCTCCTCCAGTAGTGTAATCTGAATTCCTTCCGAAGTGCAGCAGAGAGCATTCTCTGCCTTGGACAATCAGAGCAATCAGTGTCATCAACCTCCCCACGTCCAGCCTAATGACTCTGGCATTTACTCCCGCAGTATCTGCTACTTGACTTTAATCTAACAAACCGAGAAATGTAGAAAGAGAGTTCAAAAATTATATATGAGTTCATGCACAAAACGAAAGAAAAAAAAAAAAAAATATATATATATATAGGCCATTCTACAGAATTGGTGCAAACTGCTGTATCACAACCAAAAAACACATTTAAAAAAGCACTTAAGTATTCAAATCTTAGATGTTTATTAAGATCATTTTATTATCTATTGAAAGCTTAATATATATAAAATCATCATTTAGTGGGTTCTTTCAGTTGGGAGGTGGCTAACCCCTAAATTTCAACTTATTTTTTTTCCATTGTTGTTTTTAAATGTATGTAAAAAACAATAATAATAATAATAATAATAAATTATAAAATATAGATTTTATATGTAAATATATATTTACTTCGTAAATTATGAAAGTTTATGTAAAAAATATGTCCTGTGAGTAGATTGCTCTCATCATTTTGAGGTAAATGTGTTAAAAAGTCTGAAAAATCTGTGTGTAACATCACTACCGAACACCTTTTTTTCTGCAATTAAGCACACTTTTTTTGGGAGTTATTCCATAACATTTAGTTTTTATTTGTATATCACTGTTCAGAACTGTGCTAGCTAACCGTGTGCTGATTAGCATCTTTAAGTTAGTTTCAAAAGCATCTAAAATTGTAACTACCAAAACAGTCACTACCGAAACATTAAGTGGAGTTTCGGTAGTAACATCTTTGTTTTTTGGAGTTTTATTCCATAAAATTATCACTACCGAAACATGACATCATTGTTGCGGTAGGGACAAAAAGGAAAACATAATCCTCATATCTGGGGGAAATAAACAAAATTTTAGTTTTTTTTTTTTTTTAGAATGTTTTAGTAGTGTTTTAATATGCAAGTTAAAATTCTGTAATGTGATGTGGTTGCTACCGAAACATTACAGAAAATGTGCAGACACTACCGAAGCATTGGATGTTTTGTCAAAAATAAAGTACACTGAAACATTTCAGGATTTGTCTCCAAAGGTGCCCCTGATTTTGAACATCCGAAATGTAGTTTAAAAGCAGCTTCAAAGGGCTCTAAACAATCTCAGTTGAAGAATAAGGATCTTATCTAGCAAAAAGATCAGTCATTTTCTAAAAAAAATATATAATTTATATACCTATTAACCTCAAACGCTCGTTTTGTCTAGCTCTGCGTGAACTCTGTGTATTCCGGTTCAAGACAGTTAGGGTATGTTGAAAAACTTAGAAGCTGCTCTTCAGATCTTAAAAGACATTTCACCCAAAGTCTTAAATTAATATTTCACCCAAAAATGAAATTCTATTCACCCTCATGACTTCAGCAGTAGAACAACACTGGACCTCACTGACTTTCATTGTGTGGATGAAAAAAAGTTTTCAGAAAAGTTGGAACGACATGACCCAACTTTTATTTCTTGGTGAACGATCCCTATAATGGAGTTTTTGGTTGTTTTAACTGTAAATGTATGCGGACATTCTCAGATACTTTAGTCTTGGAAGAATTTTGATGAGAAATATTTGGAAAAAACAATCTCTTTAAATTGCTGACTTGTTTGGTGTCTTGGCAAATCTGTGCATAGTTTGAAACTTTTCTCTTCTGAAACTCTAGAAGGAGACATGTGTGTCCTTTTTCCACAGGAGAAACATGTGGAAAGACTTAAACCCAAGTTTTCATTTGCTCTCCATTAAATCTTGTCAGTGTCCAGGATAAACGAGTGCGATATTAGAGATAACATTTATGGTTTTTCTTTCCTGCATCTGAGATATTTTCTCATGAGGCATGCCTAAGATCTTTCATTTATAACATATTATTTACAGCGTATGTAATTTTTAAGATTGTGATCAGTTGCCATCTGTTTCATCCATCGACTTTCACGCTTAAACCATGTCTTGTTTCAGAACTAGGAGAACAGTTATGTCCATGGTCATCTCCCAGTGCTACACATGACCACGTAAAATTGGCTCCAAACTCGGTCAATTCACAGCCTGCGATTGGACAGGAGCAGCCAGACGGCCTTGCCATGGAGGAATTTAAGCAATTGGCAGAGAAGGAGAAATGCACTGCCCTTAGACTCCAAGAGGAGGTGAATATTAGTAATCCTCAAGTGAACCATGTCGAAAAAGTAATTAATACAGACATATTAGACTGTAACACTGTGTCTCCTGGAATTCAAAAAGCCATATTTCAGTCTCCAGGGGAGCAGTCCGGAGAGATTTTATTAGGACTTGATTAAAACTTTCTGATAAAAAGAGTCAGCTTCTAATTCAACTTCTTTTTCCCTGTCCAGCAGCAGCAACAGCATAATCCTTAACTTCTCTCCTCGCTGCATCCGAGTGTCAGATTTAATGAATGATCCGGTTGCTACTCCAACGCCAGTAGCAGTCAAAGCTTTGCCATTGTGTCAGAGAAATGAGAAGAGCTTTTGTAATAGGGTGTAATTGCTTGTGTAATTGCTCTCCAGGGAAAGCAAGCAGCAGCCAAACTCAGAGATGGCTCTCCTCTTCAAAAGCCCAGTACAGTTGCCCTGCCAACACTGATCATCCATCCTTTTCTTCCTCTCCCTCCCTAACGCCCGCTGTCTCCTTGTGTTCTCTCTGCCTCTCCATCTCCCACTTTCCGGTTTCGCCCCAACATCTTCATCATCTGTTCTTCTCTTCCTCTTTCAATTCATCCTTCTCCATCCTCCCCATGCGCTTTTATCCATCTTCCTCTGTTTTCCTCTCGCTGTTCTTTATTTCATCTCCATCACTTCTTTCCCAGAGTCTGCAGGCCCGGTTTCAAGAGGCTCTGCGAGCAAGGGACAGGCTGGAGGCTGAAATGAGGCGGGAGCTCCAGGTTGAGCTGCGGGCCCAGTTCAGAGCTCATTGTGAAGGCCTGAGGGCTCAGATGGAGGAAGAGAAGGTCCAGGCCGTAGGGGAGGCCTGCAGGAAGCTGCAAGAACAGCTGCACAAAGAAGCAGAGGAGACCAGAGAGAAAATAATACACACTGTGCGAGAAGAGACGCAGGTGTGTGTGTGTCTGTGGTCTTGTTTGTCTATCCTTATTATGGGACATTTGCATCCCACAATAGTTAAATCAGATACACTGGGGTGACCTACCTTAAGGTCATCTTCATAAAGGCTGTGATACACAAGCGGCAACAAAAGCCGACTGTGTTGTCGCTTCATGTCACCTGTGTCTGGGACAAATGGTTGTATTTGAACATGTTGCAAAGACTACAGCCAACGGCGAACCAGAACTTGCATTCTGTGAGAGGAAATAACTGCATACACCAGCAGGTGGCAGTAGTCTATATTCGTCATTTAAAAAAGCAACCCAGGCTCATGAAAATACATGCCTCTAAATATATTTCTGCAACACCTTTATTACGTACCTTACTGCAGTTTCAAAGTGAAATGTCCAGAGAGTGGCGCTAAAACACACATTCAATATGTGACCGTGGCACTTTTTTATTATGTTGATAAAGGCACTTATTACTGCATTTTTATTACGCTGCTTGAGGTACGTATTGCGGCTGTTCAGAATTCAAATATCCGGGTAGTATAGCTAAAGGTTAATGCTCTGTCGTGCTGGAAATATCCCCTACACCTCAACCCTAAACCTACCCAATAGTGTTAACAAATGCAAAAGTGATATAAAAACACATTTGATAATGCAGCCGTGGTATTTTAACTTTTTATGCAGATTTGAGCTGTTTTTGTACTGGAGCTCTTCATCACTCATTTCGTCAGCTACCAAGCAAACCTACTTAAATATAAAACTCATGCATATGAAGCTGTATATGTGACAACAACGTTCAAAAGTAGCAGTTTTCAAATCATCCAGAATGTTAACATTGTTTTGAGTCATAAAATAATATTCTGCAAGTAATTGTGTGAATATTGGGCGTTATTAATCAAAACTCTGTACTCTGAATAAAAGTTGTCTGAGTTTTACTGCCTCTAGTGTTCACTGTAAAAAATGATGGTGAATTTAACAATAAAAGACTGCAGTAAAAACCTGTTAAATGTTAACGGTAAGTTCCCCTACTATATACGGTAAAAAACTATTAGACATTGCATGTAATTTTATGGTAGTATACCGTTTTTGGAAGTAAAAAATTAATAACTGTAAACTGAC
The DNA here is from genome assembly GCA_036247105.1 of Cirrhinus mrigala. Classification (NCBI taxonomy): domain Eukaryota; kingdom Metazoa; phylum Chordata; class Actinopteri; order Cypriniformes; family Cyprinidae; genus Cirrhinus; species Cirrhinus mrigala. The sequence continues at coordinate 17,115,849 of CM070013.1, read as the reverse complement.
ATTCCCAGAATGGGAATCAGAAATGGATGTTTCTTTGTTGAAACTTTTTCATCACCACTTGCTTTTGGTGGTTATCAGTGTATTACAAAGGTATAAAACAGATTTCAGTACTTCAATAGGTTGGTACATTAACATTATATCAGTTAATGAAATTACAGTATTTAAATGTAAATTTAAGATAAAACAGTAAAACCTAAAATGTTGCTAAATGCGGGTAAGCAACCACAGCTGCCGGCTTCTTACCATCAATTTTACGGATTTTTTTAACAGTGTTCATTTCAACTGGAAACTGCAGTGATTCGTACATATAAGTATCTTTTTTCCGTTTTGCAGAAATGTATATAGAGGCACGTATTTCCATTAGGCCTATGTTGAAAAAAAGGGAACACAAAACTTCGACTTTGGATATACAAACTATAAACAAAGCAGTGCTTGCTTAACATTTTGAATATCAATGATGCTGATCAGTTAGTTTTTACTTTGTTCATTGTAGACAGCCACATTGCTGTGAAAATATTCACATATTAGAATGCTCAGGTAAAGTGTAGATGTAAAACTAGAAGAGCCATGTGTGTATCCTCTTGATTTCATTGTTTGCTTGCTTTCGTCACTTTTGTTTTTCTTCTTGTTCAGTGGTTCTCTAATGCCGGGTATCACTATACAATTTTAAGCCAGATTTTCACTAGCCAACGGTTTTCTGGAGCAGACAAAAGCATGAAATCTGAGGCAAATTGTTGCTTGTACATGTGAGTGACGATCGCATAGTCTCAATGTTTCACCTCTAGTTGTTGATTCAGTGTGTAATGTGTTGTTTGATGTGTAGTACTTTGCAAAACGTGTAGTGTGAAAGGAGCAGCGATCTGACGACTTTGAAAATCACCAGGGGTGACCAAACTCGGTTTTGGAGGGCCGGTGTCCTGCAGAGTTTTGCTCCAACTTGCCTCAACACACCTCCCGGGAAGTTACTAGTATGCCAAGTAAGAGCTTAATTAGATGGTTCAGGTATGTCTAATTGGGGTTGGAGCTAAACTTTGCAGGACACTGGCCCTCCAGAACCGAGTTTGGGCACCCCTTGTATAGAAATTAGGTGCCAAAGAAACAAGTACACTGCCATCTTTAAAATTCTGTCTTTGAACTTCTGTTTTTGCAGTAGTTCTATCCACGCGGAAGTAAGCCTACGAGTGAGACTTCCGATTCATTATACGCTATAGGGAAATAATGAGAAGAAAAACAATGTGTAGTATATGATAAACTGTTTGCACTGCAAACTAGTGTTTTCATAATAAGGCTGATACATTAACATAATATGGTAAGACACACCAATTTGATAACAAGCAACAAAAAAGCTGTTTTGTACAGATAAATATAGCTAGATGCGGATGAGACTGGAAGCCTGACTCATAAAATCTACAAATGGTATAAAAAGGTGGATAGCATCGCTGTTGAAGAGTAATTAGCTGATGAAGTTAATTTACATATTGTAGAGTTAATGAAAGTTATCATGATGAGCATTTTAATGTTCGAGGCGGATGTCATGACAAAAGTCAGTAGACTGGGATTTTCTTACTGTAGGGAGATGAGGGGTAGATTGAAGAACGAGTAGTAAAGCCTCTCCTTCATTGACATCCATTCAAAAACGGCATCTGGTTTCCTTTCCCACGTTTTGCCAGACCGGAAGCGTTAGCTTTAGCCGTTACGCTATTTCGGCTAATGGTTGCAGGCTTGCCATCTAGTGGCTTTGGTTTTTACAAGAAGCGGTTCATTCATAAGTTTGTACGACTTCACCTTCAGGCTGTGGAAATACAAACTCAACGCAGAAGACAACTAGCGCAGCGTTTAAAGGGGGTGGAGCTTCATGTTTATACCCGCCTCCAACAGCCAATCAGAGTGAGCTGCCTCATCAGCTGCCCAACCGTAAACATTTTCAATCAGCCTAAAAACCCTAGCAACCACTCAGAACTGAATTTATAACTGAGCATGGACCACTTCTTTTTTCACGCAATGTAAGAATCTAATTATATGGTAATATATTATTATGGAAAACAGAAAAAAAAATGTTGAATAACTTACAATCAGTCGATTTATTTAGCAATAACTTGTCGCAGACATTATCCTACTGTGGTAATGATAAAAATAAAAATAAAAAATACCAGGATGTTCTTCAAAACAACTGGTTTAACAACAAGACGTTAAATTTTACTGTAACAATAATATATTAATATTAAAAATTAATTTGGCCGCGGTAAGATATGGTGCCAAACGAGAGCGAGACGATGGTATCCCTCATTTTCAATGGGAGACATGCGAAAAACATGGATGGTTTTGCTGGTGGTCTGCAAGCACTTTAATGCACCCAAAATCTTGCTGCTTTTACAAGAAGGTATGTCGAACAGATTATTAATCAAAGAACATTTCACTGAGCTAATATCGTAGGGCTAAACATTGAGGAGACAATCGTTTTTTTACTTCATTGAGCGTCCAGAATTGTATGTCCTGTCAAAACTCACATACAGAAGTTTATGCAAAATAAACAGTCACAGCATACATGAGTTGGTTTGCCACGTAAAACCAAGTGCAATATATCATTAACTAAATTATGTGTGATATGGTAAACTATACTAGTCATACACCATACACGATAAAGTAGCATATTTTATTTAATTCAGAAGAAATTGTAAATAATGAAAAGCATTATGTGGGGGTCAGTGATGTGCATAGTGAAAATTTGCTGTAGGTTCTGTTGTATGCAAATCAGACACAAATCAATAATAATCAAAAGTTACTACTGGTTTGATTTTACTAATATATCAACTATGTAAATAGCTGAAGAAACAAACTTTGCAAAGTTTAAATGTGACTTATTAGAATCGAGCAGTCGTGAGTCATTCACCTTGTTCATTCCCTTCCTCTGCCTCTCAGGAGTGTGTGAGGAGGTGTGTGCAGGATGCCGAGAGAAGTATTCGTGAGGAGTGCGACATGAAGGCAGAAAGAGAGAAACGGGCCCTACAGGACAAACATGAAGAAGAGATATCTGAGCTACAAAACAGGTAAAAATACACATGAATCTCTCCTCCTGCTTACCCCAGCTTCCTGCTGTGATGTATCTCAGCTATTCTCTTTCTCTTTCCAACCTTTTGTAAATTTTATCAATTTCTCTTTTTGTATCTCTCTGCCTTCTCTCTTTTCTACAAGAATCCTAGAATATATATATATATATATATATTGCTGTCCTCATTAACACTGCTTCTCCACCACTTTGTCTTTCTTTCTTCCTTTTTTTTTAAATAATGTTTTGAAGTCGTGCATGACGGTGCATGTGTGTTCCAGGATACAGCAGCTGCAGGACAGTCTGGAGCAGGCCTGCAGGGAGCGCATTCACTATGAAGCAGAGTTTAAGGTCAGCCCTTGTAATGAGGTCATCATGAATAAATGAACAGCTCCATAAAGGGACCCGCTTAAATCCAGCATCTGCAACACCCTGCAACAAAATGACGGAATAACAGAACTCTCTCTCTTCCCGTGCCAGGACGTCCTCTGACGTTTGGTTCTTATTAAGCTTAGTTTGTTTCCCCCCGTGAGTCTGTGTTTCTCCCTGTCTTAATAGACAACAGTATTGACATTTGACCTTTCGCTTGAGGACGTTTCCATCTTTGGTCATTATGATGATCCACCTGTCTAACTAAAATTTAATCAGCATGTTTGTCTGCTTCCATCTTTCTTTCTGTCTTACAGAAGGTGCAGGCCAGCTACAGACGCTTTGTGGACCTGACTGATTCCTCCCTTCACTCTGATTACCTCTTAAAACTACGCAGACTGGGGAGAGAGCCAGGTCTCATGGACACTGCGACACAGACTGATGAGATCACCTCCTAACTGTGATCTTGTGATGCCAGTGTTCTCACATCACACTGTCTGGGTATTTGACATGACATGTGGATAAAGCACTGTCCTTGCTGTACTTTGTCTAAACCATTTTAAACATTTGTACACTACTAGTCAAAAGTTTTTGAACAGTAAGATTTTTTATGTTTTTTAAAGAAGTCTCTTCTGCTCACCAAGCCTGCATTTATTTGATCCAAAATACAGCAAAAACAGTAAAATTTTGAAATATTTTTACTAAACAGTTTACTTAAACAGTTTTCTATTTGAATATATTTTAAAATGTGATTTATTCCTGTGATTCCTTCAGGATTCTTTGATGAATAGAAAGATCCAAAGATCAGCATCTGGTTATTTCAGATTATCTGAAATAAAAAGCTTTTGTAACATTATACACTATACCATTTAAAACCTTATTTAAAATGAGTCGGTATAATTTCTTTTTATTTTTTTGGGGGTGGGAGAAATGATAATGATTAATACTTTTATTTAGCAAGGTTGCTTTAAATTGATCAAAAGTGATGATAAAGACATTTACAATGTTACAAAAGATTTCTATTTCAGATAAATGCTGTTCTTCTGATCTTTCTATTCATCAGAGAAACTTTCAGAAAAAATTTACTCCGCTGTTTTCAACATAATAAAAATAATACACGTTTTTTTTTAGCAGCAAATCAAAATATTAGAATGATTTCTGAAGGATCATGACTAGAGTAATGATGACAAAAATTCAGCTTTAAAATCACAGGAATAAATTACACTTGAAAATATATTCAAATAGGAAAGAGTTATTTTAAACAGAAAAAATATTTCAACATTTCACTGTTTTCGCTGTACTTCAGATCAAATATAAATGCATATATAAATGCATGCTTGGTGAGAAGAAGACTCTTCTTGAAAAAGACATTAAAAATCTTACTATTCAAAAACTTTTCTGGTAGTATATAAATGTTAAAGTTGTGGCATCTAAAATCTATTTTCATTTATATATTTATCTTTACAAACTTTTTAACTTTTTTTTAGATATGAAACATAATAAATAGAGAAATAAATTATATATATATATATATATATACATTTTTGCAGTGTTGCAAGATAAAATTGAGTACAGCACATTTTCTCTGTCTGCATGTAAAACTAAGTTTAGCAGATAACATTTTAATAAATAATTCTGCATGTTTAACACCCTATTAGTCTTATTTTCATTATAGTGCAGTGACTGACACTAGTTATGAACAACATATTAAATATGTAATAATTTCCTGGAGCAGCTTACACATTGTTATTGTTTATTTTAAATAGCATGCATTGTATGTAATGTTACTCACTGATCCAAACGTATAGTATACTAGACATTTCCACTAGAAAATGACAAATAGACACACATATCACAGGTAAAAAAAAAATACAGTATTTTAAAAATTATCGAAATTGTCCGAAATCATCTAGTTTACTAAAAGTTTGCTAGTCGTTAAAAAGACCTAGTTATCAGATACCTTGCTTTAAATATCATTTTTAATGCCATTTAAAGCCTTTTGATGAATTAGGACAGCACTAAAATGTAACATAAATGTGACTAAATGGAGGGATTCATCGTTTATAATTGTTATATTAATATTACATAAAATAACATTAATATTATATAAAATCGATATGGCTGTCCAAAAGGGCGTCCAGATTCGATCTGTAAAGCGTTAGTGGGCTGTGAAATCATTACTTCGCCGCTGGGTGTCAGTGCAGGCAAGGTTTTACTCCTCCGCCTTACGCCTTGGGGTCCCATCAGCAGCGCTTAGTCCATAACACACTTCCTAATTGTAGTTTTCAGATGTAATAGACAGGCATACAAACACAATTAATTAGCGATTTTTCACATACGCATAACGCTGAAAATCATTGCAGTTTCAATTGGACGGTAGAGATATTTATTAAACAAGCTCTTTATCTGCTGCATATCTTACTAAGCCTGTCATTAGTGTCGTTACCACCAGCATGAAATGTTATTACATGCACCGTTACCAGCGAATGCACTGGGGGCGCTGTAGCTCCGTAAGCCGTCGCTTCTGAATGCACAGCGTTGATCGGTGTGATCGGGTGCCAGGGATCACGATCATCATATCAAACGGAAAAAGAAGCAGTCACAAAAATTTACGTGCGCAGAGGCTGTTATTATTTATTTATGGACGTAGAGAATCCTTTACACGAGCGTTGGGAAATATGTTTGCATGGTATATGGATGTGTTCGTGACTGACGTGATTTAATAGCACCTCTACATGCGGAAAAAACAAATCCCCCAAAGAAAAATCCGCTCCGTTAGTGCGCACTCCAGCCGGAAGATGGGATTTTTCTTATTCGAGCGCGCACACCTCCCCTTTCCCCCTCCTCCTCCTCCTCCTCCTCCTCCTCCCCCTTCTCCTCTCTCTCTCTCTCTCCCTCTCTCTGTCTCTCTCTCTCTCGCTCGCTCGCTCGCTCGCTCCCTTTCTCAAACAACTCAGTCTGTCAGTGTGCGCGGAGCGTTAGGAACAAGTCTCACTAGTCGGATTTGCAGCCAGTAAGAGAGACACATCGAGAGAATCCAAGCAGGACAGACGAGAAATGAACTATCTAATGACTTGCCACATCCGAGCACATTCTCAAATACCCTGCAACCGAGACCCATGAATAAGGATTGCAATATTTTTTTTCCACCCTGGAAAATCTGGCAATAATTTTGTCAGTCTCGGCACATTTGTAAATTTGTGTCCATTTGATATGCTTGTTTTTAATTTGCATTAATTAGTTTCGTTTTGCTGTTTTTTTTTGCGTTAATTATCCGGATTGTTTGCATGCGGAATTATTGGAATCTCAGAGGCAAGCAGGAAAATCCAACTGGAGAACTAGAGGAGAGAAAGAGAAGCAGCGAGATCTGTCCAGCATCAACATGTTCTTCTGAAGAGGCGAGGAAAAGCTCATTCCAAACCATCAACCATCTACCATCATCACATTCCCGTCCTAATTCGTTGGAAAACCAGTATGAAGTGGGAGTGAAAAGGGAATGGGAAAGATAGGTCCAGTCTAAAAGCCCCGGAAAAAAACAATAAGCATCACGAAATACTGGAAAAGTAAACTCTTGCGAGGGAAATTGCAACAAAACGGCTGTGGGAATTGAGTTTTGTCCACGAGCTACTTTTCCCTAAAGACGTTTTATTGTGGAATTCTGTCGTTATAAATCCACACAGACTGCACCTTTGTTTAAGCTGTCCTCCCGTGTGTGTGTTTTAGTAGATATCCATGCAGGCTCCCAAAACACGTTGTTCCTGATCACACTGACGGATTCACCTGAAGCACAAACGCTTTGTTCCGAGTCCAGAGATCTCCAGCCTCTGGGAGAGTATCCCGCACAGCTTTGATGGGAGTAAATAGACGGAATTCGGGATTTCAAATGGCGAGTCGGGGCTGTGAAAATGGATTGGGAATTCTCCTGATATTCTTAGTGGATTTACTCGGGATCACGGCGACCAACATGGAGCCCATCTACTGGAATTCCTTGAACAAAAGGTAAGAGCCGCAACTAAAGGCATTGGGCACGGCGTTTATTCCCCGTTTATTTAAGAAGAGCTTTGCGTTGGAGATACCCGAACGCCTCGTGTATTCGCACAAATCGTTGAAGGACGGCTTTGAAACGGGGGAAAGAAAGCTGTTAAGCGCTATTACGCAGACAAGCCCCTTAGTGGATAATCACGAGTCTGCAGAAGTTACGAGCATCAATGTCGCCAGACTAATAAATGCCACATTTCATTGACGGTGTGCGTTGAGGAATTTTACGACGGTAGCCGCCACAGTTATTGACGCTGCACTGTTTCACTGCCTCTCCTTCAGATACGCTCCAGTTAGATTGGCATGAATTTTAGTTGCTCAACACCAAGTGTTTTTCGTCTTAATGCCGTTTAAACAATGTAACCTTTGTAAAACGTTCTTGCTTAACTTGTAAGAACGTGTTGAAGTCCTCAGAGCTGTTTTAGTCACTAGCTTAACTTCTGTCATGACAGCAGTTATTAAAACAAAAGAGCTTGCTCTGCCAAGGTGTAAACTTTAACATTAACATGTCGGCATTTCGTCGACACCAGCCATGTAAAAATGTTTACATGAATTCAAAACCACCTGCACTTTTATTTATACGTGACAACTGTAAAATACGACTCGAACTTTGCTTCTTAGGGGCTATTATTAGTTAGCAACTTATCTGCTGTCATGACAGTAGTTAAAACAAAAGAAGGTGTAAGCTTTCACTCTTCCACAGGATTAGTGAACGTGGAAACACCTGAAGTGAAAAGTTTTACACGCAGGTGTTAACTTTAGATGCTCAATCAGTCCCATTTCACACTGCAAAATTTATTACTCCAGTCACGGAGGTGACACGATTTTCTCTGCCGCAGGAAGGAATAGTGGCTAATTTACGGCTGGATTTGTCATAGTATATATCTGTAAATAAGGGGGAGGTTTCTGCAACCCAGCAACTGTGAATTCATTTAGTGGGGAGCCAAAGAAAGCCATGCAAACGGCGTGTCCGGCACATAAACGACGATTTATGGCCGCGCGGACCCCTTTCTTTCTTTCGCCCTTCTGTCATTACTGGGCTTGTTTAAATGGACACCCGGCGTCGTGGGAGCACTTGTGTGCCCGGTCTAAATCGGTATGTGGGTTATGAGGGGCTATTAGTGGTGCCACGAGCTCTTGAAAGACGAATAGGTTTTTAATGTGTCCATGTGGCGCATATACCGGGCTCTGCGCTTCAACAGATGCTGCTGGGGGGGATGGAGGGGGTTTATTCTGTCCCAGTGGCCGCTGGCAGACGCTCTTAATGAGGGTTCTTGTCGGTGTTGCTTGTGTTAATCTAGCAGGGGTTTGTGGGGACCTCATTTGAAACGGGAGCGCGCGCGCGGGTGGGGGGCATGACCGTGACCGCGCGTTTTCTGCTTGACCTTTACCTGAAAACGAGAGAAGGAGCGCCGCCTGCAATCGTTTTTAACTGATTCAATCACTTGTAATCGATGTAAATCGATCAGCAGCGGGCGCTGGTTTTCTCACGGATTCTTCGCACTTTGAATGATCCGAATTCACTTCATTTCACAGTGGAAACGCTCACAGTTAAGTCAAGTCAAGACACCTTTATTTGTATAGCGCTTTTAACAATACAAACTGTGTCAAAGCAGCTTTACGGTATTAAAATAGTGGAAAATAGTGTGTTGATAATGCAAAAGGACAATAGTAAAGACTCAGTTTTCAGTGATGTCATCGTCTAGCTCAGTTCAGTTCAAATGTATTTGTGCAATCAAGTAAATGATATGGCTTGAAATAAAGTGATATCATCGACTTTGTTGCATAGATCCTACTACACAATTAAGAAAACCGTATATTGCAGGCTGTGTTTATTTTACACATCTACATAACCACATGTATGACTCCAAGATGTCTTTTAAAGATCGCTTGATCTGGAACACATCTGCTGTGTACAAACATCTGATAAACATCTATAAGATGTCAGATGTTTAGTTTTACCTTAAAGACATCTAATAAATGTATATTTGACATCAGACAGGAAACGTCCTATAGACGTATTGCAGATGAGCAAACACTAAAAAAAAAACATGTTCCGGATGTAAATTCAGACGTCAAATAGACATCTCTGTGATGTATGTGTGCTGTCAGGGTACTCACTTAATAACACTTGAAACAACAAAAAAGAAAACGCAAATGTGTTGTTTTTTATGGACAGTCCATTGCATTAGCAAATGAAGCATATATTGTTAATAGCTGATTAATTTGCCCAGATAATCTGCCATAAATGTTAAGTACTAAACATCACATGTGTGACCCTGGACCACAAAACCAGCCGTGAGTAGTACGGTATATTTGTAGCAATAGCCACCAATACATTGCATGGGATAAAATGATCGATTTTTCTTTTATGCCAAAAATCATTAGGATATTAAGTAAACATCATATTCCATGAAGATATTTTGTACATTTTCTACTGAAAATATATCACAACTTTAGAGGTGATTTTCTCAATATTTAGATTTTTTTGCATTTTTTTGATTTCCAAATTTTCAAATATTGTCCTATCATAATCATACATGAATGGAAAGCTTATTTATTCAGTTTTCAGATCATATATAAATCTCAATTTAAAAAAAAAATTACCCTTATGACTGGTTTTGTGGTCCAGGGTCACACATGAAGTCCTATTTGTTTGCATTAATCACTTATTTACTTTTGTGTCGCATGGTAGCTTGAACGCTGTAATGTAAAGTCTGGTTTATTTCCATACAACCCACATACACAAACAGCATCGCCATATTCATATTTGATTTCAAAACACAGTGCAGTGTAAATTTGGCTGCTCACGCAGACACGCACTTACAAGACATCTGCACCGTGTGGTTTTGCTCCAGGCTACAGGAGTCTGCACAGTTCGCACTAAAAGTAGCTGTACGCAGGTTACATTGTTGGCAGTTCTGTATATTTAATAGGGATCAGTGAACCTCTGCTCCTCAGTGCTTTGAAGATGAGGTCCTGCACCTGTAGAATGTTTTATTCACCCGTTGTATCCCATCGCTCTCTCCGTAACTACTACTACTCCATTTCGCCCTCTCACGATGGCGCTGCCACTCTTCTCCCCGTACAAAATTAGAAACATGTGTAGCCTTCAGAGGAACGAAGAAAGAGTCGAGAAGTGATGGGAGGAAAGAGGGATCGAGAGACGAGGGAGGAACAGCGGGGCGCATCCTTAAATGTACAGAAATCAATATCTTCTAAGCCATGAATGTCAGTTTGAGTTAGGCTTACGAAAATGCAAGTCCAGCACAAAGATCACCTTGAAATTGTCTGCTTAGGGTAAAAAATCTATGAAGCAAAAATTGTGTTTGTTCACAGACCCTGCGGTTTAATGCAATTCCGGAATGTATATTTAATTAAGGAGGTGTAGATGAAAAATGGTTTCTTGAGAGTGAAGCAGGACTTTTTTTTTTTTTTAGTAAACAGTAAAGGAGTTTCTCTGTAGGCCAGCTTGTCCTTCACCTTCTGACATTCACACCCCTTGATACATTGTTTACACACAAGAAAGACAAAGTGCGTTTGTGTGTCCTTGGTACCCGACCCTCTCCGGATGAGCAAACACATCTCTGACTGATGTTCTGAGGGGTCAGTTAGGGCCGTGTAATTCTTCCAATTGACTATGTTGAGACGCTGGTCGGGTAATTTGATCCCAAACGGTTACTAACGGTTCAGAAGGTTTCCGTGTTCTTCTGTCTAAATCACTGTGCGTTTCGGTAATTGCGTTTCAGAGATTCAGATCCGGCTCAAACCTGTGGGGGGTTTTCCGATAATGAATTCAGACGAGCGATTGTGGGTAACTGTAAGGATTTGTGTGTTATCGTAAATGTCATAGGGTCTGTGTGGGTACGCGTGATGGGCCTTTTGTATCGGCGCTCGCTCTCAAAGAAATATGTTACCCCCACTGGATTTTTTAATAATTAATTTATCGCAGGCTAATTGGGCTCGGATAAAAGCGCTAGTTAAGCGATCTCAGGCTTAAGACGAGGAAATTTGGGAGGGAGGTCGTTGGGAGAAGGGATTAGAACGAGAGATGATCTCAGTAGGTCACTGACATACATGGTTGTGTTTAGAAAGTCCTAATTTGTGCTTCGGATAAACATCTGCTAAATGAATGTGAACGTAGAAACAAACACGGAAAGTTTTTTTTGACACATTTGCGAGTGGATTAGAGGTTTGAATCCGTATTAATTTGCTAAACTCTGTAGATCCTTTTAAGCTTCCTGACTGGAAACACCTCTTTTGGTCAAGGGAAATTTGGTTTTATTCAGAGAATTTAAATGGTTGACTGTGTGTGCAGCATCACTGTGGTCTAAAAGAAGAAAGGAAGAGAGAATATGCTTTTTTGTGCCAGAAAATTTTATGCTTTTTAAACAAAGAACAATACAGTGAACTGTTCTTAAATGAACCATTTTGAAGAACATTAAAAAAAATGTAAAGAACCTTTTTCCACTATAAAGAAACTTTTCTGCATTTGAAAGGTTCCATAGATGTTCAAGGTTCTTCATGGAACCATCAATGCCAAGAAAGAATCTTTATTTTTAAGAGTGTAGTGTATGAGTACATGCTTGTGTGGGCTTATGGATTTATTCTATGTCTTGAGGGTGCTATTGCAAAAGTTAAGTAAATATGTATTTATACACACTCACACATGCTGTTTTTGTGTCTTATGTTCACCTAGGCTGCATTTATTTGATTAAAATACAGTAATATTATGAAGTATTATTGCAATTTAATATATTTTAAAATGTAACTTATTCCCTGTAATGACAAAGCAGAATTTTTGTATATGCTAATATGCTGATTAGCATATTAGACTCAATGTTGAATATTACAATCATATTAAAATCAATGTTGAAAAAAGTTGTGCTGCTTAATACGTGCGTGAAAAAAAAAATATGTGTGTGTGTGTCATTTTTTTTTCACGTGTGAGTTTTCAACATTGATTTTAATATGATTTTAATCTTATATTCAATACTCGTATTCATAAGTATTCGTTTCTTAAAATTTTTTTTACTGACCTCAAACAATGAATGGAAATGTTTATTGGAAATATTTTATTTTATTTTATTTTATTTTATTTTACTTTATTTTATTTGTGACCCTGGACCACAAAACCAGTCATAAGTGTCAAGTTTTTAAAATTGAGATTTATACATCATCTGAAAGCTGAATAAGTAAGCTTTTCATGGGTGTATGATTTGTTAGGATAGGCAATATTTGGCTAATATTTGAGATACAACTTTTTGAAAATCTGCAAAAAAATGTAAATACGGAGAAAATCGCCTATAAAGTTGTCCAAATGAAGTTCTTGGCAATGCATATTACTAATCAAAAATTACGTTTTTATATATTTATGGTAGGAAATTTACAAAATATCTTCACTGAACAAGATCTTTACTTAATATACTTATGATTTATGGCATATAAAGATAAAGATGAAGGCTTGTACAGCATGAATGTGTGTGAAATAGCATTGGAGCTCTTATATAGCATCTTCTCAGGACCCTGCAGTGAGAAAAAGGGGAAATTGTAAGCGTTTGTGTGTGTGGTGCAGGGTCTGCTGGAGGCTTTACGAGCTCTCAGCAACAGGAGCTGTGAAAATGGCTCTCAGCTGATGTGGCAGAATAACTGCAGCCTGCCTGCAGACAAGACACACACACACAGACACACACAAGGCAATATAATGGGGAAACAAAGGCGCCTTCCCTGCGGAGACAGCCAGAAGTGTGTTCGGGGGCTGTGTGATGCAAATATAAGGAACACATGTTTACACAAACACACTTCTGTGTGCCGAAATGCATCCAGACGTTTGTGGGGTGTTAATTTAAACTATTTAGAAATAATTGAAAGGACGTCGATCGTCACACACACGGGGTGATTGTTAAATTCATGCTGACGTGCGGGGAACGGTGTGTTCCTGAGAGCGGGCCCCCAGGGGGCCCGGGCCTCCTAAACCCCTGCAGCATGGTACAAGAGACAGCATGTGTGTGTGGTCTCGCTCTGAACATCTCTCATCACTCTGTGTTTGTTTGAATCTGTGTATTTGTGTGTGCAGGTATGTGATGACAGTTCTCGGAAACTGGGCCTACTCACTTAAGCCATAACATTCAACGCAGGCTGAATATGAAACAGAGAATCAGTTCAGCTCATTCTCTGCCATCTTCCTTCTGTTTTTCCTTTTCTTTTCTTTTTTTAAAGTAATAAAGCTGATCAGGGTCTGCCCACCTGCTGCTACAGATGTTAAGACCTTCACTTCTGTTTTCACTCTCTTTCTGGGCTAATTCCATTCACAGGTTTAAAGGGTCACATGAGCGCTGGGCAGGAGGCTTTCCGTCTGTGTGTTTATGTGTGTGTGTGTGTGTGTGTGTGTTTGTGTGTGATTTGGTTAGTTCTCACACAGACCGCCTTTACTAATCAGGATCATCCTCTCCTGCTGCCGTAAGGTCCACCATGGGTCAATGACACACGCACATACACATACCATCAGGTCTGGATTTGGCTAATGAGACTGGGAAGTTCTCTTTTTTTTCTTTCATTCTTTCTTTTTTCTTTCTTTCTTGCTTGCTTTTTTGCTTTCTTCCTTCTTGCTTTCTTGTTGTCTTGCTTGCTTTTTTCCAGATTACAATCTTTCTTTTTTTTCTTTCTTTTTTGATATGATTTACTGTTTTCGGTTAGTAAAATGTTTTTGCTAAAAGCATTCTGATATTCTGAGATTTTTTTTAAAAAAGAAATTAATACTTTTATGCAGCCTGGGTGCATTACATTTATCAAAAGCTTTATTTATAGTTCAAGTCGAAAGTTTACATACACCTTGCAGAATCTGCAAAGTGTTAATTATTTCACCAAAATAAGAGGGATCATACAAAATGCATGTTATTTTTTGTTTAGTACTGACCTGAATACAATATTTAACATAAAAGACATTTACATATAATCCACAAGAGGAAATAATAGTTGAATTTATAATAATGACCCCATTCATACGTTTACATACACTTTTAGTTTCACATCCTTAATACTGTTTGTTACCTGGATGATCCACAGCTGTTTTTTTTTTTTTAGTTATAGTTGTTCACAAATCCCTTGTTTTTCCTGAACAGTTAAACTGCCTACTGTTCTTCAGAAAAATCCTTCAGGTCCCACAAATTCTTTGGTTTTTCAATATTTTTGTGTATTTGAACCTTTTCCAACAATGACTGTATGATTTTGAGATCCATCTTTTCACACTGAGGTCAACTGAGGGACTCATATGCAACTATTACAGAAGGTTTAAACACTCACTGATGCTCCAGAAGGAAAAACGATGCATTGAGGGGGGTGAAAACTTTTGAACAGAATGAAGATGTGTACATTTTTCTTATTTTGCCTAAATATCATATTTTTTTTCATTTAGTACTGCCCTTCAGAAGCTACAGAAGACACTCACATGTTTCCCAGAAGACAAAATAAGTTAAATTTACCGCAACATTTAAATGCAAAAAGTTTTCACCCCCTGTTCTTAATGCATCGTTTTTCCTTCTGGAGCATAAGTGAGCGTTTGAACCTTCTGTAATAGTTGTGTATGAGTCCCTCAGTTGTCCTCAGTGTGAAAAGATAGTCCTCAGTCTCAAAACCATAGTCACTGTTGGAAAGGGTTCAAATACACAACAATGCTGAAAAACCAAAGAATTTGTGGGACCTGAAGGATTTTTCTGAAGAACAGCAGGCAGTTTAACTGTTCAGGACAAGCAAGGAACTCATAAACAACTATCACTAAAAAAAACAAAACAAAAAACAGCTGTGGATCATTCAGGTAACAACACAGAATTAAGAATCTAGTGTATGTAAACTTTTGAATGAGGTCATTTTTATAAATTAAACTACGAGTGTCTTTTATGTGCAATATCTTATGTATTTTGTATTATTTTGGTAAAATTATTAACATTTTGCAGATTCTGCAAGGTGTATGTAAACTTTTGACCTCAACTGTATATTTTTAGATGTCTGTTTAAATAATTTTCAAATTATATTTAAAATCTCAAATATAATATTTCAAATAAATGCTGTTCTTTTGAACTTTCTATTTATCAAAGAATCCTGAAAATGTATATATTTCCAGTTTCCACAAAAATATTAAGCAGCACAGCTTTTTCAACATTGGTTAAAAAAAAAAAAATCTACAACTCAAAATCATCACAGTCATCACAGACATAAATTAAATGTAAAATGTATGTTCAAATAGAAAACAGTTACTTTACATTTGTGTCTTTTTGATCAAATAAATGCAGCCTTGGTGACCCCGAAATTACAACCCCAATTTATTTTTTGGATAGTATACAATGAAAAAGTGATACAAGCCATATTTACAGACCAAAATGGGCGTTTATGACTGTTTTTGGGCAGTAAGCAACACCCTGCCAACCACCGCCAATGCCGTAGCGTGATTAGAAGAATTTTCTTGTTGTTCTCTTCTGGCTTCCTCTTTCCCCAGAGTTGATTAGATGAATCGTAAACTTAATTAGCCTGAGGAACACTGCCATGTTGCTATAGATTAGCCCATGTCACCCAGACCTGCTTTTATTGACTTCCCCTGCCTCTCTGTCTGCCTTCTGATCTGGAATCAGCTCTGATATGGAAAACAAAGGAAAAGCAAGTTTTACATGGCTGATTCCAGATCTAAAGGTCAGAGGGCTAAAATCTCTGTTGCGATAGCATCGTTTACTCTATACCGCAGCTTTGAAGTGTTTCTCTAGTGGTCAAAATCATCAGAATCAAAATCAATATTAATCAGAGGATACAGACAGTTTGAAGTCAGTTTGGCCATCTGTATACTGTGATTAAGATCAGATATGTTAGTCTGTCTGTTCTGGGGTCGGTCTGCGGGTCTGCAACGGGGACAGTGTCGCCGCTCGGGTCGAAGGTGACTGATCTCAGAGCTGTAAACGAGAGTGACAGACAGACACACGGAGCCAGACTTGATTTGCATCGCCGTCTCTACAGTTAAGTACACTGTGTCAGAAAACAGGAGGAGAACTGCAGTTATCAACGGAAACTGGGACATCTGCAGTTGTATTCAAAGCGCGCACAACGTGCAAACCTTTTCTGTCGTCCATTACGTCTGACTGCGCTGTTGTAGTGATAAGTGTTGTCTGATTTTGACTGAAGCCTTATGTTTTGTGTTAATGCCTGTGCTAAAAATACAAAAGACTTTATCTTTATGAAATCCTCCTAACCAAATGTGAGTTTGTAGTTAGCGAAGGTCAGCATATTACCGTTCTGGGGTCAGTATTTTTATTTAAAGAAATGAAATGAATAAATGAATACTTTTATTGAGCAAGGATGAATTAATCAAAAGGGACAGTAGAGACAGTTACAAAATATTTCTGGCATTTAAAATAAATGCTGTCCTTTTGAACTTTCTATCGAAGAAACTACTGTTTTCAATATTGATAGAAATAAATTATTCTTAAGCAGAAAATCAGCATATTAAAATTATTTCTGAAGGATCATGTGACTCTGAAGACTGGAGTAACGATGCTGAAAATTCAGCTTTGCATCACAGGAATAAATTACATTTTTACATATATTAAAATAGAAAACAGTTATTTTAAATTGTAATAATATTTCAAAATATCACCATTTTTACAGATTTTTTTAAATCAAATAAATGCAGCTTTGGTGACCATAGCAGAAAAGTCTTACAGACCTCAAACTTTTGAACTGCACATATATTTTATAAATCAGACATGTAAATAAAACAACATTTACAAAAAAGCGCAGATGTGCACCTCCCCATCTACTACTTTCAAGTAATCAGTTGATTTATCTGGAGTGCTTGAGTAGACAAAATGACCAAAATGCTCTAGCGTGTGTGTATGTGTGACAGTTTGTATTTGTCAGTTAGGGGGCCTGGGGTTTGACGTGACCTACTTACAGAGTGTGAGAGATGGTCAATGGATCACGACCCTGAAGGCTTCCTGCCTCACACACACACACACACACACATACGGTCTTCCCTTATAGAAAGCAGAACGCAGTACTTACAGTTGGTGACAGCGCTAGGGCCGCGTTCCAGCCTAACGAGAACGCATGGCCCTCCCACGGCTCCTCTGCACACTTCAACTCGAAGAATCCGTCATGTTAGGAAACATAAACCAGTCCCACCAGCAGCGCTGTTTCCTGCTATTGTCATTGATCGCTTATTACATGGACAAAACAAATGACGGAGACTACAATTACTACCGTCGACAGTTGTAATCAGTGCTGAATCAGTTTCCTTTAAGGAATTGTTCATCCAAAAATGAACATTCTGTCATCAATTACTCACCCACATACTGCTTAAAACCCATATGACTTACTTTCTTTATAGAACACCCAAGAAGATTCATTATGTTACAGGGATGCACAATGCATCAGTCAGTACCAGCTAATATTAGAGTTTGTCGATATTGATTGATATTGTATATGTTTATTAGCTTTTAAGACATTTTATTTCAGTTTTTAGTGTTTTTTTCCCTAATAATTTTCAGTTTTTAGTGTTTTTTCCTAATAATTGTATTATTTTTAATATGCTATTTTTAATATTTAATTTTTCAGCCTTTTAATATTCACTGCCTTTTATGTTTTATTTCACTTTTTAGTGTTTTATTTTTATTTTTTTATGCTTTTATGCATTTGTTTTTTCCAAATTGTTAACTTTAATCATTTTATTATTTTAATATATTAATGCTATTTTTAATATTTAATTTTCAGCTTCTTATTAGCCAGAATTTTAATATTGGTGCATTTCCTACTTTCTTTCATAATGAAGGCTGTTGTATGCCATATTAGATGTATATATTAATATTGGGAATATTTACTACCTTTTGTGTTTTATTTAACTTTTTTGTTTTATTTTCAATATTTTATGCTTTTATGTTTGTTTGTTTTTTGTATTTAATCATTTTATTCTTTTTATACATTTATGCTATGCTATTTTTAATATTTACTTTTCAGATTTTTATTAACCAGAATATATATATATATATATATATATATATATATATATATATATATATATATTATATATATATATATATATATATATATATATATATATATATATATATATATATATATATATATATGCGCCTTTTAATATATTTAATACCTTTTATTATATTTTAATATATTTTATTTAAGTTTTTAGTTTTATTTTATTTTATTTTACTTTACTTTATTTACCCAAAATGTCTGGGTCTCTCTTACTTGGCATACAACATTATTTTATTTTAATTTATTATTTATTTTATTTTATTATTGTATTATTTTCAAACAAAATGTCTAGGTCTCTCTTACCTGACATATTTTAATTTTTTATTTTATTTTATTTTATTTTCACACAACACAAAATGTCTGTACCTCTCTTACATTTTCTTTTCTTATATATTATTGCTATGGTATTTATATTTTATATTTTTAATATTAGTGCATTCCTCATATTTTTAATAATGTGCTTTGAGGTTGATCCAGACCCTAAAAGTGAGTCCATACAACTTGTGCCTACATATATATATATATATATTAAATCAAACAATATCTTTGAACTTACAAAAATGTAAGTCCTAATTTGCTGAAAAAGTAAATCTCAGTGACTAACAATGTCAATATGGCACTTAAAAACGTGTCGCACCATGGTTTTAAGTCATTAATGTGAACAAATGTAATTTAATATCACTTACGTCAAACCATGATATGCCTTGACATGCCTGATATAATCTGAATGAGAGTGCAACTGACATGAAAAGATTTTCAGTTGATTACAGTGTAATTTTAATACAATATATAGTGCCCAAGTCGTATGAATTACTTTTATAATGTTTTTTGGCCTGTTTAAAGTTTGACAGCCCTCAGTTAAATGGAAAAGTACGTTTTCAGCTTTTTGCTTAATTTCTTATTTTGCATTCCACTGAAGAAAGAAAGTCATACAGATTTTAAACGAGCGAGTACATTCATTTCGTTTTTGAATGAACTTCCTTTAAAGTTCAAACATATGCATTCTTTAAGCATTCATTACATGACTACGATATCAGATGGCACCGTTATCGTTTTTGGGTTTCTCGGCGTAGTTCAGAGCAGCAGTTTCCTCAACTGCATGAGAAGTGTTAAGCGTTTGTGTGTTTGTTTGTGCGTGTTTAGAGACCGGCAGTACTGCAGGCAGGGTGGCGGGGGCGGCAGGGTGAACCCTGTATTCATGAGCTGGGCGGCAGCTCCAGTTTGGCCCCCGGTGCTGATGCCATGTTTTAATATCGCTTCAGTGTTTCAGCTGCGTTTCCTATAATTCAGCCCAGCCTTGAGATGCACTTCAGAGCGCAGTCGGCTTTGAGTTTCACCCCTTTTTTCTCTCTCGCGGTCTTTTTTTTCTGTTTCTGTTTCTTTCCTTTCTGCAGAAAAGCTTTAACGCGTACGTCTGTTTAAAAAATGTTATAGCTCAGAGCGCTGGATCAAGTCCAACTTCGGGGTTAAATTTCCTAGGAGGCCGGACTCCCTCTCTCCCTCCTTCAGTAGCGTATCGCTCGCTTTTCTGGAGTCTCTCCTCCTCTGCCCCCTCTCCCTCTCCTCCCCTCAGAACAAAAGAGGTCTCCACTGCGCTTCGCTGAAAGACCTCAAAAACACACACACAAAAACGTCTCAACACATATACTCCTGCTTAAACACTGAATCATTCGGCAAAAATTATGCCTCGCTCGATGAATCCCCCCCTTCCCCCTCATTCTTTCACTCTCTCTTTCTATTAGTTTTCCTGTCTCTTAATCCAGTTGCTCTCTCACATTACACGTTTGACCAGACCGGGTGCGTGTGTGTGTGTGCTGGGTTTAAATAGTTGCTTGTGTTTCTCCACTCCGTTGCCCTGTCTTTTCGAAGTGGGTGGTTTGACGAGTTTGTGCCAGTCCGAACATCTCAAACACACACAGTTATTCTTTTGAATACTCTTCATTTTTAAAGCCACAGGCCCATGTCAGAAAGTTTTAAGTGTCTCATGCTCTTTGTTTCTGTGGTAAATATTTTGGCAAATTTGATTATGCTTTAAAAGTCCTTTAAAAACAAGTTGATGAAAGACTGTAAAACGATATATATCAAAACCATATTGACTATCAGCCAATATTAGATGCTTATTTAAAGTTAATCTTTAAAACATTATACGATTATAAACACTAATGACACAGATTAGTGTAACGTTTAGCAAATTCTTTATTTTTATTTTATTTTATTTTATTTTATTTTATTTTATTTTATTTTTTCTCCCAAAATGTTTGGGCCTTTCTTACTTGATATTTTATTATTCTATTCTATTCTATTTTTATTCTATTCTATTCTATACTATTCTATTCACCCAAAATGTTTGGGCATCTTTATTTTGTTATATTTTATTTCTTTTCTTTTCTTTTCTTAACTTTTCTTTTCTTTTCTTTTCTTTTCTTTTCTTTTCTTTTTTTTTCTTTTCTTCATTCAAAATCTTTGGGCCTCTTTTACTTGGTATTATTTTATTTTATTATTTTATTTATTATCTTTTCTATTATATTCTGTTCTATTCTGTTCTATTATTTTCTATTCACCCAAAATATTTGGGCCTCTCTTTACTTGGTTTATTATATTTTATTTTATTTTATTTCTTTTTCTTTTCTTTTCTTTTCTTTTCTTTTCTTTTCTTTTCTTTTCTTTTCTTTTCTTTATTTAAAATGTTTGGGCCTCTTTTACTTGGTATTATTTTATTTTATTATTTCTATTCTATTCTATTCTATAATTTTCTATTCACTGAAAATGTTTGGGACTCTCTTTACTTGGTTTATTTTATTTTATTTTATTTACCCCAAATGTTTGGGCCTCTCTTTATGTGGTACTTTTAATTTTTAATTTAGTTTTTTATTTTATAATTTTTTTTTTTCTTTTCGAAATCAGAACAGAAAAGGCTGAAAATCTCCACATATTGTCTGACCTGCCTCTCTCAGACTATTCGAGTAAATTAGCTGCATTTGTGAGCGACCGTGTGACTCACACCTTCTCAGTGGCGGTTCTCAGCGCTCCACCGCGGAACGACAAGAAAATCAATCCTCCTTTACCTTTCCTTTACCCCGTCCTTATGCACTTTTCATTCTTTTCCTTTCCCTTTCTCAGTAGTGCATTTTCCCTGCATCTCTCTCTCTTTCTCTGTTGGAGTCCAGCTGTAGTATAACTCCAAAGCCACGGGAGGGAGAACAGATGGAGAGGTTTTCTTTCTGTCCGTCCACCTAAAGAAAGGGAGGGTTAAAAATGCCAGGCGGAAGGGTGTGGGGGGTTTGTCGGGTGCCTGAGACAAAGACACAGAAGTGATGGAGCTTTGTGTGAGTGTGTGTAGAGTTGTGTATATAGTGTGTCTGGGCTGAATCCACAGTGAATAGTTGGGTTTTTTGCCGGACATATTTCTAAGATAAACGAAGGTCATTTTTGACAGGTTCAAGTGTTTTCAGCGTTTTTGTGTCTAAATTCATTGTATCTGACTCCTGTGGAGGTTGTTCGGAATATTTCCACTCTGAAACTTACAGTCTTGGCACAAGTATCCGAATGCTTAAATACTACTAAGTGACAACCATTTTTAATCCTGAAATTGAAAAATTCCATTATTTTATTTTATTTTATTTTATTTTATTTTATTTATCTCTTATTTGATATTTTATTATTTCTATTCTATTGTATTCTATTCTATTCTATTCTATTCTATTCACCCAAAATGTGTAGGCCTCTTTTTATTTTAATTTAATTTAATTTAATTTAATTTAATTTAATTTTATTTTATTTTATTTTATATCTCTTATTTGACATTTCTATTCTATTCTATTCTATTCTATCTGACTCCTGTGGAGGTTGTTCGGAATATTCCTTTCAGCCACACTGAAACTTACAATCTAGTGTACTATTGGCACAAGTATCCAAATGCTTGAATACTACTAAGTGACAACCATTTTTAATCATGAAATTGAAAAATTCCAATGTTTTATTTTATTTTATTTTATTTTATTTTATTTTATTTTTATTCTATTCTATTCTATTTACCCAAAATGTGTGAGCATCTTTTTAATTTAATTTTATTTAATTTTATTTTATTCACTTAAAATGTTTTGGCCTCTCTTACTTGATATTCTTTAATTATATTATAGTATATTTTATTTTATTTTATTCACCCCAAATGTTTGGGCCTCTCTTATTTGATACTTTATTATTTCTATTCTATTCTATTCTATTCTATTCTATTCTATTCTATTCTATCTGACTCCTGTGGAGGTTGTTTGGTATATTACTCTCAGCCACATTGAGACTTACAATCTAGTATACTATTGGCACAAGTATCCGAATGCTTGAAAACTACTAAGTGACAACCATTTTCAATCATGAAAATTAAAAATTCCATTTTTTAAGAAGAAACTGTTTAGTTTTCTATTCTGTGATTGGTTACGCTAGCTTTTTGAGAGGTACCATGTGTCTGATTTGTTAGTCAGGACAGCAACTGTAAACAAAGACTGTATATTGTGATTTAATGCACACAAACATGCAATCAGTGACTTTTTTTTGCATCCACTGGAAATTTGAGCATGGGTGGCCTCATCCTTCTTGACGCCACATACATGCTTTCAAACACACGCTTAGAATGAGCGGGACGGTGCGTCTTGTTTCATATAGCGCAACACACACTATCAATTACGTCTTTGCCTGGCATTCCAGAGTTTTCATTTGTGCATGTATTTCTACCCACCTGGTTCATGTTAGTCTCTCTCTCTCTCTCACTCTCTTTCCATGAATAAGTGCCCAGATCTGGGCTGAATGGAGTTTGATAGGCATCGTCAGGCAGCAGCGTTCCCTGTATCTGTCTCTCGCACTCAGTAGGAGCCGGGATATTGAGTTTCGCATGGGTTCGGAAGTGAAATGGGGTGCAGATGAAACTGGTCTGTCCTCACCCTGCGCACTCCCCCTCCCTCACATCTCGGGCCGCAGGGTGCTGCCGTCTCTCTTCTGAGGGAAATATCACATCATGAAGGAAAACATAGCTGCACTCTCCCCCCAAGTCCCTGCAGTGCAGATAATTTATTTATTCTTCACATCGGAATTGGAGCGCAGACAGGAATAGACAAGATCAGATTCATAAAGTCCTCATGTAAGATCTTGAAATGTGATCGTTTGGGGTGTAACTGTTTTTTTTTGAAGTGTTGAATGTCTGTTTTTTTTTTTTTTTTTTGGCGTTTTGATGTCTTGAATTTTAAAAACTAAATCTGTTTAGATTTTGTGGTAATAGTGGAAGAAGGAATATTTATTTAATGCAAATCAAAATGAAGCTGTGAGAGATAAAATTGCTTTTACTGTGGTGTAATGTCTTAAAGGAACAGTTCACCCCAAATTTGGAACTTTTTAAAAAGATTTTCATGTCAAGTTGCTCGTTTTCATTCAGTGAAAATGAATGGTCACCAAAAAAAACAAAAAGGCAGACAAAAAAAAAAGTCCATACACTTTGTCATTCATCTTAGGATGAAATGTAGCTTTCATAATTAACAGTTTTGGAGTTTAATGAAAATTTTCCATGTTTCATTGACTAAGTGAATGACACATGCAATTATACGTGACAGTACCGCATGCTTAAACCCAAAGTATACTTAAGTTTTGATGCAAATGCTAGTGAATACATACTGCCATTCAAAACTTTGGGATCAGTTAGATCTTTAATGTTTTTTTTTTAAAAAGTATTTTCTGCTCATCAAGGCTGTGTTTATTTGATTAAAAATGCAGAAAAATCACTAATAATGTGAAATATAATTGCAATTTAAAATAGTGTTTTTCTATTTTAACATACTTTAAAATAAAATTTATTCTTGTGATGCAAACTGATTTTTCAGCATCATTACTCCAGTCTCCAGTGTCACAAGATCCTTCAGAAATCATTCTAATATGCTGATTTATTTATTTATTTTTGGAACCTGTTATACTTTTTTTTTAGGATTCTTTGATGAATAAAACATTAAAAAGAACAGCATCTATTTAAAATAGAAAACTTTTGTAACAATATACACTACCGTTCAAAGTTTGGGGTTAGTACATTTTTTCTTTCTTTTCTTTGTTTGAAAGAAATTAATACTTTTATTCAGGAGGGATGGGTTAAATTGCTAAAAAGTGATAGTAAAAGACTTATATTGTAAGAAAATATTTCTATTTTGAATAAATGCTGTTCTTTTTAACTTTTTATTAATCAAAGAATCCTGAAAATGCATCACAGGTTCCAAAAAAATAAAAAATAATAAACAATAATAAGTAAATATATATATATATATATATATATATATATATATATATATATATATATATATATATATATATATAATATATATATATAACTATTTCCAAAATTGATAATAAATCAGCATATTTTAATGATTTCTTTTTTGAAGAAATGCTGTTATTTCTAAACTTTTTATTAATTAAAGAATCCTAAAAATAGTATTGCAGGTTCCAAAACAAAACAAAAAAAACAAAACAATAAAATGTCTTTATACTCATTTAAATGAGAGTTGCAGGTTTTTAGACACTTAACTCTAACTTAGGCAAATAAATCAACATAAAAGTTGCCATATATCTCTGTTAAAGTTGTATCTTGTCAAATTTTTTTTCCCTGTTAAGTCACGACACAGTTTGACAGCTGGCTAAAGTGAGCGAATCTGTCTTTAAAAGCAAACATAATTATGTCAGCACGTTGAAAAGACAGGGGTGGGAAGAGAGGGGGTGTTTTGATTTATCCGTCCATATTAAGGCGACATTTGCAAACCAAAACCATAAACAAAACAGAGCAAGTGGCTCAATGGACGTGTGAAAGTGAGTGGGAAAACAAGAGCCAACGGCCTGTACCACTTGACCCTGTCTTAGGGGTGTATGAGCGATGGGTGGATAATCCCCCTACACTCACACCCCTCTGAGACCCCCTCCAGTGCCGCCCCAGTGTAGCGCACTCGGCTGTCAATCACGCCACAAAGCTGTCTGTTAGGGGATTAGGACCCTCTCTTTCTTCCTCTAGACTTCTCTCTCTCTCTATTTCTTCTCTTGTGTGTCTCTATCTCATTCACTTATTCCCTTCATTGGCAGCTGTCTTTAAATCCGGTTCATTTTCGGCTTCCACACATCCTCTCGTTCTTTAACTCTCGCTCTCTCTTTCTCATTCGTTTTCTCACCTCTTGGCTGTAATCTTCTCGCCGTACCTGCTTTTCCTCTCAAGCCGATTCTTCACGTCTGTCCGCTCTATCTCTCCATCCCATTCGTCCCTCTTCCCTCGCTTCTGCGGGAGAGATGGAGGGGCGTCTGGCAAGGATGCTGCCGCTCACTTGTGCCAGGAGCCGCAGTGACAGACACACACGCGGACTGCAAAAAGGGATGCCAAGCATCAACCTGAACTTGTCCAGACCAACACCACCCACAGGAAAGAGAAATCACGAATGTGATCTCTGTAATGGCTCAGTTTTGTCTCCTAGAGCAGTGGTTGTCAAACTTTTTGACTCGAAGGCCCCCTGTTGTCCAACACAATATTTGAAAGCTATTTCCAGTATTTCTGCTGCAATTATGACAAAGCTGCTTGTTTTATACTTTTTTATTAGCAGAAACTGGGTGTATTGATATTAAATTAATTAGCTAGATTCATTATGTAACTTCAGAAGTTTTAACTTTAATTAAAACAACAGATTTTGACAGGGATTTTATTTATTTCATTATTTTAAAGAAATAAATTTCAGTTGACATGTTGATTTTGTGTTTTTAGCATCTTAATACTGAGTCAGTTATTTTAATATATTAATAACTTATTCATTTAAATCCACAAAATGGGAGTATGACTGATTAAACGACATTTTGTCTTCACAACTTCATTTTGTGACTTTAGAAGTTTTAAGAACTGAATGTTCTTCAATTAAAAACAACAGTTATTCCGTTAAATTTTTACAATTATTTTATTATTTTTAATTATTTAATTCTATACAAGAAACTTCAGTTTAGATCTTGATTTACATCTGTGGTCAGATCCTCAAAGAGACTAAATTCATATAAAACCAAATTACAGTTGAGGTCAAAAGTTTACACCCACCTTTCAGAATCTGCAAAATGTTATTTATTTTACCAAAATAAGAGGGATCATACAAAACGTATGTTATTTTCTCATCTCTCTATCTCCCCCAGATAAAAGATGTTTACATATAGTCCACAAAAAAAAAATAGTTGAATTTATAAAAATGACCCTGTTCAAAAGTTTACATCCCCTTGATTCTTAATATTGCGTTCTTACCTGAACCTTTTTTTTGTTTTTTTTTTGTTTAGTGATAGTTGTTCATGAGTCCCTTGTTTGTCCTGAACAGTTAAGCTGTCTGCTGTTCTTCAGAAAAATCCTTCAGGTCCCACAAATTCTTTGGTTTCCCAGCATTTTTGTGTATTTTTGTGTACCCTTTTCAGCAATGACTGTATGATTTTAAGATCCATCTTTTCACATTGAGAACAACTGAGGGACATGTAACTATCTTCTGTAGCCTCTGAAGGGCAGAACTAAATTAAAAAATATGTACACATCTCCATTCTGTTCAAAAGTTTTCACCCCCTGCTCTTAATGCATTGTTTTTCCTTGTGGAGCATCAGTGAGCGTTTGAACCTTCTGTAATAGTTGCATATGAGTCCCTCAGTTGACCTCAGTGTGAAAAGATGGATCTCAAAATCATACAGTCATTGTTAGAAAGGGTTCAAATACACAAAAATGCTGGAAAACCAAAGAATTTGTGGGACCTGAAGGATTTTTCTGAAGTACTAAACAAAAAAATCAACAAAGCAATTTTAAGAGAAAGACCTGATAAAGTTACTTGAAAAAAAGGCATCATCATATTTGGGTGTCTGTGGCATCAGCAAGTTTGTTAAGCCTTGTCTTGAGCTATGAAAGAGCAAAATCTAAGCAAAACATTTTCCTTCATGTGGCCACACGCACACAGGGTTCATGTTATGAGATCGAAAGAGATTTAAATTTCTTTTCCCCCTGTCCTTCACCTTTCTGTCTTTCTAATATCGCTAATGTGAATGTCTGGGGTTCATTCCTAGAGGTTAACATGATAATCAGCTAAAATACCAGGAATAATCGCAGACTTTAATCCCTCCTGATTAGAGCTCAGAGAGAGAGCCCATTTTCCTGTTATTGCAAAAACAGGGAGCGTGTGAGCGTGTGTGAGAGAGGAAGTGCAGGGTGATTTAACGTAGTTGTCTGTAACGTTATCTCTGTCTTTAATTCATCTTCTGAATGATCTGGTGTAATTAGATTTGTTTTTTATTCTCTTCCCTTCTGCTAGAGATTGATGCTCTGATTAAACCCACAGTCATAAGTGAGAGTTAGGCATGCTTGCTCGCTCTCCTTCTCTCTCTTTTCCTCTGTCGTCTAAATAAGCAAGGCCGTAAGTTCAACAGTGTCAAGAAACATTGCAAGACAATTACGTTACTCTACCTTACTCATTAACCTGACGTTAAATTGATGCAGACTTGTATATATTTAACTGAATCTTCTCTGCCCGTCTCTTCTCAGATTTCAGTAGCTGAGATGATATACTAATCTAAAACAGTTAATTTAATTTGTGTATGTTTTATATACATGCATTTTAATTTATATTATTTGAGAGGAATGGAATACATACATGGAATATTACATATATAATTATCTCTTCAACTAGCCTGTGTAGACATACACTACCAGTCAAAAGTTTTTGAACAGTAAGATTTTTAATGTTTTTTAAAGAAGTCTCTTCTGCTCACCAAGCCTGCATTTATTTGATCCAAAATACAGCAAAAACAGTACATTTTTTTTATTATTTAAATAACTGTTTTCTATTTGAATATATTTTAAAATGTCATTTATTCCTGTGATTTTAAAGCTGACTTTTTAGCATTATTACTTTATTATTATTATTATTATTATTATTATTATTATTATTATTATGTTGAATACAGCTAAGTAGAATTGTTTCAGGTTTCTTTGATGAATAGAAAGTTGAGAAGAATCTTTTGTAACATTCTTTATCATCACTTTGGATGAATTTAAAGCATCTTTGCTAAATAAAAGTATTCATTTCCATAATTTCTTTCACAAAAAAAAAAAATAAAATCTTTTCAGTGGTATAGTGTATAATGTTACAAAAGCTTTTAATTTCAGATAAATGCTGATCTTTGGATCTTTCTATTCATCAAAGAATTTTGAAAAAATGTACTCAACTGTTTTAAATATTGAGAATAATAATAACAAAAAATGTTTCTCAAACAGCAAATCTGCACATTAGAATGATTTCTGAAGGATCATGTGACACTGAAGACTGGAGAAATGATTCTGAAAATGCAGCTTTGATCACAGGAATAAATTATATTTAAAAAAAATTCAAATAGAAAACAGTTATTTTAAATAGTAAAAATACTTCAAAATTTTACTGTTTTTGCTGCACTTTGAATCAAATAAATGCAAGTTGTGGTGAGCAGAAGAGACTTTTTTTAAAAAACATTAAAAATCTTACTGTTCAAAAACTTTTGACTGGTATTGTATTAAAAAAACACAAAAACATGTAACAAAGTTACTGAAACATCAGCAAAAAATAAAATGAAAACAAAATATAAATAAAAAATAAGGTGTAATTCAAAATATGAACAAAAACTATAATGGTAAATTAATAATGAAATCACACAGATACATATTCAAATTCTAACCAAAAATTTTTTTGGGGAAAAAATGAAATCATCTACTTTATATTAATATTAATTTATATTAATAAACATTATATGTGTCTGCCTGTGTACGTATACATGCATGCTATACTTAAATCCTGAGCTGAATTGATCACATGGCCTTTTCCCTCTCTTTTTAACACACACATTCCATATGCATTCATGCACACATCCAGACAAAAGAGTGAGATGCCCCATACATAATACACTCCCGGTGGAATGTTTAAGCAAAAGAAAAAGTGATGAGAAAAAGAAAAAGGGAGAAAAGGGAACATATAGAAGTGTAGAGCAGATGGATATGCTTGCGTTATTAATTATGTCTCCTCTGGAGAATGGCAGCTTCCTTTAAGCTCAGCTCACTGCTGTTCTATAATGTAGCACAATCAGACAAAAGCCAATAAAGGAACGGGGGAGAGAGGAGGAGAGAGATAATCCATCGTGCCGTAAGCTGCGTCATTAACCGTTTCATAGTGCCATGTCATGGCGAGCTGCCGGCTGCGTCTTTGTGTCAAATCATCACTCTTTCTCTCTCTTATTCTCCTTCTCAAGGCTGGATTGTGGTGCGGCTTTTCTTTGGCGGCGGTGAAAACGTTGTGTGTGACTCTGGGAGTGTCATTGTCATATCTAGCAAAATGTCTTGGTGACTTAACTTTTTTCCTTAGGGTTTAACTGTTAAATAGAGGCATTTTAAACATATTTTGTGACGAATAAGGAATCTAGATAAATCACCAGCCTAGAAAACTCTGTTTTATTCATAATAAGGGGCCCCATTTATAGTGGGCCCCACATTTGTCACATGACCAGCTGAATACTATTCACATATTTACTTTGTCTTGGTTACCCGCATATTATTCATCACTTTCATTTTGTGAAATAAATGAATCATTTGTGACAAATATGGCTGCCAAAAATGATTTCTGCATTTGCATTAGCAATTAGTTTTGTGATTAGGTGTCCAAGACTATCGTATCTGCTAGCAAAACATCAAAATGTTTATTTCAATGTGTTTCTTGCCATTTCTTTTTGAGAAATTTACAAGCAAATGAACTTCACCATCAGTTTTTTTTTTTTTTCAGTTTAGCCCCAAAACATACTCTACATAACTACACAAGCTTAATTTCATGCATTGTTTTTTTTATAAGTGGTTATTAGCGTAATTGTCTTAATTTATGCTCAGTTTCCCCTTCAGGTCAGCTGCTGAATTGTTCACAGTAAGACTAAGAACATGCACTGGGAAAGTACATCTCATCTATGCTGCAAATGAGCGATGTAACGCAACAAAACTGGATATTTTCCGTTATAATCTTCACACATATGCAGTTTGGCTTGGTTGATTATAAAGGAAGTGATCTACTTTTGTCACGCCGCTGGCTTGTGGCATAGACACGATGCAGGGATATTTCAGGATATTGTGTGAGTGTTAGTGCATGTGTGCTTGGCTCCTGTCTTTGGCAGAATGTTGCTGTGTCTGGCACAGAGAGAAGAGGATAAGAGGAGACCATCAGAGATGGGATTAGGAAGAATTACACACAAACACACACATATAAATTGAGCCTGCCACACACAAACCTCATCAAATGTACACACATAGACTCACAGACTCAGTTTTGATTGATTTTGGTACAACCAAAAGCGAACAAATATGACTTAAAAAAAAGTGTCATTTACATAAAAAATAGGACTAGCACATAAGAAGTGTCCCTGGATCACAAAACCAGTCTTAAGTAGCACGGGCATATTTGTAGCAATAGCCAAAAATAAACTGTATGGGTGATGATTATCGATTTTTCTTTTATGCCAAAATCATTAGGATATTAAGAACATGTTCCATTAAGATATTTTGTAAATTTCCTACTGTAAATATATCAAAACCTTATTTTTGATTAGTAATATACATTTCTAAGAACTTAATTTGGACAACTTTGAAGGCGATTTTCAAATTGTTGTATCTCAATCAAATATTGTCCTATCCTAACAAACCATACATCAATATAAATCTTATTTATTCACCTTTCAGATGATATATAAATCTCAGTTTCAAAAAATTGACCCTTATGACTGGTTTTGTGGTCCTGGGTCACCTTTAGGCTAGATAAGGATAATAGATAACAGCTTTTGATTCGATTCTTCTGGAGTTTTACACTTAATTTAAGGTAGTAATGTAGTAAACAACTAAACGATAAAGATAATGGAATCACTTTCAGAACGTTAAAAACATTGACAGCCACTCAGAATCCAACCGGACTTCAGTTAAAGATGGTTCGTTAAAAGAACTGATTCATAAGAGTCGATTCTTGATTTTGCGAATCGGACACTGGTTGCGCTGGCATTTAGAATTCACTGAAAAGAGTCGGTTCAAAAGAGCCGTTTATTCAAGAATCGTTCTACGCTGGTTGCGTTGTATATGTTGTTTTTTTTCACCTCGTGGAAATGCCGAACGTAGTGCAAGAAGTACGTTTATATGCACACCGGAATACCACTTATTGCTGGGAAACTAAAGACACGAAACCAGCGTTCAACTGTAATGTTTTCGCGGCATTAATAACCCGCGAACGTGCGACGCTGACAGTACAAGCAGGTTTTCGTTACTGATAGACCTCTCACGCGTTCTCCGCTAGAAACCTAGGTATGTTGTACAATTTTCTCTCACCTCCTTTTTATAATAAGGTGTATACAGTGGCAAATTTGAGATGTTTGAATATGCTTCCCTCCAATAATAGAGGCATGTGTATAAATGTGATGAGAGCCGGATGGAGTATTTCTGACTGAAATCTGTGTGTGCGTGTGTGACCTGTTGATGTCTGAAACGCTCACAGACATCAAGCCTGTCATTCTTTCTGCAAACACACACACACACACACACACACACACACACACACTGAGGGCCGCAGATGGAAAACCTAATTCTGTCTTTTCTGTCTTTCCTTTTCAAAAAGCCACCAATTACATCCACTTCTCTCTCTCTCTCTCTCTCTCTCCACCTCCCTCTCACACGCTCACTCTCTCTTTCTCTCGTTCCTGTCCCCTTCCTTTAACGAGCTATCTTGTTAACGTCAGAGCCTCTCTTACTCTCGGCCTTTCTCCTTCTCTCGTTTTCTTACCCTCTGCTCTCTCCATCTTCCTCTCTCTCTCTGTTTTTGTTCCACTCTTGTAGATAGAGGTGTACACCGAAAAGCTTTTGGCCTGATGAGAGATAAAAAAACGAGGGAAAGAGAGGAAAGTGCTATTGCTTTCGGAATAGAGGGATGCGGCGAAAGAAATGGAAAGCGAGAGGTGAGGTTGAAGGGAAAAAAATGGATAGAAAGAGACTTGGAAAAGCAATAATAGGTGGACCAGTGACAGAGATTAGAGCCCTGCTAGACAGGGGAAGTAATTGCGTGGTGCACATGTTATGGGAGGGTGATATTTTACAGCGCGCCCGTTTCTGAAAGGGATGCGTGTTGCCTTGGGGATTTTGGTCCCTTACATACAAAGGGACAGCAAATGACATTTACAAAAAGAATTCTGAAATTCCTTTAGTATTATGAAAGAATATTATTTATAATGCATTGAAGATTGTACATGTTTCTTCTAGACAGCAGTGTGAGTCAGTTGTAGAGCAAATGAAGAATTCCTTTAAGATTTTTTCCCATGAGAAAAGATACATCTCATGTGTCTTCAGAAGAGATGAAGACACAAACCGTTCTAAACCAAAGTTGGTAATCAAATGTCATATTTCAAAAGATACTGATACCTCATTTCAACTCAGTTCTAATACATAAGCATTTGATTCAGTTCCAACAGATTTGTGTATACATCTCTTTCTAATGTCCATTTTGTTTGCATATAAAAGAAAATCTCTCTCAGTCAGTCCTGCAAATGATACAGAATAGTGTTGTAGACTCATTCAAACCAGTAACTTGTGTTTCTGAACTATTTATAAAAAGAATCAGCTCTTAAGAGTCATTTGTTTTGGGAATCGTGAAACACTGGACACACTAGGGGTGCACAATTTGGGGAAAAAATTAATTGCGTTTTTATTTTATATTTGTGACCCTGGACCACAAAACCAGTCTTAAGTGTCAATTTTTTTTAACTTAGATTTATCCGTCTTCTATCCACTATCCATAGGACAATATTTGGCCGAGATGCAACTATTTGAAAATCTGGAATCTGTGGATGCAAAAAATCTAAATACTGAGAATTAAGTTTTGGTATATTTAAGGTGGAACATTTACAAAATACTTTATGGAACATGATCTTCACTTAATATTCTAATGATTTTTGGCATAAAAGAAAAATCGATAATTTTGACCCATACAATATATTTTTGGCTATTGCTACAAATATATCAGTGCTACTTAAGATTGATTTTGTGGTCCAGGGTCACATTTTTTATTCATTTATTTTTTTAAGCTCCAAGTGTTTACTGTGCTTGTTTGTTGGGTACCACAATTTGGCAGAAAAAATGTGATCTAAAAATCAATATGATGATGTACTAACAATAATGATTATTATTAGTATGGTTATTTTTTATCAAAGTAAAATATATCACAAAATAAGAAATATCACCGTTGTTCATGTGTGACTTCTCTCTTAAAAAAAACAGCACGTATTTATTTAATTAAATTTCAGCCTTTGCAATTCACTACGCAATTTCACACTGTTTTTGATTCACAAAAAAGAATTAGCTCACAAGAGTCACTTGTTCGTAAATCGCTCTACACTCTCTCCTGGCGAATGTCACATTGCATAGTTAATATTAATGAACAAAGCTGATAAATTTTATATTACGCCCTCTCTTACATATGGAGACTGTGCTCCTGGCTATCCACATTAATTTTATAGCTCTGTACTCTTTACTTTGTCAACCATTGTCTAATGTGCTTCTATTTTTATTTCTCTCAAGGAGTTTCAGCAGAAACATTTGAGGCAAGGTTAAGCTGAAAAGAAACATATAGCACATATAGAGATTCTTATTCAGAATGTTTCCTTATAAGAAAAAACCTCCCTGTGTCAGTAAAGACACATAAATAGAGAGGGCTGGAGAGAGAAAACATCACTTGACTTTCGAGACCAGTGAAAGATGTAAGTTGGGAGGCAGTGCGGAGGAAGGGGGCGGGCAGAGCTCCCACAAGCGGCGTTAGCTATGCCTGAATTGATGCGGTAATGAACGACCTCGCACATAGATAATTAATAAGAACTCTTGATTAATTACACTGCGATGAGCTGCTATAGATGCAGGCGTGGAGGAGAGAGAAAGAAGGAGTGATATGAATGTGAAAGATTGTTTAGTTCTGACCGTTTACCGAGTGTTTGTGTGTGTATGTGTGTGTTAGCGTGTGCATGTCCCTGCGTGACCTTTACAGGGAAGTTTAATGTTGTTTGGAGTTTATAGAAATGTAAAAGTCAAGCTCTACCACCAGCATTTGTGGCTTTACGGCAGACAATTAATTCGACCCAGTGAGTTTGTGGTAATGGGCATTTGGGTTTGTTGTATTAAACCTGAAACGGCCCTTTTAAAGGTGTCTGAATGGAAGGGGAAGTTTGTGTGTACGTGTGCCAGCAGTGGTGCCCGTGCTTCATGAAACGGTCCCTTTAATACCAGTCCAGAGGCATCAGACCACAACCTCTGCAAAAACAAGACACGACCTTTGGCTCCGGACCAAACGCGCGCACATGCTGGATCTGAGGATCAAATGGCAAACTGTTAAATGAAACCCGCAGGGACCTGTAGGTGAAGATGGAGGAGCTTCATGTAGTTATGTTTTCTAGAGTGAATGCCGCCGCTTATTTAGGGGAAAAAATCAGTCCTGAATATAATTGTGCACATTTGTGCTTCAGAGGAAATTAAATTTTCAAAAAAATGATGACAGTGACCTTGAGGATTCGTTATGGCCGCGTTCTTTAGAAACAGCATAAGCTGTAATTTTCACATTACGTCCGTCGCTGTGAAAATGTTTTTGTCTCTTAGCTTAAAAATGTACTTCATGTTAAAATTTTGATTAGCTGGTTTTATTCAGTCAAAGAAAGTATTTAATATAATTGACCAAACCTAATGAAAGCATTTTGGAAGGAGATAACCTTAATATAAAGTAGGATCTAAATTAACAAAGTGATATATATTGTAACAGAATGAACCTGCGTATATTTGTGACCCTGGACCACAAAACCAGTTGCACAGGTATATTTGTAGCCAAAAATACATTGTATGGGTCAAAATGATAGATTTTATAGATCTTTCATGCAAAAAACATTAGGATATTAAGTAAAGATCATGTTCCGTGAAATTTCCTACTGTAAATATATCAAAACTTAATTTCTGATCAAAAGCGATTTTCTCAATATTTAGATTTTTTTGCACCCTCAAATTACAGATTTTCAAATAGTTGTATCTTGGCCAAATATTGTCCTATCCTAACAAACCATACATCACTGGAAAGCTTATTTATTCAAAGGTTATTATTTCAGGTGATGTATAAAACTCAATTTCAAAAAATTGACCCTTATAATTGGTTTTGTGGTTCAGTGTCACCTTTGGTCCGTCTAATAAAAGTAACTTTAATGGTCGGACCATGTATGATAGAAAATGAATTTGTCACAAATGAGAACCAGACCACCATCCATAGTTTTTATTTACGTCAAGTTTAATGATCAAATGAGCATTTTTGATGTCGCCATATTGTATAATTGATGACTGGTGTTTTCAAATCAGTTTCTGATAATGCCGATCTCAAACTCACGCTATTGGTTTAACTAATGAGGTTTCTCTAACAAACCCTAGAGTTATGGTTTTTACACTTTCTAGGAGACTTAAACCTATATGACCTTTCATCTGAAGAAAACAAAATATATACACCTTTTTATTCCCGTAAGAGGGGGCGCAGCCGTTTATGAATTTTACGGGTCTGCCAGTCTCATCCGCATCCAGCTATTTTTGTACAAAACGGCTCGTTTTGCTGCTTGATATTGCAAAT
The DNA here is from genome assembly GCA_036247105.1 of Cirrhinus mrigala. Lineage (NCBI taxonomy): Eukaryota > Metazoa > Chordata > Actinopteri > Cypriniformes > Cyprinidae > Cirrhinus > Cirrhinus mrigala. The sequence goes on along the minus strand of CM070013.1, from coordinate 17,079,666 downwards.
TGGTGTCTTACCATGTTATTTTAATGTATAATATTATGAACACACTGGTTTGTAGTGCAAACAGTTTTACCATTTACTGCACATTGTTATTCTTCTCATTATTACCGGGTAGCGGCTAATAAAGCAATAATCCCCAAGAAGCCATGGTTTACAGTGAATTTATAACAGCTAAGGGGCATTGTTGCAACGGATTGCCTAAAACCCCCTGTTATAAATTCACGGTAAACCACGGCTTCACTGGGCTTATTGCTTTTAGAAAACGGTTATTCCATATATGTATTAAAGTTTCACAAAATAAAACAGAGCAAATACAGTGTAATGACATTAATAAAAACATTATTCACCCTCAGATTCCTCAGAAACAGTTGTGGTTGCAGCAAAGTTGTTGTCAAGCAACATGCAGACGTAAACAAAGGTGAATGATTGTAGAGTTATTTACAACAGCGTCAAACGTGGCTCAACCAATCAGAATCAAGGACCGGAACTATCCGTTTTCTAATGAACCATAAGTCTCACCCATAGACTTACTTTTGCGTTGAAGTAAAAGTTGGATACGTCAAAAATATATAGAAGAATGCTGGTATTGATTACCATTGACTTTCATTGTAAAAACAACAACAGGCATTTCTCAGAATAGCTGCTTTTGTGTTTCAAAGAAGAAGTCATACAGAATTTTTATTTTTAGGTGGACTATCACTTTAAGCTTAGAATTGTCTATTTTTGAGTGGTGCAGTTTCCCCCTTAAAATATGGCTTCTACTCTGATTTTTGTCTTAATTAACTATGCTATTTTACTTTCTACAAGTGTAGAAATAAGCATGCTATTTTTACTGATCAATGTACTTATGCCTTGAGTTCAGGCTTATATAGGCTTTTTGAAGGCAGATGCTGACAGGAAGTGCCATCATGTCACAATGAATCTCTGCAGTGTGTTTAGGTCACCAAAAACACCACTGAGCTGAACTGATGGATAGACAAATGCTCATTGTTGTCCAGAAGGGGCTGGGGTCATGCATTTTTTTGTGATTTCTCTCCCTCTCTGTCTTCTTTTGTCATCTGTTCTTTTGTAAAACGATGACAAAGGGCATTTTTTAAGCTCTTTCTCTTTCCCCAGCCCCTCCCTCATCTCCTCATTTCTCTTCTTTCATTCTTTCTTCTTTCCACCACTCTCACTTTCAGACTCTCTGTCCATCCATAGTTGTCTGGCTTTTAGTCCCTTACCTCACCATTCTCTCCCTCCCTTTCTTTACCTGTCAGTCTCCTCGGCTGGAGGTCTGACTAATTATTCTCCTCTCTTTCTCTTCCCCTCTCTCCTCTCGTGACACTCTGCTGAAGACACCTGGCTTAACCCAGCAGGACATCTCTGCGTCCATCTTTTCTCCCAGTCTCTCCATCCCTCGCTCCGCTCTGCCCCTGCTCTCCTGCTTTTGTTGTCTGATTTTACCAACGGAGCAGATATGTTCTTCTGTTTAATCTTTTTTTCACCTTCCATTTTTATCTCAGTCATCCATCTTTTTATAACACAACATTAAATGATTTAATAATTTTATTCATCAAGTATGCATTTTGACCAAATTTGACAGTAAAGACATTTACAGTGATGGGAGTAATGGCGTTATTTTTTTCTTAGTAACTAGTAATCAAACGAATTACTGTTAAAATGTGGCGTTACTATAATTTATTTAAATATTATTCAAATTTTATTTTTCAGTTCATCTAAATGGATGCGCAGCGTAACTGTATTTGACGAACCGTAAACTCTAGTGTGAAGGCACACGACTAGCTGTCGCTTTGTCTCACACACACGCAAAGAAAGATACAGAGCGAGAGAGTCTTATTTACCATGCAGAATTGATGCGCTACATGTAAACAATATTCTTTGCTGTATTTTCCTGTCAAAATAACAGAGTTCCTTTGGAATTCTTCAGCTTTTAGGAACTGCGGGTTTCTCCGGTAGTAGGCGGAACTACGTGAGACGACGTGATTAATATTCATGAACCCAGCAGCTCATTAATCCTTAGGGGGTTTTTATATTGTTAGTAGTGGTAGAATTCGTGGTAGTTTTGTTTCTTTTCAGTATTATTTTAATATTTAATACAATATCTTAAGCACCATCACCAGTCCAAGTTCAGTCATAATGATGAATATGCATTCAAATATGGTTATTCTAAAGTTCTAATTACTAAAGTTTAATGCTAAATTATCATAATGTCATATTATAATGCTTGACTGACTGATGCTAAGTGTGCATTCAGATATTTAAAAACTGTGCCATTAAGCTTTATATATCTGGTGAGTAAACTACAAATTTCATTAATTTAATTTAAATGTCTTAATTTCTTAATTTCTTAATATTGGGGGTATCCAAGTTTTCTGACATATTTGAACTTTTTTTTTTTTAAAGTAACACAATAGTTACTTTCCCTGGTAATGAGTTACTATTATAATGATGTAACTCAGTTTATAACTCAGTTACTATTTGTGAGAAGTAAGTAGTAACTATAACTAATTACTTTTTTAAAGTAACATGCCCAACACAGGACATTTATAATGTAACAAAAGATTTCAGTTTCAAATAAATGGTGTTTTTAAACTTTCTATTCATCAAAAATTCTAAAAAGTATTATGGTTTCCATAAAAACACTAAGCAAAACAACTGTTTTTAAGATGGATGATAAATGTTTCTTGAGCAGCATGTTAGAATGATTTCTGAAGGATTCTGGTGTAATGGTGCTGAAAATTCAGCTTTACCATCACAGGATTAAATTATATTTTATAATAAATTAAGATGATAATGAAAAAACACTTAATTTGTGAAAATATTTTACAGTATTCACAAAAACGACTTGTTTTTGCTGTGTTTTTGACTACATAAATGCAGCCTTAGTGAGCATAAGAGACTTCTTTACATATAAACACTATCCAGAAAAGAAAAAGAATAAAAAAAGAACATCAATTTTTCACACATGAAAGAGATTTTAATTTGATCCCATTAGGATTTTTTAGGATTGGCTCTAAATTAGAATTTTTCAACAAGTGAATTTGAACATCTAACACGTTTTCTTCTTTGTCACTCCCTTTCTTTTCCTGTCTCTTTCTAACTCTCTCTCTGTCACTCAGCCTGTTAACCTAGTCAGCAAGTTGGTGTGAACTTTCTTTCTCTGAGACTTTGATAGGAATAATGATCAGCCATTTTTTCTCCCTCTGTCTTTCTCCAGAGAGACAGAGGGGCGGGAAGGGCTGAGAGAGAGAAAGAGAGTCAAGAAAGAGTGAATAGGGAATTTCTGCTTTCGTTTTTTCCAGCGTTTTCATGTTCGCTGTTTTTGTGAATGGTCTCTTCAGAATTGCCCGATACTAAGGAGAGAAATGTGGTATTTTTAAACCCTTTCATATTTAATTATCGTAATCACCAGGGATTTGATGCATCTTTTCAGAATGAGTGTGCATATGGATCTCACCCTGTTTGTGACAGTGTAGTTGTAACGGATTGGAGTTGTTTTCTTTCTATGCGAGTACGTGTGTGTGTGAATAGAGTGGTTGTTGTGGTATTCCTCTCACGGGACTCTAAACGTCGCCGCGTTCTCTAAAACGTGCCTCTACCCCGCTGGGATGCTCGTACTTCACTTCCAAAATTCATTCGCTCTCTTTATTTATCCAGCATCCCTCGTTCATGCAAATGAAAGGGGTTGCCGGCAGAAAACTTTCCTGTGGACCACCGCGCAGCTCCAAAGCCTGCGAGTCCTCTCTCGCCAGACGCCTGTCAATCATCTCCTCAGCTGTCAATCTTCTCCCCGACAGGAAGTGCTCTTGAGAACAGCGTTTGAGAGGCTGTTTCTAATTGGCTGGGGGAGAGAAGAATGTCATAAAGACCCCGTGACCCTGTATGAGTTTAGGATGAAAGTTTTGTGTGCTAAAAAGATGCCCTTCGGCACTCTGGAGGAGATGAGATTCTTATGCTATGGCACACACGCACACACAATCTCAGCAGAGTCTGGCATGACGCACATCTTGACAGGATTGGAAGCAGAGGTGTTTGAAGCAGTAGTCAGTCTCATCTGTCTGCTGACACCTCTCTCTCTCTTGCCGTCTTTCTCTAGCTGTTGATTTTACCACAGGGCTCCTCAACCTCGGGTCCTGCCGGGACCCCGGCCTGACCGCACTAGACCCACCGGAGAGAGAATAAATGGAGATAAAGGAGGCAGTCAGAAGGAAAAAAAATGCAAAAAGAAAGATAGAAATCGTGTCAAAGGAAGAGGGAGAGAGTGAAATGACTTTCAGATGCCGGGACGGCTGGTGAGGTTGATTTGTGAAGGCGTCGGGCTGTTTTTGGTGCGGAGTGGAGCGCTAGGCCTCAGGGTGTAGAATAGCGGCCTGTCATCACTCCGCACTGGCCCTAATTCGCCCCGCACGCCACATGGCCCCGTTAGGCCAGAATTCAGAGACCTCCACACATTCAGCGCCCTGCAGAAACAGGCTTTTGTACGCTGAGCTACTCGGAAAAAACATTTGGGTAGATTTTACAGCTCACAAATTTAAGGATGCCACATAACGTTGGGTAGTATGCCAACGTAGTTAAATGGTCAAGCAGGCGTTTCATTACTATTATACATGACTTGCTGGCATAATAGTGCTCGGAGATGTTTTAAAGCCTGTTTGCTCTTACAAGTAATAGCTCTTAGCTAGTGCTTTACTGCATTCTTGCAGTTTTTTTGTAATATTTTTTGCTACTTAAGGTATCTGTATGTGGAAAACGTGGAATCCAGTCATAAAAATGGAATTTACCAATGTCTCGGAATTTGGGATGAATAAATCAAAACTGAAAAATAAAATGTGATATGGACTAGTGTTAGTAAATATTAGGCTGTAAAAATACTATTTAAATATGAACCTACATGTTTTGTGTCTCTATGTGAGTGAATGTTGCAGACACGCTGTGTTTTCAGCCTCTGCTGCCTCAATATTTGAGTACATTAAAACAAAAATAATCTCTAGAACTGCTGTGAGAGTCACTTCATGAGCATTTTACTGTTTCTTTTGAGAAAAAGTATTGTCATATCATATACAAACAGAATCTTAAAGGTCTTCAAACTGGTCAAAATAAAAGTTTGGTTTAACTTGAAGAAATTGTTACAGAATAATATTACTTAATGTAATGAAAATACTACTGATGAAATTATTATTAAAAGATTATTTTTAAAGGAATATTTACCAGAAAAAATATTTACCCAATTTTATTTACCAAGAAAAAATGTAAATACACAACACAAAAAAAGGAAATAAATAAAATAAAATACAAATTATTGATAAAATCAATTAATTAGACATGCTTTTGATTATTAAAATATAATGAAAATGTTATAAAAGGAATCCAGAAAATTAATGGAAAATTCAGAATTTGGTAAAATTAAAACTGAATTTGAGGAAAAAAGGAAAACATATTTCATAGGGACATAAAATGTAATTTTTGTTAAACTTTTAATAAATTGTTGTTAAATTGTGTAAGTTTCATGATTTCAGTTAATTAGACATGCTTTTTGATTAATATAACCATTAAAACGGAAATTAAAACGGAAAAAAAAACACAAAAAAACAAAACAAACGGAATCTAGAAAAATTAAAGCAGAAAAAAAGAATCCAGAAAAATAAAATGTTATCCCCCGGAATGCGATTTTTAATGGGGACCCCCCTCGAAATGCAATTGTGCTAGTTTTCAGTAACAATTGGGTGGATTTTATTGTGAAAACCTGGCAGCCCTGATTTAGAGTTCATGTTTTTTGTGTAATTTATAGGCAGTTATAAAACAGTTATGAAACTCCTAGTTATGAAATAGTCGATAAATTAAACAGAAGAAATAAAATAAATACAGTTTTATATTTTAATAAATTAATTTCTAAACTTAAATCACATTAAAAATGTAGTCTTTTTTTTTAAAAAAAAGACTTTTTTTCCTGTAAAAATATCCTTAAAACATTAATTTATGTGTTAAGCAAAACTGTATGAAACATTAATACTTGTTTTCTTAGTGTGTCTTTTTTAAAATTGTTTTTATTATACTTTATACAATTATTTGTGTTTATTAAACTTTAAACTTTTTATTATAGACAAATACTCAGATTATACAAAAATAAGAGTAGGACTGATTTCAGTACTTTTAAAAAGATAAATTGTATTTTTAAAGCATTTACCAATTGCTTTGCTTTATTTCGAGTCAAAAAAATTATATTTTTTTTTTTTATACCAGAGTGAAGCTAGATGTGAAATTTGAGTTTGCTAAAGCAATAATTATTTGGCAGCGGTTCTCTAATGGCATGAGGCTGTGAACCTTTAATTTTAAGTGCATGGACGTTGAAAGCCAATAGCGCATTGTTTTATGTGTTCCGTGTCTTTTAGCAACCCTCAGGACTCTAAATCTGTTTCTCGTATTCATCGGTCCAGTTTATTCCTGTCAGGAAAATCCGCGGTAGCTCATAATCTCTGCATGCACATGGAGTCAGGTGAACCTTTGAGTAACAGTTTCGTGGGGCCCCAAAGACATCTGAGACCCATGTTGGGGTGTTTATAGGCCTTGCGGATGCTCTGGACTCTGTGAGGTGGACAGTGGGGCAGTGCCGGGTCTGACACGGGTCTCCACGGGGCCCCTCAGTATGTGGCCCCTCTGTCTACCTCTGACCCCTGGTGCCTCGGCCTAATCAGACCGTTAAGTTTGAGAGAGTGAGTTTAACCTGGAGTCATCTCCCTCGAGGAAGGAGTCCGCACACTAATACGCACACAGGCCGCATTCATATGCACACATTTAAAAGGAACACACACTAATTTCACACAGAATAACACAGGCATTGACACAGGGACCTTTGGTCACACACCAGCTGGGCTGAAAGACTCATTTTACTCTTTAGAAAACCCTTCACTCATCCACACCTACATTCTACATGTGTGTGTGTTTGTGTGTTCCTCTGATGAACGCTCACCTCTTTAAACGGCGTTGTGATTCATTATGCCGTGAATCATATTCATGTGCACATACAGACTCACACATATGTTAATCTCTCTGAACGGGGGGCTTTGAGAACATACGGCTGCATAAATATACAGGCCTGATCTGAGGATATGAAATACAGACAGTGAGAGAAGGAAAGCATATGTTCTCTCTTTTCTTTTCTCTCTGTCAGTCTTGATGGATTTCGATTTCGTTTTTTTGGCCAGGAGGAGGGGGATGGCCGTTCATTAGCATTTATTTCACATGTGATTAATGCTAAACTTTCCAGACTGCTTTCCGAGGGTGTGGAAACGATCACGCTGTTGAAAACAAGAGATGTTTGAGTAAGAAACACAAGGAAATCCAGCTTCTCTGCTGTCTGCTTAGAAAGCGCATATGACACTGGCACTGGAGCGATGTCGACCGCCTCCTGTCAGGAAAGGGCACCACAGTAATGGTGACAAGGACAGACTTACCTTCACGCACACACAGATTCTCTGTTCACCTGCTTTGTGCTTGCAGACTCACAAGGGAGGTTGTTTTCTTTCTAGTAAAACATCTTTAGAACAAGATAAAGACTCATTTTTCCCTCCAACTAAAATAGGGTAAACTAAACTAGAATACTTGCTTATGCTTAAAGGTAAATTTCATAGTGGCTCCAATTGCATAATAGATTGCAATTCTGTTTGGTGCCACTAGAGGTGCAAATCTTTTGGCAATCTTTTGAATTAGAATTTTTTATTTATTATTTTATTAATACAAATAAAATGTATTTTTTGTTCATTTTTATTTATTTTATTTTTTATTTGTTTTAGTACTTCAAGTTAAACCATATGAAATTGAGAAATGTTGTCAAGCTAAAATAAAATATTTATATTTCATTTTATTTCAGTTAAAGTTTATTTTGTTTTATTTCAAGTACCAGTAAAATAAAATAAAATAAATAGTGTTTTCAATTTAAGTTTTTACCTTAATTTCAGTTAAAGTTTTAGTAATTTTGTTGTGGGGTTTTGCCATTTTTATTTGTTTTCTTATTAATACATTTATTTCTATATTTTTATTAATTTTTATTTGTTTTATTTATTTTAGTACTTCAAGTTAAACTAAACAAAAATGAGAAATGTTGCCAAGCTGAAATATTTATATTTAATTTTATTTGAGTTAAAGTTTATTTTGATTTTATTTCAATAAAATGTAAATAAATAAATAAATAAATACATATTTTTTATTTTTATTATTAATTTGATCATTTTTTCCCTTAATATTTCAATGTGTTTTTTGTTCATTTTTATTCATTTTATTTTAGTTTTATTTATTTTAGTACTTCAAGTTAAACTATACGAAAATGAGAAATGTTGCCAAGCTGAAATAAAATATTTATATTTAATTTTTATTTCAGTTAAAGTTTGTTTTATTTTATTTCAAATACCAAAAATTCCAATGATAGATAAACAAACAAATAAATAAATAATGGTTTCCGTTTAAGTTAACTATAGTAACCCTACTTTAAAACTGACATGAAATGGAGATGCACCCTGTTTACTTTCTTAAAGCATCTTATTTATCTTACGTTGAACGATTCATGCATGTTTTATTTTTTAAAAACACATTATCTGAACACAAATCTTAAATAATATCTTATGTGGTTTTGGTTCTGATGTACATTTATCATGTTTCGAGGATGTTTAGATGTTTTTAGTGGAAAACAAGTCAACAACAAACTTAATATGTTTATGTTGTTTTTTTTGTTTTTTTTTTGCAGTACACATCCTGTCTTCCATTTGCATCTTTTTCCATTTTTCCCCTCCATCAAGCCTCTTTTTTTCCTTAATGTTAACTTAATTTTCGATCCTTTTCTTTTGTTTCCCTCTGTAATTCTCCTCGCTTTCACTCTCGCTTTCTCTCTCCCGCCAGGAGTGGCCATATGGAAGCCATTACGCCCGCTGTTCCCCTCACCACAAACATTCCAGCAGTGCCTCCAGCTCTCTCTTTCTTCACAGCAGCCTCTCGCTCCCTCCTTCTCTTCCCTTCTCCCTCCTCTCCTCCCCTTTTATCTTTCACCTGTTTTCGTTGTCCTCATTTCCATCATTTTCAGAGTTTGTCATCCGAGGTCATGTGATAATTGGCCACATGTGATCTGCTCATTGTCAGACGATTCGGTTAGGTTGTACCAACATCTCAGCATACTGTGCTATATTTACATACTGGCCTTTAGCTGTCATTAAATATCTGTAAACAATCACGTATCATTTTCAAGACGTAATTGTCTGTGGATGTTAGATGATAATTGGTGTGATGTGACCTCATTTGTAGTCTCTACACGTACTTTTGTAATCTTTTTGTGTGTGGTGTTTGCACATAGTTCATTTAAATAGAAAGGAAGATGGTTAAATGTTTGTGTGTTCTGATGGGACTGTGGCTGCAATGTGACAGTCGCTCTAAATAAATACATCAACCACGTCGCGAAGGTTCCGTTTTGGTCTGAAATGCTTAGGCAAACTTGGACTACCGAATGCTTGGGGGGGTTTGGGAGCAGATTTAGTTCGGCTCGCTGTATAATTGATGAGAAAATGCAGGTGAAGACTGTGCAAATAAAAGAGCTGCATGTCACTGAATGTCATTTTAGGCCCTTTTGTTGAGACACAGTGATCTATCTATCTATCTATCTATCTATCTATCTATCTATCTGTCTGTCCATCCATCCATCCATTTATTCATCCATTCATTGTTCTATTGATCACTCTGTAGTTTAATCTATCTCTCTGTCTTTCCAACATCCATCCATCCATCCATTTATCCATGCATCGTTCTGTTGTTTTATCCATCTGTATGTCCATCCTTCCATCTATCCGTCCATCATTCTGTTGTTTTATCCATCCATCCATCCATCCATCCATCCATCGTTCTGTTGTTTTATCCATCCATCCATCCATCCATCCATCGTTCTGTTGTTTTATCCATCTGTCTGTCTATCCTTCCATCCATCCATCCATCATTCTGTCATTTTATCCATCCATCCATTGTTCTGTTGTTTTATCCATCTGTCTGTCCATCCATCCTTCCTTCCTTCATCCATCCATCCATCCATCCATCCATTGTTTTGTTGTTTTATCCATCCATCCATCCATCGTTCTGTTGTTTTATCCATCTGTCTGTCCATTCATCCATCAATCGTTCTGTTGTTTTATCCATCTGTCTGTCTATCCTTCCATCCATCCATCCATCATTCTGTCATTTTATCCATCTATTCATCCATCTTTCTCTTGTTTTATCCTTCCATCCATCCATCCATCCATCCATTGTTCTGTTGTATTATCCATCTGTCTGTCCATCCATCCTTCCTTCCTTCATCCATCCATCCATCCATTGTTCTGTTGTTTTATCCATCTGTCTGTCCATCCATCCTTCCTTCCTTCATCCATCCATCCATCCATCCATCATCCGTCCATCGCTCTGTTGTTTTATCCATCTGTCTGTCCATCCATCCATCCTTCCTTCCTTCATCCATCCATCCATTGTTCTGTTGTTTTATCCATCATCTGTTTGTCTATCCTACCACCCACCCATCCATCCATCCATCCATCCATCCATCTGTTGTTTTATCCATCCATCCATCCATCCATTCATCCATCCATTGTTCTGTTGTTTATCCATCTGTCTGTCCATCCTTCCATCCATCCATCATTCTGTCATTTTATCCATCAATCCATCCATCCATCATCCATCTTTCTCTTGTTTTATCCATCCATCCATCCATCGTTCTGTTGTTTTATCCATCTGTCTGTCCATCCTTCCATCCATCCATCATTCTGTCATTTTATCCATCCATCCATCCATCTTTCTCTTGTTTAATCCATCCATCCATCCATCGTTCTGTTTTATCCATCTCTCTGTCCATCCGTTCATTCATCCGTCCATCCGTCCATCGCTCTGTTGTTTTATCCATCTGTCTGTCCATCCATCCTTCCTTCCTTTCATCCATCCATCCATCCATCCATCCATCCATCCATTGTTCTGTTGTTTTATCCATCTGTTCGTCTAGCCTAACACCCATCCATCCATCCATCCATCCATCCATCCATCCATCCATCCATCTATCGTTCTGTTGTTTTATCCATCTACCTCTTCATCTGTCCCACCATCCATCCATCCATCAATCCATCCATTGTGGACAAACATGTCCATCTCTGCATCAGTTCATCAGCCGTTCTATCATTTTATCTATCTCTCCATCTGCCTGTCTTTCTGTCTGTCTGCCTAGTCCAAGTTTTAAAAATGTTCCAAATATGCTGTTATTTTTAATAGCTAGATTCTCTCTCTCACTTTTTCCGTCTCTGTTTTTCCTGGTCTCTTGGCGGTGTGATAAGGGCTTGAATGTCTAACTGGTAGGTGTTGTTTAGTCTGGTCACTCGAGACCCTGAACAGGGCTTAATCGGGCCCTGGAAGCTGACGATATAGCCGTAAAGAAAAAAGCGAGAAAGAGAGATGGGAGATTTACTCTTCCTCTGAGAGGGCCGATATCTCCGGCCCACCGCTGGTCTGCTGGACGACAGCCGTGATTCCAGCCTCTCCATGGCACTGCTCCTGATGAGATCAATGCACGCTTGGAGGTGAAATCAGCTTAGCGAGGTGGAATAGAAGCTGAAAATGAAGTGGAAATTGCAGAAGTCAAAAGTCATTCTCACGGCATATCAAAGTGATTCGAACTGAAGGATTTCAGCTGGTGTTAGCTCGATAGCTTGTTATCACATGTAATCACCAACTTAGATCTAATTCTTAAATCTGGAAAGCTTTTTTTGGCCGGTGGGATTGAAGTTGTCAAGCCTGCAGGAGAACATTTTTAGTGGTGTTTGCTAAAGAAGACATGGCTGTTGCTCATATTTAGGATTAGCAAAGCATTACATTTCAGCACTAACTCATTCTGTACCATTTGTTCAACAGACATGAATGAGGCCACAAATTATGCAGCTTGGTGAGGAGAGTGTTATTATTTTATTTTATTCTCACGCCTGGTGAAAGGAAAAAAAAACATCCTTACACTGTGCAACAGACATGAATGAGACCTCAAAATTATGCTGCTTTTGCTTATTTATATATTTATTTTTTAGATTTAGAGATTTTCACAGTGGTTGAAAGAACTGGCAGAAAATCCCAAAGGCTTACATCATGCAACAAACATGAATGAGACTAAAAACCATGCAGATTTTTTATGTTTCTATGTATTCTTTGTAAACTTTTCACATGGTGGATGGAAAAACAGGCAAAAAAAATCCATAGACTTATCATAGGATGTCAGAAGTGTTAATAAGGAGCCAACCAGAACCTCCTAAAAACCACATATCAACATGATAAAAACACTCTAAGCGCTTTAGCAATTGCATAGCAACACCTTGGCAACCACCACTCATTTTCCTATAAAAATCTAGTTTCCAGATTTAATTTGCGATATGTTATATTAATGTGCTTCATGCCAGATCTGTGGCTGATGTCCTCATCTAGGGTGTGTTGAAACCTCTGCATTTATCATGCAAGGATTCCCGACCATCTCAGACATTCCATTTTTTTTATGCACGCACACACACACACCCACACACAAAGGTCCACCTCACTGCACCTGTGCCCCAAGCTTGTTTTTGGACACAGCTCGAGTTTCTCGTGTGGAATCTTTGTAATGCAAGACTGACGAACAAGAGGACGGTGGAGGGGTTTATGGACTAGAGAAGGTGGGTTGAGGTGGGGGTTGAGGGTCAGTGCTGTCGGGGGTGGGACGGGGTGAAACTAACACTCGGCTCTTTTCAAGAGCTGTCAGGGTCAGGGAAGGGCGTCGGCGAAGTTTGACAAAATGATGTTTCTGCCCTCATAAACGAGCCCGGCGCACACACTCCTGTCACCTCTGCCCGCCCTCCATCCCCCCACTCCTTGTTTCAATGTGTGACCATGAATGCCACCTTTGTTCCAGAGTGGGAGAGAATGAGAGAGAAACCGAGGGAGGGTGGGAGAGAGAGAGCAAAACAGGAATGATGAGTGTTTAGGATGAGAAGGAATGGTTGGAGGAGTGTATTATCATGTTTATATTTAGAGTAAACAGAGATGTCGATATAATTTCGCTTTAATCTGCGCTTTGAAGGCCTGCCCGTGTGTGCGCTTAGCTTTTTCGAGCTTTGCGCAAACACCATGAAAGCATTTCGGTGTGCACAACTCTGCTTTTTTCATTCTCGCTTCACTTCCACACTCTTAAACTTGACTTCGTGGCCGCATTTTTATACGCGTCCCTTTTCCTTCAAGTTTTTTTTTTTCTTCTTCTAGCTTGACACGCGGGTCAGAAATTCTTTGGCGAGGTTCTGCAAACGTTCTCTAATTATCTGCCGAGTGCTTGCTTAACCCTGAGTTTGCTCATTAGACATTGCTGCCTGACAGTTGTTCAATCACGAAGGCTAATGCGGTCCAGTGCTGAAACATATGTAATTACACAGGCTGTGCGAAAGGGTCTGGCGCACACACGTGCTTTAAAAGCAGCGCTGATGGATCACAGCGTTTGTTGTGTCGGACCGTTTTTTTACACTGTAAGCACAAAACTAGAATGCTTCTATTATAATAAAAACAAAGCCGTCTATATGCAACTATTGTATACAGGTAGGCCAGACACATAGTATGCAAACAAAGACGTTAATACTTTGCCAATTTAAAATTCATTATTATTTAGGTTGCCAGCTGTAGACATGTTGACTTGAAAATTTGCATTTCATATTTCTAAATGTAGCTAAATATCTGTTTTCTAAATGTAGCTTATTGATCTTGTTATAAAACAATTCATCCATGTATAAGGGGCTGGGTATCGTTCAAAAGTCTTCGATATCGATACCAACATTTGTACCAAACTTTGATCCAGGTTCCTGAACAATACTTTTTTTAGTACCAATTTTATGCAATATGTTTTAACAAAACTACATTTCACTTTACCTCAGCTTGTTGACATTTTTAGAGACTCAAAGACTCCTGAGCCAAGAAGACATTTATACGGATAACGCTAATAAACACACGATTACAACAGAATATAATTTGTATATGTTTTTCAAGAGATTCTTCCTATTTTCAAAACCATACAGGATGTTTACATGAGAAATGCTAAGCAGGTGTAGCATTAAGCCTGATAAAAATGCTACAAATAGCTTTTTTCAGCAACATTATATGGCCAAAACACACATTAGATAGCAATCGTTAGCTATTACAAACACTTGATGGTGATCTTTGATTAAAAGCGTAGTATAAATCTTAGCAATTATCATGCTAGTGTGCATAAATGGTTTTAGTATTGTTGTTGGAAGCTTTCAGCATTTTTATTATTTTTTTTATATACACTGCTAATCAAAAGTTTTTGAACAGTAAGGTTTTTTTTTTTTTTTTTTTAAGAAGTCTCTTCTGCTAACCAAGCCTGCGTTTATTTGATCCAAAGTACAGCAAAAACAGTAACATTTTGAAATATTTTTACTATTTAAAATAACTGTTATTAACTAATTTATTCATGTAATTTCGAAGCTAAATTTCTAGCATCATTACTCCAGTCACATGATCCTTCAGAAATCATTCTAATATTCAGATTTGCTGCTCAAAAAACATTTTTTTATTATTATTACGTTGAAAGCAGCTGAGTAGATTTTTTTTCAGGTTTCTTTGATGAATAGAAAGTTCAGAAGAACAGCATTTATCTAAAATATAAATCTTTTGTAACATTAAATGTCTTTATCATCACTTTTGGTCAATTTAAAGCATCCTTGCTAAATAAAAGTAGCAATTTCTAAATTTCTTTCCCAAAAAAAAAATACTGACGCTAAACTTTTGAATGGTATAGTGTATAATGTTACAAAAGCTTTTTATTTCAGATAAATACTGGTCTTTGGATCTTTCTATTCATCAAAGAATCCTGAAAAAAATGTACTGAGCTGTTTTAAATATTGATGATGATTTTGAACAGCAAATCAGCATATTAGAATGATTTCTGAAGGATCACATGACACTGAAGACTGGAGTAATGATGCTGAAACTTTAGATTTGATCACATGAACAAATTACATTTTAAAATATATTCAGATAGAAATTAGTTGTTTTAAATAGTAAAAAATATTTCACAATATTACTGCTTTTGCTGTATTTTGGATCAAATAAATGGAGGCTTGTGAGCAGAAGAGAATGAAAAAAAACTTTTGACTGGTAGTTATTTTAGTTTTGGCATTTTCAGTACATCAACTTAATGAAAAATGAGGAATGTTGCCTTTGCAACTAGCTGAAATAAAATAATTTTCTTGTATATTTTGGTTTGTACATTGTGCAGTGTTTTTATAATTTTAGTTGCATATAATAACCCTGGAAAGAGTTGGGGAATTTGCCTTGGATTGTCCCTTGCAACACACACAAACAAGGTAAAAACACCTAACACATGGCCTCTCTTGGCATTGTGTTTAATAGGCCGCTCATTTGTTTCTAACGTGAGCAATCTAGCTTTTTGCAGTGTGTACTTGCGTGTTCGCTAGCAGCGAGTGTGAGTTTGACTAAATGCTGTTCTGTCACGCTGACACGGAGGGCGTGAGAGGGAGGGAAAGAGAGAGAAGGTGTGAATGTGGTGATAAAGGACAGTATTCTTCTACTTGTGTGTCTGGGTCTCAGCAGAGAGTTCAGTGGGTTAGAGCAGACCAGCGTGACCATGTCAACAACACGGCCAGTACTGAGTGAGCGCCTCCCTTATCTCCTGCATCCTCCGCTTGCTCGCTCGCTCGCTTCTTTCTCTGTGTCCACCTGTTTTTTCCCTCCATTATTGTTCGTCTCTGTTTACTTTTTTCCTCTCAGTTGCAAAAGCTATTTTATCTCTCATTCAACCCTTTCTTTCCCTCCTCTGATCCGCAACACCTCTCTCTCTCTCTCTCTCTCTCTTTCTTTCTGTCTGTTCTTTCTATTCTTCAAGTCAAGTCTACCGTGATGATGTCTGCGATAACCCAACAGACAAAAATCTACCTAACAGAATATGTATGCAAAAAATGTATTTTGCATCTGCAGGATGTTATGATACTTTTGTTCGTCAGTTTTCCGGTGTATATATTGTCTACCTGGAAAAAAAACCACTTGGCAACGGCATGTCTGTGTTTTGTTTTGGTGTGAAGGACATACTAAAGAAAAGTTGTTAGCTGAAGTTAAGTCGGCAGCATTTGTGGCGTAATGTGGATTAACACAGAAAGTTTAAACTGATCCATTAATTGTTTTTAATTCAAAATTGCACATGCAGTAACAAAACAAAACACATGGTTTTAAAAGTTACCACAAGACTTTTATACATGTTGGCATGCAGTGGTTAAAAGGAACGTGATGTAATGCTGCATTCATGTCTTCCTGGAAAGTTTGACTTATGAGTTTGGAAACTGTAATTGCGGTACCACATGATGTACGTTCAAGTAATTTCAGTTGGAACAAAATTGACTAACAGGACAATTATCATATTTTTCTCTCTCTTTTTCACTTTTTGACAAAACCAGGAAGATTCTTAGTGCTAATGCAACAGAACGAAGAGCAAAGGATGCACATTACGTGTGTAACTGATGCTTTATCTGTGTGTTTTATCGTTCTAGTTCTAGTATCGTTCTGTAGAAAATGATGGGAAATGTAGTTAAATGAAGAATATTTTTTGACTGCATTTAAAACACAAAATTAGCACAGATTTTACTGCCATCATTTAGCTTTTACTGTGATTTTTAAAATTAAATGTCATCATGACAACCCTAGTAAAAAAGAAATAGATTTAAAATGCATTTATTTTATGCTAAGTATAGTTCAAGTCTATAAGACATATCGCTTGGGACTTGTAAAAAATTGTAGTTAAACCTTATTAGGAGTACTACTTGTGCACAATGCACATTTCTTAATATTAAGCCTAAAATATGTTTTAATGTCACTATTGATGTGGATTGTATGGTCTTTAAATAATATCGGTCTTTAAATAAGTGTACCTAAAGTATACTTGAGACAGTTCCACTTTAGCACAATCAAATATACTTAAGTATATCTTTAGTTGGACTTCAGCTCTACTTCCACACAATTTAAGTGCATTAAGTACAAAATTAGTTGTTCCAATTTACTTAGCATAAAATAAATGTATTTTAAATACATTTCAGTATTTTATTTTTCACTAGGGAACTTTAAAAGTCTGAGCTTTAAGAAAGTTTCTGAGTTTACCATTAGTAATTTTGACATTTATGTGCTCAACTAGAAAATATGATCATTTTGACATGAATTGAATTTACTATAAATAGCCATTTACAACAGCCTCACAGAAAACCCACGGGAATTACACTGCTATTGCAAAACCAGATGTTCATCCACCTAGAAAAGTAGTCCCACTTTAAAAGGGACGTTTAGTCAACTTTACAGCTCAAACAACATGTTTTGTTGAATAATTCATGTGAGTGCTTTAATAAAAATTCAGCCATTAAATTGGTTTTAAAACCCTCTGGAATCCTCCGGCCTGGTTTACTTTCATTGTAAGTACACCAACATTCAAAAGTTTGGGGTCAGGAAGATTTAAAAAAAAAAAAAATACATGTATTCAGTAAGGACGTGCTAAATTGATCAAAAATGTCTCTATCATTTATAATGTTACAAAAGATTTAGTTTTCAAATAAATGCTGCTCTTTTGAACTTTCTGTTCATCAAACACATTAAAATATTAACAGTAAAAAAGTTATATTTTTAAAATATGTTTATTTTATACTAAGTACAGTTCAAATCTGTTAACATATTTACTGACATATTACTTGAACCTTCCTGATATAAAAAAATATATAATTAAACTTTATTTTGGAGTAATACTTGTGCACAATACACATTTCTTAATATTAAGCCTAAAATGTGTTTTAATGTCACTATTGATGAGGATTGTGTGAAATTTAAATAATGCCGGTCTCTAAATGCAAGATATTTAAAGTGTACCTGAAGTATACTTGCAATAATTCCACTTTAGCACAATCAAATATACTTCAGTATATCTTTAGCTGCACTATTTCCGCACAATTAAAGTGCATTAAGCACAAAATTAGTTGTTCCAATTTAGCAGACTTTAAGTATACCAGTTCAGTACACTAAAAGTACAATTGCAAGGTATTTTTATTAGATATTAAATATGTAAATGTATTTGTAGTATACTTAGCATAAAGTAAATGTATTTTAAATACACTTCAGCATACTTATTTTTCACTAGGGAAGCACAACTGTTTTCAACATTGATAATAAGAAATGTTTCTTGTGTTTAAGCAGCAAATCCGCATATGATTTCTGAAGGATCATGTGATGCTGAAGACTGGAGTAATGATGCTGTAAATTCAGCTTTGCATCACAGAAATAAATTACGTTTTAAATTATATGAAAATAGAAAACAGTTGTGTTGAATTGCAATAATATATGACAATATTACTGTATATTTGCAGTATATTTGATCAAAGAAATACAGCCTTGGTAAACATTTTTAAACAATTTCAAAACCCCCAAACTTTTGACTGTATGTTACTGTAAATACAAGTTTTGCTTCAGCAAGTCACAAGTTCGTTGTTTTCAATGCCACAAATACTGAAGTTATGTTGAACCCCAAAACATTCTTTTAAAGTCACGTGTGTGCGAGTATCGGTCAGTCTAATTGTAGTATGTGAAGTGTGTGTTGAGTGTCTGTTCTCTCCACTGTAAGAGCTTCTGATAACCTTTCTAACCTGTGTGACAAGGACAGGAAGCTCTTCTCCCATAGGAATGCCACACACACACACAGAGATCTTTTTTCTCACACACTCTGCTTTTGTTTCTTAAGAGCAAGAGCGACAGGCTTTAATAAACATGCCCTAGGTTGGCATGCAATGTTAATGTATGTGATTTGGAAATGGATCCACCCTTCACTTACGTGAATGTATTTCCGCATTTCTTTTCACATGGAAATATGAAGGCCCGTAAAAAAACAAAGCTCAACTGACTTAATTTGTTTACATGTAAATAGCCGTTGGTGTGGCTGGCTGTTTAGAGACGATGATAAAATGTTAATTAGCGTCTGTGAGTCGTTTAGTCATTTGTTTACATAGAAGGAATTCAAAGGAAACTCCCTGAGATTCCGCAACAGCCAAAATCTCCTGGAAATTGGAAGCTCTAGACGCGTCCTCTCCGCTGTGCTTTGATCTGACACGGTTTCCTTTGGAAACGAGCGTTTCGAGGTGGGATTTGGATCCAGACTGGCCTATTCATTCTCATTAGAGTCACTTGTTGAAGATAGAAGAACAAAATATCACATTTCTAGAAATTCAGTCGTCAAAAACCTTGAAGTCTCAGCACCTTCAGATGATTTACACAGCGGAAGAGAGCACTTTCATTAGGCCTGTGAATAAACAGGAAGAGAGACGAGCAGAGTAGATGAATGAAGCGTAAAAGAAGAGGATGAGTTTCTACTTGTAGAAGGTAATTTATTGAAGAAAGAAACACAGCGAGAGCGTGGAGCGTGGTTGGATCCACACCTGCGCCAGTAAATGCCAGCCGCTCTCCGAGGCAGCCTGGATACCCACAGACATTTTCATGAGAAGTGTGTGGTTTTGTCAGCGAATGTCCTGAAGCGAGAGGTTACAGTGGCAGATTAAGCTAGTCATTCGTATCCCATGATGCATCCGTGCCCCCTTTGCTGATCCGTGTAATTGACAGATTTTTGCAGGTCTGCTCTGCCACAAACAAAAACAGAGATAAAAATATGAACACTTATATTGCATATCATGTTTTAAACATAAATATTTATAACTGGATGTATTTTTTTTTAATTAAATAAAAAAAACAAACTGATTACATTTTTTTTTTTAACTTGGTATACTTATGAATTATACTTGGTGACAATAAGAAAGAATTTATTTTGTTGAATTTTGCATTCAGTATACTGATGAAAAGTGAGAGTTGCAAATGAGAATGGAGCTAAATGGAAATGCAAAGTTTGTTAAAAGTGTGCCAAAATTAGTTTAAAAAATGTGTGCATTGATTTTTCTAAAAATGCATTTTTTTTGTAATGTCAGTTATTTATAAAGTTACAGAAGAATTAGATTTAAAATAAACTGCTGTTTTGAACATTCTATTAATCAGAGAATCCATATTTTTTTTTAATTTCACATATATATATATATATATATATATATATATATATATATATATATATATATTATATATATATATATATATACAAATGATATAGATATAATATATATAAATATACAGTATGTAATATATATTTATATAAACATAAATATACAGTATATTATTTATATTAAAAATCATGTTTTTTCTTTGTGCATTCCAATTAATCTCAGTCAAACTGCAGTTTGGTTATTTTGATATAAACTAAAATAACTAAAAAACACAGCTAACTAACACAATAAAACAAGAAAAACGTGATAACGAAAAATATACTGTATATTATACTGTATATTATATTATATCATCTATAATATAATGTACATTTGTTTATTTTTAAATGTGTATATATATATATTAACATATTGATTTTTATTATAGTATTAAACAGCACAACTGTTTTCAACATTTATAATAATAAATAATGTTTCTTAAACAGCAAATCAGGATATTGAAAAAAATGATTTCTGAAGGATCATGTGACACTGAAGACTGGAGTAATGATACTGAAAGCTTTGCCATCACAGGAATAAATTACATTTTTAAAACATATTAAAAAAGAAAATTGGCACTTTAAATCATTTTTTAAATATAAAATACATTTATTTTGTTTGTTTATTGTTATTATATGGCTTCAAAAGTGTCTTTTTCCAATTAGATTTTGCTAAAAATAAATACAAGCGTCTTAAAATCAATTATTGTATATTCTCTAGGGGTGTCAAACGATTAATTGCAATTAATCGCATACAAAATTAAAAGTTTGAGTTTGCCTAATATATGTGTGTGTACTGTGTGTAATTATTATGTATATATTTAAGAGAAATGTGTTATGTACAAAATATTTTTACTTGTAAATATTTCTTAAATATATAAATGAATGTGTTTGTATTTACATATACATAATAATTACACAGTGCACACACATATATTAGGCAAACTCAAGCTTTTATTTTGTATCCGATTAATCGTTTGATAGCGCTAATATTCTCACACAATTTTTCTGTTTTGGTTTTAAATGATTTATTGGTTTTTAACCATGCCATTGTTGCCAGTAAATGTATGTTTCTAATGCCTTGACATTGAATTTCTCTCTCTGTCCCTCTCTGTCTTTCTCCAGGTTTAGCGATGATAAGGGTTATGTCCTGTACCCTCAAATCGGGGATCGTCTGGACCTCATTTGCCCAGGGTCTGAGCCGCCCGGTCCCCGCGCCCCCGCCGAATACGAGTACTATAAACTGTACCTGGTATCGTCACGGGAACAGGCAGACAGGTGTGAAGTGACCGGAGCACCCAACCTGCTTCTCACCTGCGATAAGCCCAACAGTGATATGCGTTTCACCATCAAGTTTCAGGAGTACTCGCCCAACCTGTGGGGTCACGAATTTAAAACCAATCAGGACTACTTCATCATCGGTGAGTGCGTGCGTGTGTGCGATTTGAACCAAAACATGTCACATCAAAACTTTCTATTGTTTTGCCCAGCCACGTTTCATTTTGAAAAGATCTGTTTGCAATAGACTTCGGTGTGTTCATTCAGCATCCGCCCTTGTTTATTGCTTTAATCAGTGTTAGAATGGATGACATGATGGTGCTTTATCACTGCATGTGTATTGGGTTTGTTTTCAGTTCAGGCCAGTCGGTTCTCAGCAATCTTTTGCAAGGATTCAGCTGATTGTGACTTTATCATGTGGAACCATCTTGTGTTGGGTTGTGTTACTGAGGGTTGTTTTTAAAACACTGCACAGTCGCGTAGAGGGAATGAGGCCAACGTAAACGGAAGCCCGTCAATATCAACATCTCGGAAAGTAGATTTGTCACAGGAAAGTGATGTCCTAACACGCTTGGACCCGAAACACGCAATGGGTGTGTGTTTTTTAGCATCCATTGCCAGAATTCCACACAGTCATAGAATACCTGGAAAAGTAGGTGAATTTAAAAAGTCATGGAGGTGTAGTAAAAATCCAAAAAGCTTGAACTTTACAGTGTTACTATAGTTTATTTAAAATACCTGCTTTCTTTTTTAATACATTTTATTTATTCCTGCGATCAAAGCTAAATTTTCAGCATCATTACTTCAGTCTTCAGTGTCACATGATCCTTCAGATATCTGAAATGTTATTATTATCAATATTTAAAAGAGGGATTATTTGATGAATAGAAATGATCTGAAATAAAAAGCTTTAAAAGTGATGATAAAGACATTTATAATATTACAAAAGATTTCTATTTCAGATAAATGCTGTTCTTCTGAACTTGCTATTCATCAAAGAAATTCTACTTAGTAATGATGTCTACTTCTAGTAATGATGCTAAAAATGCAGCTTTGAAATCAAAGTATATATTACATTTTAAAATATATTAAAAATAAAAAATAGTTATTTTAAATAGTAAAAATGTTTTATTAAATTGATTAAATATATGCAGGCTTGGTGAGCAGAAGGGGTTTCTTTAAAAAACATTTAAAAAAATATATATTTGTCTTTTTGTCACATTATAGTTGTTGTCACAAACCCGAAACTGCATTTGCAACCAATATTTTATTTACATAATGTCATATGGTTCCAAAAAGGATATTCAAGTGGAAAAAATGTAAGTCTGGGCTCAATTTTGTCCATCAGGAAATGATTTGCTCATGAATTTGGACGTTAGAATGACTCTGGTGTGTACTGATGAATTATGCAGAATAAAACCATGTGTTTTAAGAAAGTAAACAGATTCAATTTTTGAATATACACTACTGTTCAAAAGTTTGGGTTCAGTAAGATTTTTGTTTTTGAAAAAAGTCTCTTATACTCACAGAGACTTTATTTATTTGATCATAAATACAGTAAAAACTGTAATATTGTCAAATATTATTACAGTTTTAAATAACTCATTTCTGTTTTAATGTATTTTAAAATGTAATTTATTTCTGTGGCAAAGCTTAATTTTTTCTGCATCATTACTCCAATCCTCAGCGTCACATTATGCTTCAGACATAGTTCTAATATGCTGATTTGGTTCTAAAAAAAAATTTCATATTATGAATCTTGAAAACAGATGTGCTACTTAACATTTTTGTGGAAATTAATGTTTTTTTCCTTGATAAATGTAAAAAAAAATGTACTTGAAATATAAATATATATTTTTTTACATTATAAATATATTTAATTGCAGTTTTATCTTTGCTGAATAAAAGTAAGAATTTTTATTAAAAATATGATTTTACCACAGACTTTTGAACAGTAGTGTGTCCTTTAAAAATAAACCGATTTGGTGCTGAAGAGTAATTTCTTATTTTGAATCTTGAATTTTCTTAAGTCTTTTAATCTTAATTTTTTTCCCCTTTGATAAATGTAAAAAAATGAAAATGAAAAATTGATTTGATATAGAAATTATTTTTTTAACAATATAAATATATTTAATAACAGTTTTATCCTTGCTGAATAAAAGTAATCATTTCTGGAAAAAAAAAAATATTACCACAAACTTTTGAACAGTAGTGTGTTTCTTTAAATATAAACTGATTTGGTGCTCAAGATTAATTTATTATTATAAATCTTTCAAACAGACGTGCTGCTTAATATTTTTGTGGAAATTGATTTTTTGTTTTCTTTAATAAATGTAAACAAAATTAAATAAAAATGTATTTGAAATAGAAATAAAATATATTTTTAATATTATAAATATATTCAATTACAGTTGATTACAGTTGTGAAAGTAATAATGTCTATAAAAAATATGATTTCCCACAAACATTTGAAGAGTAGTGTGTTTCTTTAAAAATAAACTGATTTGGTGCACAAGATTAATTACTTATTATGAATCTTTCAAACAGATGTGCTGCTTAATATTTTTGTGGAAATTTATTTTTTTTCTTTAATAAATGTGAACAAAATTAAATACAATTTATGTGAAATAGAAATATTACAGTTCAATTACAGTTAATTACAGTTAGGAAGGTAATCATTTCTATAAAAAATACGATTTCCCACAAACTTTTGAACAGTAGTGTGTTTCTTTAAATATAAACTGATTTGGTGCTCAAGAGTGATTTATTATTATTTTTTTATTATTATGAATCTTTAAAACAGATGGTGCTGCTTAATATTTTTGTGGAAATGTATATATTTTCTCCTTTAAATGTAAACTAAATTAAATACAATTTATGTAAAATAGAAATATTTATTTTTTAAATATTATAAATATATATAATTACAGTTAATTACAGTTATGAAAGCAATAATTTCTATAAAAAATATGATTTCCCACAAACATTTGAACAGTTCAAGTGTTTCTTTAAATATAAACTGATTTAGTGCTTATTATAAATCTTGAAAACAGATGTGCAGCTCAATATTTTTGTGGAAATTGACATTCATAATGAAAAAGAATAAAACCAGATTGTTTGGGAAAGAAATAATAGATGAAACCAGAGAGGTAACCAGGGTTAGTTGTCAGTCAAATTGTATTCATGCTTTTTAAACCACATAATGTGATCCGCATCTCAAACACAGATTGTTGGTGCTTAAGAGCCTGAGGTTATATATTTGTATTTGTTTTTATGACATGTGCAAAGTGTGTGTGAAGGTGTGGCGGCTGTTCTTTGTCTAATATTAGCAGTTGCAGGTCTCGCAGACACGGTGTCTCTCTGAGATAAGAATCAAACTCTTTCCATCAGCTCCTTAATGGGCAAACAAGTGTGAGTTTTCTGGTATGTGGATGTCAGGAAGAATCCAGGGCTCTTCCGTGTTCTGTTAAGCCTTAACGTAGGTGTCAGTGACACACACTCACACTCACACACACATACGCTGCAGGCTTTATCGTTGCTTCAACAGGCCCGACGAATCGATCGACGGGCTGTGCCGGTCTATGAGTCGTCAAAAGCAAGGTCAGAGCCACACACACACACTCATGCAGGCTGCGAGATGGAAAAAGAGAGCGAGATAAACCATCAAACAAGCGTCCATACGGAAAAAAAGGAGAAAAGTGATTTTAAGGGTCATTGAACATTTAATTTAGTGTTTATGTGTGTGCATACGTGTTAAAAAATAGTTGTGTGTGCGATTTGGGTGCATTTATACAGCGTCTGTCATGACTGGTTGATGTTCTATTTTCCAAAAGAGTGCACATTTGATGGCTTCTGACATCTTCATGCCCGTGTGCCGCCGCCGCGTATGTGTGCGTGTGTGTGTACGGGTATGTGTACATTAGAGATTTGGACCTTAGGGAGAATGGTATTAATTAACCTACCTTAACATGCGCTAATTTATTCAGCCTAGCTCAAATGAGCTGGAACAGGAATGATTCGTGAAATAGAGAGAGGAAGAGAGAGAGTGCGTGTGTGTTTATGTGGAAGAGAGCATTGACAGGTCATTATGGCTGCTCCAATCTCGTTGTCTAATTATCACATGGGTCACGAAGACGCCCCTAGGTCACTAATAACAGTGTTTACACGCTCTCACGCGTGGGCACTTAAAGGGATAGTTCATACCAAAATCAAAATGATCATGATTTGGTAAACGATTGTCAGTGTTTACTCGCATATGACTTTCTGCACTGTACAGTATATCTGTATCATATTAGCATTGTTATTTTAGTATTATTTATGAACTATTATAGTATTTATTAATATTTAGAATTTTAGTTTCAAAAATTTGTTCTGTATTTTTATTTAAAATTTACTAATACTTTTTATGTTATTTTTAAAATATTTATTTATTTATTTTAAAGCAATTTTAGTGCTTAAACATTTTACTTCCATTAGTTGCCATGACAACATTTCAACAATTTTTTTTTGATCTAATATTTATATTTTATTTAATTTAGTGAAGTTTTTAAATCATTTTAATTTTAGTATTAGTTTTTAGTTTAAGTTAGCTATAACGGCACTGTATATCATTTTTTTATTTATGTATTTATTTATTTATTTTGTCTGTATTGGGCAGCTTTGAATATATGTTTAAAAAATCGTTTTAATAATATTTAAATTTACTTTTAAAATGCTTTATTTCATTTTAGTGGGGTTTATTTTATATTTTAATTTTAAATTTGATTTTATTATTTTTTACCATTTATATTTACATAAATTACAGTATTAATTGATATTTTGAATTTTGGTTTTAAAAATTGATTATATGTTTTTATTTAAAATAGTTTTAGTAATTTTATGTACTTATGTCTTTATATATATATATATATATATATATATATATTTCTGTTCATTTATTTCATTTTTCTACAATTTTAGTGCTTAAACATTATTTCAGTTAGTTGCCATGGTAGCATTTTGAATTTTCATCAGTTTTTCATCTAATATTTTATTTTATTTCAATTAATTAAGTTTTTTAAATTATTTTAGTATTAGTTTTTAGTTTTAGTTAATAATAGCATTGCATATTGGTTACCACCCAATATTATTATTTTTTTTTCTTCTGTATTGGACAACATTGAATATATGTTTAAAAGGTAATTTTAATAAATATCTAGATTTACATTTAAAATGGTTTATTTTTATTTTAGTAGGGTTTATATTATATTTTAATTTTATATTTGATATAGTTATAGTTTTGGAAATTAATTGTACATTTCTATTTTAAATTGTTTTAGTAATTTTATGTACTTATGTCATTTGTTTTATATATATAATTCTATTTCTATTAATCAATTTATTTTTTTCTACAATGTAACGCTTAAACATTTTGTTATTTTTAAATATGTATTTCTGTTTCTATTCATTTATTATTATTATTATTATTATTATTATTATTATTTTACACTTTTAGTGCTTAAAAACATCTTATTTTAGTTAGTTGCCATGGCAGCATTTCAAATCTAATATTTTCATCTAATATATCATCTAATATTATATTTTATTTCAATTAATTCTGTTTAAAAAATAGAAAATATATATTTTTGTAATCATTTTAATTTTAATATTAGTTTTTAGTTTTATTTATTAGGCAGCACTGAATATATGTTTAAAAGTTCACTTTTAAAATGGTTTTTATTTTTATTTTAGTGTGGTTTATTTTATATTACATATATATTATATATATATATATATATATATATATATATATATATATATATATATATATATATATATATATATTTTTTTTTTAACACAAAATGGTATATAATTTTACAATCACTTCTTTACTGGTTATTGGCCATAACGTAAAGTGGTGTCAGAATTAAAATGTTAAAAGTTTTAGAATTTTAGGTTGAATTTTAATATCCATGTATCTGTAATTGTTTACCAAAGCTGTCAATTCTGAATTTAGAGTGAAAATAACACACAATATCAATATAGACTAGTTTAATGGTACTCTTTGGTCATTTTTGCCATTTGACAGCTCTGGGTCAGCATGTTGTTTTGTTGTAAAGCATCTTGTTTTGTGTTCCATTAAAGAAAGTAAGTTTGGAATGACATGAGCATGAGTTCATGATGACACAATTTTCATTATTGGCTTAGCTATTCCATTAAAGCACGATTTTCCTTGCTTCGCAGTCATTCCAGTATCTATCTTACAGCAGAGTTGCTCGTAAACACACACACACGCTCACACACACACATGTTGCTGTCAGTCAGCGTGAGGGATTCGGGGTACCTGACTGCGGAGCTGCTCTGGGCTTCTTATCGCCGTGGCATTGCTGTGGCAGCGGACACAGACAGATGGCTAACTGTCACTCAAACTGAGAGAAGAGAACTCAAGAGGAAAAGAGGATGAGAGAGTGAGGGAGAGAGGAAGAAAGAACAAGACGGACAGACGGGTCTTACCAGGGTTTACCGTGTTTCTCCAAAGAACGCCAGCTCAGACACACGCAGATGCCAAAAAATCTCTGTGCGGTTATTTTACGACTCTGCGTTTTGTGCGTGTACGTGTGATGTGTTGAGTGTTTCATGGTGCCGTATTGTTTTGATCCGTATTAATTGCTTCTTTTATGGTGACTGTTTTAAGATTTGACTGAACAGAACAACAACAGAAGGACAGAAATAGAAGGAGGGAAGGAGAAGAAAACAGAAAGAAGAGGCGGTCGAAGAGCAAAGGGAGCAGGGGATTCAGAAAGATCTATATTTGATGAATATTTGAACGTTTTAAAGCCCCCAGACTGAAGTTTTCCCTTCTTACTGAGACAAAAGCTAACCACAAACTCCAGGGAGAAGAGAAAGGTAAATGAGAGAAAGAGAGCGAGAGGGATTTTTACACTTAAATTCCCAGCAGCTTGTATGTTCTGCCAGCGGTTTTTGGCTGAGTTGTTTTTATCAGTGCACATCTGGCTCTCCCGATCCAATTGGATGAGAAGAAATTCATTTCGCGCCTTTAGCCAATCAGAACATTTTGGTGCAGGCCGATGAGCACAATCATTCCCTGAGTGATGACGCTGATCGGAATAACAATGGCAGTAAGGATTCGACGAATATCAGGAAAACACACACGCACACATATATATGACCCTGGACCACAAAACCAGTCATAAAGGTCAATTTTTATTGAGATTCATACATCATCTGAAATCTGTATAGATAAGATATGATGTATGGTTGATTGTATCTCAATGATTGGCTGAGATACAACTATTTGAAAATCTGGAATCTGAGGGTGCAAAAAAATCTTACTGAGATATTGAGAAAATCGCCTGTAAAGTTGTTCAAATGCAGCTCTTAGCAATGCATATGTGTCCTTGGACCACAAAACTAGTCATACGTGTAAATTTCTCGAAATTGAGATTTATACATCACATGAAAGCTGAATAAATAAGCTTTCCATTGATGTGTGGTTTGTTAGGAAAGGACAATATTTGGCCGAAATACAGCTATTTGAAAATCTGGAATGTGATGGTGCAAAAAATCAAAATATTGAGAAAATCGCCTTTAAAGTTGTCCAAATGAGGTTCAAAGCAGTACATATTACTAATCAAAAATTAAGTTTTGATATATTTACGGTAGGAGATTTACAAAATATCTTCATGGAACATGATCTTTACTTAATATCCTAATGATTTTTGGCATAAAAGAAAAATTTATAATTTTGATCCATGCAGTGTATTGTTGGCTATTGCTATAAATATACCTGTGCTACTTATATATAGTCACATATATAGAGATGAACATGTGCGCCATGTTGACCGACCCTGACATAATGACTGTTCAAATCATAAACTGAAAGGGATTGTGCTTGACAATGTTTCACAGTGCATTTAAAACCCAAAATCACCTACTAGAGATTTGATTCTGATTGTGAATTGATTGCGAATTCAATTTGATTCAGTTTGATTCTGATTCATTCGGGCATATTGAGCACAGTTTATGTCTGTTTTGCTTACATATGAAAGAAAAGCTTTTACAAATTACAAATCAGTTGTCATAACAGTGTAAAATTATTGAAAATTATATTTTAATTATAAACACCCATTAAAAAGTATAGAATGTTTGTGAGTCTTTTAGATTGTTCATTTGTTTGTGAATGGGACTATGTTGGTTGTGCTATTTGATTCAGTAGAAAGAACTGGTTCATAAGAGCGAATTTCACTAAAAGAACTGTTTCATAATCATTTCGTGTTTGTGAATTAGAATATGTTTTTCTTTAGGCATTACTTAATACACAGCTTACATCTTATCATATATCATTCAGGCTGCAAACTCTGCAAAATAAAATCTGATTTATTTTACCGATGGGCTGTAGATTTAGCAGTGGGGTGCATTAGCTTTGAAAAGCGGTGCAGAAAACACTGACAAAGTAATCTTAGGACTTTAGGAATGTTTATCAGTGTCGCTCAAATGACTAATCAGAAAATCAAAGTTTTTGCCCAGCTCTAGCACAGTCTGTGAAACAGAAGGTAAAGGTTTGGTTTTAAAGAGTGTGTTTGTGGAGAGTGAGTAAGTGAATGTGACAGGTCGCCTCACCGATTTAGGTCAGGAATCAGAACAGCACTGTTTGTGTGTCTGTTCGGCTATATTTGTCAGGGACAAATTTTTAACAAATATAGTACAACATGACCAAAATCAACTTGTGTGGACATGTGAAGTCATCTTAAAGAGATAGATGAACTAAAAATCCAATTCTGTCATAATTTACTCACTCTAATGTCCTTCTAAACCTAATTTACTTTGCTCTGTAAAACAAAAATGAAGATATACTCTTAACATTAAAGGTTCGTTTTTGGCATTAATGGTTCCATGAAGAACCCTGAACATCCATGGAAGCTTTTAAATGCAGAAAAGGTTCTTTATAGTCAATAAAGGTTCTTTAGATTTTTAAAATGTCCTTCAAAATGGTATTTTTTTAGGAACTGTTCACTGAAAGGTTCTTTGGGGAACCAAAAATGGTTCAAAGACACCCTTTTGGAACCTTTATTTTTAAGAGTGTACTGTACAATAGGATATGAAAAACAAGGTTACTAATAAGTTCTTATAATCAAAAGTTGTATATGTTATTATAATGTACCTGAGCTAACATGAACTAACAATGAACTAGTATTTTTATTATTAAATAATAAAATTAAATAACTAAAGTTAACTAAATGGACTTTTTTGTAAAGTTTTAAAGATTGATGGGTGACACTTTACAATAAGGTTCATTAGTTAACATTCACAAATAATTCATAATAATTCACAAATAAATTACTCACCCCCTTGTCATCCAAGATGTTCATGTCTTTCTTTCTTCAGAAGAAATTATGGTTTTTGAGGAAAGCATTTCAGGGTTTTTCTCCATGTAATGGACCTCATTGGTGCCCCGATTTTGAACTTCCAAAATATAGTTTAAATGCAGCTTCAAAGATCTCTAAACGATCCCAGCCGAGGAAGAAGGGTCTTATCGGGTTTGAGTCATTCGTTCATCACGTGACAGCCCCATAAGATGAACGAACAACTCGAAAAACCCGAAGACTGGAAACAGGTGAACTAATTCCAGTAGAGAACCTAATAGGATGTTGCGCATGCGCGACTGAATGAATCCCTCCCCGAGACGACTCTTTCTTCCCGAGTCACATTAAAGATTTGTTCAAAATGAACGAATCGTTCAAGAATGACCCATCACTAACTCATAGCATTGTGGACGCGCATCCCAGAGCCTGTGCTACACAAGCTTTTGTGCTTAAAAAGTATACAAATTTTTACTTTTCGAAAAAAAATCGTTTTGCTAGATAATACCCTTCTTCCTCGTCTGGGATCGTTTAGAGCCCTTTGAAGCTGGGAACTTTTTGTAAAGCCTTGTTGATGTGTTTCTTCAAATTAACTCTTATTAACAGATTTGTGTGAGGGTTACGTTTAGGGTTGCAGTTTAGCCAATTTCATCACTTCTGTTTAAAACCTTTGAGAAATAGTGCAGCCAATGTGTGTGTGTGTTTATGTGTGTGGATGGATGGATTGGACAGATACTCCCCAAAGGTCAGACAGAAAAAAAGCCCACACTAATTGGATTCCAACTAGTTAACATTGTGTGATTCATTTAACCTCACATGCACACACACACTCACACACACATAGCCTCCGCTTTTTCTCTCTCTCTCTGCGCGGTAGCAGACAAAGCCAGCATTGTGCCTCATTCTGCTGAGGAACCACTTGTGGAGGGATGTGTTTCCCGGGAACAGGGGGGGCGCTTATCCAGCGCTCACCATGCCATTGACCCTTGACATCGCCTCACTGGGCCGAATGCAGAAACACGACGACATGGCCGCAATTTAGTGTGCGAGATCACGCAAACATGACCCGTTAATAGCAATAATGAACAGAGAGTGCACACATACGCACACAGCTGCCGCAACGGCTTGTGTGTGTGTGTGTGTGTGTGCACAGTTGAAAACAAATTATTCCTCTAATATTAATTCACACATGTGAAACACACAATAACCACACACACAAGCTCACAAAGCTCTTTAGATCATCTTCATAGATCATCTATTCATCAAGCGCACACTCGCATGACAAACACACTTTTTGGGTAAACAGACTTTAGGCTGAGAGGATGTTTACTGTGTGTGGAGGGAGATTAAAGAGTTGGGGTGGGATTGGGGTTGACCAGCTGTCCATGAGAGACAGACAGATACAGAGAGAACGAGTGAAATGGTTGCGACTGAGAAAGTGAGAAAGGAATTGAATAATTCTGGTTCAGATTCTGATTCTGCTTTTTAATCTGGTTGAATAGTCAATGTGAAATCAAAGCTGACTCTATTTACCTGCTTAATGCGTGTTGTTGGGCATGTAATTTCAAAGAAAGAAATGTTTGTCCTCGTAATCTTTCATCAAAATGCGTTGACTTTCTCTGCTTCTGAAGTGATATGCCTTTTCAGTTGATGTCGTCTAGTTCTTTTGTTTTCATGTGCACACTACCATTCAA
This sequence comes from Cirrhinus mrigala, assembly GCA_036247105.1. Taxonomy (NCBI): domain Eukaryota; kingdom Metazoa; phylum Chordata; class Actinopteri; order Cypriniformes; family Cyprinidae; genus Cirrhinus; species Cirrhinus mrigala. The sequence goes on along the minus strand of CM070013.1, from coordinate 17,047,186 downwards.
GGTTTGTTTAAAAAAATGATACTTTTGAATTTTTAAGGAAGGATTAAATTGATCAAAAGTGACAATTAAGACTTTTATATTTTTGGGAAAAAAAATTCAAATAAATACTGTTCTTTTGAAATTTCTATTCAACAAAGACTCCTGGGAATTCCACAAATAATTGTGGACAGTTGTTTTCAGCTTTGATAATAGTAAGAAATTTTCTTGAAATTCAAATAAGCATCTTGTGACACTGAAGACTGGAATAATGGTGCTGAAAATTCAGCTTTGGCATTGAAAAAATAAATTATAGTTTCAAATACTTTAAAATAGAAAACAGTTATTTTAAATGGTACATTTTTTTCAGTTTTACTGTTTTTACTGTGTTTTTGATCAAATAAATATAGCCTTGCAAGAACATAAGAGGCTTTTTTTAAAAAAAAAACAAATTGGATTAAATAAATATGGCTCTAATCTACAGTTTTTTTTTTTCAAATATTAAAGGGATAAAACATTTTAAGCAGCACAATTGTTTTCAGCATTGATAATGGTAAGAAAGTTTCTTGAAAATTAAATTAGCATAATAGAAATATTTTCTAAAGCATTATGTGACACTGAAGACTGGGGAAATGATGTTGAAAAATTTAGCTTTGATATTGAAAGAATAAATTATAGTTTAAAATATTTTAAAATAGAAAAGAGTTATTTGAAATTGTAAAAAATGTTCACAGTTTTACTATTTTTACTGTGTTTTTGATCAAATAAATATAGCCTTGCAAGAACATAAGAGGCTTTTTTTTTTAAAAAACAAAGTGGATTAAATAAATATGGCTCTAATCTACAGGTTTTCTTTTCAAATATTAAAGGGGTAAAACATATTAAGCAGCACAATTGTTTTCAGCATTGATGATAGTAAGACATTTTCTTGAAAATCAAATTAGCATAATAGAAACATTTTCTGAAGCATTATGTGACTCTGAAGACTCGGGTAATGATGCTGATAATTCAGCTTTGATATTGAATGAATAAATTATAGTTTAAAATATATTAAAATAGAAAACAGTTATTTTAAATTGTAAAAATATTTCACTGTTTTACTATTTTTACTGTGTTTTTGATCAAATAAATATAGGCTTGCAAGAACATAAGAGGTCTTTTTAAAAAAAACAAAAAAAAAACAAAGTGGATTAAATAAATATGACTCTAATCTACAGTTTTTCTTTTTATATATTAAAGGGATAAAACATATTAAGCACCACAACTGTTTTCAGCATTGATATTTTTAACAGAAATTTTCTTGAAAATCAAATTAGCATAATAAGCATAATAGAAACATTTTCTGAAGCATTATGTGACTGAAGACTGGGGTAATGATGCTGAAAATTCAGCTTTGATATTGAATGACCAAATTATAGTTTAAAATATACTGAAATAGAAAACAGTTATTTTAAATTGTAAAAATATTTCACAGTTTTACTGTGTTTTTGATCAAATAAATATAGCCTTGCAAGAACATAAGAAGCTTTTTTTTAATTAATGTAATAAATATGGCTCCAATCTACAGTTTTTCTTTTTAAATATACTGTTTTGCATGAACATTTGACTCATGGAAGTAAAATGGATTGCAAATTCTTTCTGTTAATGATTACATTAGCGGTTATTTCAGTACTTTGGAAAGCTGATGTGTGTGTCGTTTTGATTAATGCAATGAAAAGAACCTAGTCATAAGAGTCATTTGTTTGTGAATCAGACTAGACTGGTTGTGCTGCATTTTTGTCTGTTTTTGTGGGTGAATAAGAGTTCTTATTCCCAAGTTTATTTTCTTAAATCCCAGTCCTAACTCGCACTCTGCGGACGCATTAATCTCACCGTTCATTTGGCTCTTTTCTCTCTGCTCTCGTTTCTCCTTCCAGATCTTCATCTACTCATCTGTCCCTCAGATAAATCTTTTAATCTTAGTTTATTTATTTTCTTTTAAGCTAGTGTATCTTACCAGCACAAAGTAGTTTCTTCCCCTTATCTGACCTCTTCTGTCATCTTTCCTTCTTCCTACCCCGTTTTGGCCCCCATTTTTCTTTTTGGCAGATCTCTCATTCTGCCGTTCTCGATGCCAAAGCCATAATTCACCAAGCGCACTGGCGGGCGTGCCAAGATTTTAATAATCGTTAAAAATGCAAAGCCACACTGGCATTTTTGCGTGTGTGTGTGTGTATTTCAGCATTTCAGCAAAGCTCACAACCTCACTGATAGTAAGTTCAGAGTTCTCTTGTAGCGTTACACTGAGAGCGAGCGATGAGACACAGCTAGAACGATCTCATTATGATCATCAGAGCTCTCTACACTGCAAGTACATGAAGTTGCTCCTTTTGTTTGCATTGTCTGATCCACTTTTATCTTGTTTAGCCAAACAACCAGCACAGTTTACTTTTTAGATGATGTTTAGATGTGGGTTAAGCTGATATGGTTTTAACCAAGCAAAGCGAAAATTGTAATTTACTTGATTTTAAGTTTCTCAGATAAAACTCTGCCTTTGAAAGAACTAGGGGTGGGCGAAATATCGGTAGACGCAATTAACCGGTAGAAATTTGTCACCCAGTAGAGATTTAGGGCTATCATCTTTGTCAGGGTTACACCCTCATGCAGTGTTGCCAAGTCTGTGGTTTTTCCCTCCGAATTGAGCTACTTTAACACAGTTGCCGCCGGTTGTTTTTGATATCCATGGGTTGAATCGACTCCAATAACGTCATATTTAGCAACTGAAATGCAAATTTATTAGGGTAAGACAGACAAAGAAACATGGATTTTATCCCCCAGAATGCGATTTTTAATGGGGGACTTCCCTCGAAATGTGATTGGGCTAGTTTTGATGTGAAAACCTGGCAACCCTGCGCTCATGCGACGTTGATTAAACGACAAAAGAGAGAAAATCTCTCTTGACTACTGCTCTTGACTAAATCACTTTTGTAACTTTAATAAGAAATATATATTTAATTTACACAGTGAAGAATATGCAGTGTTTTTATACTTTTATTTGATTGCATTACACAATGTATGTAGCATTTCTTAATTGTTCTACTGTAGTTTTTTGTCCTTAGAATCAAAATCTTTATTGCCATTATACAAAAAGTACAACAAAATTATGTCCTATTCAGTGCAAGCTTGTGTCTCACTGAGATTGTGTTTTTTTTTTTTTTTTTAATTTAAGCTAGCATTCATTTTTTTTGTGATATTAACACTGGTGACAAGAATTATGAAATTTCTGAAGTGTCAAAAAATGTATTTAAAGTAAAAATAACTATATTGTGATATATATTGTTACCAAATCATTAGAATATTAAATAAGTATCATGTTCCTTGAAGATATTTTGTAAATTTCCTATTGTAAATATATCCAAACTTAATTTTTGATTAGTAATATGCATTGCTAAGATCTTAATTTGAACAACTTTAAAGGCGATTTTCTCAATATTTTAAATTTCTTGCACCCTCAGATTCCAGGTTCTGAATTTTTTGGCATTTTGGCCAAATATTGTCCTAAGAAACCATACATCAATGGAAAGCTTATTTATTCAACTTTCAGATTGCCCAACCCTATTATGAACCTTACAAGCTTTGGCAAATCCAGCAACTAGTTCTTTCTCAGAAGTGCTCATTATAGCAGGTTTTGTTTCCCAGCAAACTGATACAAACCTGTGCACACCGACTCACGGAAATTGCCTTAGCCCAGCCAATCAGATTGTCAACTTCCAATTGGAGAAAACTTTGCCTGCTTTTTTGTGCAACATACATCAGACCCAAGATTTGTTTTTACTACACTTCAAAGGCTTGGTTCACCTGAAAATCTAATTCTGTCATCATTCTGCCGCCCTCTTATTGTTCCAAACCTATATGACTTTCTGGAAAATCAGATTTTGAAAAATGCCTTGTTTTTTGCGTATACAGTAGTATAGTTTTGGACCCTATAGACTTCAGTTGCAACCAGTAAAACCCTATTTTGTTCTTCAGAAGAAAGTCTCACAGGTTTTGAATAAAAAAATAAAGCTGACAAATCAATGCCAGGAATTTTTATATGATCTATTCTTACTGCTTTTGTATATGAGCATTGAGTCATCCATTCTGCATTTGTTGTTGGCCACAAACCGACCACTTAGACAGGAAGAGGCTTGTAAGTTTGGGAGATTGTAAACATGATGTTCCTGTGGGACAGATAAAAACCTGAGTACCCTGACTTCCCAAAAATACCGCTTGCCAGTTCGAGAAAGCTCTTGGCACTTTTTGCGCAGTATGCATCCGTGCGTAAATCCGTCCGTAATGTCTGAGGCCGGGAATATTCCTGTTATAATCAACGAATCTGTGAAGCTGGAATGCTGAAAATAGAATAGGACGGATCTTAACGCCACCACAGCCAGAGCAGATTAAATCAGCCGTCGTTTAAAAACAAGACATTACCACGGTACGTTCTGTCCTATGGGTTAATATGCTCTTCTACTGACTAATGAGCTCTTTTGAGTGCTAATATTCCATCCATATATTTACAGCTGTGCGAATGAGTTTATTAATATGGAGTAGAAGATGCATGTCTCAGCTGGGTTTGTGCCACCGCACCTTCTGCTCAGTGTGTGAAGCCTGTTCCTCCCCTCTGAAACCAGAATTGTAATGCATGCAATTAAGGAGTCTAATTAGGGTAATTAATTCTGTGGGAGAGAGGAACCCAACACTCCTCCATTCACGGTTATAGATCTGACTTAATCCCTGTGCCCTACACTCCAAACACAAAGCTGTCTCAGATAATGGGGGCCAGGGACTCTGTGTGCGTGTGCGCGCGCGTACGTGGATCCGCTGTCTTCTCTCAAGCTAACTCTCAAACTCGTCAAGCATGGAAAATGAAGGAAACGCGGAAAGGTATGATTTAGAACATTGTGAACGACTCTTTTTGATGATTCATTTGAATCGATTCACAAAGGATTTGTGAAGAAGAATTTTGAGGAGAAGGTTTGTAATTTTATCTAGGAAACGACTTAAACGTCTGAAATAGATTTAACAGCAAACAAGCGATATTTAATCAGATAGACTTCTTAGAGCACTTTTGATTGATGCCTATAATTTTTTTCAAATTTATTCACTGAAAGATTAATTTAACTGACAGATTTTGTTCAAACAAATCTTTGAATATTTTTATAACAATTGGACGGAATGTTACATTCACATCCTTTTTTGTTTTTCTGTCCTCAGTGGAAAATGAACAAATCAGTCTAAATGTCTAAATGAACTGATTCATTCAAATTAATTGGAGTTTCCATACAATTTCATGTGTGGGTTTTCAGAAGGAAAAATGTGTTTCAGAAAACCATTCAGTCACAGTCAGAAGAAAAGGCAGAGTGTTTGTGTAGGAAACCATAAACTATATTAATCTCTTTTATAAATGCTGTCTTTCTCTTGTTATACATTTCTCTCTCCTGCACACGCACACATATATTACCATCCAAACACTTAAATACTTACACATCCTGTCATTTTAGCGAAACCAGCACACTCTTGTTCACACAGTGTGGCTTTGGAAAAGCTTGAATAACTCATTTAGTTCCTTTACATAAACACAGACCAACAGCGCTTTTCTCTTTCTGTCGTTCTTTCTCTGGCGCGCTCAAACGCATCCAAAAGATCTTCCTCCCAGCCGTCCAAACCCTCATTCTTCTATTCCTGCTCCAGTCTGTGAATCCACAAAGGACAAACAGACAACAGAAAGTATGTCACATTCAGCAAATCAAACCGCACAAACAAGCCTTAATCAAACATAGTTTCTGTCACGGTAGAAACACACAGACGACTTTGCACGCAAATCTTAGTTATCTCTTTCATTCTCTTTCCCACAATCCATCATCTCTATTTCGACTGATTCTTTATGTCCATCTCCTTCTTTTTCATTCGCTGCCTCTCTCTCTCCCTCGAGCCCTATGCAGGCACAGATGTCAGGATACATTATTTCAACTGGCTACCTCCCATGTTTCTCCTATTTCTCTTTTTTTTCTCTCTGTTACTTTGGTTCTCTCTTCCCCTCCATCCTGTGTTCATAGTGATGTTTGGGTTTTTGTGCATTTCGGATATACAAATGATAAAAGAAGAGCTAAAACCCAACACGATGTCTCACAGAAGGCGAACATTTTGTCCCTAGTTGGTCTCTCAGTCTGTCTGTCTCTCTCTCTCTCTCTCCACACACACACATGGCCAGTGAATTATGGTTGGCTCTAGAATCTGTCCAGCCCTAAAGTACTCCAGATGTTGGACTGTGTGTGTGTGTGTGTGTGCGGTTCTGGCTGTTCTGTCAAACAGAAGGGCCAAAGTGGATTCAGTTTTTTTTTTTTTTTTTTTTTTTTTTCCTGTGTGTGTTTAGAGATGTTATTTTGTGTTTGGCTTCTAGGCACGCGCACACATACGCACACCGCTGTACTCGCTGCTTTGCTCGTTTGCCAGTGTTCTGCTTGCTTTCATTAGAACCTGTAATTAAAACGACAGTGAAATGTGATTACAGTCTTTAAGATGTTCGACTGTGTTCGGCACGCACTGAAATAGGGTTGGGCGGCATGATGGTGCACGGTAGAAATGTGTCAGCCGGAAGAGATCCTGCAGTACTGATTTGTTAGGGTTAGTTCACCTAAAAATGAAAATTTTGTCATTAATTACTCACCCGCCGTTTTAAACCCGTAAGACCTTCGTTCGTCTTTGGAACACTAATAAAGGTCTTACAGGTTTGGAACGACATGAGGGTGAGTAATTAATGATAGAATTGTACTTTTTGTGTGAACAGTCCCTTTAAATAGTGTTTTTGTATACATGCTTTTATATATATTTGAATATGTACTTTCAAAAGATTGTATTCATGCTTTTATTTAACAAGGACACATTAACTTGATAAAAAGTGACTGAAGACATTGGTACAATGGTACAAAAAAAAATCTGTTTCAAATAAATACTGTTCTTTTGAATTTTCTATTCATCGAAGACTCTTGGAAAGAAATGTATCATGGTTTCAACAAAAATGTTATACAACACAGCTGTTCTCAACATTGATAATAGTAAGAAGTGTTTCTTGAGCACAAAATCAGCATATTAGAATAGTTTATGAAGGATCATAAAAAAGTGGCAGCTTTGTCACCACAGGAATCGTTTAAAAACATTAAAAATATATATATATTTTTACAATGGCTATCGGGATTCATCCTATCATGTTTATTTTATCTTTAGTCATTTAACTTTTTAATCATCATTGTGTTTTTGTGCTATTATGAATAATCTTATTAATTTATGTCAATTAAGTTCTAAAAAATAAAAATAAAAATAAATAAAATATCAGAAGTACCTGTCATGTAGAAAATCCAGTGGATTATTAAAAATCCATTTTGTCGTATTAAACATTTTTTGTGTGCATTTTTCAGCAACTATTTTGCAGTATATATATTAGGGCTGTCAAATGATTCATCGCGATTAATCGCATACAAAATAAAAGTTTGAGTTTGCCTAATATATGTGTGTGTACGGTGTGTTATTATTATGTATATATAAATACAAACACATTCTTGTATATATTTAAGAAACATTTACAAGTATATGTATTTATTATAATTTTTATATAATTTCTATTAGATATAAATAAAAATGTTTTGTACATAAATAACATTTCTCTTAAATTGATACATTAATTTGTGTGTATTTATATATGCATAATAATTGCATACACTACACACACATTTATTAGGCTTTTATTTTGTATGCGATTAATCGCGATTAATCGGTTGACAGCCCTAACATATATATATATATATATATATATATATATATATATATATACACACACCATTACAGTGATATGAAATTATTCATACTATGATTCCACCACCTCTTCACTGAAACCACTTTAGCTGTCCCCCCGTGTGCCTGTGTGTTTGCCGTTTGGCTTTGATGTGACCCAGAAACGAACAGTCCACTAGAATTTTCAGCCACACTCTCCGCTCTGTTACTCCTCTCCTGTTTTTTTTTTTTTCCAGTCTCATACTTGCTGGCATCTTTCTTTATATAGCAACCCCCTCCTTTCCTCTTTCTCCATCTCTTTATCTCTCTTTCTTTCTCCCTCTTGCTTTCTTTCACTGAATGCCATCTCCTTCCTCCCTTCAGACCATTGACCCACTTCCCTCTTTTCTTGCTCCTTCTCTCCCTCCACACTTTTGTCCTTCACCTCAACAACTTCTTCGTCTCCGCTCTTGAAGTGAAAGTTGTCCGGAGGGCAAACAAATGTTTTGGCTGTGTTGCGTCAGCGGCGCGTTACGTGTGGCAAGGCTAATTTAGCAAGTTGTTGCGCGTGTGTATAAGAAAAGCCCATAGTGATTACGATAGATAGATAGATAGAGCCAGAGATAGATAGATAGATAGATATAGAATGTTGCGTGTTAAATGCATTGATCTCCTCCAGTCCTCTCTCGCTCTTTCTTTCTCTTGTCTTTCTTTAATTAAAATTCATTGGATGTTTAGGCTCATGCAGACATGACTCATCCGATTTGAATTGAACCCACACAGTGTAAGCAGATATATCCAGATTCCTGTTGCAGTACACAAAGCATAGATCCACACGCACGCACTCCGCTGAGGTCTGCACTCAAGCGCTGTTGCCCACAGACATGACCCAGTTAGGTTGGATGTCCTTCCTCCTTTCTGACCCACATCCTCACTGTCAGCCCGCCACTCTTCCGAGCTTACGAAAGATCCGTGCCCGAAACGCCGATGACGTTCGTTCCGTAACCCCACATAACCTAGGAGTCCTGCGGAGATATCCCATCATGCCTTGCTCCACTCTTGTATTCTAAAATGGAATGTTGTTTCGAGAATGCTGCTGTCTGGACAGGCTTGTTGGTAGCACTTAAGTCGGTGTATATATACATAATGCATTATGATATGTAACGCTGGACCACAAAACCAATCATAAGTAGCATGGGTATATTTGTAGCAGTAGTCAACAATACATTGTATGGGTCAAAATTATCGATTTTTTTCTTATATGCCAAAAATCATTAGGATATTAAATAAAGATCATGTTTCATGAAGATATATTGTAAATTTCCTACTGTAAATTTATCAAAACTTAATTTTTGATTAGTAATATGCAGTGCTAAGAACTCCATTTGGACAACTTAAAAGGCAGTTTTCTCAATATTTTAATTTTCTTTTTGCACCCTTGAATTCCAGATTTTCAAATAGTTGTATCTCAGCCAAATAGCCTAACAAACTGTACATCAATGGAAAGCTTATTTATTATTTCAAAAATTGACCCTTATGACTGGTTTTGTGGTCCAGGGTCACATACAGTATTCTTTATTAATTGAAGAAGAATTCATTATTTTATAATCAAGTCTTGCAAATAATGCACATTGTAATGGTACATATTTTTGTAAATACTTGAAACTACAGTAGTTATTTTATGTAGTTATATTAACAGTTGCACAATTTGGTCCATCGATATCATTAAGCTCTTTAAAGGTTTAATATTATATATACATTTAATTTTGAATTATTTTATATTGTATTTATGTGTATATTTACATTTGCTTATGTGTGTGTGTGTACATAATATATTTTTTATATTTTTAAAAATCAGATTTATATTAGTGCTGTCAATCTATTAAAAAAAATACATAATTAATTGCACATTTTTCTGCAATTAATCATAATTAATCGCGATTAATTGTGATTAATCCCACCTAACATTAAAGTTTTTAAATATAATTTTATATTGCAATAAATTCACATTCAATCTTCGAATTAATGTAGAAACAACAGAAAGACAGTGTATTTTTATGTCTTGTTAAATATTTTTTTAATGACTGAAGGTGAGTATCACTGATACCGATATTACTGATGGAAATTCTTCTTTTTTTCCTAATATTTAACAATTGACTATAGCCATTCAACATTACAGTATAATTGAGAGCTATCAATTTGAACATATATTAGACTTTAAAAAAGAACTTCCAATTCAAGTGAACTTAAAACATCTTCACAAAAGCCTGTAATTTATCTTTGGCAAGAAACTGAATAAAGTTATCAAACACTAAACTACAAAACTACAAAATTTATTCATTTCCTTTATTTCTTTTGCTCTTTGATTAATAGACATCACAGCAGCTGGGTTATTAGGATATTATTACTTCATGCTACTATTACTTTAAGAACTGCGGCTGTTGAATGCGAGGTGGATCTGACATGCATGCTCGTAGTTTAATTTGCGCTTTAGTGTGAAATGATACAGGCTACAGCGCACGCCGGCACATTTGTGCATGCAATTGAGGCATGCATGCTATGATGCCTGGCGCTGAAGTGAAGCTGGAGTGCGCGTCTGAAAAGTCTCCCATTTGATGTGGTCGTAAAGACGTTCTGCGACTAAATAAACGCAATTCTTGTCAAGAAAATTTAACTGTGTTAAATTTTTGTGAGCCGTTAAACTGGAAAAAAGTTAATCTCCTGCATTGACGCGCTAATTTTGACAGCGCTGATTTATATATTTACATTTGTTTTTTATTTATTTAAAAGATAGAAAGGGAATAGGATCAAGGCTCAGTGTGTGTCTGTACTGAACCATTGCATCATGGCTCTTTTCCACTGAGCATATTCCATCAGCTTATTAAATGTAATCAGTTTTGTATTATATGTAATATATTTAGAGGCTTGATAAGCCTTGATGGTGTTGATATTCATACAGTAGATCCCACAGCTGATTTACAGTCCAGCAGATTTTACAGTCTGAACAGGATTAGGGCTGTCTGATCTCATTACATGAGCCACCAAATGCTTTATTTGTTTACAAGCTTATTTATAGACTCGTTTAAACTCAGATCAACCTTATCTGGAGAAAAGGAAGAGGGATTTTTCAAATCTGTCTCTTGTCTCTTTTTCTCTGCGACCTCTGCCCTCGTAAGCCGCTTTCTTCTTTTGGACACTTGCTCTGCTGGAGTTTTTATTTGTGCTGTGTGTTTACTCATACAGGCTGATGGGCTGGCAGCTGGAGCAGTATTAGAGATGGAATGGTTAAGAGGTCAGACGGGTTAAACTCTCTCTAGTGGTTCACGAGTCTGCCTGGCAGGCCTCCAGTACCAGCCTTCTCTTAGTACTCGACCACTGGAGCTTTTAACCTCATACTCGCTCGAACACACTACAACATCCATTTGCAACGTGGAGATGTATGCGCTGGCAGTGCGTGTGGTGTCATGCATACTTTGACTGTAAGAGTGTGTTTTCGTGTGTATATAAGAGGAAGTATATGTGCTCCTTGCGTGTCTGTGGTCTGGTCCCCCAGAAGAAGCTGGCAGTGCTTCGCCTCCCCGGGGGCCAATTGAGAGAGGGAGAGAGGAATGACCGTAATCTGTCTGGATGGGTAAAAACGTGAATAACTGGCCACAAATGAAAATGTCTTTGAGCATATAGGAAAGGTCATGTAGGGCTGTAGCTAATGGGGTCAAAGGTGGGAATGACTCTGGGGGTGCACAGGTGCAGAGGGGCCCACAACAATGTATTTCATGTATGTTGCCTCAGAATATAAGACATATTGCAGGTTGCAATACAAGTCAGGGTCAACTGACAGTATTTGTGGCATAATTAGGGCCCTATGATTTCCACAATGAGGAAAACGCGTACGGAATCATGGAATCCAGTCATAAAAGTGGAATTTACTGTATAATGCGGAATGTCATGGAATTTGCCAGATTTTGATTGAATAAATCAAAAGTAGGTCAGTATGCTTAAAAAAAAATTGATATGGACTAGTGTTTGTGAATGTTAAGCTGTAAAATATTATTTAAATATGAAACCTGTATGTTGTACATCTCTGTGTAAATGTATGGCACAGATGCACGGTTTTGTTTACTAAACGTACTGAAGCACGTGTGACACTCGTGGTGTTTTCAGCCTCTGCCACCTCAATATATGAGTACATGAAAACATAAACATAATCTAGAACTGCTCTGAGAGTCACTTCATGAGCATTTTACCATTTCTTGTGAAAAAAAAACTGTCGTCACGTCATATACTTAAAGGTCTTCACAGCAACCTGTCAAAATAAAAGTTTGTTTTAACTTAATATTAGAACATTAGTTTTTTAAGGGATATTTACCAGATAAATTATTTACCAGAATATATTTACCAAAAAAATGTAAATACATGCAAGTATTTCTCAAAACAAATAAATAAACAAACAAACAAACGAACAAATAAATAAAATAACAATACATTTTTTGTAATAAAATCAATTAATTATAGATGCTTTTTGATTATTGAAATTTAATTAAACCATTAAAATGGAATCTAAATAATTAATGAAAAACACGGAATTTGGTCAAAAAATAAACAACAAATCTGAATTTGAGAAAACAATAAAACACATTTTTACAGCACCTTAAAAATGTACTTTTTTGTTAAACTTTTAATAAATTGCTGTTTGATTAATATTTCTCACGTATTAAAACAGTGTCTAGAAAAATTACAAATGTAAAAAAGGAATCCAGAAAAATTAAAACAGAAAAAGAAAAGAAATTTGGAAAAAAATAAAACAAAATTTATATTTTTTACATTTTTAAACATAATGTTACCACAAACATTAATTGGAAAAGCAAACAAACAAACAAACAAAAAAACAACGTAGCCAATCTGTTAATGTAATTTTTTAAATTTTATTTTATTAATACTTTCAATAATATAGCCACAAACGAAACAAGAGTTTAGTGGGAACAAATACATACATTTTTCCATGACAATGGAAAGCAAGAAACCCTAAAATGAAAAAAAACTGAATTACAGTTTAAATTTTGTCATCCAAGATGTTCATGTCTGTCTTTCTTCAGTCATAAAGAAATTATGTTTTTTGAGGAAAACATTTCAGCATTTTTCTCCATACACTGGACTGATATGGTGCCCCAATTTTGAACTTCTAAAATGCAGTTTAAATGCGGCTTCAAACGATCCTAAATGCGGTTGTAAACGATCCCAGCCGAGAAAAAAGGGTCTTATCTAGTGTAATGATCGGTTATTTTAATAAAAAATAATACAATTTATATACTTTTTAATGCCAAACGCTCATCTTGTCTTACTCTGCCTGGTCTGTTTTTGTTCTGGTTCATGACAGTTAGGGAAAAACTCTCATCTCATGTTCTCTCTCAACTTTGAAATCGTCTTATATCACTGTTTTACCTTTTTTGTTGAGGGTGTTTGATCCTCCTTCGCATGTTCACTTTGCAAAGACTGGGTCGGTACTTCTGCAGCGATGTAGGATGATTTTGAAATGATTTCTGAAGTTGAGGGAGAAAATACGATTGGAGTTTTTCGACATACCCTAACTGTCTTGAGTCAGAATACACAGAGTTCAGGCAGAGTAAGACAAGACGAGCGTTTGAGATTAAAAAGTATTTAAATTGTATTTTTTTATGAAAATAACCGATCGTTTCGCTAGATAAGACCCTTCTTCCTCAGCTGGGATTGTTTACAACCGCATTTGGGATCGTTTGGGATCGCATTTAAACTGCCTTATGGTATGGACCATACCAGTCCATTATATGGAGAAAAATGCAGAAATATTTTCCTCAAAAAACATAATTTCATTACGACTGAAGAAAGAAAAACATGAACATCTTGGATGACAAAGGGGTGAGTACATTATATGTAAATCTTTGTTTTGGAAGTGGACTTCTCCTTTAATACTTTTGTGGAAACTGTGATACATTTTTCTCACGATTCTTTCTCACCAAAGCTGCTTATTTGATCAGAAATACAGTATAAACAGCAAATATGTGAAAATGATTACAAATTTAAAATAACAGTTTTTTTTATTTTAATATATTTAAAAATGCTATTTACTCCAGTCTTCAGTGTCACTTGATCTTTCAGAAATGATTTTAATGTGCTGATTTGGTGCTCAAGAAATATTATCTACATTGAGAACAGTTGTTCTACTTAATACTTTCATGGAAACAATGATATGTTTCTCCAGGAATGGAAAAACAAAACAAAACAATGAAGTCTTTACTGTTGCATTTGATAAATTTAAAGTGTCCTTTTTAAATAAAAGTATTATTTTCTTTCTTAGAAAAAAAAAAAATCTTACTAATAGTGTATAATTCTTTTCAAGTGCTCTAAAATTCAATAATAAACAACTGACAAGTAAGTTTTTTGGGGGGGTAATTGTGCTGCAAATGAACTTGTATTGGACGAGCAACGTACTTATCATAAAAATATTTAATTCACAAACTGTGCTTAATGTGAAGTGAGAGAAATACTGTGAAATATTCAGTTTCATAATATTTCAAAAATTACATCAGAGCACTGACCTTACATTTTGTTAAAAATGCAGGCCCAGCTGAATATACAGTCAGAAGGCCTAAAATTCCTAGCTACAGCCCTGCCTGTGTGCATGTGTGTGTGTGTGGGGACTAGATTATATACACTCTTGTATGTCATTTATGTTTTAAACATGTTTGCTTTTGACAACTGTATTCTAGTGTTACTGTGTGCTTGTGATCATCTGGGACATTATGAGCTGCAATTATGCACCATTGCCAAGACTGTCAGTGTGATATACTCGTACCCACCTCAAGAGGCTCCTTAATCTGTCCTGCTCGCACAAATACGCGCACATACGCTCACGATCTGATGTAAGCCTGTAGGCTTTCAAATGTGCTGCTTTATCATACACTCACACAGGGCCACTTATAATGACATTGCGGTCTCATCAGACACGTCAGGGTGAAAGCCGTCTACGGCGCACGTCGTCCTCTTGTGCCTCTTCTGTGGACGTCATAAACTGGCCAATCAGAGCGCAGACTGCTACGCTTAGAAGCATTAAGAAAACATTAAGAGAAGTGGCATCAAAATCTGCATCCATTTCGACATCAGCAACCATTTTCGCTCATAAATTGCTGTTGTTTTGGAAGATAACGGCATAAATTGTGCCTCGCAAGAACATTGCGCCGTTTCTCCTGCTTTTAAAGTTAATGGAAAACATTATGATTTCATGCCGGCGGTGAGTCTAACATGGCACCTTTTTTTGTGTGTGTGAATTCTCTCGTTCTTCTCTCTTTTTAGCTGTCAGCACTCTCTTAATTGCTTATGAAGGCTTCGTTAATGGCTTAAATCAACCATATGAATGTGTTGCTTCTGATTTATTGAGTCTTATTTAGTTTCAGGAAATATGAAGTGTGAGCCAGAGGTGGAAATATTTGGCTGAGGACAGCAGTGCAAATCTCTGCTGGTTCAGTACTGTACTTTAAAATAGAAAACACATCGCACACGCTCTCAAACTAACTTCATGTTTTGCAGCTCAATAATGGATGTGTTTTGAGATTTGGGCACTTTTAATGGAATATCGTGAGTTATTTACAGCTCATTGTCAATGGAGAGCATCTGTGGAATGTTGCGTAGAACATTAATTTTGACCTGTTTCTCAGTCTGCAACAAAGAGAAAACATGCTTTTAGTGTGTTTATATGCAGTTTGACTGAAAGCGTGGCAGGCAAATGGGCCAGAGGGTTTGAAAACAGAAATTTGAGGCTGGTATTTTATTAAAAGGATCATTTTCCCAAAAATAAAAATTGAGAATGAATTACTGCCACTCGTGTTTTTCTAAACGTTGTGGTTTTTCTTCCGTAGACCAGAAAAGCAGATGTTCACACTACTCTTTTCCTTACAGTGAATGTGGATTTTCTAGTTTCAAAATAGACTGTAGATGTGATAGAAAAGTAGTCCCTGCAATATTCCAAGGGTTCATAAGTCATACAATAGCTTTGTATAAGGAAAAGATGATAATTTAAGTATTCATTAAAAATCGTACCCTCTGCCACTCATCTCAAATTAGTGTGATTTGAACATTTACATATTCAAAATAATTATTAGACACATAATCAATCACTGATGTGATTGCAAGACATCTTTTTGACTATGAATGGATGTAAATGAGATTTGATATGTTATTTTAGTATTATTTTATACACTGTTGATATTTTGTATTAGCTTTTATATATTTCTTATTAACTTAAACTTATTTAATTCACTAAAATTTGACGTTTTTGTTTATTTCTCTTTTTATCTTTTATTTTATTTTATTTATTTTTCATTCTAATGTTTCATTTTTTTTTAGTTTAGTTTAGTTTAATTTTATTTTTTTAATTTTAGTTTGAATAATTTTGTGCTTTTGTCATTTTTATTAGGTTTTTTTTAGTTTTACTGTATTTTTCTTTAGTTTTACTGTATTTTTGTTTCAGATTTAGTTTTAGTCATTTAGTAATTTTATATCAATTTAAACTTATTTTTAGTTCAGTTAGTTGCCAAGGCAAAATTTCACATGTTATTTTATTATTTTATTTTATTTTATCATCTTTTTATTTTTATTTTTTTTTATTTTTATTTTTTAACTATATTTATTTTATTTTATTGTATTTTTTACATTTTATTTTCAATTAATGAAAACTATTTTAATGGTTTTAGTTAATGACAACACTGTTTTTGCTGCAATTAACAAATAAAAACAAAAAAAAAATGATTTAATTTTATTTTCAGTTAATGAAACTATTTTTAATGGTTTGAATGATAACTACATTTTCATACACATTTGTGTATATATACTCTAAGGTAAAAATTGTCCCATTTTAATCAATAGGTTAGAAATATCCCAAACTATTCCTTTAACAAACAGAATTTGAATATTTATGGTGATTTGCAATCAGCTGTGAAATATATCTAACATGCATGCTACACAAACACATTAAACACGCTCACACACAGTCTCTCGACTGTCTGTAATTCTCATAAACACACTCGCACACAAATGTGCTTCCACAATAATAGCCGTGGGATAACGCCCACACATAACACACACGTCTGACTGACTTGCGCTTTATCACCATCATTAGTGCGACAAGAGGCATCCCAGAACCCCTTTACATAAACACATGCGTGGGAGATGCACACACTCACTCACACACACACACACACACACACACACACACATACACACACACAGCTTCCTCAGCTTCATTTGTTTGTTGTAGTGTTCACTAAATCGCTCTTCTGGCCTTTACACTTCATTCTTTTTATCAGTTCTTCTCTCTTGAATCTTTGTGACATGCACCGGCTCCTGTCTTCACGCAAGTTTTTACTCTTATCCTGGAGAGAAATACACACACAGAGGAGAATAAAATACACATAGTGATTAAGAACAAAGGACTGCAATGTTTCTTCATGACTTCTGCACTTTGTTTCTTTCTGTTCCTTTTGTATGGGACTTGGAGAATGGTGTTCCTCTGCCACTCTGTCCTCCATTTCTCCTCATCCCGCCATCACTGCTGATCATTGTCTCAATTACTCATCCTGTCCTTCGTTTATTCTTTTTTTCTCTCCCTCTCTAGTCTTTGCGTTTCCATCAGTCTCTTATCCCATTTTTACCTCTTTATCTCTCTCTGCCTCTTTGTTTCTCTCTGTCTCTCCCTTCCATTTATCTTTAAAGGAGAGCAGAAGCTACAGCTTTGCTGCTTGCAATAAATAGTATTGTTCTTGCTTGTGTTTTGTTTCTCCCCTTTTCTTTTTTTTTTTTCTGCCCCAAGACCTTTCAGTACTCCGGCTTATAGGGCAGAGCCACATTTATACGTGTCATCAGGCTCACTCCCTCTCTCTCTTTCCACTCTTCCTTACACGTTCTTTTCTGTCGTCTGCTCACACATTTGGTCCTTCCATCACCTCCTATCGTCTCTCTTCTCAATCACATCAGCAACAGCTTGTCAGAGACCATCAGTGTCTCCCTCCCTCCCTGTCCCTCTGTCTTTTCTTTCCATCTCACAAAATGACTCAGAATATCCATGTTTTAGGGTTACAGTTAACCTTGACCTTCTTCTTCTCCATCTATCTTTCTATCTATCTATCTATCTTGTTATCATTGTATTGTTCTGTCGTTCTATCTATCATCTTTCTTTGTCATTCTATCGTTCTATTTATAATTCTGTCGATCTATCATTCTATCCATCATTCTGTTCTATCTATTGTTCTATTGTTATGTCATTCTGTCGTTCTATCATTCTATCACTCTGTCTATTATTCTGTCCATCATTCTGTTGTTCTATCTATTGTTCTATTGTTATGTCAATATGTCTATCTATCCATCTATCTATCTATCTATCTATCTATCTATCTATCTATCTATCTATCTATCTATCTATCGTTCTATCTATCTATCTATCTATCTATCTATCTATCGTTCTATCTATCGTTCTATCTATCTATCCTTCTGTTTATCTATCATTCTATCTATCATTCTATCATTCTAGCTATCTATCTAACTATCTATCTATCTATGGTTCTATCTATCGTTCTATCTTTCTATTGTTCTGTTGTTCTATCTAGCTATCATCTATCTATCTATCTATCTATCTATCTATCTATCTATCTATCTATCGTTCTATCTATCTATCCTTCTGTTTATCTATCATTCTATCTATCTATCTATCTATCTATCTATCATTCTATCTATCTATCTATCATTCTATCTATCTATCTATCTATCTATCTATCTATCTATCTATCTATCTATCTATCTATCATTCTATCTATCTATCATTCTATCTATCTATCTATCTATCTATCTATCTATCTATCTATCTATCTATCTATCTATCGTTCTGTTTTATCTATCGTTCTACTGTTCTTTTTCTATCTGTCTATCTATCTATCCGTCCATCATCTGTCCGTCTGTCTTTTCATGCCCCTGTCCAGACACACTGCGCAGTCCTTCGGTGAGGCTGAGAGAGCGTGAGTGAGAGAGAGATGAAGGTGTGAAGGTCTCTTTTTTCACACCCTCCATGGGTCATTGGTGAGAATGTTATTCTCCTGCCCAGGGGTATTTTTTTAATGGACAAAAAACGTTTAAGAAGTCCTTGTGAGACTGACAGACAGTGATATATTTAAAATAAATGAAGGAATTAGAATCAAGAGACATTAAAAGACAATAACATATTACACAAGTGTGGGACAGAGGTGTGTCCTCCATTTCATTTCACTCTCTCTCTCTCACACCATCCCTCAGTAAATAAGATCTGGCACTCTCACTTACATCAGATCATTATTTCTCTCTCTTTCTTTCTGTCTCTCTCTCTCTCTCTCTCATTTAAGACGGCCAGACCTTATTACCAAGGACAAGCTGTCCTGTCCTGTCCTGTCTTAAGCCCGTGCGTCTGGCCCACATGTAACCAGCCGTCGGCCGCTCTTAGCTCACCTCAACCCACATGCATCTCGCATGACGTGCACCTGTAGCCCACTTCATATCAAGAGCACCCATCGCTGGCCCACTTAGGTCCATGAAGCTCACCGATATCATTTCTCAAGTTTCTGTCAGCATTTCGGAAGAGTTCTGGATTAAGCGAGTTTGTGTGTGCATGAGTGATGGATGCAGTTTGAGGCGTTTTAGGATGTTAAATGACCTCCTCTGGGACCGGAAATTAGGCCTCATTAGAGCTGCACCATGATACAGAGTGACATTTGTGTGTGTTAATCTACATTAGATCAAATATCTGTGCAGAATGGCTGAGTGTCAGTAGGAACTATTATTGCTACAGTATCAGATCTGTGTCTGGGAGTCTGTTTGTGACACCATATTACACATTTTTTCATAGCATGCAGAATGTATGCTGTTTCTGTAAAAAATGTACCAGTTGACAATTTGCCGAAATATGCATTATACAACCAAAGCACGTGTGAGATAATGTATCCCACAATGCAATGCTCCTAACTTGACCTTTTATGTTGATAGTGACAAATCACTATTGTTAACATCTCTTTCTTGACTCAATGTTTGATAAGGCTGCATAGACATTTTTACACAAACTTGGATTAAGAACAACATTTTAAATAAAAAATACCAGAATACACTTACATTCAAAATATAATATATGAAAACAAGGTTTAATGACTTATGCAGTGTTGATTTTCAAGCATACATATTTTTTTACTGGAAAACAAGTACTAAAAAAGTCATTTTTTGCATTGCTGCTGATTGTGTGTGATATAATAAATAGTAAATCTCTTCTTTTCTTTCACAGCTACATCAGATGGGACGCGTCAGGGGCTGGAGAGCATGAGAGGAGGAGTTTGCGCTACACAGGGCATGAAGGTGGTGCTGAAAGTGGGACAGAGTGAGTAACACACACGCGCGCACACACACTCTAGGGACCATATCGGCAGACAAAGCCAGAGGGTTGGTCACCTGAAACAGTTACGGATGCTGGATTTGCAGAAACTTAGGCTCAGTAAAGCGTTTCTCTCAGCGGCACACGCTCGTGACCAATAGCTTTTGTTTACACGCAAACACAAACTCTGTTGGCCCCTTGTTAGTTTTCATTATTAAACTCAGGAAAACAGCGGTAAGTGAATCCCAACAGACTGTGGACACAAGTCCCTGAGCCGTAACAGTACACCACAAACACCCGTGTCCGTTGTGTGTTTAGAGTTTTTTATCAGTCATGCCTATCACACTACACTGTTGAATAAGAGAGGATTAACACAGCTCAAAGACTATAAAACGTTTTAGCTTTTTAAATTTTCGGTCTCCATTTTTGGCTATGATTTAGATTTTTTTTTTTTCCACAGAATTTATTGACTTTACTTAAAAATCTCTTTCGGTCTCTCTTTTTCACTCTCACTCTCTCACTGTAGTTGTTATCTGCTTCGTGGCTGAAAGGTCACGTCTGTTTTGTTTGTCATCTAAATAAAAGCCGTTTCGGTTGGAGATATCTGATGAGATGTGCCTGCACACACACACAGACTGTCATGGCATTTTGACAAGTGTGACAGCTCACCATAAGCTCAGAGATGACTGTGTGTGTGTGTGTGAAATGTCTGTCTGCTGTCTGAAGTGTTTGTAACCTCAGCGGTAGCCCCTCAACAACAACATTATGGTGTGAAACATCTTAAAGGAACCCTATTGTACACTTTTGCTTTTTATACTAATAAACTGCAGTTGTAATTGATGTTTACAGGATATTTTTGTAAATGCTTTCTCTCCTTTAAAATTAAACAGACTGTTTTTACTACCTTTAAGATTTATGCAGATGCAATTCTTGATGATTGGCATTCATTTGATACTGAATAGTTTATATATGTGATCCTGGACCACAAAACCAAGTCATAACAGATAGTTTATTTTAAATTGAGATTTATACATCATTTGAAAAAAAAAAAAAAAATGAATAAATTAAAAAAACTGAGAAAATTGTTTTTAAGGTTGTCCAAATTAAGTTCTTAGCAATGCATATTACTAATCAAAAATTAAGTTTTAATATATATGCGATGGAAAATTCACAAAATATCTTCATGAAACATGATCTTTAATTAATATCCTACTGATTTTTGGCATAAAAGAAAAATCGATAATTTTGACCTATACAATGTATTTTTGGCTATTGCTACAAATATACCCGTGCTACTTAAGACTGGTTTTGTGGTCCAGGGTCACATATACACTGCCAGTCCAATTCCAATTTTGGAATAACTAAGATTTTAATAATGTTTTTGAAAGAAGTCTCATCTGCTCATCAAGGCTGCATTTGTTTGATGATATAGCAAAAACAGTAATATTGTGAAATATTTGTAACATCTAAAATAACTGTTTTTCTGTTTTGATATATTTTAAAATTGGCAAAGTTGAATTTAAAGGGTTAGTTTACCTAAAAATGAAAATTCTGTCATTAATTAGTCATCCTCATGTCGTTCCAAACCCGTAAGAGCTTTGCTCATCTTTATAACACAAATTAAGATATTTTTGATGAAATCCGAGAGCTTTCTGACCCTCTATAGACAGCAAGGGTCCTACCACGTTCAAGGCACAGAAATGTAGTAAGGATGTCGTTAAAATTGTAAACGTGACATCAGTGCTTCAACCGTAATTTTATGAAGCTACGGAAATTCTTTTTGTGCACGAAGAAAACAAAATAATGACTTTATTAGGGCTGTCACTAATGATTGCTTTGGTAATTGAGTAATCTGTCAAGTATTCTAACGATTAATCAAGTAATATAATTACTATTTTTTTAGTAATAAAAATAGACCTAAGTGAACAATAGTCTTTAAAATGACTTAAAATGCATACATAATAGCAACGAGGCAATAATTAGTAATCATATGGTTTTATTAAACAAAACTGTTAAAATACATGATGTATTATAAATGATATAATGCACATTACGCATTATACGCGTTTTTACACTTAATCTTTAATATTTGGCCATTTATTTATGATAGAAAAGCTACAGCCACTTTAATTTCTTGAATATGTGGACATTAAAACGTGTTAACTCAGAGTGAGGATTCAAACTTTTATTTTGAAATCGCAATGCACATACACAGCATACTGAGAAAGATAATGATGTATTCTCCTGTCTTTGGACAGGTATATAAATGATTTACCTTATGAATCTGATGAAATGGTGTATGTTGCGTTCCCATATGAACGTTATAATAAGCCCAAACTCACAACAACATGCAGAGATGGAGTTTGAGACGTTGCACACATGTAAATGGTAACAGTTTGTGTAGCAGCATTTACTGTGAACAGAGCAGCTCTGAGATGCACGTACATAACCTACACGCATGTAAATAATGTGCATATATTAAACCTGCATCGCATATATTTATTTAATTGAATTGTAGCGTTTGTGCATTCTTAACTGCATTATGCTTTATTATGATTTTTAAATGTGTTTAATATGTGAAATGCGCCAATTCCGGTATTTTGCCGATTTCTCCACTCTGCCAAAAACAAATACTCAAATAGAATCGAGAAATTGTTGCAGTCCTAGACTTTATTTAGTGATTTCTTCTCTCCCTTTGACCCTTGCTGTCTATGCAGGGTCAGAAAGCTCTCGGATTTCATCAAAAATAGCTTAATTTGTGTTCCAAAGTTTAACAAAGGTCTTACGGGTTTGGAACAACATAATTAATGACAGAATTTTCATTTTTGGGTGAACTATCCCTTTAAAATCAACATTGTGATATGGCAGCATGTTTGTATTTGTTTTTTTTATGTTGTACGCAGGTTGACTGAACTATTATTGTTACTAAACGGTTTCTCAATCATGTGTCCGCAGGTCCATATGGTCTGCCGGCCAAATCTCCCAAACCTGACCCCGCGGACCGTATCAACAGCCTGAATCCAGGTAAACACAGCTGCCTTCGGTATCATGAGGACAAGGCTCATCCCAAACAGACATCACATTAATAAAAGAACAGAACTAACGAAAGGAACAAGGGAAGGAAGCGACAGATGGATAGAGAGAAACAGGCGTCTTGGCGCTCGGGTTCTTTTTGATATATTCCACCCTTCTGTTTGTTCTCTCCTCCTCACGTTCCCTCATTTTTTCCCCTCTTTTCCTCCGTTTGACGTCTTCTACCGAGGCCCCGGAGCTGCGAACTGGAGGCAGAATGCGGTGGGGGTAATGGCCGCACGGGGAAAGATAAAGGATGAGAGGAGGAGAGAGCCGTCGTTTCGGAGACTTATTAATGCCATTAGTTTAGCGGCTTGGGTTTAGTTGGTCCTGAGAGGAAGAAAGACACAGAAAATGGGAGGGAGAGGAGGATGATTAGTGTAGGATGATAGAAAGGGAAAATTACTCACACTCTTTGTTTGCACGGGTTTGACATTTGGGAGCGAGAGACTGCTGTCTTGTGCCCTATTCTGTTTTTCCTTCGACATACAAAGACAAAAAATCTATCTAATCGAATCTAATCGAATCTAATCGAATCTTATCTATCTATCTATCTATCTATATCTATCTATCTATCTATCTATATATCTACCTGTCTGTCTGGCTGGCTGTCATCACTTGGAGTGGTGGAGGATGTAGGTGGGTTTGGGGGGCTGCAGGTCATTACGAGCACAATAACATGGACAGTCATAGAGACACGGAGCGAAGGAGGAGGTGGAGGAATAGAGTGAGGGATGGAGAGAGAAAACGAGAGGAATTGTGTCAAGAATAATGATGGGCCAATTGAGAGCGCCTGCAGTCAGATCCCTGTATTTCCGACCGTTCCCGTGCTCGGCAGGGGCTCTCATTGTCTCCCGTCGTGATCGCAACTGCACACACACATATACACACACCCTGAAACATCAGCTATGTCCCGCTAAGTAAGCACAATGGTCATTTGTTCCATGTCTTGTATTTAATGTGTGTGTGTGTGTGTAATCAAACACGTTGTACCTTTCCAATCTGTGTTTCCCATTCCCAATAAGCTGTAGTTTGCCGCCTTAAAGAAACAGTTCACACAAAATCAACAGTTTTTAAATCTGTGGAGCACAAAATGAGAATATTTTGATAAATCTTCATTAATTACTCACCCTCTTCTTGTTCCAAACCCCTAAGAACAAATTAAGATATTTTTGATGAAATCCAAGAGCTTTCTGACGCATAGACTGCAAAGCAACTGACACGTTCAAGTCCCAGAAAAGTAGTAAGGACATTGTTAAAATAGTCCATGTGACATCAGTGGTTCAACTGTAATTTTACAAAGCTATGAGAATAATTTGTGTGTGCAAAGAAAACAAAAACAACATCTTTATTCACGTCAAAGACTGACACGGAAGAGAATAAATTGTTGAATTAAGTTATTTTTGTTTTCTTTGCACAAACTTGTCAAATATTGATGCTTGGTCAGGATCCCTTGGCATCACTTTTTGATGTTCATGGTACCCCATTAGCATCACTTTTGGACATGCAGGGTCCTCCATAGTTGTTTGCATTTAATGGTTTGCGTGC
This sequence comes from Cirrhinus mrigala, assembly GCA_036247105.1. Taxonomy (NCBI): domain Eukaryota; kingdom Metazoa; phylum Chordata; class Actinopteri; order Cypriniformes; family Cyprinidae; genus Cirrhinus; species Cirrhinus mrigala. The sequence continues at coordinate 17,022,393 of CM070013.1, read as the reverse complement.
ATTTGCAAAAATAGAAATCATTTTATATAAATTTGTACTTTCATAGATATTTTGGAGCACCTAACCCCACCCCTACCCTAAACCTACTCACTTCTGAACAGTATGCAACATGCAACAGGCAAATAAAAGTACACTGACTGGCATTTATTGCAAAAACTGAGCATAAAAAGCAGTATAAAAGTATTACAAACAAGTCTCGTTGGAGTCCTCCGATATCTTTATGCAAAGAACAGAGTAAGTCGTAAGATTTTAATTGCTGAAAATGATCTTGCTTCTGCACGTTACATTCAAAAAGATATTCCGGAACTTGTTTAGCATGACACAGTCAGTCACGAGTCACACAAGAACCAATGGCAATTCACAACAGGAGCTGACGTAAAAGCTCCTTTTGGCGGCATTTTTTTAAATTTGTGCACAGACTGCACAGGATGTGCTTGACAGCGAACAGAGACGGCGATCGCGGCTATTCCTCTCGGAAATCAGTCATTTTGCCTTGGAAGATTTGGGATGTTAATACTTTTTAAAATAAATTGTGACTGTAATTGTATCTGCCTGTTATATCCTGTGTTTTATATTGACAAATGGTTCGGTTGAGGGCCAGGGATTGGGTTACATGCTTATAAATGTGTAAGTAGTGTAAAGATGTTGACCCCCCCCCCCCCCCCCCCCCAACATATATGCAATAATGGCAAATTTATTATCCAGTATGTAATGTAATCATGACGATAAAATTCCCAATGCCTTACGCATCAGCATATTTACAGCAAAGGTTTCTTATTTAAAGCAGTGGAGGACCCTGGACGTCAAAAAATTGCTTGTGCGTCAAAAAGTAAAGTTGGAAGTTAGAATGTGTCAGCACAAAAAGTATTCTCAAAACTTCGTAAAATTATGATATCCATAAAATTTTAACGATGTCCTTACTACCTTTCTGGGCCTTGAAAGTGGTAGTTGCATTGCTGTCTATGCAAGGTCAGAATGCGCTCGGATTTCATCAAAATGATCTGAACAAAGGTCTTACAGGTTTGGAATGACATGAGGGTCAGCAATTAATGACAGAATTTTCATTTTTGAAATTTGAAATTTGATTCAGTTTAATTCATAGAATTCAGAAGCCCGAAGTGACTTTGTCAGGTTGTTAGTCCATGAAAATATATTTTAGTTGCCATTTCAAGCAAATTTAGTGTCACCAAACACCATTGGTTCCTACATGTTGCATAACCAAACATAATGTGGCAACGGAGGGCAAGATTTGCAATGTAAAAATCACTTAAATAACGGTCTGTTGCTCACTCAAAGCTATCATATTGGTTCTTAAGAATTTAAATACACCACACAAGTCAAAATGTCAAATCATCTACTTTTATGTTCCACACAAGAAAGAAAAAAAGTTTTAGATTTTCATTTTTGGGTGAGCTGCCCCTTCAATAACCTATAAAGTCTTTATAGTAAGGCAGTTCACCTTTGAGAATGACCATGTGGTTGTTATCTAGCACATCTCTATTGTGTGGTTTCGTAGTTCCTCAGGTTCCTCATCTTAAAGAGCCCAATCAAGCCACAGCGTTTAGATTGGCTTTCATTTCCCTTGCGAAATGGCTCCCACGCGCCATAATCCCGTTATGTAAAGATAAATGACTAATATAGCCTCATAGATCCCACATCTATTAAAATGCTCTCTCAGCTGTTGTTCATAGAAGAGGCTAAATACACGATTCCAGTGTTTAAAGCAGCAGCACATAAACCACAGCTCATGTTTCCAAGTGTAAATTTTTTTTTTTTTATTTATTATGTTTTTTTATTACAGAGGGGAACATTTAGAGCTGCTGCTCCCTGGTGTGTCCTCTGAGTGTTTAACAGCTTTTAGGGCAAAAAAAATGAATGATAAACAACTTCCAGCAGCAAAAAAAGATGCTATATTAAGAATAATTCATGGTGTAGCCTCGTCTGCAAGTACTGTAAAGGCCAATTCACACAGAGAGGAAATATTCACCATGGATATTCACTCAAAACCGACTCTGAGGTACAAAACAGAGGACCTTTATGAATTTATTCATACTGGAGATTAAACTTTGCCTGATTATGACAGGTTTTCCAATTTACTCTTACTGTGAATAGACCTTTTGTCTGCGATTTATCACTTTTAGGTTTCGTTATTGTGAACAGGTCTTAAAGGAGAACTCCACTTCCAGAACAAATAATTTCACAAATAATTCACAAATAATTTACTCACACCCTTGTCATCCAAGATGTTCTTGTCTTTTTGTCTTCAGTCGTGAAGAAATTATGGTTTTGAGGAAAGCATTTCAGTATTTTTCTCCATATAATGGACTTCATTGGCGCCCCCATTTTGAACTTCCAAAATGTGGTTTGAATGCAGCTTCAAAGGGCTCTAAACGATCCCAGCCGAGGAAGAAGGGTCTTATCTAGCGAAACGATCTGTCATTTTTTTCAGAAAATAAAAATTTGTATACTTTTTAAGCACAAAAGCTTGTGTAGCACAGGCTCTGGGATGTGCATTCACAATGCTACGTACTATTGAATCACGTTGAAAGGTCACGCGGAACGTAGGTGGAACTACAGACCCAGTGTTTACAAAGCGAACGCGCAAAGACTAAGAAAGTGCAAGTAAGTCAAATGCTAATTACAAACAAAAAGGTACAATGATGTCGGACGATTCTGGAGTTGTAGGAGAAAATAACATGTACCTTTTTGAGCTGGAGTACACAGACGATGAACTTAGATGTGATTAGTAGCAGTGATGGGAAGTTCGGATCATTTTACCGAGTCTGACCTTTGAGTCTCGTTTAGCAAAATGAACAAATTTTTCATTTTAGCAAATTTCGTTCATTTTAGCAAAATATAATTAAAATGTTACGCGTTACTTCCCTAACACATCTACTGCTTACACAAACACGTGACACGTGACAGCCCCATAAGCTTAACCAATGCAGTGTGAGATTTGATTAGTTCATCTCTCGAGTCGTCGGGTTCGTGTCTTTCGTTCATCACGTGACAGCCCCATAAGATGAGCGAATGACTCGAAAAACCCGAAGACTTGAAACAGGTGAACTAATTCCAGTACAGAACCTAATAGGATGTTGCGCATGCACGACTGAACGAATCACTCCCCGAGACGACTCGTTCTTCCCAAGTCACATTAAAGATTTGTTCAAAATGAACAAATTGTTCAAGAATGACCCATAACTAATTTGTAGCATCACGGACGCGCATCCGAGAGCCTGTGCTACACAAGCTTTTGTGCTTAAAAAGTATACAAATTTTTATTTTCCGAAAAAAAAAAAATGACTGGTGTGACCTTTCTTCCTCGGCTGGAATCGTTTAGAGCCCTTTGAAGCTGCATTTAAACTACATTTTGGAAGTTCAAAATCAGGGCACCAATGAAGTCCATTATATGAAGAAAAATCCTGAAATGCTTTCCTCAAAAACCATAATTTCTTCACAACTGAAGACAGTAAGACATGAACATCTTGGATGACAAGGGGGTGAGTAAATTATTTGTAAACTGTTGTTCTGGAAGTGGAGTTTTCCTTTAACGCTGTGTCCAGATACTCACCTCCTCATCTTTATTTTTCAACTCAACGGTCTGACGATTGCGGTTCACGTCTCCATTGCCAGACCGCAGTGGCTGACCACAGGTTTACACTGCGTGTTTCACGCCCGTGCCAAAACGTGCATGTTTGCAGAAACCCAATCCACCTTGACTCATTGTGATGTGAGTCACTGGTCAGCGAGTTCAGAGAAAAGTCCAGTACTTTACAACATCCTCCCAACTTTATTCAGATTTCTGACACTTTGAGTGAACACGGAGGACTCTAATTGGTTCGGTCTGATCTGTTAGGGACATGAACAAGCCAATCAAAGGGTTAGATGACTGGCCCCGTTTAATTTGTTCCATTTGATTGGTTAAAGTCATTAACTAGCCCATCAGATGACGAGGTAGACGGAGGAGGGCGATGCTGGAGGGCAGGATGTGGCAGCGCTAATGAACCCGCTACATCAGTCTAATACTCATGTAAGTGTCAGAGGGCACTTCTCTGAGTCCGCGCTCCAATATGGGAACAAGTTAAAGGTGGTCATCTCACTAATGGGTGTCATCACCACATGCAGTCCAGAAGGACTCGCAAAAGTTTCCCTGCCAAAAAGCACTAAACTTTCAGAAACTGTGTTTACCCAAGGGACGCCAATTTAGGGGACTTATGCGAACTAATCTAACATCCAAGTTTGTTCAAGGAAGCAATATGTGACACTCTTATCATTTCAGCAGATATCACAGTGAGCTGTTTTGTCACTTTTTAATGTGGTGTGACAGATTGCTGCATTGCTGAAAGTCATTCAGTGTCCACAGCAATGTCCACAGCCATATGCTGCTACCAGTGTGATATTGCTCATATAAGGCTGTATATCGGCACGGTTGTGATTTGGTAATCACAGCGTTCGTTTGTTTGTTTGTCTGTTCGGCCGTTCGTTTATTTATTTATGTAGCACCTTGCAGGTTACACACTAGCTCCGAAGTGCTGTACATTACAATGCATTCTGCAATACAGCCATATCACACGGTTATGAGTGTGATATTGCATTTATGCAACAGTTCGATGGAACGAGTATGTAAATACATAAGAAACAACAACGAAGTGTCTTTAAAAACCTTCTTTGTGTGAAGTACTTCCTTCCGTCATGCATTCAAATTCGAAAACGTCACTATTTGCTCTGGAACAAATAACAGATTAATGAGACCATAGACGGCCTGTTAGATTTACCCAAAACGAAATATATTTCATGTTTAGCCACTATAGAGAAATCAGAGCCAGCGGCAAATTTCAGAAGATCTGAAGAGCTGTGAGAAATGCCGTAAGCACCGTGATACAAACAGTTGGAGTTCCGATATCACTAGAATATTGCACTTCTCTCAGCCAATCAGATTCAAGGACCAGAAAGAGCTGTTGTATAAATACATAGATACACTAACAGTCAAAAGTTTTTGAACTGTAAGATTTTTAATGTTTTTTTTTTTTTTTAAGAATTCTCTTCTGCTTTCCAACTCAGCATTTATTTGATCGAAAATACAGCAAAAGCAGTAATATTGTGAAATATTTTTGCTATTTAAAATAACTGCTTTCTATTTGAATATATTTTAAATGTGATTTATTCCTGTGATCAAAGCAAATTTTTCTGCATCATTACTCCAGTGTTACATGATCCTTCAGAAATCTTTGTAAAATGCTGATTTGCTGTTCAAGAAACATTTTTTTATTATTATAATTATCAATATTTAAAACAGTTTGAAACAGTACATTTTTTCAGGATTGTTTGATGAACAGAAAGATCCAAAGATCAGCATTTATCTGAAATAAAAAGCTTTTGTTACATACACTATAAAATTCAAAAGCTTGGAGTCAGCATTAATTATTTATTCATTTCTTTCTTTATTTATTAATATTTATTATTTATTTATAAATTAATACTTTTATTTAGCAACGATGCTTTAAATTGATCAACAGTGGTGATAAAGACATTTGTAATGTTACAAAAGATTTCTAATTGAGGTAAATGCTGTTCTTCTGAACTTTCTATTCATCAAAGAAACATGAAAAAATTGTTGCTGTTTTCAACATAATAATAATAAATGTTTTTTGAGCAGCAAATCAGAATATTAGAATCTGTTCTCAAGAATCATGTGACTGGAGTAATGATGCAAAAAATTCAGCTTTGCAATCACAGGAATAAATTACATTTTAAAATATTTAAATAGAAAACAGTTATTTAAAATAGTAGAAATATTTCAAAATTGTACTGTGTTTCCTGTACTTTGGATCAAATAAATGCAGGCTTGGTGAGTTCTTTAAAAAACATTACAAATCTTACTGTTCAAAAACTTTTGACTGGTAGTGTATGTTGGGATCAGTAAGATTTTTTTATGTCTTTTTACAGAACACAGAAGTTTATTTGTTACAAACAGAGTAAAAACAATAATATTGTGAAATATTATTATTATATTTTAAAAAAAGTCATACTGACCCCAAACATTTTATGTGTATGTTGAAATGAATCTCCTAAAAAAATGTCTTAAAAGGACCATTTTCTCAAAAATTATTATTACATTTAATTAATCACTAAATAACTACATATTTAATTATTTTATATTATTTTCTTGAAATTTTGAAATAAATAAACTTCAAAACGATGGAGCAGGTCACATATACACATATATATCTTTATTTATCTTTTGAACTGATCAAATTCTTCTGTTTTGCAGGTGCTGGAAACAACACACATCCCAGAATTCCCCCTAGAGGTCCTGGTGGAGAAAACGGCCCCCTTCCTCCCTCCAACATCGCTGTTATCGCAGGTGCAGCCGGCGGTTCGGCTTTCCTACTGCTCGTAACCGCCGTGATCTGCGTGGTGTGCTACCGCCGACGACACGCCAAGCATTCCGAATCGCACCATCCTCCCCTCTCCCTCTCCTCCCTGACCTCGCCCAAACGGGGCTGCGGCGGGGGCGTGGGAGGCGGCAACAACAACGGCTCGGAGCCTAGCGACATCATCATCCCACTGCGGACTTCTGACTCCGCCTACTGCCCGCACTACGAGAAAGTGAGCGGGGATTACGGCCATCCGGTGTACATCGTACAGGAGATGCCCCCTCAGAGTCCCGCCAACATCTACTATAAAGTATGAGAACCGGAGACCACCTTAACGACAACATCTGCTAAGACCACACCCACCTTAAACGACTACCTAAGTCCCGCCCCCACACTCTGCAACCCCGTAGATCAGATCCTTTTACGTTCACGCGCATTTCTCCGACACACTGACCATTTGTGGTCGAGTGTGTCTGTATGTGTGTGTGCTACCATTTTTCGCAACTCACCCAACTTCGGCCTTTTGTTAGAGAGAGGATGTCCTGATGTGAGGGCCTCCCTCTCTCTGACGTCCCACATGGGAAACGTCCTTAAAGCTAGAGAAGACCTCCTGGAGTGATTCAGCCAACTGAAAAAACACAAACTCCTTTTTTGGAGGGCATTCTGGAGCACAAGCATCAAAACTTTCTGATGTACTTGCAAAAAGACTATAAACATAAAAAAGACAACTTGTCCAAAACCTACAAAGACAACTTGTGAACTTTGACTTCGAATGATACATTTACTCACAAATAGCAGTCTAGTTTGTGTTAAACTCCTTCAGAAGGGGGAGGGGCCATTGATTCAGCCAATCGTCACACAGGGCTGCAGTCACATGATCTAGGACCCATGTGTTTGATTGGTGGAGTTGTAGTGGCGTGGAGAATCTTGTATATTTTAATAACGTGTGTATTTTGTGAGTGTGTAGGATAAATATTCCGACACTGCTGTCGCGCACGTTGCGACCGGCGTGCTTCAGTACAACTCGCGAGTGTTTTTGCGTGCGGATGAGTGCGTGTTTGAGTACAGTGTTAGCGTGAGCATGGGCGCGTGTGTTTGTTAGACTGTTTCAAAACCAAAACACAAAAATATGAGCGAACATCAAAAAAGTTTTTTTATCGCTTTCAACACATAGATTATAATTATATATGAATACTCAGTAAAATAATTTTTAGATTTTTTTTTTTTTTTCATGTAAAGTTACAGTTTGCTAGGCCTAATTTTTGTTTTCCTATTTTTTATGACATGCTGACCCTGTTTCTTCCCCTTTTTGAGTTGTAAATTAATTTAATGCTTTCGTTCTGTTGCAGAAACCGAGTTTGTTTGGTTGGTTCCCCCTCGTTTTCCTCTTTCCCAGGAGTCTCCTCCGCTCTACACATATATTTTTATAGCTCCTTGTACTCTGATGTAGTTTTGAACCTAGACCTCGTTTGTGAATGTGTTGAGGTAGAACAATCCGAGAAAGTTTTTTATTATTATTTTTAAAGACGCTTGGAAAAAAAAGGGAAAAAAATCCAGAAAGGAGGGAAGAATTGGAAGGGGGTGAAATAAAGCGAAAAGAACGTGAACACCGCCTGTTGGGAAAGCAAACGCGCAAGGAAACTTCTAGAAAGACTGTGAAACTATGGAAGAATCACACATTAAAAGAAAAAAAAATAGGGGAGGGGGAGGTGGGGGGAGAGAAGGAACGTCGAAAGATGATTGAAGGAGAAGAGAGAGAGAGTGAGAGAGAGAGGAATGGAAAGGTTTTTAATAAACTCCTCTGAAGTGCTGGAAGAGGCAGATTTGGGCCCGATGGTCTTCTGAGGTACAAAGAGACAGATGAGGGGAAGAAAGAAACTCATTCTCTCAGATGGACAACAGGATAGATGGACACACAGAATTACTCTTTTACAGACACACAGTGCGCTTTTTTGTTCACATGAAGTGAAGTGGAAATATTTCTAGACTCGTTTCAAATTCTTGAGTATCGGACACGTCTCAATTTAGGAGACGTGTCCACACACACACATAGGGAGAACGATTCAATGGCCATGGCACACAGAAAAGCTCTTGTAGTGATTTTCATCACATGCACAGCTCCAAAACACAATCAAAAGCCATTCTGATTGGGCATATATGCTGGTTACCTCAACAAATGCCGTGATTAGCATTGTTCTCTCACATTCTCGTTCTCTCCTCTCTCTCTCACACACACTTACACACACAATCATGCAGCCTTCTAACTAGCTGTGTGTTTGTGTATCTCTGTTAGTGCCAATGAAAATCTCTCTTTCAGGCCTGAAATACTCTCTACGCAAGTATGTGAACGCAAACGCTTTGAGCTACACGTCATTGCTTTCTGAAACGTGTCAGAACTCGGTTGCATTCTCAGCACATATTAGCATAAACTGTCGTGTACTATGGTCAGTTTTCTAAACAGCTTGGCAAAGAACTTACAAAGCTAGTTAGCGGCGGTAAGTCAGCGGCTGAATTTGGAATAGGATACTACTCTTAAAATCCCAGCTGAAAAACAAAATAGAAACCGTCACAGAAATTCGAATAGTTTCCATTACAAATACTAGTCCAAACATTACAAACCAACTTTTAACCATTAAAACCATTAAAAAATGGAATACATTCCATTAGTATTTAGTGGTTTTAAAAAGCCACCAATGGAAGGCAACCAAATACCAGTAGAAACCCACAGGGTCCATTACAGTTTCCATTAAAACCAATACAAGTCTGACATAATATGCTGTTTGAAAATGTTAGCTAAAGCAATTCAAAGGCTGAATTCAAAATAGCGTACTAACAAGCAAGTATATTATTACGAATGCAGCATTTGACTAGCTTTAGCTAATTAGCAAAGAAAAAATTAGCTGTATGGCGGAAATAGTGACTACAGAGCAATGTACTTGACATGCGAGGTCAAAACAAATTAAGAATTGGTTTCCACGAGTAATTCATTTGTGGCCATGTTTAATTAATTTGCTTTGTTTTAGTGAAATCCGCAACTGACCTAAAGTGAGGAAACAAGTTAGTACAACTATTAAACTAAAACGGGGGAACTAATTAATAAATAATGAAAACGAATTTCTGTTCTCTTTTTATCGACTGCATGGCATGTGCAAGGCTTCATTGTAGGAATAGAATGCTAATATGCTATTCCGGAAACAGTTAACTTTACCTAGTAGTATGTAAATGGTAAGTACGAAGCCCCATACATGTGGTTAAAAGAAAAACAAGAAATCTTATTAATTTGGCTTAATTTATTCATTTCCTTATTTTATTTAAAATTTAGTTAATTTTCACATTGTCGACATGTTTTAAGAAAAACTACCCTGCTAAAAAAACAATATAAACCATTACAGAAATTCTAATGGTTTCCACTACAAATACCATGTTAGCTAAAGTGATTCAAGGGCTGAATTCAAAACGGCCTACTAATAAGCAAGTGTGTTATTACGAATGCAGCCTTTGACTAGCTTTAGCTAATTAGCAAAGAAAAAATGAGATATATGTTGGAAATAGTGACTACAGAGCCACATACTTGACATGCGAGGTCAAAACAAATGAAGAATTCGTTCCCACGAGTAATTAATTTGTGGCCATGTTTAATTAATTCGCTCTGTTGTTTTAGTTAAATCCACTATTTAACTGAAGTGAACGAACAAATTAGTACAACATGGCTGCTAATAAACTAAAACGAGGGAACTAATTAATAAATCATGAGAACAAATTCCTAATTTGTGGCCATTTTTATCTATTTTTATGTACTGCATGTCATGTGCAAGGCTTCATAGTAAGAATAGTATGCTATTCCGGAAAGAGTTAACTTTACCTAGTAGTAAGTAAATTGCAAATACAAAGCCCCATATATGGGGTTAAGAGAAAAACAAGAAATCTTATTAATTTGGCATAATTTATTAATTATTGTAAATGAAAATTTAACTAATTTCCACATTGTGGACATGTTTTAACAAAAACTACCCTGCTGAAAAAAAAAAACAAAAAAAACAATTACAAACAAAATACCATTACAAACATTATAAACCATCAACTTTTAACTATTAAAACCATTAAAAATGGTTTCCTGTAGTGTGTTTTAGGACATATTCCATAAGGATTTAGTGGTTTTATCAAGCCACCAATAGAAGGTGACCAGTTACCAGTAGAAACCCACAAGGTCCATTATAGTTTCCATTAAAACCAGTACAAATCCCATTATAACCAGTAGAACCATTACAAATTTTGTGACGGTTTCTATTGTTTTTTTCAGCAAGGAACCCTGATAGCACATATACATCACGGAGACGTCTATTTGACGTCTGCATTTACATCTGGAAGACGTATTTTTTGGAGTGTTTGCTCATCTGCAATACATCTATAGGACGTTTCCTATCAGATGTCAAATAGATGTCTATTAGATGTCTTTAATATGTTTATGATTTAAAATGTAAAAATGTCTGTCAGACGTTTGTACACAGCAGATGCTTTCCAGATCAAGTGATCTTTAACAGACATCTTGCAGACGTACGTGTGCTATCTGGGTAGGAAATGATTGAATACAAGGTGACCACTAATTAATAAGTCTTAGGAAGGACTGTGTGTTTATTTAATTCGTAAAAAAAGTAGTAAGCTAGTATGCTATTCCGAAAACCAAGTGTTGACCAAGTTTTTGCGTCCTCATACTTGCGTAGAATTTGTTTCTGGCCTTAGGAGTGCAAGTTGTGTTCTGTTTCACTGCCATTGTCAAAGTGTGTTTTGTATGCGTGTAAAGAATGTTATCGCTAAGAAATACACCGCATACACGCACATAATAACAAGCCATTCATACCCAAATATGTTGGTGGTCTTATTTTGCAGATGTGATTTGTGACTGACGTTGGGACTTGAACAATCTGTTACTGTTTTCAATCTGCCTAGAAAGCTTCAATATTTGTCTCTCAAAAGCATTTAGTTTTGTATCACTCTGGTGCATCCAAGACTGTGAGGAAAAAAAAAGAAACAACATGACATTGTTTTCCTGTCACATTGATGTTTTCTTCTTACACGCAAATTTGGATTTTGTTACTTCAATATCAAGTTGCCTAAAATGTGGAGGTGTTACGTTTGTTCGGCACTGTTGTATTCGTGGGCTGTTTCATACATATTTAAGCGTTCGATTTCTGTTCCAATTCTGTTACGTTTACTAAAACAATCAGCGTAAGCCATGTCTCTGACCCTGTGCACATGGACTTGGGATACGTGTGTGTGCGTGCAGGTGTGCGTATGCCCGAAAACACACGTGGACATCGTTCAAAGACGGACCGATTGCGGAGGGTGTGCCGTTGCGTTCGGATCACAGAGGACACACGAGGAGACACAAACTCTCTTGCTCATCATCCTCCCTTTTTTAGGTCTCGTTTATCGAACATCCGGCCTCGGAAAGGTCCATCTTCTGTCTCTCACATCGAGCGGTTCTTTGTGCACTTGCTTTCGCCACGAACGCTGGGACCAGTATTCTGTACGCAGACACGAGCGGGGACGAACCACAAAGTGTGTATTTTTTTAGAGAACGCTTCAGTTGTGTGTACGTGTTTCTCTGTGCCAATAGCCAGCGGGTGGCGGCCACTTTAAAGACCTCCATTCCTCTCCAGTGATGTGTTCAGACGTTTGTAAAACACCATGTTTGTGTGTGCTGTTTTCTTTTCCGTGTCCATCCTGCCATCTCCCCCCGCCCCTCACGATCCCTCTCTTGTTTTCCCTCCTGCATACATGCCTTTAAAAGGGTTAAACAACTAATACATTCCTTTGAAGAAATGTTGATTAAAAAACACACAAAAAAAACTTTACAATGCATTCTTGGGTTCTCTTTACTGTGTGTGTATTTGCTTTCGAATGCATTGAGTTTTGTGGACTTCCACAAGTGAATGAGATAGAGAAACCATTTAATGTGCTTTATTTTTCTTTCCACTCTACCATCAATCTCTTCTTCCTGGTATTTCATCTTCTCTAAAGTAAACACCGGCTTTTACAGTCACCATCCATTGCCAGCAGAGAAATGAATGTGTTCTTTAAGTGCAGAGAAATACCTTTTCTTGTATTAGTTATTTTAGACTGTATCTCTCTTTCTCTTATATTGCTTTCCTTTAGATCCGTCTGTATGTTTCCCGTAATGCCATTCAGTTGCCAAAGCAACCATTGCCTTGCGGCGACAATTTCATTTTTATGAAAACTCGCGAAATCTGGTACTGATTGTCCCCGTGAGGTTTCCACACAGTTACAGGTGATGCAGAGGCGACGGCCGTATTATTGGCCTGGGAACGCTTATGTCGTGCTCCAATCCTCCAATTGGTGTAATGTGATTTAGGTGTGAAGGGGAAGGTTCTGGAACACGAGGGAGAGAAAGAAAAACACTTAAAAAATGTCCTTATAGGCTTCTGCGGTCATCTTTATTGCGTAATCATTTTTCTAAAATGTGCTTGTATGCCTTTAATGACCCAGAGGAGCATTTTATTGCCCGTGGTTTGCTCAGGGAATTTCTCAACTGTGTCTCAGGTTTTTCTCCTAGTTTTCTTGGTTTAAAAAAATAAAATGTCAGCAAATTTAGACCATTGTTGACACATGTGACCCTGGACTGCAAAAACATATTTTTTGAAATTGAGATTTATACATCATCTGAAAGCTGAATGAATATGGTTTCCATTGTATTTTACATGATGTATTTTGTTAGGATAGGACAATATTTAGCATACAACAATTTAAAAAATCTGGAGTCTGAGGGTGCAAAAAAATCTAAATATTGAGAAAATCACCTTTAAAGTTGTCCAAATGAAATTCTTAGCAATGCATATTAATAATTAAAATTAAGTTTGGATATATTTACAAAATATCATCATGGAACATGATCTTTACTTAATATCCTAATGATTTTTGGCATAAAAGAAAACTCAATAATTTTGACCCCTACAGTGTATTTTGGACTGGCTTCGTGGTCCAGGGTCACATATTCAAATTACTGTGGATTGTAAAGATAATTGGGTTTTTGCAAGAATTTGGTGATAAAATAAATGTAACTAGTGATAAAAAATGAATGTGGATTGCATAGATAATTAGGTTTTGTAGGAAATTAATAAGAAATGTTTGAGCTCATATAAGCTCAAGCTAAAATCTCATTTTAATCTCCATTTAATATCACTGCTGTTTCTGGGAGTGGTTACCCATTTTTTCCCCCAGTCGCACGAATAGGACCTAAATTAATTACATGCTTAACTTGGAAAAAAAAAATGCAACAAATAAATCAAATCTGTGTTTAGGGGAAAAAAGCTTTAAACATCTAAAAAGTACCTCAAAATTTTAAATAATGCTAACCTTTCTTTAAAAAGTAATGAATTTTACAATATCTTCACATTATTTGGGGGAAAAAAAAATATTTTGTGATAAAATTGTGCAAGTGTTTACTTTTGATAGTATAAACATGATATATTTAGGTATAAACTAGGTATTTTGTTGTTTTATTTATTTCATTTAATGAATTGATATTTCATCATGAGCCTGTGGCCTGCAGCTTGTCACCCACTAAAAAAAATCAGTTTGAAATCCCACCAATAGAAATTTGTGTATTCTGTGTATAATATGTAATACATTTATTTTACATATTTCAGCAAATTTGCACATAGATCAACTTTGTTGAATTTCCTTTCAAATTCCAATAGTGTTTTCACGACATGCCATCGGTCAGCCATATTGGTGGCAATGAACATAAACAATCCCACTGAACTGAACAAAACTTGCAGATTTTGCTGATTATTGCTGCTGAAAATGGTCAATTATTGTCATGTTTTTGGGCTGTACTAATTGGACGAATCAGGAAAAACATTTGGAGTACTGAGTTATAACAAATCAAGAAGAAGAGTGCAAAAACTGTAAGGAGTTTGTGGTTGGCCAAACTCAACCAGGATTTCCTGGGCAAGAATCTTGACAACATTTGTGTTTGTTATTATCATTTCCACTCAGGTAGGTGAAAATATTAAGCTAATATCTTATTTACCACCTGTTAACTTTCGTTTGTCAAAATATTGCATCCTTTCCTGCTTACTAAGTCCTTCTCTATGATTTAGCAGCTTCTATATGTTTTTTCTGCAGTTTAGACAGCATAAATTAGCAGAACAACATATTCAATGGTACATTAACCATGCAATCAATGCTGTTGTTTACAACCGAGTATTGCCAATATGGCCGTGCATCTGGGTAAATGACCAAATCGAGATGTAAGTGCAAACTCTCTATTTTCTATTTTATATATTTCATCAACTTTGCACATAGATCCACTTTGTTGAATTTCCTTTCAAGTTCCAATTCATTATTCTGTGGCTGTGGAAAGAAAGAAAGAAATAAAAATACCATAAAATAAAAAAAAAACTCAAAGAAATGAAATGTAGGCAAAAGCAGCCCATATAAATTTCCCCCACCCCGGTAAAGCAGAAAAAAAGAAATGCACATGCAGACAATCATTATATATATATATATATATATATAATAAACCGACACTCAGGTGAAAAGGAGTTAAAGCAGCCTCTATTTTTCCAATTGCGCAGTCACAAAAACATGATAAATAATCGATCACATATTTCTATTGTTCTTTCTTTCTTTCGAACGCATTTACGTCACGAGTCAACTTCCGGTCGCGGCGCATCTCACAGTCGTTCAGTGTCAAGTTCCTTAAACCGTTACGCGCTTTGAGTCAAAGTACAAGGACTTGATCTTGCGACATCATTAATTTGAACTGAGTATTGTGGCGTGAGATAAATGTTATCGCCTGTGCTTCATAACAAGGACAATGCCAGGTGTGTGAGAGAAAATTAAACTCAGCCGGTTGTTCTGATGACGTCATGTACTCGCCGAAAAGTTATGCGGCCTTCTTCTCGTCTTTTCGATCAGTTACCGAATACTATCAAGTCCAGTGTCTCGATACATCGATACATAACATAAGTAAGTATTTTAACATTATTTTGACTGTCAGTATTATAATGAAATACATTAATGTATATGTGTTTGGGTGTGTGTATGGTAATTATTTCCAAAATAATGTACATTTACATATAATATTTACCACCATAAATGCTTTTAGTCTCTTTAATATACCTAAATACACACATCCCGCTTTCTTCCAGACAGCAGCTGTGCTTTTCTCTGAAGTAGAGCACAGTTTCTGTTGTGTTATTAAAAAGGAAAGAAAAAAACTCAAACTTGGCCTGGAGTGAAATCAATTAGGAGATAATCCTCTATAATCAGATTTGAACAGGTTTTGGCGGCAAGGCTAAAAATCCCGAAGACCGGCGCGCTTGACTTGAATGTCGCCACGGGAGCCTTAAGACCGCGTTGCTATGGGGACCCTCCTGAAGGTCAGAGAGAGCGAGATATCGTTTCCTAGCCGCCTGCAATTTGGCCATTTGAAAAGCCGGTCAGTCATCTGCATATCAAATGCGCAAAATGAGCGAGCGAGCGATGGAGAGAAACAAGAGGGAAAGGAGAATGAAGTACAGGCCACCTCCCCTGCGTTTTCTTTTCTAAAGGCCGAGGTGAGGAAAGGTGAGGGCTGAAAGTCAAGTGTCTCTCTCGCCGTCTCTGATTGCACCTGTAGGCAGCGTCGACTGGAAGCGACTGATGAAAAGACGGGTCTTTAAGTCGTCACCAGGAACCCCCTCTGCTTAATCTCTCTTTCGGTCTCACAGCCACCACAGCTCTGATCTCTGACAGGGACATTCTCTCTCTAGCTCCGTCTGGATTTCTTTCTTCTCCCGCTTTCGACACGTTCTCCTCCCTCTCTCGTTCAAGCCTTGCATTCTTTATGTTGTAGGAGAGAGGAAAAACAAACTGCTACAGTTAATAATGGGGCTGATGACAAGTACAGCTGGGCTGGTAAAAATGAAGCTGATAAAGCAACAGAACTGGAAAGAGAGAGAGAGTCATTAGAGGGTGTTCATTTCAGATGATTAATTTATTAACATGACACCATACCAGCCGAATATCCGATACAATACAGTTCATACACCCACACGGTCTCATGTTCTCTCTTCCACTTTATCCGCAAACCGCACACTCTCACAAACCCTTAGATCTATATGATAGCATCCGAAAACATCACCGTGAGTTATGGGTAATCGTTTGCCCTCGGATATTCACACAGAAAATTGCACGGTGGTCCCATGATCTCATCCATCATTCATTCACATTATATCTGGAGTGTTTCTTTCATCATCGGTTGCTTTTGTTATTCGAGTCGAGGAAAAATCTAAATTGGCTTATTACTTTCTTGCCGTAAATTTCTGGTTTTGTTTTGAACAATTCTGCACGTTGTGCCAAAGAAGTTAAACGTTTGTTCTTTATAATCAAACTAAAACAACTTTTCTTTTTGTCTGATGTCACCAAGGCCGCTATTTAGTCTGATAGCTACTAGTTAGACATTGTTTGAGGCTACTGTTGTAGGTAATTCAGCCTTTTTATAATCTCGCAAAGCTGTAATTTAAAACTAGTTACAACCTACAGCGTTTCTGTAGCTCAAGCTGTGCCAGCAATGCTAAAGTCATGGGTTTGAGTCCCAGAGAACACAGGAACTGACTAAATGTGTATCTTGAATACATTATAGATTGCTTAAATTTGTGTAACTGTAAAGGTTACAGCAATAATAGCAAATAAAGTGACTGGGATACATCAAGAGGCTCTCGAGGGTGAACTTGACATTCTCTACCATCTTGGTTCCCAGTTGGTAGAGGCTCAAATAAATATGGCTTGATGCCTTGGACAAAAATTTAATCCGCACAAAAATCTCCTGCAAATTTGTAACATTCTGGAATAAAAAAAATCCACTTTTCAAGGTCCAATCAATTCTTGATGGATAGAATGCATTTTCCTGTTTAGTTTTCAACTTTTTTTCAACTGTTTTCAACAGTGGTAAAACTATAAGACATGTTTCTAATCTTGGAGTATTTCTTGACGTACAAGTCAGCTTTACTGTATAGAGCTTTTTACGATATAGATTGTGTCAAATCTGCTTCGATTGCATATTAAGATCATGTAACACTGAAGAGTGTAATGGCTGCTGAAAATTCAGGTTGATCATCACAGGAATAAATTCAGTTTTAATGAGACTTCTTAACCTGTCCAAAATTTTAAACAGTAGTATTTGTTCTGTTTATTTTATTTTATTATATTTTTATTTTTTTCCAGAGATGCATCATTATGGAAGTAAAATGGGTTGCAAATGCTGTTCCATGTTGTTTTTCACTTAGTTCTTTTTTTCTTTCCTCACAATGGATGTATGTGTGGTTCAGTGATGATAGGAAGCTACAATGATTGTGAATTCAAAATAATAACTTTGTTAAACATCTGTTAGTCCGTATGTTCACTTAAAGAGATAGTTCACACAAAAATGAAAATTCTGTCATTAATTACTCACCATCATGTCGTTCCAAACCTGTAGGACCTTTGTTCATCTTCAGAACACAAACGAAGATATTTTTGATGAAATTTGAGAGCTTTCTGACCCTGCATAGACAGCAACACAACTGACACGTTCAAGACCTAGAAAGGTAGTAAGGACATCATTAAAATAGTCCATGTGACATCAGTGGTTCAACCTTAATGTTATGAAGCTACGAGAATACTTTTTGTGTGCAAAGAAGAGAAAAATAATGTAATAAGTAAGGCTGGGCAAAAAATTGCAAGTCATCTTCTCTGTGGAAATCTTCAGACGTTTTTACAAAGACGTTTTATGTACAGCGTTTGTCTTCTTCTGCTTGTAAACAAGGCGCAGCGCATCTGGGTTCTACGTCAGAGCACTGGCTCCTGCAATGACATGAGGGTGAATAATTATTGATAGAATTGATAGAAATTTTTGGGTGAACTGTTCCTTTAAAGTTTGTCTGTTTCTAAACCCTGTTATCATGTCTCTTTCAGGTTGGACAGAAAGGCTGTCTCAAGAGCGTCCACTCAGCATGTTGTTTCTAAACCAGCCGTCCATCTCTCAGCTTCACAACCTATTTTGATGCCCAGTGACCTGAGGTCAGTCTCACCCTGCTTTAACACTTCAACACCCTGAGATAGCACAACAACAACAACAACAAAAATCAATACAGCCTTCGTCTGAAGGGATTTCTTCATTTTTTTTCAAATCCCAAAGGAAAAAGTGTTCAATTCTGTGGTGTTTCGTTAACATCGAAGAAGATGTCACAGGAAAACGAGACAAAAATGTTAACCCTGTGGACATGCGCGAACGTGCACGGTCTCCTAAACAATGAGACAATAATGGACCCCCACAAAGCCTCAAAATTCAATTCGAGAAGTTTTCTCAAAAATTCCCCAATTGACAAGAGTCCTTCAGCAGCAGAATAGCTGCTCTGCGTCCGCTCTTCTCCCCACCCTCGCTCACTCTTTCAGCCCAGAAAAGAGGAAAAAAGTAAAAATGAATCTGCCACCTCCCTCACTCCCCCCACTTACTCTCTTTTTAAGACTCGCACACACACTCCCGTTGCTTTATTGAGGCAGCTGCACCCTTTGACCTCTGTGCTTGTGGAATGTGTGTGTATGTGTGGGTGTGAGTGTGTGTGCGAGAGAGAGAAAGAACGGCGGGGGTCTCTTTTTCTCCATACAACAAAGGCTGTCGGATCGACAATAGAGTGGCAGAATAGAGTGTGTCCAGAGGGCCAATGAGTCGTGCTAGCTTGCTAAACCGGCGAGGGGGACGGACAGACAGTGAGAGAAGAGAGAAAAAGAGTTTAATTTAAAAAAAGACGAGAAGAGATGAGGGATATTTGTTTTGTCTTGGCACACTCATAAATGTATGACTTCCGATGCCAAGGGAAGCAAAAAGATGGACCCATGATTGGTTTTAGACGTGTGTGTGTATGTGTGTGTGTGAGGGGCCCAGTACACACAGCAGGAGTGTGGGCCCAATGACTCACTGCTGCAAATGACATCAGCAGTGTCAGCCTCAAATACTGCCAAATGCTGCATTCAGAGAAGGAATGTGTGTGTGTGTCCAGGTTGTGCAGCTGGGCTACGAACAGACAAAGGTGTTCCGTCACGCTTTGCCTTAAAATGTGTGTTTCCGGAGATATGGGGGCAGTTTGGTGATTTTCTTTTCAATCCTTTCACACACACGCTTGGTTTTATCGATCTCTGTGGCGGAAGGCAGATGTATATGTGTAGTCTAGCATCTAGGAGTGTGTGATGTGATTCGCTTTGAGGTCCCGTGTTGGGTAGGCCCTAAATCTCTTCAGCCTAGCTGAACTGAACCTAGCATTTCCACCATATGCTGATGGCAACCTTAAGGTCTCCGACCTCGACAGATTACATATGGATCTCAATTCTCACACTTTTACACACAAAAACAGTGACTAACAGAAAGTACGGTCCAAAAGTTTGTAAGTCTTCGGCCAAGTGGGGTTTTGGACAATAAAAATAAATCCTGATCATTTCTTGGCGTAGATCTACAATACAGTTCAAAAGTTTGGGCTTGACATTTATAATGTAACACATTTCTAATAAATGCTGTTTTTTAAACTTTGTTCATCAAAGAATCGTGAGAAATAATGTATCACAGTTTCCACAAAAGTATTAAAGAAGTCCACTTCCAAAACAAAGATTTACATATAATGTGCTCACCCCCTTGTCATCCAAGATGTTTATGTCTTTTTTTCTTCAGTTGTAAAGAAATTATGTTTTTTGAGGAAAACATTTCAGGATTTTTCTCCATATAAAGGACTGCTATGGCCCCCTGATTTTGAACTTCCAAAATGCAGTTTGAATGTGGCTTCAAATGATCCCAAATATGGTTGTAAACAAGTCTAGCCGAGGAAGAAGGGTCCTATCTAGCAAAACGATTGGTTATTTTCATTAAAAAAATAAAATGTAAATACTGTTAATTCTCAAACGCTCGTCTTGTTTCGCTCTCCCTGAACTGTGTGTATTCTGGCTGAAGACAGTTAGGGTATGTTGACTTCAAAAATCATTTCAAAATCATCCTACATCGCTGCAGAAGTACCGACACAGTCTTTGCAAAGTGAACATGCAAAGAAGATCAAACACCCTTAACAAAAAAGGTAAAACAGCGATATAGGACGATTTTGAAGTTGAGGGAGAACATGAGATGGGAGTTTTTCGACATTCCCTAACTGTCATGAACCGGAAAAAAAACAGTCCAGGCAGAGTAAGACAAGACTAGCGTTTTACATTAAGAAGTATATGAATTGTATTATTTTTATGAAAATAACCGATCGTTTCGCTAGATAAGACCCTTCTTTCACAGCTGGGATCATTTACAACCGCATTTGGGATTGTTTGAAGCCGCATTTAAACTGCATTTTGGAAGTTCAAAATCGGGGCACCATATCAGTCCATTATATGGAGAAAAATGCTGAAATGTTTTCCTTAAAAAACATAATTTCTTTACAACTGAAGAAAGAAAGACATGAACATCTTGGATGACAAGGGGGTGAGTACATTAAATGTGAATCTTTGTTTTGGAAGTGGACTTCTCCTTTAAGCAGCAAAACTGTTTTCAACGTTGATGATAAGAAGAAATGTTTCTTGAGCCCCAAATCAGCATTTTACAATAATTTCTGAAGGATCATTTGACACTGAAGACTAGCTTTTGGTGTAATGGCTGCTGAAAATTCAGCTTTGCCATCACAGGAATAAATGACATTTTAATATAAAGATGACATATCATGAAATTCTGACTTTTTCCGTGTTTAAGTGCTATAATTGGGTCCTCAGTGCATCTACCAACCCATAAAATGTGAGCCCAGTAACTTTGTTTTGGTAAGACTTTTTTTCACAAGCATGTGAAAAACAAGTGTTTCCACCCACGGCGCATCATTTTGATTTCGCAAGCGACAATGGTGTACCAGTTCTAACACCATTGCAAAGGTGTCAAGCAAAGCATGCTAACTGCAAACTGTCTTTGGCTACACAGACGAGCACAGAACACTGTTTAGATTCGCAGCCTCAGAGGAGACAAGAGAGCATTTATTTATTTACTGTACTGTATATTACGCTACTGCCACACAGATCTAATATAAACATGTGGTTTCTTTCCCAGCTGTTTACCTTCGAAGATAAAACTGTTTGTGTAACTTTTTGTAACTTCTGTTTGCTTTTAGCATAAACTTGTTTGTATTTGACAGTATAAGCGCAATAAGACATGAAAGAGAATTAAGCTTAGTAGTCACATGCCGTGTGACAGCCGCTTTCTGTGCGTGTGCGTTCAGAAAACCCTATGTCAGAAGTTTAAAATAATAAGGTTTAAAACGCATGATTTCAGTGCGATAGATATGGTAATCAAAACCAAACAGATGTTTTTTGGCAGAGTATCTGATGTATGAACTTTAAAGGCACGGAGCTTTTCTATTAAAAGGGGGCGGGGAGCAGCAGCTCATTTGCATTTAAAGAGACATGCACAAAAACAGCATATTTCTGCTTCCACTCAAAATAGGCATTTTCAAAATGATATAATAAATGATCTGTGGGAAATTTTGAGATTAGACTTTTATTACGTATTGTACAAAGGGGCATAATAGGTCTCCTTTAAAATAGAGAACAGTTTTTTTTTTTTACTGTATTTTTGGTCAGGTACATGTGACATGTTGTTTAAGCAAGTTTATGCAACTGGTTGCTTACTAGGGCATTCTGGGTGGTTATTGCCAAATGCAAAGTTTGCACAGACGGTTTAATGCTGCTCAGAGGTGGCTTACAGTAAATGCGTTTTACACAGCAATTTGTATACTCTATATAGTTATACTAGAAGCTGAGGTGGGTCAGAGCAATTACCTTATATATTCTAGCCTTTAAATATGACTTGCATCCTTTTTGTGGCGTAAGTCTATGGGATTTTTTTATTTTTTTTGGCATGTTTTATTGTCTTCCAGGTGAAAATCATTAGTCTGATTGCTTAGAAAAGTAAAAGCATGCCTCTCCTCAACATGCCACATGTTTTGTTTAAAGGGATAGTTGGAATAAACTAAAAATGAAAAATTTGTAATTTTTTTTTTGTCATTTGAAAAAATGAAAATGCTGTCATTAAATACTCACCCTCATGTCATTCCAAATCAGCAAGACCTCCGTTCATCTTCGGAACACAAATTAAGATATTTTTGATGAAATCCGAGAGCTTTCTGACCCTGCATAGACAGCATGGTTCTACCACGGTCAAGGCACAGAAAGGTAATTAGGTCATCGTTAAAATAGTCCGTGTGACATCAGTGGTTCAGCCGTAATTTTACAAAGCTACAAGAATACTTTTTGTGTGCAAAGAAAACAAAAATAATGACTTTATTCAACAATTCTTCTCCTCTGCGTCACCCTAGCACCATTATGGAGTTTATCACGAAATTATGGTTGAACCATTGCTGTCTATGCAGGGTCAGAAAGCTCTTGGATTTCATCTAAAATATCTTAATTTGTGTTCCAAAGATAAATGAAGGTCTTACGGGTTTGGAACAACATGAGGGTGAGTAATCAATGACAGAATTTTTTATTTTTGGGTTTAATGCTTATAGTTATGGATTTGTTCAAATCCCCGTGGATCACTAATAATAAATGATTTTTGGTAAATGTTTTGATATCATTCATCAGTTCAAAGCATGTTTTTGTTTGTTTCCCTAACAAAACAGGTGGTCTCTGTGTAACACCCCCTCCTCCCCTTTTCATTTGTGATTTCAGTCACTGCATCCCCTCCTCCTCTCTTTCCATCCCTCTCTCTCTCTCTCTTTCTCTCTCTCTCTCTCCAAACAATGCTTGAAGGGAGGGTCTCTCTCGTCCACCAGCACAAACTCACCCAAACTCTACTCGGCTCCTCCCCCGACCCACATCTACCCCGGCACCCCCTTCCTGCTCATGCAGCAGCTGCCAGGCTCCTTTGCAAGGAAAATGATGCGTGTCCAAAAACAACTGATCGCACGTTTTTTCTTTCCCAATCGTAACTACATCCCCCGCACACCTCCATCCACTCCTAATTTGTTCGTTTTCAGCATTCCAGTCCACAAGGGTCTGAGGGCCTGTGCGGGGTCCCTGAACAGTATAATGTGTCTCTCTGTCTCCATCCCATATAGCTATAATACTAAACTGGGGTTCAGTCCTGTGTGGTGACAGACGGAGAGATTTCAGGAAGGAGGCTGAGCATTTAAACATACTATTTATTGAATGTCCGTTAAATTTAGAAGGGAGAGGTCACCCAGATATTCTGTCATCATTTACTCACTGGTATGAGTGTCATTATAAACCTGTCTTTTCTTTTCTTTTCTTTTCTTTTCTTTTCTTTTCTTTTCTTTTCTTTTCTTTTCTTTTCTTTTCTTTTCTTTTCTTTGTAACGCTTTACAATAAGATGCCATTTGTTAACATTAGTTAATGTATTAACTAACATTAACAAACAATGAACAATACATTTATTACATTATTTGGTTACACTTTATTTTAAGGTGTCCTTGTTACAGTGTATTTATACATTTAAGTACTGAGTAATATTAATTAAGTACATGTACTTACTATATGGTTAGGGTTAGGATTAGGTTTGGTTTAGGGTTACTTTCTTGTAATTATGCATAATTAATTGTTATTATAATAGTAAGTACATGTAACGTGTAACAAGGATAGTTTGAAATAAAGTGTTACCCATTATTGATTCATGTTGGTTAATGAAAATATAGTTTCATTGTTACAGTTACAGTTCATTGTTTATTCATGTTAGTTCATAGAGCATTAACTAATTTTAAAAAACACAACTTGTGATTTTAATAATGCATTAGATTAATAAATGCAGAAATATTGTTTATTCTTAGTTCATGTTAACTATTGTAGTTAACTAATGTTAAATAATGAACCTTATTGTAAAGTGTTACTATTTTATAATTTTATAATATAGTACATTTATAGTTTATAATACTATAAACCTGTCTTTTTTATTTTATTTTATTTTATTTTATTTGTAACATTACAATAAGGTATCATTTGGTAACATTAGTTAATGTATTAACTAACATTAACAAACATTAAACAATACATTTATTTTATTTTATTTCATTTCATTTCATTTCATTTCATTTCATTTCATTTCATTTCATTTTAAAAACCTGTCTTTGTCCTTATAGTGAAAGTCAAATTTTTGGGGTCCAATTTCTACTTGTTTATAGGCGGCAAAATTTGGTCAAACATTTTGATTATACATCAGTATGACCAAAAAATAATAATCATAATGATAACAATAATAATGATAATAATAATAATATAACAACAACATCAATAATTGTTGTTGTTTTTGTTGTTATATTCAAATAAGAAATATCATTATAATCTTTCACTGTTAAACAATATGTATATATTGCATAAAAATATGTATATATATATATTAATTTTTACTTTTTAAATAAATATACACTGCAATTTGAATGCAAATTTGCACTGCAATTTTATAGTTAATATATTTTTTTTCGGTGTATTGTGCAGCCATTGGCTTTCATTGTATAGACAAAGACAGAAAACAGTAAATAAACAATGACAGGATTTTCTTTTTTGGGTGACCCATCACTAATGAATTTCCATTCTGGTTTTGGTGCTGGTCTATCTGGTTAATTAGTATAGCCATGAAAGAAGCTTATTGACTTAGTTAAGTTAAGCAGCCTGATAGGAAAACCTGGTCCTTTTAGCAGTGAACAGACAGATGGAGATGGAGGGAGAGAGTTTGGATAGCTACTAAACACTCCAAGATGTTTGAACGTACTTCTGGAGACATAATATTCAGGGGTACATACTTTCATAGTGTGTATCTACACACACACTCACACACCGAGATTTGCCGCCACACAAGGGAATCCCCTTTGAGACCTCAGCTTCATTATGATCTGGCTTACCTCAGCATAGACTGGAGTGTGAGCTCTTTGTTGGCTCTGTCAGGGAGCAAGAAAAGGAGAGAGAGAGAGAGTGATGGAGAAAGCTCACAACCGTGTCAGTATTGAACACTCAGGCCTGTCTGTGAAACCTATCCCTCCCATTTTTTCCCTGCGCCCCCTTTTCGAGCCCCTCTTCTGCACTACTGGAGCTAAACTCTTTTTGTTTTTGCTAATGAATGCCGTGCTGTCACCCGTCTGCTGACACATGTAATGCTCACATTCATCCATGTACTGGACTGGCAGGGAACACACGCACGCGCACACACATATGCCCCCCTGTGTGGTTGTGACCTCATAACCTTGTTGTCATGCAGTATCCATCTGCCATCAGGACACAACAGGACAGAGGGAGAGTGTAAGACAGAGAGGAGGCTGTCAAATGTCAGGCCCTCCCTCCATTCTTGCTTGTGAAAAACACTAATGACTTTTCCTTTCTCTTCCCCAGCCAATACTTTTCATTAGGCCGGCCATTACTGACTCAAACTCAGTCATTACTTGCTCGCTGCTTTCACTTTATTGGCATATTTATGTTTTGTTAAAGAGTGGATAAAAGTGTTTTTCAAATTCTACAAGAGTTGCGTGTCAAAGTAATTAGTTGGTTGCTGAAATGTTCTGCGTTGTGGGATAACCCAGAAGAGCACAGAAAAAAACTTTTCCTAACCGCATTTTGGTATTTAGTATTGTTTTACGTTTTTTTGTGTGCTGTTATAGAATCGATTAATATTTTGAATTAGCCTTTATTTGAATATTTCCAGATTTCATTTTAATTTCAGTTTAAGTTCTAGTAATTTTGTTATGAACAATTCTATTTAGCTTTATTTTTTATTTATTTTTTAGTCATTTTAGTTCATCTTCAACTTATTTTATTTAATTAATTTATTCTTAAAGCACTTTCACACTACAGACTAGCCTTAAAGTGGCTTTATAATATTACAATTTTATAATACGTGACCTCGGACTACAAAACCAGGCTTAAGTAGCATGAGTATATTTGTAGCAACAGCCAACAAAACATTGTATGGGTCAAAATTATTGATTTTTCTTTTGTGTCAAAAATCATTAGTTCCATGAAAATATTTAGTAAATTTTCTACCGTAAATGTATCAAAACTTAATCTTTTATTAGTAATATGCATTACTAAGAACTTCATTTGGACAACTTTAAAGGCGATTTTCTCAATATTTTTATTTTATAATTTTTTTTTTTTTTTTTTTTTTTTTTTTTTGCACCCTCAGATTCCAGATTTTCAAGTAGTTGTATCTCGGCCAAATATTGTTTTATCCTAACAAACATCAGTGGAAAGCTTATTTATTTAGCTTTCAGATGATAGATCTCAATTTCAAAAAAAAAAGTTGACCCTTATGATCGGTTTTGTGGTCCTTTGTCACATATTAAAAGCATAAAGAGCCCAAGTAAGATTTTAAATTACCTTTACGTTTACTAAGCAATATTATTTATTTAGTTTAAATTTTAATTTATTTATTGAGTTTACATTTATATATAGTATTTATCTTTTATTTTATTTTAGTTTTAATTAACGTTAACATTAGTTAAAGGTACACCATGTAACTTTTTTTGTTTGTTTCAAGTGTACAAAATATAATGGTATAATGAGCGAGTACATCACAAGTCCTACGATATGCCTATAATAAGTGTTTATATTCTATTTTAGACCGAGTGACTCATCATATTCATAAACAGAGAAGAAGCTCTGGCTACACTGTTCTTCCTCAAGAAGCATGTTTTTTTCTTTATTAAGCTCTCGAGCGGTTACATAGTGTAAGGTACACTACAGCATTTTGGGATAAAATGTTTGGCCTATTAACTACTTTTTGGTGTGATTTTTCTTTGTTGACACTTCTCAATATATCAGAAACAAGAAATGCTTGCACAAGCTGAATGAACTACTTTTATAGTGTTTTTGACCCTTTTTTAAAACTTGCCAGTTTATAATCACATTATGTTTTCATTGTATGGAAAAAAAAAAAAAAAAAAAATCTTTAAAACATCTCCTCCTGTGTTCCACTGCAGAAAGAAAGTCATACAGATTTAGAAGAACATGTGCAAGGCTGGATTATGGATAGAGCCAGTAGGCCCAATGCCTCGGGACCTCGGATTGCCAGGGGCCTCCAAAGCCTCAGGCTGCGCACCCCTAGACTGCCAAAGTAAGCTGAACACCAGGGTCCTCTGCACAAGGCCAGCAGACATTTCCTCATTTTGGTTGAATATGAAATGAGCTGCTGAGTAGCATGTGCCAAAAACGTCTCAGTTTATTCTCACTTATAGTCTTTTCACTTAAAGGATTAGTTCACTTCCAGAATAAAATGAACATCCAAGATGTTCATGTCTTTCTTCAGTTGAAAAGAAATTAATGTTTCTGAGGAAAACATTCCAGGATTTTTCTCCATATAGTGGGCTTCAGTGGGAGCCTATGGGTTGAAGGTCCAAATTGCAGTTTCAATGCAGCTTCAAATGGCTCAACACAATCCCAGATTGGTCATTTTCTAAAAACAAATACAAATTTATATACTTTTTAACCACAAATGCTCATCTTGCACTAGCTTGACCTCACGCATTACGTAGTCACGTTGGAAAAGCGAAAGTACCGACCCAGAGTTTACGAAGCAACATGCAAAGAAAGTCAAACGCTCTTTTCAAAAAAAGGTAAAACAATGATGTTGGAAGATTTTTAAGTTGGAGGAGAAATTGAGATGAAAATGAGTTTTTCACCCCTTCCCTACCAGTTTGAACTGAAGTACACAGATAAAGAATTAACCAAGTTTAACCTTTCCTTACGTAAAGTCATGCATGCGCATTGCAGAGCTAGTGCAAGGTAAGCATTTGTGGTTAAAAAAGTTATAAATTTTAATTTTTTTTTTAGAAAATGACAGATCGTGGTTCGTGAGCTGGGATCGTGTAGAGCCCTTTGAAGCTGCATTGAAACTGCGATTTGGACCTTCAACTTGTTGGCCACCAATGAAATCCACAGGAGAAAAATCCTGGAATGTTTTCCTCAAAAAAAATAATTTCATTTCAACTGAAGAAAGGAAGGCATGAACATCTTGGATGACTTGGCGGTGAGTAAATTATCAGGACATCTTTATTCTGGAAGTGAACTAATCCTTTAATTTAACCCTCCATCTTACACTTCAGATCTTTTCAAAATGGTCCAACTTTTTAATATGCTACTTTTATGGTGTAGAAAAATAAATAACTTGTAATGAGTACTCTATTTAGTGCTTGATTAGAAAACCTAGAAGATAGACATTATTCAAAAATATCTTGTTTTATGTTCAACAGAAAAAAGAAACTCATGCAGGATTGGGTGAGTAAATTACGAAATTTTCATTTAACCAATGCAAATGATATGTTTTTATAAACATTACTAACAGGGCATTACAAATATACCCTATGGGATCCAAGGCACGAACCAAATTGTTCATGACACCAGCCTTGAACATGAGGATAAGTAAATGACAACAGAACTTTGTGTGATCTGTTCCTTCAAAAGTGGATTTAAAGCATGTTCTGACTAACGCAAGATTTGGGTTGAGCATCTGAGTTGCAGAGATAGTGAGTGTAAGACCTCATATGTATTCTGCCAACCAGAAGATCATTTAACAGCAAGGGCAGATGCGTCAGATAGTCTGACGGTTGTAGTCCTAACCTAGAATCTCACAACATCGGATTTGGAGTTCCTCTGCACAGCGTGCCAGTATTACAGTTCATAAATAACTGCGCGTCCTTCCCGTGACACATTTATTTGTTGAAATTTGTATGATTCATAATGTGGAAACAGAGTGTTTGTAATGAACTGCCTTTTGATAAATTTTAATTAAATCCCATTAAACCCACCGCTTTGTCGCATGTGGAAAAGGCGGCTGACAGTAGTTAATTAGCCTGTTTAAGCGCAGCTCGCTTTTATAATGCATTTTGCTTTGTCATCATCCCGCTTTTCCCTGTAATTAGGCGTGACAGTGCGAGAGCCGCGGCGCGAGGGCCGGGGAGCGCGAGCACTAGATGGAGACAGGTACGTGTGAGGAGAGCATGTGGGAACCGAAGGTTTTTATTGTTACATGGGCGCCAGGCGATTACCTTACTGAGTACATACTCTCCCATACCATGCATTATATTCCCTCCTCCAAGCATAACCCCCACCGCCTACCTAATCCTTCTGAACCCCGCTCCCCTCCTCGCTCTCCTTCCTCATCCCTCCCTCCTTTCCCCCATCTTCCCCGCACCTAGCAAAAAAACTCATTTCCTCCCGCGCCCTCGAGCAATGTGTGCCACGCTAATTGCGCAAAGGTGGAGCGACATTTTCGTCTGTGTTTGTGTGCAAAATGTATTATATTCGCTGCGTAGTTAATGTGTGTATTTGCATGTGTCCGCTCGTCTAGGCGTAGTTCCAGGGCTTCCTGTGCCACCTGGGCATCTTAAAGTCTGCCAGTCTGTCGGTACGGGAGACCCAGCTGGACTGAGGGCTGTGATGGTGTGTTGGTGGAATCAGTAATGAAGATTTAGTGCCAAGAACATTAGCCGTCTTGAGCCTCAAACCCACCCAAGAGCCCTCAGGGTGCTCAACCTTGAGCTTGTTGCCCTCTATGTGTTCGTGTCTCCAATTGTTCACGGCAAGATGTGTTTGTGCTCATGTGGAGACTTGTTTTGATATAGCAAATGTTTATGTAGGTCCTTGAGGTAAATGTGAGAGTGTTTTGAATTGCTACATCCTTTTTCAATTTTCTCTGAGCTGCAATTATCATCTAACACCTTCACGTTTATTAGCGACACATGTGTGCTTAATAAAGGTATGCGATGTGGTTACTGTGAAAGGTGTGAAGGAGCTCTGCAAACAAACTAAGCCATTCCAGACTCGCCACCAGTGAAACCATAGTGTCTGGCATGAAATGCACAGTTTTTGGAACAGAATGCTGATTTACCTCATGATGCACCGTATGTTTTGTGCACAGCTTACCAGTTTTTAAAAATAGCATGCAAAACAGTACGCATTATGTAGCTATAAATATTTTAAATAGTTGTGTGTCACATTATCGTCACTTGACCTTATCATCTGTTGTGTTTCATTCAGCAAGTGGCATTCAGTTATCATCTTGCTAATTCTTGCATTTTTAATTCAAGTCTGTGTAAAAATACATTACCTTTTAGCTTTCTGGTCATAATATAAGTCAAGAAGGAGATGTTGAAAATCACAGCTGATCAGCTTAAGCAGAACAGGATATGAAGGGCAAGCTGGGCGCATTGCATTGTGGTTTTCAGTAACTAGCATGGTTGTGCACTATTAGGAAATCATTTGAGAATGCCTTGTAAAGTGTAGGTCCATTTCTGAGTTTGAATTTGAATTAAAAAATAAATAAATAAATGAATATATATATATATATATATATATAAAATAAATAAATAAATAATATATATAAATTTAAATAAATTCATGTAACTGTAGTTCACTATAAAATGAGAGATTTTTAGTTTGACAAAGTTTAGTTGCAAGTTTTGTTGTCCTGATACATCAGTGTTTTTTCAACAAGCTGTTCATAATTTACTGGATATAGATTAAGTATACCAATTTTTTTTATCAACATTTTTATTCAGACTTTTGTTCCACTTCAGAAACATATACAGTTCAAAAGAACTATGTACAAACAGATGCCATGAAGCTGTCCACTTGTACAGAGAAAAACTCTGAATAGTGCTGTCTTTTGCGCCATTGAGCCTGGCAGCTGGACTTTCCAGCAAAACAATATCTCTGAAGTAAGATAGCCAAGTAAAAGTTGTGGGAGTGGATGGTTTTATCCATAACTTCAAAACAGTCTTTTTGGCAGCAGTACTTGCAGCTGATAGGGTCCTTTTTTGATGAGCATTCAGCTGGAGAATGGAATCGTCTAATGGAATGGAAACAATAGAAAAAGTAGGGGATCTCGAGGTATATCTAAAGCGCAGAAAATCAAGTATACCAATTTTTAAAGGTTAATTGTATTTATTCTAAATTTCTTTCTTGATAAAATATTTTAGAACTTGGCATAACTATGAAAATATACTACTAATATTTATTATAATATGTGACCATGGACCACTGTTCATAAGGGTCAAATTTTAAATTTAGCACCTGAAAGCTGAATAAAAAAGCTTTCCATTAATGTATGGTTTGTTAGGATGGGACAATATTTGGCAGAGATGCAACTATTTGAATATCTGAAATCTGAGGGTGCAAAAAAAAAAATAAATATTGAGAAAATCGCCTTTAAAGTTGTCCAAGTAAAGTTCTTAGCAATGCATATTGCTAATCAGAAAATAAGTTTTTATATATTTAGGGTGGGAAATTTACAAAATATCTTCACGGAACATGATCTTTACTATATATCCTGATGATTTTTGGCATAAAAGAAAAATTGATCATTTTGACCCATACAGTGTATTTTTGGCTATTGCTTCAAATATACCCATGCTACTTAAGATTGGTTTTGTGGTCAATAGAGTGTAAAGATTTCATTTTTAAATGATATGAATTTAAGGTTTAGAAATCTTTCAAAATTAGGTTTCCTCATATATTCAGGTTTTGTAAGATTCTGGATCTTTAGAGAGAGAGAAAAAAACATTTATTGACATGGAATTAAAGTAAGAAATACATTTTTAGTTGTCTTAGCTGTTTTTAATGCTTGTTTTGCTTGTTTTAAATATTTTAAGCCATCTTGAGTGCCCTTTATTCTGCCTCCGTACTCTGGTGTAATAAGAGGTGCTGTGATAAGAGGTAATAGAACATTTCATTTCTCAGAATGCATTTGAAGTTCTTTGAATTGCAATTCAGTAATTTCATCTTCCTTTCGTTCCGATTCAAATTCCTGTTAAAATCAAACTTCTTGTGGAGTGTGGCCAATTCAGTTCTTATTCTTATTCACAGGGCATATTGCACATTTTGCTAAGTGTGCATCTGTTTTAAGAATTCCTTCCTTAATTCCAGTGTTCGGCTTGCATTTTGAATGCAGCCTGAAACTGCACAGGAGAATTTTAATGCTTCAGCTGGTCTGATGCAAGATTCTTGATGTTGTTGATGGCATGATTTGTACCCATGCTGCATGAACGTAGTGTTATCTGTCCTGTTTACAGGGCCGTGAGTGTGTGCATGCAGATACTAGAGGATCAGCGTAGTCTGGAGACACAATCTTCCCTAGAGACTGATTAGTAAACCCACCAAATGCCATTAGGGCAAAATGAATCCGACCACAATCCCTGTAATGTGTAATAAAGTGAATGGAGTGTAATGTTATTACAGTACAGACCAGACCATGATATTAGTGGTCTTGGACACACGCACACATGCACACGTCAGAACGTAATAGGCTCTCTATTCACATACACTCTTTTAATAAGGACAATATAAAAGTAGTGACTTCTGAGTAATATTTCTGAGTTATGGTATTGGACACTGTAGACTGGGTGAGGTGACGTTCTGTCATATATGTGTGGTAAAGACTAAACCAAACCATTAAACCACAAAAAGAGGCCCATGTGACCTTTTGTCTGGCTGTAATAGACTACAATTTTTCCATAATATTAGCAATCAAGTCCCGAATAGCTTGGCTTATTCTGCACAGATATGAAACTTGGTAGTCATAAATATTCTGCGCTTTTGTATGAGAATACAATTCTGAACAATGATAATGATTCAGATTTCCCTTCCTACGTGGAGCTGACGGTTGGGTGTGATTGCAGGAAACAAAGATTTATTTCCTTAACGTCACATATCAATGTTACGTCCCTGCGACGTACTGTCACCGCATCCCTCACGCATGCATTTAATTAACTACTAAATGAATAATTCATAGTCGAGCCTCAGGGCAGTAGATAATTATAACGATGAGGGTTATTCTGTTTATTTTGCTCTTTATTGTGTTAAGATGTCAATTCCTCTCACTGCATCTCATGCATTTGAGATGGAAAGTCACGCTCTGTTTTTAACCCAGAAAGATAAGGAGCAGGGTTAGAAGAGTAAAAAAAGGCTGCAAGGGGATGATTTGCCTCTCACACCTATATAACCGATGTAGATAGATTGATGAAGTGCGATCATAAAAACAAGTAGGTTCTTAATTAGTTCCTTGAGATTAGTCCGGATATTTTCACGTCTGGTATGCAGAGCTGCGATATTCAGCTGCAGATATTCAATACCATTGATTATATGTTTATACAATTGATTTGGACCATTCACATAGAGATAAATAATGGCCATACACCAGTTTTCTGCACTGCTTTGAGCGCCGCTGCTGATGAATCAACATCTCCACACCAAAACCACAGATGTGTTTGCAATCTGCAATTGAATATTGTGACAGGAAAATATGGTGCATTGAAAATAATGACAAGACAGCATCTTTCTACAGTTGTCGTTGTGTGATGCATGCAAAAACACGGCACAATTTGAGTTGTCTGATTTACAAACAAATGATTCTCTTGAGCTTGTTATTTAACGAATCATTACGCAACTCATTGTCTATATATATGTATATATAGTATTTTTGTGTGTATGATGTAGGATTTTGTGTAATTTAAAATTTTATGTGTAATTATAGCTGCCCCATTAGTGACCAGAGGTCAAAAAAGTTTACATACATTTTGCAGAATTAGCAAAATGTTATTTACCAAAATAAAAGTGATCATACAAAATGCATGTTGTTTTTTATTTAGTACTGACCTGAATAAGATATTTCAAATAAATAACATATATTTACATAAAGTCCACAAGAGAAAATAATAAGTTGAATTTATAAAAATGACCCCGTTCAAAAGTTTACACTTGATTCTTAATATTGTGTTGTTACCTGAATGATCCACAGCTGTGTTTTTTTGTTTAGTGATAGTTGTTCATGAGTCCCTTGTTTGTCCTGAACAGTTAAACTGCCTGCGGTCCCACAAATTCTTTGGTTTTTCAGCATTTTCGTGTATTTGAACCTCTTCCAACAATGACTGTATGATTTTAAGATCTATCTTTTCACACTGAGGACAACTGAGGGACTCGTATGTAACTATTACAGAAGATTCAAACACTCACTGATGCTCTAGAAGGAAAAACGATGCATTAAAAGCTGGGGGTGAAAACTTTTGAACAGAATGAAGATGTGTACATTTTTCTTATTTTCCCTGAATATCATATTTTTGTCATTTAGGACTGCCCTTCTGAAGCTACAGAAGATACTTGCATGTTTCCCAGAAGGCAAAATAAGTAAAATTTGCTCTGATCTTCAAATTCCAAAAGTTTTTAACCCCCGGCTCTTAATGCGTAATGTTTCCTTTTGAAGCATCAGTGAGCGTTTGAACCTTCTGTAATAGTTGCATATGCATCCCTCAGTTGTCCTCAGTGTGAAAAGATGGATCTTAAAATCATACAGTCATTCTTGGAAAGGGTTCAAATACACAAACATTTGTGGAACCTGAAGGATTTTTCTGAAGAACAGCTGGCAGTATAACTATTCAGGAAAAACAAGGGACTTATAAACAACTATCACTAAACAAGAAAAAAAAAAAACAGCTGTGGATAATTCAGGTAACAACACAGTATTAACAATCAAGCATATCAAAATGTCTTTTATGTGAAATGTCTTATTCAGGTCAGTACTAAATAAAAAAATAACTTGCATTTTGTATGAGCCCTCTTATTTTGGCGAAATAATTAATGTTAACTTTTGACCTCAACTGTATATACACATATACATACACATTACATCAGAATGGCATCTTATGTGTAACTACCTAGTAATGGCTTGATAAATCATATTGGTTGGCTTACATAAAGCATAGGCAGGTCACTGATTGGCTGATAAATATATTTGTGGTTGACATATATCATGTGTATATGTCCATTAGACCAACCCAGCTGGGATCAGGGCAGAGAAAGACGATGGATAATGTTGGCTCTGGGCTTTTAACAGGCGATCAATATGTGATTGATGGCTTAAGTAGTTGTTATGACTCCAAGAGTGACCTTAGAGACCTTTGAGGAACTGGTAAATCTGGGTAAAAAAACCCTCATCGTCTTCTTCACCACGAATAGCTATTGATTAGTGTTTTTACGTCTGCTGATCAATGCTGCGAGACTGTTCTATAACTCATTTAAACAAGATGTCAATCAGTGTTGATCTATCGGCTGACAGGGGGCGCTGAAGGGGATTTTTCCTGTCCGTGAGGCCTTGTGGCCGGAGCGGGAGCGGAGAGTGACAGGCATAGATGTTGTGGGCGTAAGGCTTGTCCAATCTAAACACGAGCAGCATGTCAGACATGGAGCCGTCCACCTACACACATATATACTGCCACTTAACGACAACATTCCACCAATCAGCGTGTCAACGAGCTCTATTGCATCCCAGTGGTCTTTAACATGTCTGGGCCTGACCGCAACCTACGCAGCTGTCTGTCAAAAACCGAGGCCCCGCCTCCGTTTGCCCACTGTTTATAGAGCGGCGAAACGCAGACAGAAGTGTGGCGCTATGCGGGGGGTCGTATGTTTGCACAGAGTCACCCACTGCAACAGTGCCTGATGCATGCTGGGAGAACGTGGGCGTGGGAACGCCAGACGGACACGTGTCTGGCAGGATAGACTGAGCGCAAGACGGTTTGAAGGAAAGGCAGGAAGACACAGTACAACTGAGCAAAGCATGTCATGGCTTGAAGTGTATTCAGGGACACATGATGTTTATTTAAAGCAAGAACACAGAAATGAAGAGATGTACAGAACAGCTTTGTTTAGTACTGGCACTTCAAGCTTCTTTGGGACTAGTCTAACAAAGCCAGATTTTTCTGTCAGTGTAAAATTTGGTCCAATTTTCGGTTTGTTCCGGCCAACTAGCACCCACACTGTTTTTATTTCCATGTTTTTATTTATATACACTACCGGTCAAAAGTTTTTAAACGGTAAGATTTTTTTTTTTTTTTAAGAAGAATTCTCTTGTGCTTATCAAGCCTGCATTTATTTGATCCAAAATACAGCAAAAGCAGTAATATTGTGAAATATTTTTACTATTTAAAATAACTGCTTTCTATATGAGTGTATTTTAAAATTTAAATCAAGTTAATTTATTTCTTAATTTATTAAATTAAGAATTTATTAATGTAATCAAAGCTAAATTTTCAGCATCAGTATTTCAGCCTTCACTGTCACATTATCCTTCAGAAATCATTCTAATAAGATGCTTTGCTGTTCAAGAATCATTTTTATTATTATTATTATTAATATTATTATCATCAATATTTAAAACAGTTTGATTTTCAGTTACATTTTTTTTCAGGATTCCTTGATGAATAGAAAGATCCAAAGATCAGCATTTATCTGAAATAAAAAGCTTTTGTAATATTATACACTATACTGTTCAAAAGCTTGGAGTCAAAAGTGATGATATAGAGATTTCTAATGTTACAGAATATTTCTATTTCAGATAAATGCTGTTCTTCTGAACTTTCTATCCATCAAAGAAACCTAGAAAAATTCTACTCTGCTGTTTTCAATATAATAATAATAATAATAATAATAATACATGTTTTTGAGCAGAAAATCAGAATATTAGAATGATTTCTGAAAGATTGTGTGACTGGAGTAATGATGCTAAAAATGCAGCTTTGAAATCACAGAAATAAATTACATTTTAAAATATATTCAAATAGAAAACAGTTATTTTAAATAGTAAAAATATTTCACAATTGTACTGTTTTTGCTGTACTTTAGATCAAATAAATGCAGGCTTGGTGAGCAGAAGAAACTTCTTTAAAAAACATTAAAATCTTACTATTCAAAAACTTTTGATTTGTAGTGTATATGTATATATTTTGCTCAAGTGTTTCAAACTAAACTGTAAGTATCTTTAAAAGATTAAATTCCATGAATAGTTGTTCTTTCAAAACACTCATACCTTTCAGCAACAATGTACAGTAGTTTTCTAGTAGACCGATAAACATCTTTGTACCTTGGCATCTGGAGCTTGTTGCAATTTGGCTGATTGGAGCTGTGATTTTCTGATTTTGTGTGCAGTAGACGACGAGCAATGAGCAGATTGTGGGTGGTCCGTGTGAGGCTGAGACCACTCTAGGACCAGCTTTTCCTCTTCAATCCCTCTCATCCACTCAGCCAAACCTCAGAAGAGTTAATAGTGGACACCTTCTGTCCCTTCCTAATTGTTTGGTCTGAGCATGATAGCTCTGGTGAGATTCTGTCAGTTTAGGTCAAGCTGTTAAAACACTCCACACTAGAGCGACAGGTCTGCTGTTGCATGAGCACAACCGATATTTAAATCTCACCGATGCCTCGCAGAGAGGCGAACACACAAGCATCACATCAAAACATATCTGTCAATACACCTCAGTTCCCTATACCAAGTGAAGTGCTCTTCATGTTTAAGGACACGGAACTCACACAAGTAAAATTGCACGGTGGCTGTTACCAGGGTAACAATGCCGTATGGAATGAAACGAGAGCCAAACACATTCACAGGTGCACAAGATCTACTTCTTTCCAGTATCCTTGCATGTGTTCAGTTGTGTGTTTGTTGAAGGGAAGGGGCCAAAGGAAGATGTGCAGTGAGATGGTTGTAATCTGCTGAGACAACGGGTAACATTTTGTGCACCGCTGCCAGGCAAGATTGCTGAAAAGGGGTAACTGAGCTACTTAATACACACTTAGGCTCTGCTTCAAAAACCTAGACCGCACTCTTGGCATCATAGAGTATTTGGTTCAAATACTTTTTTTAATCATCATAGATGCATTTGAAGCTTCAGTTCAAACTGCGGTTTTAGACATTATAGTTCTTACGTTTGATTTAAATAACATTTTTGCATATACATATTTGCAACTTTTTTAGTACCTTAGGTGTCTAAGTTCAAATAATTTTTGGGCGTCCTTGTTATATTCAAATTTTTAGTTCAATCAGGGATGCACAATATATCAGCTGTCATATTGGTGTTGTTAAATCAAGTATAATTGTATAATTAGGCCGATGAAGAATAGCCAAATATGTGACCCTGAACCACAAAACCAGTCATAAGTAGCACGGGTATATATATATATTTGTAGCAATATCCAACAAAACATTGTAACATGGTCAAAATGATACATTTTGGATCAAATCATTAGAATATTAAGTAAAGATCATGTTCCATGAAGTTTTTTGTAAATTTCATACTGTACATATGTGACCCTGGACCACAAAACCAGTCGCTGGGGTATATTTGTAGCAATAGCCAAAAATACATCGTATGGGCCAAAATTATTAATTTAGCTTTTATGCCAAAAATCATTAGGAAATTAAGTAAAGATCATGTTTCATTAAGATATTTTGTTAACTTCCTACTGTAAATATATCAAAATTTAATTTTTGATTTGTAATATGTATTGGTAAGAACTTCATTTGGACAACTTTAAAGGTGATTTTCTCAATATTTAGACTTTTTTGCATCCTCTGATTCCATATATTCAAATTGGTTTATCTCGGCCAATATAGTTCTATCCTAACAAACCATACATCAATGGAAAGCTTATTTATTGAGCTTTTAAATGTATAAATCTCAATTTCCAAAAACTGACCCTTATGATTGGTTTTGTGGTCCAGGGTCGCATATATCAAAACAAAATTTTTGATCAAGTAATATGCATTGCTAAGAACTTAATTTGGGCAATTTTAAGGCGATTTATTTGTTTTTATTTATTTACTTATTTATTTTTATTTTTTTATTTTTTGCCCCCTCAGATTCCAGATTTTCAAATAGTTGTATTTCAGCCAAATATTGTCCTATCCTAACAAACCATACATCAATGGATGACCCTTATGGCTGGTTTTGTGACCCAGGGTCACATATGACATTTTAAGTTGGCTAACCAATTGTTAAACACAAATGAATTCAAATGTTTAATCACCTGTAAATTTGATTAATCATGGCACATGGTATTTGTGTTATTTTTCTTAATGTTTTATTTTAATGTTGGTACTTTACAAAATGTTAATCAATATCTAATATTGGAAATATATCATTAATCCAAGTGTGCACATTATAACTAATAATCAGTTATACTCAAAGTTATACTGTTGTAGTATTTGTTCATATTTTGAATTAGCTTTCATAATTTTTTTTCATAATTTTAATTTTAGCTAAGTTTTAATAAAGTTTTCCTTTTTTAAATATTTCTATTTAGTTTTAAATTAGTTTATTTTAGTACTTCAAAATGGTTTTGTTTCAGTTAGCTGCCAAGGTAACATTTCAAATTTAATGTAGCTTTTTTTTCATTAGTTTTTCATCTGCTATTTGTATTTTATTTTAGCTATATTTCAACTAACAAATAGATTTTAATAGTATTAGCTGTAGTTAAAGGAGTAGTTCACTTCCAGAATAAAAATTTCCTGATAATTGACTCACCTCCATGTCATCCAAGATGTTCATTTCTTTCTTTCTTCAGGCGGAAAGAAATTAAGGTTTTAATGGAAAACAATTCAGGATTTTATTCCATATAGTGGACTTCAATGGGAGCCAGCGGGTTGAAGGTCCAAATTGCAGTTTCAATGCCGCTTCAAAGGGCTCTACACGATCCCAGTCGTGCAATAAGAGTCTTATCTACCGAAACAATTGGATATTTTCTAAAAAAACAAACAAAACAAAACAAACAAAAAAAAAAATTCTATACTTTTTCACCACAAATGCTCATTTTGCGTTTTCGACTTCATGCATTATGCAGTCACGTTGAAAAAGATCACGGATGGTTAGTTCTTTGTTTGTGCACTTTGATTAAAAAGGTAGGGTAAAAAAACTCCATCTCATTCAATTTTTTCCACGTTTGCTTTGTAAACACTGGGTCGGTACATTTGCCTACGTCACGTGTGACCTTTCCAACGTGATTACGTATATAAATTTGTCTTTTTTTATTTATTTATTTATTTTATTTTATTTTTTTAAATTCCTCACCTGGGATTGTGTAGAGCTCTTTGAATCTGCATTGAAACTGCAATTTGCACCTTCAACCCATTGAAATCCTCTATATGGAAAAAATCCTGGAATGTTTTCCTTAATTTCTTTTCGACTGAAGAAAGACATGAACATCTTGGATGACATGGGGGTGAGTAAATTATCAGGACATTTTTATACTGAAAGTGAAGTAATCCTTTAACAATAACAACACATTCAAAGTAACGTTTTGGATGTGGTAGGTGCCTTTATATTCAATTCAAGTACATTTGTGGACATACTCCATTTGAAAGTTTGATTCCGACATACTGTTTGGACATTCATATGTTACATTTATGGTCATTTTGTTTATTGAGATATTACAGGTGTGTTTGAATACACATACACTATATGTATGTAGTCTCTGAAGCACAACTTGTTATAAAGATTCCTGTTTTTCTTATATTTACCTGTTTCCAGAGTGTCCTATGTCTTAAAGCTTAACTCGTTTGCCACTAGCTCAAGCAGCCATTGATAATCTGCGTATCTCCGTGACATAGTCCACACGGCTGTGTGCCTTTCATTTTTCTGTGCCAGTGAAACAAACGTTTGATAAACAAGTGAATAAATTAAAAGGGGGGAGAAGGGGAAGGGATGACAAGTTTTTCATCAGAAAAATTTAATTTCTCACTTGATCACACACGACAGAGAGTGAGTGGTGTGTTTGTATACGTACGTCTTTTCTCATTCTTTCTGTGTGTGTGTGTGTGTGTGTGCGAGTGCGAGCACCTGTGAGAGTGTGTGTGAGGGATTATTATCTGTGTTGTCTTTGAAGCATTCATCCTTGAATATGCGTGCATTAAAAAATATTTCTCTCCTCCATTTTCTTCTGCCTTTGTCTCTTCTTTACTGTCTTTTACTTTCTCTCTCTCTCTTTGCTCGTCTTTTCTGCATTTCTTTCAAATATCCGCTCTTTCACATTAATACACACACACACACACACACACACACGCTGTTCTGCAGGTTTGAGCCTCCATACTGTATGTACAGGCCTTATTGACTATCCTTCGAAGAAAAAAAATACATGAAGAGAAACTAAAAGATTTTTGCTCTTCCTCAGTGTGACAGTTGCTCTCTCTCTCTTTCTCTCTCTCTCTCTGAGCCGTCCTCTGGGAGCGATGCCCCTGGCAGCAGGGTGGATCTCGTTTTAAAGGGCTTTAATTTTTAATTGAGCTCTATTCTCACCCCCCCGTCTTCCCAGACACCCCCCATCATTCCTCTCTCCTCTCGTCTTCGCTCCGGGCTGGCTCTGAGGGCTACCAGATTTCACTCAGTCGTAATAAATAATTCTAATATCTACACACACACGCATCGACAAACACACCAAGTTTCAGCTTTTTTTTTTCTTCCCTGGAAAAGCCCAGCTGTCAGTGTGGTGTGAGTGCAGTAGTTCAGATGGAGCTGCTCTTTCTCTTCTCAATAATAAAATATGCCAGTAAAATGTCATTCCCTCCCCTAAGAGCATGGCAGAGGAAACTGATCGATTCACATTAGTTGTTCAATTGACTTTGGCTTTAACCTCCCTGTCCGTTTGCTCCCTTTCCTTCAGTCTCTTCTCGGTCTCTCTTTTCTTCTCTGTTACTTTTTCGTGTATTTTAAGGAATGGTTCACCCATAAAGAAATGTTCTGTCTTCATTTGCTCGCACTCATCCCAGAACCATGTGACGTTTTTCACTGAAAATGTTTCTCTCTGCTGCACCTCTCAAATTGCATTTGTATATAATACATCACACATGAGAACCAAAGGTGTTTGATGTCATTTTTGGAAGGACGTCATATTTTGGTATACGATGTGTGCAGATTCAAGTGGCTTAGTTACTAATTTCATTATTAATTGACAGTTGTCCACTAATAACTTTACATAAATTTACATTTACATAATTTACAAGTGCATTGGAGACATTATACTTGTTTTTCCAATTTTTTGTTGTAGTTATTGATGAAAATAGCCTTGAAAATGTATACTCATTTTTATTTGTACATAATATTCATTAATTTCAGTCCTTTTTACAAAATCTACCTTTTACTGAAATAGCAAAAATAGTATTATATAATTTACAAAATACCAAATATTCAGATTTTTAAATTTAATTTAATTTAATTTATTTATTTTGAAATTTAAATGTACACTACCAGTCAAAAGTTTTTAAACAGTAAGATTTTACTGTTTTTTTTTTTTTAATTCTCTTCTGCTCACCAAGCCTGCATTTATTTGATCCAAAATACAGCAAAAGCAGTAATATTGTGAAAGATTTTTACTATTTAAAATAACTGATTTCTATTTTAATATATTTTAAAGGGTAATTTATTCCTGTGATCAAAGCTAAAATTTTCAGCATCATTACTCTAGTCTTCAGTGTCACATGATCCTTCAGAAATCATTCTAATATGCTGATCTGCTGTTCAAGAAACATTTATTATTATTATCAATATTTACAATTATTTTCAGGATTCTCTGATAAATAGAAAGATTGAAAGATCAGCATTTATCTGAAATAAAAAGCTTTGTAACATTATACACTATACCATTCAAAAGCTTGGAGTCAGTATAATTTTTTTTTTTTTTTTTTTGGGAGAAATTATAGAAATTAATACTTTTAATTAGCAAGGATGCTTTAAATTGATCAGAAGTGATGATAAAGATATTTATAATGTTACAAAGTATTTCTATTTCAGATAAATGCTGTTCTTCTGAACTTTCTATTCATCAAAGAAACCTGAAACATAATAACATAATAATCAACATAATAATAAGCAGCAAATCAGAATATTAGAATGATTTCTGAAGGATCGTGACTGGAATAATGATGCTAAAAATTCAGCTTTGAAATCACAGGAATAAATGAAATTTTAAAATATATTCAAATTAAAAACAGTTATTTTAAATGGTAAAAATATTTCGAAATTTTACAGTTTTTGCTGTATTTTGGATCAAATAAACATTAAAAATTCAAAAACCTTTGACTGGTAGTGTATAAATAACATTTAATATGTTTATTTTTTTTTTAAGTTATTTATTTCTAATATTTATGTAGAGGTTAAGTATATTGACAATTACATATTTATTTATGTTTAATATTTTACTTTTTTTGTAGGGTGCGTATATTGCTATTTATTTAACCAACCAATGTTGTAAAAAATGATCTCTCCTTTTTCACAGGAAAAGAGTGGCTAGATATTGATTTTGAGTTTAAAGTGAATGATCTGTGAAAGATGCGAATCAACCAACCTTCATTTACCATCATCGGTTAATAAAACGTTTTTCAACACTGGTTTAAAAAAGACTCATGATTCACTCCCTTTCAAACATCCATTCAGCTAATCATTTAGCTAATTTTCAGTTTTTGGTTGAACTCCTCCTGTAAAGGTCTTACTGATTTTTTTTTTTTTTTTTTTTTTTCCTCCCCTCTTCTCAAAGTCTGTTTGTTTCTCACGATTCATTCAACGTGATTTCCTGTCTTTTCTTTCCTCTTTGTTCTCTGCCCTCCTGTCCCTTTCTTAAGAACAGTATATAGCTCTCTTTTTCTCTCTCTTTCTTTCCGTCTCTCATTTCTTCTCTCCTGTGGCGTTTTGATTTGATCTTGCTGCCAGTTCCAATTCGCACCTTCTTTACAGTGATTGCCGTCATTAAGTCCCTTTTTCGTTTTTTTTTTGCTTCCCTTTCTGCGCACGCACACACAAATTCACGCACACTTTATCATTGTGCCACGCTGATGCGTTCGCCCGCTTTTAAAAGCACCCCACTTTTCCAGCTTAGCTTATTTTTATCTGGTTAAAAACGTTTAGGCCAGCAAGATTCTAGCTTGATGCCTTACATTTAAGCAAACGTTTGTCCGGTCCGCAATTGTTACCTTATCTCTACCAACGCTGCAGGCACCTGGCTATCTCCAGCGTTGTATCGACGCTAAATCAACGCTGAATCAACGTAACGGGCCGACGCGCTTATCTGAACGGCCTGTTTTTTCAGATGGGATCCCAATTTGGACTCTTGTCGTGGAGAAGAGAGAAACAGACGGATGGGGATGTGTGTGTGTGTGCACAGGGGGAAGGTGAGGTCAGAGGTCACTGTAAGAGAAACTGATGGCATAAGGTCACAGGGGGAGGTTTGTTGAGGTTAACGGGGGGTTTGGTTAGTTGGGGTTTAGGGGTTAAGCCTCTATAGGATTGAGTCTAAAGTTAATATCCAGCCCTAGGACATGCAAAAACCACTCTCGCCCCACTCTATGAATCAACAACAGGTCCTTTGACTCTGGTCCCACAGCTAAAGCATATGTGAGTGTGTGTGCCTTCAGATTAAAAACCCTAGCTGGGAGTT
Organism: Cirrhinus mrigala; assembly: GCA_036247105.1. NCBI lineage: Eukaryota > Metazoa > Chordata > Actinopteri > Cypriniformes > Cyprinidae > Cirrhinus > Cirrhinus mrigala. The sequence goes on along the minus strand of CM070013.1, from coordinate 16,977,772 downwards.
TCCCACTTCATTTTTATATCCTTAAAAAAAAAAAATCAGTTGTTCCCTTCCCAAACGGAGACATGCTGCAGCTCGATCCTGTCACCAGTGTGAGTGGCATTCTGTGGGTGTTTCTGCCCGGATGGCGCCATTTACCAGCCTCTGCGGTCGTACCCTTGATGTCACACCTCCTTGTTAGAAGCACACACGCCCTCATATGCGGCTCTTTTAAAACAGGAAGCTGGAGCACCGCATTTCACACACTGTGATGTCGAGCACATGGCAACATTTATCTTAAACCTTCATTTCTGTCTAATTAACAAAAACGAGATTTACAACCGTCTTAATTTAAACCACCGTTACACATGCTACACACATGTGTGCATTTGTCTGCCGTCGCATGTGTGCGTTTGTGTGCGCTGCTGAGCGGAAGGCAGACGTAAATTCTCACCGGTGCCACTGCAGTCGTATTAATTAAAGCTCACTGTTAAGCACGAGTGTGTGTGTTTACGTGACTTTCGGGTCGTCGTTAGCTTCGTGTCAGTCTTCTTGTTCTTTTATGGGTGCTTTTGTTGTGTGTGTTTTTTATAAGAGGGGCACCATTGGTGGTCCTGGCCCACTTGTTCCAGTTCAGACGTGACTTAAAAAAAAAACTTCTTAGGGAATTTGTTTCATAGCGCTGTGTACCAACCACAACGCAATGACATTTTAAGCAACAAGTAATTTGTCTGTCCACCTCAAACGCGAAAATTGTGCGTGACGAGACACAATCAGTTATAAAACACAGGCAATCCATCAAAAATGTGTGTAAATTGCTTGTTTGCATTCTGTTTGCACAGTCATTGTAGCTTTATGGCTTTTGTGTTGCTTCTCTAGATGGCATACTTTTTATGGTTTTCCTTGTGAAACTTGAGGGTTTTATCATTTATATATATACGGAGTTCTTAACATATTTTTTCCTTATCCTTTTTTGTTGTGCTTCAGTCAATAGTGTACCCAGTTTGAAATATCAGCATTTATTTATTTATTAGTTATGTTTATTTTTTAATTCATATAAGCTGATTATTAATTTATTTCTCATTTTCTTTTTTTCTTTATTTATTCTTTTCTTCTTCTATTTATTTATTATTTTATTTTTTAAGCTATTCATTTATTTGTAATATTTGTGTATTTAATAAATTGGCATTTACATTTATTTAGTTAGCTGGCTTTCGTATTGATTTAAGCTATATGTTGAGTATATTGACATTTTATTTTTGTAATTCATTTATTTAGATTTCTTTTGGTCTTTCTCAAAGTTATTTATTTTTAGTATCTGTGTGAAGGTTGAGTATATAGTCATGAACTATTATTTACTTATATTATGTATACAGAATTTTTTATATATAAATTGTATTTAATTAAATTATATTTTATTATATACAAAATTTTATATATATATATATATATATATATATATATATATATATATATATATATATATATATACAAACAAACAAAACCAGTCAAAAGATTTTTAATGTTTTTAAAGAAGTCTCTTCTGCTCACCAAGCCTGCATTTATTTGATCAAAAGTACAGCAAAAACGGTAACAGTTTGAAATACTGTAACTATTTAAAATAGCTGTTTTCTATTTGAATATATTTTAAATGTAATTTATTCCTGTGATTTCAAAGCTGAATTTTTTGCATCATTATTTCAGTCACATGATCCTTCAGAAATCATTCTAATATTCTGATTTGCTGCTCAAAAAACATTTTTTATTATTATTATTATTATTATTATATTGAAAACAGCTAAGTAGAATTTGTTCAGGTTTCTTTGAATAGAAGAACAGCATATATCTATTTGGATATTTCTATTCATCAAAGAATGAATAACTTCAAAGAATGAATAACAGTTTTAAATATTGATAATAAAAAGGAATAAAAATGTTTCTTGAACAGCAAATCAGCATATTCGAATGATTTCTGAAGGATCATGTGACACTGAAGACTGGAGTAATGATGCTGAAAATTTAGCTTTGATCACAGGAATAAATTACATTTTAAAATATATTTAAATAGAAAGCACTTATTTTAAATAGTAAAAATATTTCATAATATTACTGCTTTTTCTGTATTTTGAATCAAATACATGCAGGCTTGGTGAGCAGAAGACAATTCTTTAAAAAAACATTACAAATATTACTGTTCAAAAACTTCTGACTGGTAGTGTATATTTCTTATTTTTTTAAACATTTTAGGTTATTTATGATGTTTATATGTAAGTTAAATGTTTATTTATTTACTTAATAAATTAAATAAAGCAGTTAAAATGACTCCGTCTGTTCCACAGGAAAAAGCTCATATGAGTTTTGAGCACTATTAGTGTAATGGCTAAATATTGATTTTGTGTTTTTAAAAAAATGAACCGCAGTAGGTTCAACTAACTAGGAGCCAACTAAATTCCGTGAATGGGAATATATAAAGCATTTTACAAACACTAAAAAAGAAACTTAATTATCCAATATCCAAACGATTTTTAGAGAACTGAATTCTAAATCCAAATGGCTCCAGAATCTAAGCAGTATGTGAATGATGCTTCAGCATGTAGGTGTGTGTGCGTAAATTCTATATGTAATTCTCTTGAAGCTTGTCGGGCCTCATTATGGCAGGAGGAAAAAGCAATAACTGACATGAGCTCTAATCTCCCATAAGACCTTATCGGCCATATACCACCACACAATCTGTGGCCTTTAAAAATACTCACCTCTATAAAATGAAGGGATGAGGAGTTTGACTGACTGAGAGAGCTGGCGATAGAGAGAGAGAGAGAGAGATTGTGCGTTATGGGCTGAAAATCCAGGAAAGGAGGGAAAGAAAGATGGAGTGATAGAGTGAGACAGGAAAAGAGAGGAGAGGCGTGTGTGTGCTGACAGCTCCCGCAGTCTCTGTGGGGTTGGTGTCTCATCCCTGACATTTGGAACAATATTGCGCTAGTATGAGTCTACAACACACACACACACACACACATACACACGCACATCCCCATCTCTCTCTGTCCTGCGGGTGTGTGTAAGAGGAGGTAGATTTTTCTCTGTAAACTATGGCTTGTTCTTTTACGGAGTAAGAATGATATAAGGCTGTTTTTGTGCATTTGAGCAGGTATAATGTCTTTCTCTTTTCCTCTCTAGGTAAACCCTGTTCTGCTCTGTAGTTTTATTGAGTGTTATGTCCATATGGATACAATATATGATGTGAAAATCACATGAGCTGGAAAAAGCATTGACACACAGACGCTTACAGTGTGTGTGTGTGTGTTTTACTCATACAGTATTAAACTGGACATATTTGATTGCTATTGCAGCTAAACACACAGATGCGTTACTGTAAAAAATGTCTGTTATATTAATAATACAATAATTATTTTATTGTCTGAGGTTTTTATGCTTAAAGGAATGTTAAAATATGTTCTCCAAGAACTGCTTAAATGGATTTAGGAGTCGATCCAAACTCGTAAGACAGAAATTAAGATATTTTTAAAGAAACCTGAGTGGTTTCTGTTCCTCCATTGAAAGTGCAGGTAATCAAAACTTTGAAAATCAAAAAATGCCAAAAAAAAAGCATTGTTAAACAATAGGTGCATCCCAATTTGTGTACTTATGCACTATTATATGCCGTTTTGTAGTACATAGATAGTATAGTATAGTGCGAGTAGCGGGTTGAACATGAACGGGTTTAATTTAGGCTGTTATTTACTGTATATCTTGACAATTAGCAAAAACGCATAGAGCACATCATAAGCTTCAATGTTTACACATAACACATAAGCTTCAATGTTTACCATGTGACATATGTGATGTGCCCTGTGTATGTTTGTTTATATATTTTTGGTTGAACTACTCTCTCAATATACAAAGACTGCTATACGTAAGTATTGATTAAGTGTAAATGGTGAATTGGGGGTTGAAAAAAGTGAGTATTTTTTGCTATTCTTTTTGGGCTCTTTTTCAAATCGCACACTGGATGTGCAATTTTGGGACCGCTAGAGTGTTATTTTATGATGTTATCATGGATAACTAAAACTGAAATTACAATTAAAACTAATACAGTTGAGTTCAAAAGTTTACATGCACCTTACAGAATCTGCAAAATGTTAATTATTTTAGCAAAATAGGAGGGATCATACAAAATGCATGTTATTTTTTATTGAGTACTGACCTGAATAAGATATTTTACATAGAAGACGTTTACATGTAATCCACAAAAGAAAATAATTGTTGAATTTAGAAAAATGACCCTGTTCAAAAGTTTACATACGCTTAATTCCTAATACTGTGTTGTTACCTGAATGATCCACAGCTGTTTATTTTTATTTTGTGATAGTTGTTCATGTGTCCTGAACAGTTAAACTGCCAGGTGTTCTTCAGAAAAATCCTTCAGGATGTTAGATCACTGCCTCCATGCCTAGACAATTAAGATCCAGCCCCAGACGCCAGATCCCGTCAGAACAGCTTGTCTCGTCAGCAGAGTAGTCTAATACCCAAACCCTGTTAACAGGAGGTCTTGTCTGGTACCCAAAAATACCCAAAACACTATTAACAGTTTTCTGTCAGCCAAGAAGTTGACTGAGGAAAAAGCCAGTGAAAGTGAAGAGGAGGAGACGAAGTAAGGATGGTAAAAAGGAGCAGAGTTTATTGAATAGACTTGCGTATGTCTCAATGCTCAGACCTCGTCTGAAGAACACAAATCCAACAAGTATTGTTATACCAAACTCATTCACAACAACATACCATAAACCTTGAGTTTCTATAAACATTCCCTTGTATCTCTTATTCATGAAGACAAATAGCCCTTGAAACCACACAGTCATAAGACTAAACAACAATGAAAAAAAAAATATACTGTAAAAAACAACTATAATATAACATAAATGACTAATCAATCAGTGATTCATAAAATGAATATATAAATGACTATAATGATTATTATAAATGATTATATGATTAAATATGAATAAATGAATGAAGAATAAATAAAAAATATATAAAAAGAAAGCGCAAAACAACACAAATGTATGGTTGCTCTCAAGGCAAAACACACACAGTTTGCAATGAAGGATCGTCCGATCCTTCAAGGTCCAACAAATTCTTTGGTTTTTCTGCATTTTTGTGTTATTAAACCCTTTCCAACAGTTGACTATGATTTTGAGATCCATCTTTTCAACAACTGACAACTGAGGGACTCATATGCAACTTTTACAGAAGGTTCAAACGCTCACTGATGCTTCAGCAGGAAAAACAATGCATTAAGGGAGGTGAAAACTTTTTGAATTTGAAGATCAGGGTAAATTTAACTTATTTTGTCTTCTGGGAAACTTGTAGGTATCTTCTGTAGCTTCTGAAGGGCAGTACTAATTGAAAAAATATCATATTTAGGCAAAATAAGAAAAATGTACACATCTTCATTCTGTTCAGAAGTTTACACCCCTGGCTCTTGCATTGTGTTTCCTTCTGTATGATTCCTCTTATTTTGGTAAAAAAAATAACATTTTGCAGATTCTGCAAGGTGTATGTAAACTTTTGACCTAAACTGTATGTATGTGTGTGTGTGTGTGTGTGTGTGTGTGTGTTTTAACTATTACAAATGAAAAAGAAAATCTTAAAATTACTAAAATTAAATTGAAAACTAACTTTAAATAAAATGAAAATGTAAAAATAAAAATTGACTTAAAATATTACTAAAAACTAAAAAATTGTCTCTGTGAAACTAAAATAACATACTGGTCGGTGGTTAAAGATAAAATACAAGATATAGAATACCTCAATATATTTTGTGCTTTGTCAATCCTCTAACATCCTATGCAATTTCTGTTGATCTCAGGTAAATTCATCTCATTTTAACAATATATGTATTGGGCAACAAGACAAAGATAGTGATTTTGCAGTCATCTGTTGAAAAGAAGTGTGAAGATTGTGAAAACACATGCACACAAACTGTTTGCTGTAGTGGAAAGAGAAAAAAGATTTTCTTCTTTGTTCTTAAAGCGCATTGTCGTGAATTTTGTCCGCCACCCAACACATAAACCAGCGTAGCGTTAACAGACCATGTGTCTGTGGGTGTGTAACACATTATTTAAGGGAAGTATGAGATATTTTGTATAGTGACGAATGTGATGTGTTGTTTTTCATCGCTGTATATATGATTTGGCTCTTTGTGTATGTGTGAGTAAGTGTGCATGTTTGTAGTTAGGGACAAATGTGCTGAAAAATGCTTCCAGAAGCAGCAAAACATGCTCAAAGATATGATGTTATATAAGCAAAATGCTGTTTTATTACTCAAAAAGTACACTGTGTGCACTGTAAAAAAAAAAAAAATAATAATAATATTCAAGGATTTAAAGGATTAGTGTGTGTGTACTCACCCCCTTGTCATCCAAGATGTTCATGTCTTTCTTTCTTCAAACGTAAAGAAATTATGTATTTTGAGGAAAACATTTTAGGATTTCTTTCCATGTAATGGACTTCTATGGTGCCCCCAAATTTGAACTTCCAAAATGCAGTTTAAATGCAGCTTCAAAGGGCTCTAAATGATCTGTAATTTATTATGTTTTTTTAATTACATACAATTACATTTATATACTTTTTAACCTCAAACACTTGTCACATCTAGCTCTGTGTGAACTCTGTTTTTTTTTTTTTTTTGGTCATGACATTTAGGGTACATCTAAAAACTCCCATCTCATTTTCTCCTCTAACTTCAAAATTGTCCTACATCACTGCAGAAGTACCAACCCAGAATTTACAAAGTAAACATGCAAAGAAGATCAAACACCCTTCACAAAAAAAGATAAAAACAGCGATGTAGGGCGATTTTGAAATTGGAGGAGAAAATGAGATGGGAGTTTTTAGACGTACCCTAACTGTCATGAACCGGAAAAAAAACCCAGTTCACATAGAGCTGTAATCTTTTTTTAGAAAATAACCAATCGTTTCTTTAGATAAGACCCTTGTTCCTAGGCTGGGATCGTTTAGAGCCCTTTGAAGCTGCATTTAAACCGCATTTTGGACGATCACATTTGGGGGCACCATAGAAGTCCATTACATGGAGAAAAATCCTAAAATGTTTTCCTCAAAAAACATAATTTCTTTACAACTGAAGAAAGCAAGACATGAACATCTTGGATGACAAGGGGGTGAGTACATAATCTGTACATTTTTGTTCTGAAAGTGAACTAATCCTTTAAATAAAACAGATTTATTTTTTGGATCTATTTCAATCTTTGTACTTCAAAATGTAGTGTTTAATATAATATACTACTTGCCCTTTCTTTGTAATAATTTGTGAAATATATTAGCTTCTGAGTAAAAATAGTTTTTTCAGTGCATGTGTATGAGTGGGACAGGTTTTGCCTACATTGCGAGGACTAAATGTCAAAAGTATATTAAAATCTGAAATTGCCTACATTAAGCCAAACATAATAAATAGTGACTAGATGTAAAATGCACAATGGTTTTTATTATGGATATGTTTAGGTTTGTTTGCTCAATTTAAAAACAGATGTAAAGTCTCCACCATTATAGAAAACCTCTGTGTGAGTGTTTTAGTGCTGGGTAAAATACTGTTTGCTGCAAATGTCTGACCAGTTTATCCTGGAATAGCTTCATCAAGCTTTAAAAAGCGCAATTTCCAAATGTCACTTTTTCAGTTTTAGGCAGAAATAATTAAGGTGTCCTGTCAAATCTAATTCCAGGCCTTAAATTGAATGCATTTGTAACAGGTTTAATTATGCAGATATGTACCTGGAAACAGCGTTCTTCTAGTTTCACCACATTGTGGATGGAGAGAGCGAGTGAGTTTGTTCAGTTAGCTGAGTGTACTCAACTAATTACAGCTGTGAGCGTCACGGCACTAGAGTGCTAATATTATTCCACACGACTCTGTGAGAGTGTGTGTGTCTGTGTGTGTGTGTGTAGACATTAATTCATACAGACCCACTAAATGAGTCTGTTTAATTAACAGAATATGGAAGTACATGTTCACCAGAATGCAAAAGCCATCAATCACATACTAATGCACACGGAAAACACACTCGCTTTCTCCGGCAATATGGCTTCCATTAGGATTGAATCTCAGAGCTTTTGGTTTCAGGACTGAACACTACAGTATGTGTGTTTGTATTTTTGTGCCCTCCAGCCAGTACGATCCGTAAGTGTGTGCGTAGACCGTGCGCATCCTACTCTGCGTGCTTTTGCTTCATAAAAACGCCACTCAACTTTCTCATACTTCACAATGAAAAGCAGCTGTGGAGACTCTGACTCACACACACACACAGACAAACACACATCTATTTCATCTATGTCTTTCTTACACACACATCCATGCCCTCTGCCAGCTGTTGTTTGCCCACTCATGAAAGAATTAGTTTGAAAGCAGGTATAACAGTGTGAATGTTTGCTTTGGTGTTACGAGCATGTGTTTGATATGTAGTAATGGTTTCTTTTATAGTGTTTTTGCAGTGGGCAGTTCTTGTTCTCCCTCTGCTGTCGGAGTGCAGCGCTGCAGCCGCAACTTGTTGCTTCAGCATCTGATCCCGGGTCAGTTGTTAGCGATTATTTATATATTTCAGTATCGATCCGTCCCTCAGCCTCGTGCCTCTCTAATCCTGCGCTGATGAATGTGGTGATGCCTGCCGGGGGACACCAGATAAATCAGTGTGTGTGGCGATGCACGTACAGTACGAAACGCACACTGATGTACAGCAGAAAGCTTGTCATAATTATGTTGCATCAATGGCAAAGCCTGTTGGGTGAACGTGAGGCTACACACACACTCAAACAAATGCATTTCATATAGGGAAATGCAATGGACGCAATCCATCTATGTATCTTTTCATTTCATTCTCCCTCTTTCAGTGGTGGCAAATGTATTCAGCCACTGTCCCATTTCCATTCATTGTTTCTTTGTTCGTCTCCGGAGAGTCACCACCACCTTCTGTTGGAGAGCGAAGGAAACAGGGTCACTACAGACAGAGGGAGAGATGGATATGAGGAGGGAAAGGAGAGGAAGTAAAACAGGAAATATGAAGGCAGGCGATGAATAAAGTCAGAGGGAGATGATGGTTAAAGAGATAGTTCATGCAGAAATTAAAATTTACTCACCCTCAGGCCATCGATGATGTAGATGAGTTTGAAACAGATTTGGAGAAATTTAGTAATACATCATGACTCAAGTTCATCAGTTCACATCTTGTGAAGTGAAAAACTGCATGTTTGTACAAAACAAACCCATTATTGAGGCTTTTTATTTAAACCATCGCTTCCAGCCAAAATATCACTCCATAATCCATAATAACGCTTCCTCAAAATCGATCCCGTTGTCCTCACATATCAGAATCCACCAACGTATTTGTTTAGAACTACTTTAGACTGCTTGATTTGTGCATGTTTCTCTCCTGATTCAGACGAGATTACTTTTTCACTGAATGAAGCAATATTATAGATACTGTAGATGGCTCCTATTTTAAACAGAAGCAAAGGTTTGACGTTAAATACATCTTGATGGATTTGTTTCGTACGAACACCCAGTTTTTCGGTGCACAAGACTACAGTTAAGGTCAAAAGTTTATATACACCTTGCAGAATCTGCAAAATGTTAAATTATTTTACCAAAATAAGAGGGATCATATAAAATGCATGTTATTTTTAATTTAGTACTGACCCGAATAAGATATTTTACATAAAAGAGTTTACATATAGTCCAAAAGAGAAAATAATAGTTGAATTTATAAAAATGACCCTGTTCAAAAGTTTACATACAGTTGATTCTTAATACTGTTGTTACCTGAATGATCCACCGCTGTGTTTTTTATTTAGTAATAGTTGTTCATGAGTCCCTTGTTTGTCTTGAATAGTTAAACTGCCTGCTGTTCTTCAGAAAAATCACAGGGACAACTGAGGGACTCGTATGCAACTATTACAGAAGGTTCAAATGCCCACTGATGCTTCAGAAGAAAACGCAATGCATTAAGAGCTGGGGGGTGAAAACTTTTTGAATTTGAAAATCAGGGTAAATTTAACTTATTTTGTCTTCTGGAAAACATGTAAGTATCTTCTATATCTTCTGAAGGGCAGTACTTGATGAAAAAAATATAATATTTTGGCAAAATAAGGAAAATGTACACATTTTTAGTCTGTTCAAGAGTTTTCACCCTCATGCATCGTTTCTCTTTCTGAAGCATCAGTGAGCATTTGAACCTTCTATAATAGTTGCATGTGAGTCCCTCAGTTGTCCTCAGTGTGAAAAATTGGATCTCAAAATCATACAGTCATTGTTCTAAAGGGTTCAAATACACAAAAATGCTGAAAAACCAAAGATTTTGTGGGACCTGAAGGATTTTTCTGAAGAACAGCGTGCAGTTTAACTGTTCAGGACACTAAACAAACAAATAAAAAAAAAACATCTGTGAGTCATTCAGGTAATAACACAGTATTAAGAATCAAGTGTATGTAAACTTTTTAACGGGGTCATTTTTATAAATTCAGCTATTATTTTCTCTTGTGGACTATATGTAAACATCTTTTATGTGAAATATCTTATTCAGGTCAGTACTAAATAAAAAACAACATGCATTTTGTATGATCCCTCTTGTTTTGGTAAAATAATTATCATTTTGCAGATTCTGCAACGTGTACGTAAACTTTTGTCCTCAACTGTATGCACTTGTGGCTTGTTGTGATGTTTTTAGCAGCTGTTTGGACTGACGGCACCCATTCACTGCAAAGTATCCATTGTTGAGCAAATGATGTAATGCATCATCCTCCAAATCCATTCTTATGAAGAAATAAACTCATCTATATCTTGGATGGCCTGAGGGTGAGTAAATTCTAAGGAAATTTTCATTTATGGGTGAACTGTTTCTTTAATAAAAGATGAAAAGCCTCGTTCAAAACGCTAGTGTATCTGAGACAGATAACTTGTGGTGTGCGTGAGTGATTTTTACAGGCGCTCCACTTTTATGAGGCCTATCTAACGTAATGTGTCCTACTCTGCCAACACTTTGCTCTGTTGACTGTCAAGGTAACTCCCATAAGACCACAAACCCGAGGTTGAGAAAATGCATGCATGATGCTTTCACACACATATAGCAATAATATCAGTTATTTTCACTACTCCAGGCGACCGTTGTCATCGTAAAAAAAAAAACACTAGTAGCTAGGAACACAAATGATATCACTCAACTTTAAATCAAATGCTTATGATGACATTTACAGATGGTGTTGTGCTTCAGTTCACTTCAAAATAAACCTCAGGCACAGACTTTTGTGTTTATATGTATAATAAATAACAAGTAAAAAAAAAAAGAATAAAAAAATAAAAATACCACCGTTCAAAAGTTAGTATTTTGAGTCTTTTTCTTAGGCTCACCAAGACTGCATTTATTTAAAAAAAATATATTATAATTTAAAAAATCTTATTAAAATGTGTTTATTTTAACATTTTATTTAATTTTTTTCCCTACATCTCTAAGATATCTGACTTTAATTTGATATTTTGGAAAATCTGAGACATTGAGATCTCATCTCTCTCTTGAGAAGTGTCATCGCTGGGGTCTTTTTCTTAGGAGAAAGTCCTCAGAAGCAGGACACTCTCCATTTGCTCTCAGTTCAATCTCATACCTGTCTAAGAGAAACAATTGAGACACTGACAAGATCTCATTTGTGATATTTCTTTCTTTTGACCATAGACAAGTCAGATCTCTCACTGATTCACTCAATGTAATGAGTCGTAACACTTGAATGTTTCTGTTTCACGAGCTGAAAAAGCCTGAATGGAAAAGTCACAATAAAGCAGATAATGAAACTATTGTGCGCGGAAGGCGCCATAGTATGCTTTCTACCCATAATTCTTTCCCTCCTCCTCTTCAGGTTAGTCATTTGAAGAGGCGCAGGTGCTGTGCTGAGGGTCAAGACGCTGATTCAATCTCAGCCCTCGAGAGAGAGCGAAAGAGAGAGAGAAGATGAGTGTGAGGAAACAGACAGGGAGAGCAAACGCCGCAGATGAAAAAGAGGTGGGAGGCTCACATCTCGCAGGTGGAAGACAGACAGACAGACAGGAAGACAAGCACCATAAGGTGTTTATTTGGTTGCGAGAAGATGGTCGATATTCCCTTAGGACTCAAACTTTGTAAATAGCCCCCTCCAGGGAAAGAAAGAGAAGAAAGAGATATGGAATCCATAGGGAACCCATGTATTCCAGCATAGAGCACCCTGTCTCACACATGCAACACACTTGTAATGAAGCTAAGATTGGATTTATGGAAGTCCATACTTCAGTTCGCACATATAGTACATAGGTGAGCAGACATCCATTCACACATACATTCGTTGTGGACGTTACTGACCTGCGGCCCTCTCTCTCTCTCTCGTTTTCCCACTCTCTCTTTCTGATGGTTTCAGAAGGTAGAACCCGCTGCGTGAACAGGCGGTATTACCATACAAATCAGCGAAGCATTTTCTTAACGTCTGCGCCACACGCACTCTATCACACGCTGATTTCAGATTCAAACATCAGATGCAAACTGCATTCTGTTCTCCTGTAACTATGAAGGCCAGTTTGGATCACGATTATCATCACACATAGACAGGAGATCCCTGATACACACATAATACACAACAGCAGAGACTGACAGGCAGATAGATAGAGAGTGCAATCATGTCGGCAGTAACTCAGGGTTTGTTGCCAGTGTATTATGAGAGCAAATAAAATGAGATGGCAAGTGTGTGGCTGCAACTGTTAAGAAAAACTAGATTTTTACACTTTCTGGGGTTTAAAGAAAATATGATCGATGCTTGTCCCTGCAAAACTCACTGGTGTAATGCAAGAGCATCGTGGGTGGTTGCCAGGGTGTTGCTGTGTGGTTGCCAGGTGTTTGGTTAGTGTTTCAAGTAGGAATGCACCAACATTTTGACTAAAAATACAGTTGATGTCAGAAGTTTACAAACACCTTGCAGGATCTGCAAAATGTTAATTATTTGACCAAAATAAGAGGGATCATACAAAATGCATGCTATTTTTTATTTGGTACTGACCTGAATAAGATATTTCACATAAAAGATCTTTACATGTAGTCCACAAGAGAAATAATAGCTGAATTTATAAAAAATGACTCCATCAGTCCCCAGTGTTGACAAGATGGATCCCATAATCATACAGTCATTGTTGGAAAGGGTTCAATAACACAAAAATGCAGAAAAACCAAAGAATTTGTGGGACCTGAAGGATTTTTCTGAAGAACAGCAGGCAGTTTAACTGTTAAGGACAAACAAGGGACTCATGAACTATCACTAAACAAAAAAAAAAAAACTGTTGTGGATTATTCAGATAGCAACACAGTACTAAGATAGGGTCATTTTTTTTTTGATAAATTCAGCTATTGTTTTCTCTTGTGGACTATATGTAAACATCTTTTATGTGAAAAATCTTATTCAGGTCAGTACTAAATAAAAAATAACATGCATTTTGTATGATCCTTCTTATTTCGGTAAAATAATTAACATTTAGCAGATTCTGCAAGGTGTATGTAAAGTTCTGACCTCAACTGTATATGAGGAAAAAAGATTTACTAGATTGGATATCTAGTTTACTTTAGCTTGGAAAATAATCTTATTTATTGTAATTGATTTATATATACATATAATATGTATATATAATATTTTATTTTATTTTATTTTTTTTCAGGATTTCAGTTGATGAGATAACATACTTTGTTCAAATGCTAAATCACATATTTGCATTTTCCAGTATTCTCCTCTGGATACTGGCTGATTAATAGAGTGTTTTCCATTTTCAAACAGATTGCACGCATACATCCATGCATTATGCAGACAGTGAGAGACTTACACAACGTCTCATGTAATTTACAGTATTTCAAAAATATTTTTAATTATTTAGACCTTTTATATTAAAATCATGTTAATTAAAGGAAATTATGTATATTTTGTGTATATTAAGCTTTTTAAAATGTTTTTATAAAAGTCTATTATGCACACAAAGGCTGCATTTATTTGATCAAAATACAGTAAAACTGTAATACTGTGAAATATTACAATTAAATATATATATATATATATATATATATATATAATATATATATATATATATAATATATAAGTTTTTAACATAATTTATTTTTTAATGCAAAGCTAAATTTTCAGCAGCTGGCTTCAGTGTCACCCGATCCTTCAGAAATCATTCTAATGTGCTGATTTTGTGCTTAAGAAACATTACTTATTATCATTGTTGAAAACAGTTGTGCTGCTTAATATTATAATGGAAACAATGATACATTTTCTGAATAGGATTCTTTGACTAACAGAAAGTTCAAAAGCATTAATTTTATATAGAAATATATTGTAACATTTTAAATGTTTTTGCTGTCACTTTTGATCTATTTAATGTGTCTTTGCAGAATGAAAGTCTTTGACTCCACCGTTTGAATGGATTTTCATTTAGTGCACTACTAGCCAAAATTGGTAAGCCTTTGCAAAAATAAAAGAACACCTCTCTTCAGCAAGCTGCATGATTTAAAGTGCTATTCATATCTGAGTTACGTGCCAAAGTTAAATATTTCTTAAAGGTTGAGGGTTTGCTGAAATCAAAATGTTGGTATCATAACAAATTCTTAGACGTTGTTGTGAAAAGGCATGAGAAAACGTCTTTTTCGTTCCATTTAGCATCACTATTAGCATCACTGCTAATAACAGAAAGAACCAAGTGACCTAGCCGAGACACAAAAAAGTGGGAAAGAGTGGCAGAAGAAATTAATGACAAAATCGAGACATTTATTAAAGGCTGGGGAAGATGGAGGGAATGGGGAAAAGAAAACAAACAAGACATCTGTCCAGCGCTCTCATTGTTTGCAGTGTCCAGTTTCTCACAGGTCGCCATGTCCCTTTACACAGCAGATGGGAGACACAGAGAGAAGGGAAGGAAGAAAAACAAGAAATGAAAACAGGAGGGAAGATTTATATCAGAACCCCACTGTTAGGATTCTCCATCATTGCCACAGCGACCGGTTACCTGGCAACGGGATACACAATGGTGCGGTAACCCTGGCGACGGCGTAGTGGTCTGTCTGGCCAGAGAGAAGGGTTTGAGACGGACAGGAGAGCTTCAGACGGCAGAGAAAAGGTGAAGTGTGTGTCTGTCTCTTTGTGTATGTATGTGGGAGAGAGAATCAGTCTATTGACTTTATTAAACTCTCAATATATCCATTCATGAGACTTATATTAGTATTGACACACACACTCACACATGCAGGGATGGACAGAGTCTCCCTCTCTTTTTCATTCTCTCTCTCACACACATACACATTCTGACACAATGTAGTTTCAGTTCAATAGCGCTTTATTGGCATAACTGTCAAAATTCAAAATGCCATAGAAAGGCGGAGTATAATTAATGAACGTGCACACAAACACGCAGTGTGTTTAATGTACGCTGACAGGTGGATCTATTGCTGTTGTCAGTGAAGTTCTCTGTAGACATACAGGCTTGATTAAAGGGCTTGTGTTTTATGTGAGAGTCAGTGTAGTACAAAACAAAGCGAGAACAAACACAGCTATATACACACGGACATCTGTGTTTTATATATGTCATATGAGCCAAATGTGTGTGTGTGTGTGTGTGTCTCTGTGTGTGTCGGTGAACACTCACATAATGGTTTTCATGCAGGGATATACCAGGCAGAACTAAAAGCCAATGGCCAGAAGGTTTTATGGTATAGTGTCAAGTTCACACACACATAAGAACATACAGTACAATCACCATCTCTTCCTGCACATCCTTCATACGCTTTATACTAGTTTTTGCCTCATGTTTATTTAACGTTTGATATTTGTCCAAGCAGACATTGGAAAGAAAAATCACAAATGAGATCTCTTTAATATCATTGTGAATAAAGCATTGCTTAAAAAAGCAATGCATTAAAGCAAACTGAGACTTTTATGTCTCAAGTTTTGTAGGAAAAAAGACCCAGGGAATTTCACATGTGGTTTCTCTGGTTTGAAAAGAAATCTCAACATTGTTTCACACTGTGCTTAGATTTGCCAAGATTGCCAAGTCTGCGTTCAAAAAGTCTGAGATATCGATATGATTGCAAATACGTTTTGTGGGCAATAATGTTAGAGCTCCACATTCTTTTGTGGAATTTATGAGAAACATCTGAGATGTAGTTGATACTTTAGTGTTCTCTTAAACCCTCCTGAGTAAGTCTATTTAAAACGGGTTTATTATTGTTAACTAAAATCAAAAATATACATTAAAACATTTTCATTACTTGAAATAAACGTTAAAGGGATAGTTCCCCCAAAAATGAAAATTCTGTCATTAATTACTCACCCTCATGTCATTCCAAACTCATAAGACATTTGTTCATCTTCAGAACACAAATTAAGATATTTTTCAACTGTAATTTTTATGAAGCTATACGAGAATATATTTTGTGTGCAAATAAAACAAAAATACTGACTTTTAACGATGTCCTTACTACCTTTCTGGGCCTTGAACTTGTCAATTGCATTTCTGTCTATGCAGGGTCAGAAAGCTCTTGGATTTCATCAGAAATATCTTAATTTATGTTCTGAAGATGAACGAAGGTCTTACAGGTTTGGAATGACATGAGGGTGAGTGATTAATGACAGAATTTTCTTTTTGGGTGAACTCTTTAAGTCAAATAAAATATTTTAAAAAATTGTTTTGAAGTACTAAAATAGCTAAAACTAAATAAACTAAAACTAAAATTACAACATAAAAAATAAAAATAAAATTTAAATCCAAATGTTAAAGGAGTAGTCCACCTTCAGAACATGAATTTACGGATAATGTATTCACCCCCTTGTCATCCAAGATGTTCACGTCTTTCTTTCTTCTGTCGGAAAGAAATTCTGTTTTTTAAAGGAAAACATTTCAGGATTTCTCTCCATATAATGGACTTCTGTGGTGCACCTGGAAGTTTGAACTTTCAAAATGCAGTTTAAATGCAGCTTCAAAGGGCTCTAAAGAATCCCAGGGTCTTATCTAGCGAAACGATTTGACAATTGACAGTATACTTTTTAACCTCAAACGCTCGTCTTGTCTAGCTCTGCCTGAACTCTGTGTATTCAAGTTCATTCAATTAAATTCAATTCAATTCAAATTTATTTGTATACATATCGTTGCAAAGCAACTTTACACCAAATGAAAGTTTTTACAATATATTTAGTAGTAGCTTACAGTGGTGACTGTCTAGTTGATGCACATATGGCAGAGATGTATGGTAAAGATCAATTAATGATGTAATCAAACAGACAAAGAACACCATAAATTTGTAGCAAAATTCGGTAGTGCTGTATGTTGTTTCAGGGTTGGCATCATCTGAAATCCTCTGAGGGGTTTGCATCATCTCTTCTTAAGTGTTCTAGGTCCAGACTGAATGGATGTCAATCCCATGGCAGAAACAGAGAACAGATAGGAACATAATTAGCGTAGCTGCTGTTCAAACCAAGCAAAGAAAGATTTGTTCAACCAGAGCTAAAAGATCAATGAGCATTTGATCAGATATAACTGCAGGAAAAGTTTATGAGATGCATTATTTGAATGCTTGGCTAAAAAGATGTGTCTTTAATCTAGATTTAAACAGAGAGAGTGTGTCTGAACCCCGAATGTTATCCGGAAGGCTGTTCCAGAGTTTGGGAGCCAAATGCGAAAAAGCTCTACCTCCTTTAGTGGACTTTGCTATCCTAGGTACAACCAACAGTTCAGAGTTTTGCGATCTTTGGGAGCGTGATGGATTGCAGCGTGGTAGAAGACTAGTTAGGTGCGCAGGAGCTAAACCGTTAAGTGCCTTATAGGTAAGAAGTACTATTTTATAGCTGATGCGGAACCTAATAGGTAGCCAGTGCAGAGACTTTAAAATTGGGGTAATATGATCATATTTTTTTGACCTGGTAAGGACTCTAGCAGCTCTAGTAGCTTGTTTATTGAAGATGCAGAACAACCACCTAGTAGTGCATTACAGTAGTCCAGTCTAGAGGTCATGAATGCATGAACTAGCTTTTTTGCGTCAGAAACGGGTAACATGTTTCGTAGCTTGGCAATGTTTCTAAGATGGAAGAATGCTGTTTTTGTAACATGAGAAATATGATTTTCAAAATATGACTTCAAAATCGTCCTACATCACTGCAGAAGTACTAACCCAGTGTTTACAAAGTAAACATGCAAAGAAGGCCAAATGCCTTTTACAAAAACAGCGATGTAGGACGATTTTTAAGTTGGAGGAGAAAATGATGGGAGTTTTTCAACAAAATATTTTACGACTGAGGAAAGAAAGACATGAACATCTTTTATGACAAGCCATATAACACTAGCCAAATTAATAAGGTTTTCAGGTTTAGGCTGGTTTAGAATGGTCACCAGCCCGGTCAAGCTGGTGTTTATCAAGGCAGCTAGTGGGTCTTCCAGTGCCTTTATAATTAGTAAACCTGATTTAAGATTTTTTTTCCAGCAGCACCACTAACTGCAAGGCTGTAGTTGTTTAACCTTTGTGTAAATGTGCATGTATTTCCTTGCTGAATGTATTTAATCTAGTATAACAGGTTAGAGTGTGTTTGTGCATATCGTATACCTCTCACACAAGTCTTTGAGTATACGAGACTTTCGCCTTCATCCTGGTGCTTATTATCAAAGTGTGCGAGACTGAAGCGGGTCACGACCTGAGACAAAAAGGAAATTAAAACACTGAGGTACATATGAAGAGAGATGAAAGGGAGAACATGGAGAAAGATGATTAATTTCCATTTCTCTCTCTCCTCACGTTCTCTTTCTCCGATTCGCTTTATTCTGTTTCAAAAGGCGGGAAGCAAAAGAGAGCAACCGAACGCAGCCTCTCCTCCTCTTATAAACACGCGACGCTGCAAGCCGTTTCCACGACAACATGTCTCACACATGTGGAGTGATGAAGGGCGGAGGGAGAGATGAAGAAGGGGAAATGGAGGGGTGAAGGAAACAGCAAGTTCTCTTCTGCGTTTTACCGCTTGTTTGCGTGCACGTCTCTCTGAGATGTGTGTTTGTATAGTGTCCTCACTCTGTTTGTCTCGGTGTCAATCCACACATGACATTTAGTTTTTCAAATTTTCATCCAAACTCTCTCTGTCTGTAAACATTCTAGGGTGCTCTCATTTCTTTCCAACCACAACAGTTTCCATGCATTGTTTCTTTATAAACACCTATAGGAATGTGAATGTGTCTGTTCATTTTCCTTGCAAAGACAGCTCAGATGTTTTTTCTTACATTTGCTTTAATATTAATATTGTGTTATTTAATTGGGAGCACCACAGGTTAGGAGTGTGTGCGTGGGTGTGTATATTTCATTTTTATTCTCTTTTGTGTGCTGTTTATTTTCCCTTTTTACTGTTGTAGTTGGATATGCATATTCACATACACAGCATTTGATTTACAAAAATCATTTTAGGTTTAAGAAGCGTTTCAACATTGCTTCAACTACTAATGAACCCATTAATTTTTATTTCAATTATCACTCAGTATGTTAACCATGCATTATTATGTATTATTGAAGGGCTTTGGTCTTTCAAACTCATTGAAATGCACAAATTCATGTTATTTCTTATTTACATGTACAGATGTGGCCATTAAAGGAGAAGTCCACTTCCAAAACAAAGATTCACATGTAATGTACTCACCCCCTTGTCATCCAAGATGTTCATGTCTTTCTTTCGTAAAGAAATTATATTTTTTAAGGAAAACATTTCAGGATTTTTCTCCATATAGTGGACTGATATGGTGCCCCGATTTTGAACTTCCAAAATGCAGTTTGAATGCGGCGTCAAACAATCCCAAATGCGGTTGTAAATGATCCCACTCGAAAAAGAAGGGTCTTATCTACCGTAACGATTGGTTATTTTCATAAAAATAATAATTGATGATATAATAATAATAATTTATATGCATTTTAATGTCAAACGCTCGTCTTGTCTTACTTTGCCTGGACTGTTTTTGTTCCGGTTCATGACAGTTAGGGTATGTCAAAAAACTCCCATCTCATGTTCTCCCTCAACTTCAAAATCATCCTATATCGCCGTTTTACCCTTTTTGTTTGATCTTCTTTGCATGTTCACTTTACAAAGACTGGGTCGGTACTTCTGCAGCGATGTAGATGATTTTGAAATAATTTTTGAAGTTGAGGGAGAAAATACGATTGGAGTTTTTCGAAATACCCTGTCTTAAGCCAGAATACACAGAGTTCACAGAGAGCAAGGCAAGACTAAGATTAAAGAGTATTTAAATTGTATTTTTTCAAAGAAAATAACAGATCGTTTCGCTAGATAAGATGCCTCTTCCTCAGCTGGGATCGTTTACAACCACATTTGGGATCGTTTGAAGCCGCATTTAAACTGCATGTTGGAAGTTCAAAATCGGGGCACTATATCGGCCCATTATATGGAGAAAAATGCTGAAATGTTTTCCTCAAAAAACATAATTTCTTTATGACTGAAGAAAGAAAGACATAAACATCTTGGATGACAAGGGGGGTGAGTACATTACATGTGAATCTTTGTTTTGGAAGTGGACTTCTCCTTTAAGAATGCACCTAACGCAGACATTCCCAAATTTTTTGTCATTTGAACCTCTTTCACCTATTTTCTTGAAGTACCCCTGAGATTTTAAAATAAATATTTGAATAACTTATCACATTTGCATGTTCATGGTTTGCACACACGCACACACACACACGTCTGATTTATTATCCTTGTGGGGACTCTCTATAGGCGCAATGGTTTTTATACTGTCCACACTGTATTTTCTATCCCCTTACCCTAAGCCTACCCCTACCCCTAAACCTAACCCTTATAGAAAACTTTCTGCATTTTTACTTAAAAAAAAAAAAAAAAAAAAAAAAAAAAACTAATTCTGAATGACTTATAAGCTTGTTTCCCCATGGGGACATGAGTCCCCATGAGTCTGTGTGTATTCAGGTTTAGGTCCCCACCAGGATATAAAAACAAGACCACACACACAAACACATCTATCTATCTATCTATCTATCTATATCTGTATCTATGCTGCAAAAACAGATAACTCAGTTTTTAACAATTTTCAAAAATCATGTTTTAATCTCAATCAACTGTGGTAGGGCTAAACTAACTAAAAAAGTAAAAATAACTACAAAAAATACAGCTAACTTTTATGATATCTATATATATGATATACATATACAGTATGATCATTTGGCGAAGTGATATGGAATTGTATTGCAGTCATTGTATTGCAGTTGTATTGGAACTACTTTTTCTGTGCGCTCCCTGGAAAATAATTAACATTAATAATTGGTAATCAAATTCAAGCATTCAACAGCCTCATAGTATAAATTATATGCAAATATTTCTAAGTTATTTCAGTTAGTTGCCAAGTCAATTCATCTCATTTTCATTTTAAAGTAAAAAAAATAACTGAAACTAAATGAACTGAAACCTAAAAATATGACGTATTACAAAAATAATAATAAAAATGACAAAAACAAAATTCATAAAACTTTTACTAAAACATTAAAATAAAAAATATAAAAATAATTTTAACTATTAACAAACACTACAATAGTATCTCAGTGATACTGAAAATAACACTGGCATAATTTAAAGTAAGATGTGTTTTTTTTATCTCAACTGGTTTAAAGTGGTCTTAGCTGATTTAGGATAATTTATAGAATCATATATATACTCCGTGTTTGTGTGTGTGTGTGTGTGTGTGTACGTAGACGTTATTTAATAGAAGCACCACAGATTATTATTGTTGGCGGAACATGTTGTCGTATTTCAAACACGTTTCTCCTGATAAATAACATCTCAAGGGACTAGTTATGACTGTTATGTGGTTATTGTGCTAATATTTAGCTTATTTCCTCTTATTATGCCTCATTAAACCTTAAAAAAGTATACACAGTTTAATTTGTTAGTACATGACCAGGAAACACACAGTAAATTTAGACATACACCTTTCGCCTCCATCTTGATGTTTTCTTGATCATTTTATAGACACCCCGAGTCCTCTCTCGTAATTTGACAGAGTGATGGGCGTCTTGATTGATGTCATTTATCTTTCATTTCCTGCTGTATTGATTTTGCCATGGTGTGTCACTCTATGTCATTTCCTTTTTATGAATCATGATTCATAAAGCTACAGGTAGCCATTATTGGTAATCATTACACACTTAGGTTGTCAAGGGAACTGAGTCCATTTGAATGGATACCTGGGGGGAGGAGGGGGGTCGGGGAGATGGAAAAATCCTGATGGGGAGAGGAAAAAGAGAGAGAGAGAGAGAGGAAGAAAGGGAAGCGTGAAGGGGTTGGGGGAGACAGATGTGCGTCCTCCTGGTATATTAAGCTTTTGTGTCACAGGCAGGTAAATCCACACCTAACGCTTCCACAAACCCAGTCATGGTCGTCCTGCGGGGCCGTCAGCAGTAGTGCGTGTGTCTGCGCTCCCGTAAACTCTGAGCTCTCACACGCTGCTGCTCTAATGTGCATGTGCCATGGTTCACATTCTTCGAACCCGGCCGTCTATGTAAAAGGGAATGTACTAAAAGCTGTGGTTGTGTAAACGATATGAACAAATGTTCTTTAGGAAAATAGTTGAGTTCTTTCATCATTACCTTCATTTGTGTTCCACAACTGTGTGATGTTCTGTTTTCTGTCAAACAGAAGAGTTAGAAGTTGTTTAGCAATATTCCCACTGATTTGTTTCATTCAGTAAGAGATTATTGTGAAACTGACCCTACGCTGTGGCTCTCAAATATTGTTATTATTTTGCAAAACCAAACATGGTACATTAGGTTTAGTGTATTACAAGAAGCAGTGGTGTACGCTGAGATTTAATATGTGCGAGCCCAAATGAGATTTGAGAGCTATGGCAAAATGGAAGATTTCAATCTTTTCCTCACACAAAGCTTTTTATGTTTTCAAAACTTGGATTCTGTGTTCATTTTTAAAGTTTCTGTTACTTCTTATTTTCGAATTTATTAATTTTTCTTTTAAAAGATGAATTATTTTGTTGTATAATATTCAATCATTTAATTCATTTTACTCTCTTTAATATAGCATATCATTGTTGCTACCTGATCTCATGACGAAAATGTACCTGTGGGAACTTTTTCACAAGACACTATATACGTACCAATAAGTACATATCACTGCAGTTTCCAACAGAAATGAACAGTAGAGGCTGTAAAACAGCGAACACTTGTAATCGTTTTCGTACACAGTTATGATTTCAGCTCCATATTATTTCACTTTCTAGCCGTAACAAGCTTGCTCGGTAGCTCAGCTGGCACAGAAATGGACTTAGGAAGTGGAACCCTTGGGTACGAATCTCGTGAAAAACATAACTCATGATGAAAGAGCTGAAAGATGAGAGATCGAAACACAAGCTAAAACAGCATGATTGCATTTTTACGTCACATTCGCTTTTGTTTAGACTATCTGGTAGGTTTAGGTGTAGTGCAGATGGTGCGTTATCTTAAAACGTCACAGAACATTAGAGTTTTAGCACCACTCAACGAACTGTGGTGGCACGTACAAAACCAACGTCACATAAAATGTACCATATATACATATGTACGTTTATCTGTTTCAGGGGGAAAAAAAAACGAACACTCTTTATGCGCCACTCAGTGGACATTGCACATCCAATATGTCATGAAACTTTGGCTACATGGCTAAATATTTCGCATCTTGTGAAAAAGTTCCCACAGGTACGTTTTCGTCATGAGACCAGGTTGCATTTTTGTTGATGATAATACGCTAAATGTCAAATGATTTATCACATATTTGTGATTTTTAAGAAATTTATTATTTTTATATTGTGTGCAGTATGAACTACCGTTCAAAAGTCATTTCTATAAAAAATGATTCACCAAAGCTGTGTTTATTTGATTAAAAATACAGTAATATTGTAAAATTTTAACAATGACGGTAATCTATTTTAATTTATATTAGTATGTAAATACTTCCTTTGATAGCAAAGCTGAATTTCAGCAGTCATGATACATTTTTCAGGATTCTTTGATGAATAGAAAATAAAAAAAAAAAGATCAGCATTTTTTAATATAATTGTTTTTGTAACAATGTAGAAGTTTTTGCTGTCTCTTTTAATCTTTTGATCAGTTTAATGTTCTTACTGAATAAAAATATTAATTTATTTTTTACAAAAACAAAACAAAACAAAAACTTAGTGAAACCAACTTTTGAACTCTAGTTTGTACTTTATAATTAACTTCTTTTTTTTCCTTTTTCTTTTTTTAGAAGCTATGTTTAAAATTGCATTTCTTCCATGACAACTCTCAGAAGATTTTAGCATGGTAATGTAAATGATAATGTTAATGTATCTGGTCTTGGCGGAATAGATCTGCTACGCTGCTGCTGCTGTTGGTTATTGCTGTAGTTGTAGATTATTGCTGCTGCTGCAAGCAAGTACAGGAACTTGCTACTGCCAAAGCATATGGCAATACGGTGCTGTGAGTATTTAAGACATACCGCTGCTGCACAAATAGCATATAAAACAACCCGTAGAAGATCTATACAGGTGGAGCTAGGGAAGGTGGAGGGTTTTAGAGGAACTCTGAAAGCGTGCTGTTGCAAAAGGCTCAAGTGAATGCCAACGAGCCATTTAAAGGTAAAAGTGCAAACTCTTTGGCTGCGTATGCGACATGAATCAATCAGCTTGTGCCTAGTCGTATAAGGCTATGAATGTCATCAGTTATGTTAACAACCCGTTTCATGAAAGAACTAGACATTTTAAATGCTTAGAGACTGTTAGGATGTTGCATTATACCATTTACTTGTTTCATTGTTTGTGAAAATGTAATCTTAAGTTTATGCTGTGGATATAGCTGATACATTTAATTTTGTTTATAGGATGCAATATCAATGATGAAATCCAAGTGCTCTTCGTCAACTTACATTTTCATAAAGAGACACTGCTTAGAATATACTCTAGATGTCATATAAATGACTTCTGTGATACTTTTTTTTTTTCTTTTGTTGTGTTTTTAGGTTGAAAAATGTTTTTGTAATAGAAAGAAATAGAGAATTTTCATTTTTGGATGGAATGGACCGCTTTGAAGTTATTAGAATATCTGTATGATGTTTTTAGAATTGGTTAGCATTTTTATAATCTAAGTGCTACATAGTTCTGATCACTACTTTAAAAGAACATCCTTTTAAACACAAGAACATTGCTATAATGTTTTCAGTAATGTTATGCTAACCTTTAGATAATGTTGTACTCGTAATTAGGAGAATGTGTGCAAAACTGAATGGTGTGTGAAATGCCTCACTGTGCATTTCTGTGAACATTTGGCCCTCCACGGTGAGATTCCTTGCGGCATGAGAGTGCGTTTAGTGTGGCGGTGTTGTAATGGAGAGATGGCTCCGCAGTGCCGTCTGTCTGAGGGAGAGGCCTGCCTGTGATGGGCCCGCTGAGAAATGAGCTGCTTTTAATGAAGTGGCATTATTAGCAAAGAGGGACGGATAGCGCTCCTCTGGGAGACACACGGCTAATGCTGCAACATACATGGAGCGAGAGAGAGATGGAGAGAATAGAACAGAGGAAGAGAGAATGATGGAAAGACGAGAGCTGATATGATAGAGAGACTTTAGGAGAAAATGAACGAGAGGGAGAAATTTTGAGGGCAGCACTTTCAAGGGAGATGCGATTTGTTTGAGAGACACTGAGCTAGAGCGTGTGTGTGTGTCTCATTTAGAATGGAGTGCTAAAAGCTGTGGTCTGAATTAGGCCAGTGTCCATTAATAATGAATATCCAAAATAGCACCATCACAAATCAAACTCCCTGGACACACTGCAATTTAGGAGCAGTACTGCCCACAGCTACATGCTGTAGAGCACACACACATGCATGCACAAACATCAATGTACTGAAATGTTCATGCTCTGATGAAATATATGAATGCTTGAACACACAACTCACTCCAGCACATTATTCACACACATACACACAGAGTTACAACTGGATGGAGATTATGACACGCAGGCAGTAATGCACTCTAAACCCCTACCAAATCTACCACAATGCCACTGATTGCTAATCAGTTCTTTGGCATTGGGCGCACACACATACAGACTTACACTTGTTTTTCTACCATGGTGTTTGTCTAGATTTTTTTCCCCATCGACTTTTGGTTTTCTACTGAGCTGATGATATTTTTCATCCCCTAAATCTAACATTTATAGAAATGTGTTACATTTTTATATTTTTATTCATGTATAATTTTTTTTTTTATGTTTTTAATGTTTATTATAGTATCCATCAGGAAAAAGGTGGATATTTTGGTATGTTTTTAAATCAATTTTCTTTGTGAACAGTTGGCTGCTGTGCACAATATACTGTATGCAAGTTTATAGGGAAAAACTAGACACACATATGCAGATTTGCTAAATCCAGTATGTCCTGATACATTAGCTTATTTGTGGTCCCATAATGAAGATACTTTGTTTGGCCCAGAGATAATTGCTGTTTCAATCATGATAATAAGGATGCATGCCTAGCAGTAGATCTTGCAGTTGGAGTGTTTACACAACACCTTCAAGGTCAAAGTTTGGAGTTGAGAGCTGCAGGAGCAGTAATGGAGACAGTCAGTAGAGGTTTGATCGCACCGCGTGTGATCTGAACAGTGTTACGACTCCACAGCAGTAACGGGTCAGTCGGGTTAATCCAGACCCGCTCACTCACTCCAGCGTGCCTTTTCTTTTTCTTCCGTCTCCATCTGTTTCACTTTCACGTTTACTCACGTTCTTTTCTTGTCTTGTGAATTTCACCACATTTGTACACACCAACTACAGGTGTAATTGTGGCGTGTTTTAATTTAATTGATATACATAAACTACTGCTCAGAAGTCTGAGTATTTTTTTATGTTGAAACCCTATGATTTTTTTATGTTGAAAACCATGATTTTTCTAACTCTTTGATTAATATGAACAGTATTTATTTGAAATAGAAATCTTTTGTAACATTTCTTAAAGGGGTCATCGGATGCCCATTTTCCACAAGTTGATATGATTCTTTAGGGTCTTAATGAAAAGTCTATAATATACTTTGGTTAAAAATTCTCAATGGTTGTGTAAAACAACACCCTTTTACCTTGTAAAAATGAGCTCTGAAAAAATCATCCCATTCTGAGGGATTGTTCCTTTAAATGCAAATGAGCTCTGCTTGCCCCGCCCCTCTCTTTTCTCTGCTGCTCTGAGAGATTGTTTACTTTATTTGCATTTAGCACGTTTAGCCATTAAACTTGCAAACTAGCATGTTATTAGGAAAGGTGATTGCAGAGATTCATAAAAAAAAAAAAAACTCTATAGAGCATGGGAATCTATGTCACTGCACATTGCATTCTGGGTAGTCGGCGCCATGTTTTAGGACACGCTAAATAGCGTACAATGACAATAAATACAGATCACTAAAGGAAAAAATGACTCTATTTGCGTCAACATTTTTAAGAGCTGCTTGCACATGCTTAGAATAAATGTACTAATATTCGAATCCATTGCGTTCAGTCATGAGCACTCAGTCATGTGGCCAGAACACGACACACACACTCACAGAAATCATACGGCCACCTTCTACTGTACCACACACAGGACCGAATTAATTTCTCTTTTGCAGTTTTTAATAACTAGGTGGCACTGATATATCTGCCAGATAAAATAAACACACTATAGCTTGATCTCAGCCAGTTGATCTTGTAAATGAACCACTGCTCTGCACATTTTGTGTGTATCTCAGATCTCTGTTCTATTCAAAAGTAAGTGCCCTGCGAACTTGAAATATTCCGCCCTGATTACAGTTCGAAGACAGCGTATATGTTCCATTCAGTGAGCATTAAAGTGTGCAAGACATGAATTTAAATTGCATTTATTTACAGAGGTATATTATGTCACACTTCTCTAGTAACTTAAGTTACAAATCTATGAATGAATATTCTTAAGTAAAGTAAACTTCAACTGATTTCCACTGCACAGGGAGTAGGGAGCAATGAACATTGTGTAGTAGGGACCATGTTAATCGGAACGCAGTTCAGTCATGGAGCTCTCTTTGAACTAGCTGGTTATATGAATCAGGTTAAATAAGAGAGGCATGCAATATATGCAGAGCGATGGTACGTGACTATTGAGAAGCGCTGATGTATTTAATCATATATCATAACACCATAATTTCATTAAGGGATAAAGTGCAATACGTTTTACTGGACTTAAATTGAACAAATACACAATTTCTTACAAAGAGCTGCTGAACAGTAAATCAGGCGAGCTGCTTTATGAACAAGGTGAGTGATCGCAACGAGTCATATCACAAATTAAATTAAATTTCCAAACGTGTTATTCATAGCGTGAGCACTTACAAATTCAAGTGGATCGGAAATTATGAATCTGTAATAAATAATAAATATGAACGACAAAGCCAGATTTTGAAGATATTTTCATTGAGCTGCTTTCGCCATTGTGCTGTTTCAAGCTGAAAAGCATAAAATTGCGCTTCATTTTAGATCCGTTCTCCACTCCGGTCATAAAAGCAGATATGGAAGTTCATATCACAGCTAGCGCTGTCCATTCTCATGTGTTTTTAAATGTACAGTATAAATTTTAACATCTACCTCCACTATTACCCAGTCTGGACTGTAGTGTCCGTGTCCGAAAGTCCCAGAATGCCGTGCGTTGCTGACATCATGTTCCCATTCTCTATACTCCCTTCTGCCGTCGGTGAAGCTGGATCACGAATGATTTTGCGTGAACATAGACGCATTTATGTAGATCACAAGGCGCATTCCCTTCACAAACAAATGTAATCCACTGCCTCTTCAGTGGCTCAGATGACCACTATGGTCATTATTACATCCAGCAACACAACACCTCAATCAGAGATATTTTTGTCTAACTTACATCCTTGCTCCGGCGTCGAAACAATGGAGGTCGGACTGTTACTGATCTGAGGTAAGACGCTCATGTCAATCCACTATCGTGGGAGCGGCCTCTGTCGGTGTGACGCCACACCAACAGGCATCTGAGAATGGCTCGATTTGAAAAAGGGGATGTTATTTGTACAGTTTAATTAAAACCCACTGCATGGATTTTTATCATTATAGGGTAGATTTGTACACACACTGCCAGCACACATTAATGTTCAAACAACATGAAAAAGTGAACTTTGCATCCGATGACCCCTTGAAGTCTTGCTGTCTAAATAATTTGTTTTTGTTTGTTGTTTTTTTGAAAGAAATTTATACTTTTAGAATTATATGAGAGTAGGGCTGGGCAATAATTTGATAACGATAATTTTCGCGATATAATTTTCCTCGATAAAACGATATGAAGAGTTCGATAAATGTTCGACATAATTTTATGTGCCAAAAGCGGAACGAAATAGCGCGACTCATTTGAATCGCGCCACACGGACCGTTTATCCGCTCGGGCTAGAGTTTAAACTGCTGCGCTGCGCGAGCTCACTAAACAAGATGCATTTATTATCTAGATACGGCACAGACGCGCCTGGAAAACCCCAGCGCGTCGCGACCGCGTCGCTTCCGTTATGAGCGCAGCTGCCGCGCGCCTTCATTTGAAATAACGAAATTGAACGCGCAAAAGACGCGATATGTGAACGGCTCCGTCACGCGAGCACTAAACAGCGCTGTGAGATCCAGTGTGAAACACTTGAATTCAGCGATGAACACAAATGACTCTGTGATTCAAACTAGTTTAAAGAGACAGCCAGAAGGCTTTTCAATCTACACATCGCCATCATTTACCATGGATTTACTGTAGTAACACTCACTGCACCATGGTATTGTGGCAGCAATGTGGGATATTCACATTGAATTTTATTACAGGGATAACGGTATATAATTATAGTATGTGTGTATTTGTGATTAAGCTATAGCATGTGTGAATTTATAGTGAAAGTTTTTAAACTACCGTTTTTCATACAAATAGGCCACCTATAAAACCATGTAGTTATATTTTTACCATGGTATTGAGGTACCATTATGTGTGGTTTTAACTGTGTTTATCATGATTTAAAATGTATGCTTGCTACTATGGGGGACCAATGCTTAAAAAAAGGGGCAGAATCAATTTAACCATATAAAACTGAGGTTGCTACAATTTTTACAGATGTTATTGATTGATAATGAACAAAACAATTACCTCTGCATCCTCAAGCTACTATCAAATGTGCATTTCTAAGAGACAAAAAAAGTGATTTTATTATTATTATTATTATTATTATTATTATTATTATTATTATTATTATTATTATTATTATTATTATCATTATCAGACAACCCAAACCCTGTTTCTTGATTTGAAACAATATAACTCATTAGAACATGCAGAATTTAGATATTTATTTTGTTAAAGAAAATTAATGATCTGGTTTCTACAACCTTTACTTTGGAGCAAAAATCTGACTTTAAACTTGAAAGAAATAGAGATTTGACATTTATCGTGATAATTATCGATATCGACTGATATGAAAAAAATTATCGTGATCATTTTTTTTGCCCATATCGCCCAGCCCTATTTGAGAGAGAGCAAATGATGACATTTTAATTTTAGATAAGCTTTTTTTCAAAACCTACTGTGAACAAAAATGCTTAAAACAAGGATGAAGCCTTGGAAGGAACTAAGAAAGTACAAATGTGTACATGATAATCTTGTTACTCGACAAGGTCGAGGTATTGAGAGGAATACGGGCAGTGTCAAGGAAACGTCTTTCATTGTTTGGCAGACATGTCTCTGAGACACAGTTGAGGCAGAACTGTGGGGTTGATGGTGGGGTCAGGACTGAATCTCCATTTCTTTATTTATTTCCCATAACACTTTCTCCCTCTTTTGGTTGTCTTTTTTATGCTAATAGTTGCTATATATAGTTGGTGGGCTAAACTCTCATTGTGACCATAGAGCTGTGAAGTATAACAGTATAACGGAACAGAGCTTGTATTGAGCCTCAGGCTACCTGTGTGCTTATGATGGGATTAAACTGGGCCAGAGCCAGCTGGAGCCAAAACACCAGTGCAGACAAGCGCTAACATGATCACACAATTACTGATTTCACTGATTACTAAACAAGCTGAATGAGCCACAGCCAATAAAACATTTATATACATTTCAAAATCAGAGTGCATTATTTGGCTCGTGTTCTGCTTCTACGTTGCATTTGATAAAATTGTGGGTTATTTTGTATTTATAGGTATAGTAGAAAGAGAGAGACAACAGGAAATGATGAGGAAATAAAGGGGAATTAGACTGGGAAATGTTCCAAGGCTGATGAAAACTTACTGACCCTGTTAGGCCGTGACTTCATGCAGTGAAACTAAGTTAGGGTAAGCATGCTTTATCTGAGTTTTATGTACCTTTTGGGATGTTTTCTTTTCCAAGTGAACATGAAATTTTTTTAATGTCCCCAAAAGTATAACAAAACTTTGAGGGGACATAATTTATGTCTTAATTCAGATCTAAACATGCCAAATAATGTCTTTTTAAAGTTAGTATTAGCCTAGTATAGAATGACTCTCTATTTAACTCAAATTTAGTGTTATTCAAAAGGGATAGTTCACCCAAAAATGAAAATTCTGTTATTAATTTCTCACCCTCATGTGGTTCCAAATCTGAAAGACCTTGGTTTATCTCCGGAACAAAAATTAAGATATTTTTGATGAAATCTGAATTTAAGGCCCTACACTCTAAAAAATGCTGTGTTATTTTTTTTAACCCAAATGCTGGGTACAGCCAATTGGGTAATTTTATTGGGTTGTTTTTGATATTTTTACCCAGGTGCTGGATTATTTTATTTTAACTCAAATATCATTTTATTGGGGTTTTTTTCATATTTTTTTTTTTACCCAGGTACTCGGTAGTTTTTCTGTAACTAAGTTGCTAGGTCATGTTTAACGCTGGATTATTTTGTTCTACCAAACCGCTGAGTTAACCCTGTCGCTGACGATACAACCCAGGACAGGAAAAAGTGGTTTCCTCTAAAGGAAAGAGCGGTTCTCAGCTCCGCCATTTTGGTGCACTTCTTCAGCTAAATAAAGGTTTGTATACATTTTAATTCATTTATAAAGTCTTTATTGTGCTGTAAATTGTATTATTTTACACAAAGCAACATAAGGACAAGATGTAAGTCAACTGCATTAGTCAGCTGCGTCAGTAGCGGTCACTTCGCATGATGGAAACACTTTTTACCTTGCATAAAATAAATGGATTTTATTCATTATAGGACTGAGTTTATTTTAATTTTGATGTTAAAATATGTTCTCTAATGTTAGTACTGTTTGTTTATGGGCAGGTTTTGGAGTCAGTCACGGCATCTTTCAGCTACGAGTGAAATGCGAGGCTGCAGTCTGGAGTTCGCAGTTACCCTGGCGAACAGCAGCCCTTCACTGGCTCAGAGTTTAGCGACACACCGGCACAAGAATTAGCGCTATTTCGGTAAAAAGCAATTACATTTAACATTTAAATGTTACATTTTTTATGTCTAAAATGCTTGTTAAACAAGTTTAAATGTATGTAATATTGTAAACTATGCTGTATTCACCCAAATAAAGTCAATTTGTCTTATTTTGTCCATGTGTTCTTGTTTAATAGTAAATGTTCATCTTTTGATTATTGCTGTTGCCTCTAGTAATTCTGTGTGTGTGTAAGTTCCAGTCCATTTTAAGCCAGCAATATAATAATTTTTAAACAATAGTTGAATTAAATAAAATAATCCAGCATGTTTGGTTAAAACATTTAACCCAGTCAGCTGGGTCAAAATAACCCAGCATGTGTTCTGTCCAATATTTACCAAGCACTGGGTTGCCAAATAACCCAAGTTGGATTGTTTGTAACCCAGCATTTGTGAATGAAAGAGTGTATGAAATACTGGTTTTATTATTATTATTATTTGTACCAAATTCTGTTTTCCATTAATTACCATTTTATTGGTTTAATTACATTTTAATACTTAAAACATCTCTAATTAATTGATTTTATAAAATATATATACAGAAATACTCTGTTGTGTATTTTCATTTTTCTGGTTAATTGTCCTAAAAAAATAATGTTTTAACAATAATTTTATTAGTAGTCGTAGTAGTAGTGTAATTACATTAAGTAAAACATTTCTGTCATATTTTGATGGGTTGCTGTGAAGATCTTTAAGTGTCTGTTTGTATATAATACGACAGTAGTTTTTCTCAAAAGAAACTGTAAAATGCTAGTTTCTGCATCGTGGAAATCATAGGGCCCTACTACTGAATGCAATGATTTACTTGTTGCCACAGTAATGTCATTGAATTATCTTCACTTGAAAGTTTATCCTGGCAAATATTGATATATACAATTAATTACAAGTAATTTGATTAATTATTTGGCATATCATGTAATTAACATTTTTAATTGATTGACAGTGCTAGTCTATAATCATAATTAGCTTATATTATGCAGTGATATGGAAGTGAATAGGAAATCCGTACATGCTGGTGCGCCTGAAGAGAGAGAGAGAGACTGTATGGGATATACAGTGTGAGTGGACGTTTGACGCCACTTGTGTTGCAGTGCTCAATCTTGTGTGTGTGTGAGAGTGATAACAGCATTGAGATCAGTCTGCTTCTCTTGACTCCGTGCTCACTGAGATTGGTGTGAATTATTCTAGCGCGCTATTTCCATTTCCAATACAAGACCAGACGCACCACACGCACCCCAGGAGGACCGTCTGAAGGTTTAATTCCATGCTGTACGTTTAAGTGTGTGTGTGCGTTGTTGAATATTTAATGAGACAAAACCATAGTATGAATATTTGATGATGACATGTGTCCCATATGGAGGGTTCAAAGAGCACCACACCCACAGCTCAAGACGTGTGTGTGTGAGAGAGTGAGGGAGGAGGTAAATGAGGGAGATCACAGAAGTGTGTGTCTGTGTGTTAGAGATTAACTTGGATGTGTGTGTGTGTGTGTGTGCACTGATGTGTCTCAAATCTCCTCCCAGCTTCTCATATCTGTCTATATCTTTATTCTTCCCCGCGTCCCTCGTTCTTATCGGTCCTTTTGTTTATCAGTCTCAGCTCCTGCTATCTGTCCATTTCTGACAGACCTCTCTTTTAATTTGCACTCTCCTTCTGTCCATCACTTTTGTCCTCTACAAAAGTGTTTTTTAATGCAGTTTTGTCCATTAATGCATAAAGCTGCGGGTGTCGCATTAAAATGCTTATTCTTTGGCTTTAATCAACTTTAGTGTTCATTAGCTGCTAAATACAATGTCTTTCTCTAACATGTCAGTCTGTTTCTAGTTCTTCCTAATCTGACATGCTCTCTTGATTGTATATCAATCTGAGTCTGTGTTTCTCCCTGTGGACTTCAATGCAATTACTCACATCTGAAGCAGAACACACATGCATGTGCACCTATCAACACACACACACACACGTTATTCCCACCACCCAGAGAGAAAATATCAGCATCTGCTGTGAGAGACAGAGACATTAATTAACCCCGCCCCTCTGCTTCTGACGTGCCCCTCTTGAACCTCCTGCTTTAATCCGCACCTGAGACACACACACACTTACACACACGCTCAGTCACAGTGCTTACGCGAGTTCCTTCAAAGAAGTTGTGGTTGTAATGTAAGTGTCAGCTCTGTGTATGTGTGACTGGCAGCTACAACATCATCACGATGAGCTGGAGCCTGCAGTGAGGGAGCAGAGCGTTCACTCATACAGCATAAAGCAAAATTCTGGCCTCCTTCCACAATAGCTGATCAAAAATGTAATATGTTATTATAATGATATCTACTATCCAATTAAACTTTCTATCTATCTATCTATCTATCTATCTATCTATCTATCTATCTATCTATCTATTGTTCAGTCATTCTATCTATCTATCTATCTATCTATCTATCTATCTATCTATCTATCTATCTACCTAGCATTCTACCGTTCAGTCATTCTATCTATCTATCTATCTATCTATCTATCTATCTATCTATCTATCTATCTATCTATCTATCTATCTATCTATCGTCCGTTCGATTGTTCTTTCTATCTGTTATTCTATCATTCTGTCTGTCGTTCTGTCTATCTATCTATCTATTGTTCAGTCATTCTATCTATCTATCTATCCATCTATCCATCTATCTATCTATCTATCTATCTATCTATCTATCTATCTATCTATCTATCTGTCATCCGTTCGATTGTTCTTTCTATCTGTCTGTCGTTCTACCTATTTATCTATCTATCTATCTATCTGTCTATCTATCTATCTATCTACCTATCGTTCTATTGTTCAGTCATTCTATCTATCTATCTATCTATCTATCTATCTATCTATCTATCTATCTATCTATCTGTCTATCTATCGTCCTTTCGATTGTTCTTTCTATCTGTTATTCCATCATTCTGTCTGTCGTTCTGTCTATCTATCTATCTATCTATCTATCTATCCATCTATCGTCCATTCGATTGTTCTTTCTATCTGTCTGTCTGTTATTCTATCTGTCTGTTGTTTGTCCGGTCGATCATCCTGTCATTCCAGTGTTTTATCATTCTCTCGTTCCGTCTATATATCATTCTATCTATCTATCTATCTATCTATCTATCTATCTATCTATCTATCTATCTATCTATCTATCTATCTATCTATCTATCTATCTATCTATCGTCCTTTCGATTGTTCTTTCTATCTATCTGCTATTCTATCATTCTGTCTGTCGTTCTGTCTATCTATCTATCTATCTATCTATCTATCGTCCGTTCGATTGTTCTTTCTATCTGTCTGTCTGTTATTCTATTATTCTGTCTGTTGTTCTGTCTATCTATCTATCTATCTATCCATCCATCTGTCGTCCGTTCGATTGTTCTTTCTATCTGTCTGTCTGTTATTCTATCATTCTGTCTGTCGTTCTGTCTATCTATCTATCTTTCGTTCAATCATGCTATCTATCTATCTGTCTGTTCTTTGTCTGTTTGATCATTCTGTCATTCCAGCGTTTTATCATTCTCTCGTTCCGTCTACCTATCTATCTGTCTATCTATCTATCTATCGATCGTTCAGTT
The DNA here is from genome assembly GCA_036247105.1 of Cirrhinus mrigala. Taxonomy (NCBI): domain Eukaryota; kingdom Metazoa; phylum Chordata; class Actinopteri; order Cypriniformes; family Cyprinidae; genus Cirrhinus; species Cirrhinus mrigala. The sequence goes on along the minus strand of CM070013.1, from coordinate 16,941,655 downwards.
ATTCTATCTATCTGTTGTTCTATCTATCTTTTGATCGTTCTGTCGTTCCATCATTCTATCTATCTGTCTATCTATCTGTCTATCTATCCCTACGTATAGTTTGACATTTGTTGTTGCTAAGTTAAAATACATAACACACTCAAATATTGGATAGAATAGTTAATTTCTTTTAGATTTTTACTTCTTTTTTTTTTTTTTTTTTTGGTTTTGAATGAAGCCCAGATATACTGTAATTATAATCAACATTTCTCTGAGCTTGTCTGCAATTTTGAATTGTTTTTTACTGAGCTTGTAATTGTGCATTGTAGTGCTGCCTTCTCTGCAACTGATGTCACGTTGAGGTGCCTTAGAAGCCAACATAATGTTACCTTCATGTTGTGAGCATACCTGTGATGCTATAAAATGTTGTTTAGGTAGGTAGCTCACCAGCTTTTGGAACAGAGTATGAGTGTGCCAACCTTTGAATGGCGACTCGGCCTCACCCCAGTCTCTCTCCTCCTGCTCTCTCTGACTCTAATTGTTACCATCTCGGTCCTTTGTTCTGTTTCCTTTCTGATTCTGTCTCTCCAAACCACGTATCCATCCAAAAACCCAAATGCCATTTGTGTGTGTGACTGCAATTACAATCCCAGAGTTTTGGAGAGCAACCAATAAAACCAATGAGAGAGAGGGAGTCCTTTGTGACTTCTCTGATTTTATTATTGCTCCTTTATGAGATTTTTCTTACTAATGGCACGTTGAGTCTCTTGTTCCCTCTGTGTGTGTGTAATCCTGGCAGCATCGAGCATTAAAATACAGCCTGCGAGGATGTGGAAAAATGGCCGAATCCCACCGGTACTTCATGGCGAGGAGGAGGTCATCGCATTTCTGAGTCATATTCAGATGTCGGGCAGTTCTGGAGAACATGAAGAATTTGAACGACCTTGGACAGTTACACCGGCTCACGGATGGGAAGAAGGAAAAAGTGAATGAGATGTGTGTGTGGGTACCGAGATCAAACCTCTCTTTGTTTCTCCCCTCCGCTTTGACTGACAGTTCAAGGAAATAGTCACACCTATGATTATTAAGCGTGCACTTCCCGGGCCCTGCAGGCCATTAACTAGCAATTCAAATGTTTGCAAATACTGCACGTGTGTGTGTGTGTTTGCCCCCCTCGCATGCAGATTAGTTTACGTGCACATGTTTTAATTATGCTCATTTCCTGATTTCGCACAGTTGTGTGTGCGTGTGTGTGATTCGATTCTGTTGCTCAGTGCTTAATATGTAAACAGAGGAAATGTCTTTGACATCTTATGCAAACATAACCGTTGTGTGTGCATGTGTGGTTTATTTAAAAGATTTATTTTCTTTTTTGCAGCGTTAAACCTGTTTTTGACAGATGACATCTCAATCCTGCGGTTGCAGGTGTTCAGTGAGTGCATGTGTGTGTGTGTGTCAGGGTCATACCTTGCCTCTGGCTTTTGGAACAGTAGTCGGAATAGGGCGAGTGGTAGAATGTTGAACGGATAGTGGGCGGAGCACAGGAAGAGATTCACACCTCTGGAATGTCTTTACTACTGTTTGCCACTGGGAATATCTTCTGCACTCCGCTTTCTCTCCTCCTCGTTCCTCTCCCTCGCTCCTGCGCTCTTTCAGACAGTGAGGAACAGATGGGGCTAGACAGGGTGTGAAGGCACACCTGGTTTTCATCCACTGAGAGAGTGAGAGACAGCATGAGCAAAAAGAGAACAGACATGAAAAGACAGAGAGGGTAAAAAAAGTGGAAATGTTTCGTGATCTCTGTCGATTGTAGTTTACATGAGTTGGGATCTAGACAGACTTTGCTAGGAAACATTTAGCCATGCTTACAGTTTACAAGGGCATTGTGGGGAAGGAAAATATTTATATACTTATATTAAAAACAGCATAGATATATCGTCTACTGTCTGTGATATAAAAACGGCTGATGAATCGGTTAAAAATGTTGTTGTCACTCAACTTTCTACGTGTTCTAGTCTTGACAGTCTTAGAAGGTGCTTTCATGCTAATACCCTGTCTGCATTCGGTTTAGGACACAGTCAAAGTGTTGAACCGCTAATCCCTAAATTTGGTTGCTATAGTGATTTCCCAGCAGGCTTTGTGATAAGGAGAGATATTGACTGAACCTCAACCTGAAAATACATGTTGTATTATGTCTTAACCTTTAGATTATTTCTGTTCGTGGCTCAAAGTAGGTATGTATCCTGCTGTTTTACCTGTCAGTAAGAGTTTGTGCAGGGGAAATGTTGAGGTCAGTCGTGCAGAGATGGACGACCTGCTGTAATGTGAGATCATTGGTTGAGTTAGGTGATCTACTGTAAGACACATCTTACAAATGGCTTGCTATATATATATATATATATATATATATATATATATATATATGCTGCTCACTTAAAGTTAGTCATAAAAACATGAATAATTTAGTAACGCTGATTATTGTAATCTTTAAAATTTTTTGTTGTTGTTGTTTTTAGTGTTTCATTTTAAATTCATTTACAATTATAATTTAATTTATAAAAAAATATAGAATCATAAACATAATATGCAGATTAACAAATATTGGGCTGTTGGCTTAATAAACTGTTCAAAAACAATTTTCAAAAACAATAGTGTAGAGAGGGTAAGAACATGCACAAATGTCAAAGGTCGATATATATCAAAGAAATAGTTAACCCAAAAAAGAAAATGCTCTGAGAGTCACTTCATGAGCATTTTACCGTTCCTTTCGGGGGGGAAAAAAAACTATCGTCATATCATATACAAGCAGAAACTTAAAGGTACTGACAGCAACCCATCATAATAAAGATTCGGTTTAACTTGAAGAAACTGTGACAAAAATACAATTTGTTGAGTCAACTTAAAATAATTGTTACCCTGCTGCCTTAAAATTTTAAGTTCAGTCATCTCAAAAAAGTTGAAAAAAACTTGAAATGTTAAGTTGTACTAAGTGACAACTTAAATATTTGAGTTGACTAAACTTTGGTTTGTTAAACTTAAAATTATTATTAAATTATTCTTTTTTTAAAGGAATATTTACCAGAAAAACGGTTTACCAGAATTTATTTAACAGAAAAATGTAAATACACAACACTGTATTTCTGAGGAAAAATAAAAATAAAATAATAATAAATTATTATTATTATTATTATTTGAATAAAATCAATTAATTAGAGATGCTTTTTATGAATTACATTTAATGAAACCATTAAAATGGTATCCAGATCATTAATGGGAAACAGAAGATTTATTAAAAGGTAAAACTTAATTTGAGAAAAATAAAGTTTTTTTAGGGCCCTAAAATATCATTTTTGTTAAACTTTTAATAAAATGCTGTTAACTTTTAATAATTGCTGTTGTGTAATTTTTATAATTTCAATTAATTAGACATGCCTTTTAATTGATAATTTTTCATTTAATCATTAAAACAGAGCCTAGAAAAATTAAAACAGAAAAAGCGGAATACACAAATATTAAAAATTTGGGAAAAATAAAACTGATTTTACAGGGCCCTAATTTCTCTGTTCCGATTAAGAAACAAACTCATCTTCATCTTGGTTGGTCTGAGGGTGAATACATTTTCAGCAATTTTTAATTTTTTGGTGTTCCTTAAACTGCTAGACCATGGTTTCCAATAATTCACAGCTTGAGTAGTTTTTCAGACATGTTGTTTGCATTGAACTCAAGCATCTTTTGCAGCTCTCTTGAGTTCCAATGTTCAGTATACCGTTAAATATTTCATTATAACCAAACATGCACTGCATAGTGGAATATACATCTTGATTTGGTTTTATAGGTGTTCATATTTCAGAATCTGTCTCATATCATATCAGGCAACTGTGCTTGTTTTTCAGACTGTGGCGACAGTCTAAATAAGATGAGTAAAGCCAATAAATAAATACTGAAAGTGTATTCATGTCTGGTCTTGTATCTGAGGCTGTTCACTATACCCTTTATATTGGAACATTTCTGCATGTGCATCTGCTTATATCTTGTGATGAAGACTTGAGATTCATCTCCTGCTGTCTGTAATTTCTAAACATGTCACATTATGCATGAGTGAAGACCGCAAGTATACACGTGCCCCATTTGTGTATGCGAATATTAATGTTGCAAGACAAATGCATATGTATACCGTTTCTGTGGATCTGAATCTGCTAATGTATGTTTCTGTAATTAGTTGTGTGATAATCTAATCCTGTGTGTGTGGATTTATGCTTTGTATTTTTATTCGTATATGAAACTTGCTTGCAGAATAAATCTATGTGTGTGTTTTAAAAATTGCATTTGTGGAATAACATAAGCATGTTGTTATGTGAAGGCCAGGTCTTTAATAGACAGTGCGGTCGCACTGCTCTTGATGGGTCAATGAAGCCACTGCAGGATCCACAATGAAGCCGCTGCTTGAGTTGTGATGGAGCAGGATATAGTAGTGGTTTCATGGTCAGGTAGTGTGTGTTTAGAGACAGAAAATGACCTTGAACAGAAACACTTGAAGAAGCAAGATATGACTAATATTTGTATTTAACATGTATTTCCCTGTCCACTTTTATAGATGGATGATCTGAATATGTTTTGCTTTTGGCCATAGATATTTTTCCTTCAACAGTTTTTTTTTTCGCTCACAAGTGGTTTGTAAGCATGGATTCATTGCTCTTTTGAATTGTTTCAGTGTAGTTAGCTGCTTTATGTTAGCTGTGTTCAGGAAACCACTTTTAGTTGAAAATAGTTAGCTAACACAACGTTTTCCATTCATTTTAACCAAATAAAATAAATTGATGCAGCTTTCAGGCAAGACTTTCTTCTCATTTTAATAGTTCGTTTGAGGCGGTTTCTATGGCGTTCATTTAATGACAAATGTCTAGAGCACATTGTAATTTGGGGTGCATCAAAATGCGCAAGCACAAATCTCTTTTCTCGCAGGTGGATTCTCTTCATAAAAATGACGCGATTTCTCTCGCTTGCGTGTGCGCGCTCAGAAACACAGATCAGCGCATATGATAACGGATGTAATTGGTATTTACACAGCATAACAGTAGAAAATGTATCAGTCTCACACATGTCCCACATTGTCCCGCAAAATCACATCTGTGTCCAGCAACAACCTACTTTCCAGGTGGTCACCCTAGTCAGAATACACAGAGATCAGGGAGAGCAAGGCAAGACAAACGTTTGAGATTAAAAAGTATTTAAATTGTACTTTTTTAATGAAAATAACCAATAGATAAGACGACTGGGATCATTTACAACCGGATCGTTTGAAGCCTCATTTAAGCTGCCTTTTGGAAGTTCAAAATCGGGGCACCTTACCAGTCCATTATATGGAGAAAAATGCTGAAATGTTTTCCTCAAAAAACATAATTTCTTTACGACTGAAGAAAGAAAGACATGAACATCTTGGATGACAAGGGGTTGAGTACATTACATGTGAATCTTATCATGTGAAGTGGACTTCTCCTTTAAATTGCAAATAGCTTGCAGCTTAGAAAGCTACAGTGCAATTCAAAGTAACTGCTGATCTACTGATTTTCATGAACAACCATCTCTAGGGTTTACAGAAAATGTGAGCGGCTGTTCTGTGGGCGAAAATGCCTTGTTGATGCCAGAGGTCAGAGGAGAATGGCCAGACTGGGTCAAGCTGATAGAAAAGCAATAGTAACTCAAACAACCACTCGTTACAACCGAAGTATGCAGAACGGCATCTCTGAAAGCACAAGACGTCAAACCTTGAAGCAGATGGGCTACAGCGGAGGAAGGCCACACCGGGACCACTCCTGTCAGCTAAGAACAGGAAACTGAAGCTACAATTCACATGGGCACACCAAAATTGGACAATAAAAGTCTGGAAAAAGGTTGCCTGATCTGATGAGTCTCAATTTCTGCTGCAGCATTCAAATGGTAGGGTCAGAATTTGGCCTAAGTTACATAAAAGCATGGATCCATCCTGCACTGTATCATCGGTTCAGGCTGCTGGTGGTGTATTGGTGTGAGGGAATTTTCTTTGCACACTTTGGGCTCCATAGTACCAACTGAATATTGTTTAAATGCCATAACCTACCTGAGTATTGTTAATGACCAAGTCCATCTTTTTATGACCACAATATCCTGCCGTCAGGATAACGCATGTCACAAAGCTCAAATCATCTCAAGTTTCTTGAACATGACAGTGAGTTGACTGCACTCAAATGGCCTCCAGTCACCAGATCTCAATCCAACAGAGCTCGTTTGGGATGTGCGTTATGCTATCATGTCAGTATGGACCAACATTTCCAAGGAATGTTTCCAGAATCTTGTTGAAACTGTGCCACAAAGAATTAAGCAGTTCTGAAGGCATATTTTATTAGCTGTGATCGACAGAAATGTAACACAAAGTTTGCTACTACCACAGTTTGCTACTGAAGAATACAGCAGCTTGAGAGTTTAGCAAAAATACATAGGCAGTTGACATGCAGAATCCTTTAATATTATGAAACTGAATCAGGCCGGTATTAATCTGGCACAAAACAATGAAAGTTTTTGAACAATTAGGCTGACAGCATTAAACTTAAAGGGATAGTTGACCCAAAAATGAAAATTACCCCATGATTCACTCACCCTCAAGCCATCCTAGATGTATGGGAGATTCCACGAAATTGGTGCCTTTTCCACTTGGAAAAATTGAAAAATAAAATAAGTTTAATCAACATTTTTTAAATATCCATGAAATGAAGACACCTTAAAATGACAAGAAATCGATCTCAGGCTACGTCATTTATTATTTTATGGCTATTTTTCTGTATCGTGTTTTAGTATTTTTGTCAACCTTGTTACCGACACAAGCACTACTGGAATTAGAACTCATATGCAACTGAATGATAGGCATCAGCTCAATAATATCTGAGGGTGACCTTTAAAATGTTTGAATTTTACTCAATCTTTAAAAATATGGTGATGGTTTGATGATTTCAAACAAATTTGCTAATTTCTAGCTAATAGTCACGTTCACAAAAGCACGTTGTACACTTACTTGTAGATATTGATTATAATGTAATAATTGTTTAGGTTTACATTTTAAAAATGGTAACAGTATTGACATTGCATAATGTCCCCCCCTTAGTCAAGCCTAATAAATCTTAAAAAATAGAACATTATAGAGGAGTGAGAGAAACATGTTTGTGTTTAACTGTTGGAATCCTGGTTGAGAGATGATGTAGCCTCCTAGAAATGATGTCACTTGAATGTACCATTATTTTACAAGGGTTTGTTGATGTGGGTAACATGGCTGACATGAAATCAGGAGACACTAATAAAATGATATTTTATAGAAAAAAATGTATACTTATACCAAAAACATTGCTTAACAATGAGACTGTATTTAGAACAATATGCAAATGTGATTTTTATATCATTTTGCCTTTATTTAGCAAATTAAAAGTCCTGCTGAAAAAGAAAAATCATAGTGAGGGACATGCCAAAAACCTTACCCTTATGAGCATAAATGCTATTTAAATCATTTAATATAATATTTAACTGATTTTTTTTTATGTAATACTGATGAAAGAATGCATAGTATTGTTATGTTTTTTAAATCGCATATTTATTTGTTGTTATATTAATTCTATGTTTGATTATTTCTTAGGGATGCAAAAGGCACCAGTTTTGTGGAATGACCTGTATAGGACTTTCTTTTAGACAAATACAATCGGAGTCATATTAAAAAATGTCCAGGCTTTTCCAAGCTTTATAATGGCAGTGAATGGCTGTTGAGATTTTGAAGTCTAATAAAGTGTGTCCATCCATCATAAAAAGTGTACTTTTTTGGGCTTCAAAATCTCAACAGCTATTCACTGCAATTATATACCTTGTAATATTTTTTTAAATATAACTCAGATTGTTTTAGTCTAAAAGAAAGTCATATATGGGTCATTCCACAAAACCTTTTGCATCCCTAAGAAATAATCAAACATAGAATTAATATAACATTAAATAAATATGCGATTTAAAAATCATAACAGTACTATGCATTCTTTTATCAGTATTACATAAAAAAGTCAGTTAAATATTATATTAAATAATTTAAATAGCATTTATGCTCATAAGGGTAAGGTTTTTGGCCTGTCCCTCACTATGATTTTTCTTTTTTAGCAGGACTTTTAATTTGCAAAATAAAGGCAAAATGATCAAATATTATATTAAATAATTTAAATAGCATTTACGCTAATAAGAGTAAGAAAGTCATGTACACCATAATGGCTTGAGAGTGAGTAAATGATGTGTTAATTTTCATTTTTGGGTGAACTATCCCTTTAAACAGGTTTTTAAAAACGCTTTGCATTTAATGAAATCCATAAACCTAAAAAACAAACTAATTTATATAACCGAGCCAATGATGAATAGCAACATTTAACTAAATATTTTATTTCAAATTACTTATTGATTGAATCTGTGAATAATTTATTTACACGAATCGTTTAGATAATCCAATTCACTTGGTGTGTATGGTGATTTCCTCAGCTTGTTCGGCTCTAAAGCGGTGCAGTACAATAAGAGTAGGGTATTAGGTGAGTGGAGAGGTAAAATAGTATAAGTGCGGGTTCGTTATCTCCATTAGCACCTGCAAGGCTAACGAGGATGTCTCTTCGTTACCATGGCGATGGCTTGTCACACAACACACACACACCCATCTAAATTGAAACCCCAAGCACCTCCTCACTCGTCCCTTAGGTAATAAAAACACCGCAACACACCACTATTCTCTTTATCACACTATATGTGTGTTGTACTTTTGTGTGTAAGTGCCATGTCTGAGTTGATCAATAGACCGCAGTCGCTTTGTGTGTGTGTGTGTGTTAATGCTCATTTTACCCACCTCCATGTCTATAGGCCATCCTTAAAATCAGGATAAAATAGTGCAAAGCCCTGCACACTCGAACCCTGTTTGGTGGGATCCAGCAGGATTGAGGACTGTGGGTGTGTGTGTGTGTGTAAGGGAGACAGCGTGTGTTTTATCTCTTGTAGTTAATGACTGCAGCACAGCTCTACAGATATTGCTTGTGTTGAGTGATCTGTGATTGTCTCCGACCGCTAGCCATTTATCAGAGCTATATGAGAGAGAAATAGACTGTGGAGAGAGAGAGAGAGACTCTAGATAAGTGATGGCAGAGGTAAGGATGAAGGTAAAAAAGAAGTGTAAGTTCATTTCGTCATTGTCCTGTCCGCGGCTGCTTCTGTGGGATCGGGATTGCGATGTCCACAAATACACTTTGCGTGAGAGAGAGAAAGACATAATAGTGAGATTTGGGTCCCTTGCAGATGGACCGATACACAGACACACAGCAGGCCTGCTTAATAATTAACAAGGCAAATCTATTATATGAATATTTAATTAGAATCGTTCTTGCACTGTCCTGATACAGGAGTGCAAGGCTGTGGGAATGTTGTGTGTGGGACTGTTAGGGCCCTATGAAATCTGTTTTATTTTTTCCCAAATTCTATTTTTTTTTTTTTTTTCCAAATTCCGTTTTTCCGGTTTAATTTTTCTGGGTTCTGTTTTTTCCTGTTCGTATTTTTCTCAACTCCTTTTTAATGGTTAAATTCAATTTTATAAATCGAAGAGCATGTCTAATTAATTAAAATCATGAAACTTATACATTTTCACATCAATTTAATAAAGGTTTAACAAAAATGACATGTTTAGGGCCCTATGAAATGTTTTATTTTTTCTCACCGTATGTTTTATTGTTATCAAATTCTGTGTTTTAGCATGTCTAATTATTTGAATGCATACTTAATTTATTTAAATTCATTTTTTGGCAAACAAAAGGGAATTTACTATTGAAATTAAAACATGGAAGAGATGTTGTGTGATTATACCCTAAAAAATAATGTTTGCTTCATTTTGTAGTCGTTGTAGTAATATATATCTGACACAATGTCTTCAAGTTAAACCGGACTTTTATTTTGACGGGTTGCCGTGCCTACCTTTACATTTCTGTGTGTATATGACATAACGCTAGTTTTCCTAAAATAGAACGGTCAAATGCTCATGACGTGACTCTCAGTAGATATTGTTCATGTATTGATGTCCTCAGTGAGACGACAGTTGCTGAAATCACCGCGAGCATCAGGCGCGCTTCAATGTGTGTAGTAAACAAAAGCCACTCATCTGCTCCATTCATTAAAACAGAGACACGCAGAACATGCAGGATTCACATTTAAATGGTATTTTTGCGGCATAATATGTACAGATACTAGTCCATATTGCGGTTTGATTTAAGTGTAATGACCTACTTTTGATTAATTCATTCAAACTTTGACAAATTCCGTGACATTCCGCGTTATTCAGTAAATTCCGTTTTTATGATTGGATTCCGCAATTCCGTCCGCGTTTTCCTTATTGCGGAAATCATGGGGCCCTAGACTGTGTGTACTGCACATGAGCTACACATTGTGTGGTTGTGTAACACTACAGTCAGCCAGACGTGTTCTAACATGGTGTCGAAGTGGGAAGTGGAGGGAGCTTTGTTTTTTTTTTTTTTTTTTTTTTTTTTTTGAATATCAGGTCTATGTCACTCTTTTACTATGATTCATTTTTTTTATTTTATTTTATTTTATTTTATTTTATTTTATTTTATTTTATTTTATTTTATTTTATTTTACTTTGTTTTATTTTATTTATTTATTTATTTATTTATTTATTTATTTGGTTGGTTGGTTTGTTTTATTTTATAAAACCACTCCACACCACATCACTCTAACACCAAATATTTTAAATATTAAACCAAATTTAATTTTATGGCTAATTTAATTTAATTTAATTTTAAATTATTTTATTTTATTATTTTTCACATTAAATTAATTAAATTATTACATATTAAAAATATAGATTTTTATTTCACACATTATAACATCAAATTTAGTAAATGTATTTATGGCAATGAATTAATATAGATTTAATAATTTATTATTAGTAGTATTAAATTATTATTATTGTTTCTTTTAACACCATTATAATACCAAATTTAGCAAATGTGTTAATGATATTTAATAATGATCATTTAATTATTACAATTTAATTTTGATAATTATTATTTATTTTATTATTATTTATGTAATTTATTATTATGTAAAATTATTTATTTGTGGCACTGAATTCATTGTTGTAATTTATTTTATTATCCGTATTGAATTAATCATTAAATGATTACATATTAAAAATATTTCACACATTATAAAACCAAAATTAGTAAATGTGTTTATGGCATTGAATTCATTTTGACTTAATCATTTATTATTCATTTTTTTTTTCTTTTAACACCACTATAATACCAAATTGACCAAATGTGTTAATGACATTGAATATTAATAATCATTGAATTATTACAGATTAATTTTAATTGTATTATTTATTTAATTATTATTTATTTAATGAATAATTATGTAAATGTATTTATTTATGGTATTGAATTCATCATTTCATTATTTATCTACAATTAATTAATCATTAAATTATTACATATTAAGAAAATTATATATTCTTTTATTTCACACATTATAACACCAAATTTAGCAAATGTGTTAATGACATTAATAATAATTATTGAATTATTACAGTTGAATTTTAATTGTATTATTTATTTTATTATTTAATTTATTATTATGTAAATGTATTTATTTGTGGCATTGAATTCACCGTTTTATTTTATCTACATTTAATTAATCATTAAATTATTACATATTAAGAATATTATATATTCTTTTATTTCACACATTATCACCAAAAAAAAAATATATATATATTTATGACATTTAATTAATATTGATTCAATCATTTATTATTATTATTCATTATTAAATTATTATTATTATTATTATTTTCTTTTAACACCATTATAATACCAAATTTAGCAAATTAATGACATTAATAATAATCATTGGATTAAATTTGAATTGAATTCAATTTTAATTGTATTATTTACTTTATTATTTTTATTTCTTTTAAAGTAATTTATTTTCTTTTATTTTCTTTTATTTTCTTTTATTCTTTTACACCATTATAATACCGCATTTAGTATGTGTTAATGATATTGAATTAATCATTCAATTATTACAAATTAAGAATATTATATATTCTTTTATTTCACATGCTATAGCACCAAATTTAGTAAGTATATATATGACAGTGAATTAATACTGAATGAATAATTTCTTTATTATTAATTATTTAATGATTTTTTTCTTTTAACGCCATTATAATATCAAATTTAGCAAATGTGTTAATGACATGATTAATAATCATTGAATTATCACAATTTCATTTTCATTTTATTTATTTTATTATTATTTATATAATTGTATTATTTATATTTATATAATTTTATTAATTCATTTTATTTTATTTTTTGCTTAAAGTCACAATGTAACGTAATGTGACATACATCTGTATGAACCAGGTTATCAGAAAAAATAAAATAAAATTGGGCAGGACTTGGTTATGTCCATCGGTTGCAGATCTGAATGTGAGCTTGCAGTTGAATTGTAAAAAATTATTGGAGAAGTCCGGCATACGTTACCACAGAGATGTCTGTCTTTATACTGCAAGATTCATTTACGACATTTTAATTAAAAATTACAAGGTCAAAACAAAAAAAAAAAAAACAACAACAAAAAAAAACATACACATGGATGAATCATCCACAGTACTAATCTTGCATTTAGAAAATAGATAGGGTAAATTTTTAATTTGAAAAATGAAGGCCATTAAAATTGAAGAATTAATTACATGCATTGATTTTGACAGTCTATGTTTTTATTTTATTTAGATTGTTAGTTGGCAGTATTTTGGTTTATGTGTACATCTGTTTAATTGTGCATGAATTTCTATATCATTTTTCTTTTTTAACCTTGCCCATGAAACCACTTGAATGTGACAGAGCAGGAAAGAAAATGTGAGGCAGCAACAAACTCAAGGAGCAAATAAGAGAGACAGCAAACATTGGAGAATAAAGGAGAAACAGTGTGTGTGTGCAGTGATGTTCTCATTCCCATGCCACTTTCTCTGTTCCAATATCTGTGAGAATTAGAAACTCACACAACTCTCTCTCTCCTTCTGCACTGACAGCTCAATGTCAACAGTGACCCAGAGCGAGGGAGGAGAAGAAGAGGTGGAGAAGAAGAGGAGCAGCTAGGGAACAGAATGAGTGAAGGAGAAAGGTGAGCAGCCAGTAATAACACTGCTGTGTTACTTTTGAGCAGTAAAGGATTGCATTCATCAAAGCATCGAGCTTGAAGAGGGGAAATATGAAAGATGGAGGAACACAGAGCGAGAACAAGGGAAGTGACTTCATAATTGCATTCCGGGAAGTCAGAGATGTATTGCCCGTGTTTCACACCGAACGCATGTGTGTACATACTTTTTCTGACCAGATTTATAACCTCGCACATAGTTTATAGCTCAGGTGAAAAATGGCTTGGTGAATTATTCATCAAGGAAAGTCACTTGATGACAATTTACAGTTTTGAGGTATATATCCGCCACTGTCAATGAGACCCGTATTTTCCGCCATCTAGTCACATTTTCGATCAATTCCGTGCTCATGTACACGGATGCAGTTTATATGTGTTTACCGTGGCCTCTCGGCACCTGTCTCACCCCTCCAGATGTGTGCGTTTACGTACGTGACATGGAAATTAACGTCTTTATCCCGAGACACAATGATTTCAGCCTCGTCACGTGACACGTGGCGTAACCAATCAGCATCGTGCCACAAACAACTGCGCTCTTGAAGTACGTCTGGGTGTCGTCGACAGTGTTTGATTTGAATTTGAATTTAAAATATCGCCCTCATTACGATTTTCATTATCTAATCAATTATTCATGAGTTAGGCAAACGAAATGGCTTAGATGCTCAGCGAGCACTCAACAAGGGCGATTGGCCTTGAACTTGATTTCCGCTTGATTTCGCATTTTGCATCGTTCTCTCCCTCCCGCTCTGTTTTTTCTTTTTTTTTTGCTCTGTTTTCACTGTCTCTCTTCGAAATTTTCTTTCTACAAAATGAAAAGTGCATGAGAGTCCCAGGGGTGCGCTTTCCCCAGCTTTCAGAAACTTATTCCGTGCCACGTTCAGTCAAGAAAAAGCAAGTGAAACGGGGAAAGGAGGAGAGACAGAGGTAGAGAGAGAGAGATTGGTGAAGGAAATCAGGGTTTGTGCAACACAGAGCAATGGATGACAGCAAAACAGAAGGGAAGATGGAGGGTTGGCAGATGGAGGGATATGAGAGCTTTGGGACTCTGAGAGAGAGTGAGAGGGAGAGAGAGAGAGGGAATACGACGACCAGAAGTATCATGCCCATTTAAACTGAGGGGACACATGCAAAGTGGATTAGAAATACAACACAATGCACGCAGTATATGTAACTGATAATTTACTAGGCCAATTATTGTGGGTAAAATGTATTCATATAGTACTCTGTGGCAGAAATGTCTACATTTGCAGATTAGCATTTTTTGCAGTTATGTACTATATTGGGATTTAAACCCTGGTTTCCTTGCTTGCATACTTTTCTGCTCACCAAGCCTGCATTTATTTGATCCAAAGTACAGCAAAAAAAGTCAAATTTTGACATATTTTTACTATTTAAAATAATTGTTTTCTATTTGAATATATTTTAAAATGTTATTTATTCCTGTGATTTTAAAGCTGAATTTTTAGCATCATCACTCCAGTCACATGATCCTTCAGAAATCATTCTAATATTCTGATTTGCTGCTCAAAAAACATGCATTATTATTATTATGTTGAAAACAGCTGAATAGAATTTTTTCTGGTTTCATTGATAAATAGAAAGTTCAGAAGAACAGCATTTATCTGAAATAGAAATCTTTCGTAACATTATAAATGTCTTTACATCACTTTTGATCAATTGAAAGCATCCTTGTTGAATAAAAGAATTAAATTTTAAACTTTCTTCCAAGCTTTTGAATGGTATAGTGTATAATGTTACAAAATCTTTTTATGTCAGATAAATGCTGATCTTTGAATCTTTCTATTCATCAAAGAAACCTGAAAAAAATGTACTCAACTGTTTTAAATGACAATAAAAATAATAAAAATGTTTCTCGAACAGCAAATCAGCATATCAGAATGATTTCCGAAGGATCATGTAACACTGAAGAATGGAGAAATGATGCTGAACATTTAACTTAACTTTTTAATCACAGGAATAAACTACATTTTAAAATATATTCATATAGAAAGAAAATTTTAGATAGTAAAAATATTTTACAATATTACAGCTTTTGCTGTAGTTTCAGTCAAATGAATGCAGGCTTGGTGAGAAGAAGAGACTTATTTAAAAAACATAAAAAAAAGAAAAAAACTTTTGACTAGTGGTGTATATGATGCATTTCTAAGTTCTTAAAGACTCCATTAATTTAAAATGAGACTTTTTAACTCGTCCTTTAGTTTTAAGACAATAAAAATAGTACGTTTTTTTTTTTTTTTTTTTTTGAGGTCAGTAAGATTTTATTTGATTTTTATTTATTTATTTTTTTATCCAATAAATTTAAATAGATATTATTTGTATTTATATTTGATTTTAATACTGAACAAGGAAACATTAAATTCATAACAGTTACAGTAAAGCCTTTATATTAAACAAACAAAATCCTGAAAAAAATGTCAGAAAAAATGTTTCCCCATAAATAAGCAGCAGCACAACCATTTTCAACTGTGATAATAATAAATGTTTACTGAGCAGCAAATCAGCATATAAGAACGATTTCTGAAGGATCATGTGGCACTAAAGACTGAAGTAATGGCTGCTGAAAATTCAGCATTTTCATCACAGGAAAAAATTACACTCTAAAATCTATTCAAACAGAAAACAGTTTTTTAAAAAGCAATAATATTACTGTTATGCTGTATTTTAATCAAATAAATTCAACCTTGGTGTAAGCTAACTTCTAAGGAGACTTCTTTAAAAAAAAAAAAAAAAACTTGCCGGCCTCAAACTTAGGAATGGTAGTATATATACTCCTAAACATTGGCTCACTTCACTTTTAGCAGATACATGCATTTAAAATGCCAAAATTCTTCTTCTTACAGGAAAACCAACAAAAAATGTTAATAAATCCTGCTGTCCAAATGCTCTGAGAATGTTTCTCCCTCTAAAGCCAATGGACTAGCAAATGCGATGAGCCTTTTGATATTTCCATTTTCTGTTTCAGTAGGAAAACGTCAATACAGGAAAGAAAACTACGCTCATCAAGCGATTTCATGAGGTCTTTAGAAAGTGAGCCAGGACTGCCACCGGTGTCCCCTCAGAAATAACAGGTGCGTGACATTCCTGACGGGTACGGTAATAGTAGCATCTCATCATATTGCGACTGTACAGTGGAAAGAACGGACAAATGGACCGAGAAAAGAGCGCTCTTCAGGCATATCTCATTCAACATGACAGCTTTCCAAGAGGAAATTATGTTTAAATAAAATCTTTTTCTTTCCCGCTCAGCCTCAGGAAGATAAATAAGGAAACGTAATGAGAAAAGTTTGTGCAGGAGAAGAAAAGCCATTGTGTCTGTATATTACCGGCCACAAATTACAGCCGTTAAAACACCTCTTTGCTCCAGCTCCCCCTCACCAGCCATCCTCTGCCTGAGCAAAGATAAACACAGGCCCTAGATGGAGGGTAAAAAAAGAATCCAAATGAAACAAATGACCTCTTATTTTCATTTCATTCAACCCCCCCCCCCCCCCCCCCCCCCAAACTCGCTCCTGCTCTTCCTTTCTCTTTTTCTGCTCTCGCTAATGGTTATTTGCCTTGGTGGAAAGGGTACAGTGTTCTCAAAGAGGAGAAAAGAAACTCTCCATGTGAGAGAGAGAGAGAAAGAAAGAGAGGCAGAACGAGGGTGTGGATGGGAGAGGGGGGAGAAAAAAAGCAGAAAAATATTTCATTTAGATCCATTTTCATCCCCAGCAACACAGATCCCCTTCCTCTGGCTACAATAAAAGAAAAAAGACAGAGAAAGAGAAAGGGGGGAAAGAGATACAGGAGGGGTGAAAAAGAGAATTACATGTCAATATTTGTTCCCTTTGGCTCCTCGGATAAGGGCTGATACATTACCTAGAACCTCTCCCTGTAAACCAATTCAATAACGGCGAGGTTTGCCGAGGATCACGGTGACTCAGGGGGCAGCGCGGAGAAACAACAAGAAATGGAAGCGAACAAGTGGGGAGACGGAGAGATGAGTTCAAACTGGCTTAAGTGAGAGAGAACGAAAAAGAGAGGGTCAAAGCAACAAAAAACACTACTGCGACCGAAGAGATAGGCGACATTAAAGACCTTTGTTTCTGCCACCAAACGTTTAGATACACATGCGAAAGCACTTGCATGATTACTCATTGCTGCTAGTCGTCTTCTGCTGATGACTGGTTGAATCAATGTAAATTAGTCATCATATCATTCTTGGAGGTCTCAGGGTGGTTTGCGAGAACATTCATTTTAGAAGTTAAGCATGTACATTTATTTTCCTCTTACAGGTTACTGTTGAAACACAAATGAAATTCCAGGTGGATGCACTTTGTGTAGAAATGGCTTTTCCTCCTTTATGTGATTCAAAACTAGTCAAAAATTAGATGTTTGGCTACATGCTAGTAGACTACACCAACTAGAACCAGAATACATCATTTCCTTTTTTTTCATTTTTTGTTAAAGGGGTCAGCGGATGCCCATTTTCCACAAGTTGATATGATTCTTTAGGGTCTTAATGAAAAGTCTCCAATATACTTTGATTAAAAATTCTCAATGGTTTTGTAAAACAACACCCTTTTTACATTGTCAAAATGAGCTCTGCACAAATCATCCCATTCTGAGGGATTGTTCCTTTAAATGCAAATGAGCTCTGCTTGCCCCGCCCTTCTCTTCTCTCTGCTGCTCTGAGAGATTGTTTACTTTATTCGCATTTAGCGCGTTTAGCTGCAAAGCTTGCTAACTAGCAGGTTATTAGGAAAGGTGATTGCAGAGATTCATGAAAGAAACCCTTATACTCACTTCTGCTGTAGGTGAAGCTTGATCACGAATGATTTGCGCAAACATAGACACATTTATGTAGATCGGGAGGCGCATTCCCTTCACAAACAAATGTAATCCTCAGCGGCTATAATCTTCAGCGGCTCAGATGTCGGGAGTAAATGACGACCACTGTGTTCATTATTACATCCAGCAACACAACACCTCAATCGCTCAATCTGAGATATTCTTGTCTAACTTACATTTCTGCTCCAGCATTGAAACAATGGAGGTCAGACTTTTACAGCTGACAGGTCAGAGGTAAGACACTCATGTCAATCAACTATCATGGGAGCGGCCTCTGTCGGTGTGATGCCACACCGACAGGCATCTGAGAATGGCTCGATTTGAAAAAGGGGATAATATTTTTACAGATTAATTAAAAACCACTGCATGGATTTTTATCATTATAGGGTTGATGTGTACATATACTGCCAACACACATTAATGTTCAAACAAAATGTAAAAGTGAACTTTGCATCTGATGACCCCTTTAAATCAACATATAAATTAATGTTAAATATATGAATACTTTTAGTATTTTAGTTTACTTTTATTTAAATATTTTATTATAGTTGATGTTTTGCCATTTTTAATATATACAGCTGTTCAAATGTTTGGGGTGAGTATGATTTTTTTAACAAGGTTTTTTGAAATCAGAAATACAGTAAACTCAGATATATTGTGATGCATTATTGCAATTTAAAATAACTGTGTTCTATCTTGATGTATTTTAAAATGTAATTTGTTCCTGTAATATAGCCAAGACCATTTTCAGCAGTCATTACTCCTGTTTTTAGTGTCACATGATCTTCCAGAAATCATATTAATATGCTGATATGCTCAAGAAACATTTCTTCTCATTATCGATGTTGAAAACAGTTGTGCTGTCTATTATTTTTTTGAAAGCCATAATTTTTTTTTTTCCAGGATTTGATGAATTGTTTACTGTTACTTTTATTATTTATCAATTTAATACATTCTTGCTGAATAAAAGTATTAATTTATTAAAAAAAAAAAAAAAAAAAAAAAAAACGTATTGATTTTTGAATGGTAGTTTATATAATGTGACATGTACTAAAATATATATGTGACCCTAAACCACAAAACCAGTCTTAAGTAGCACAGGTATATTTGTAGCAATAGCCAAAAATACATTGTCTGATCTATTTTAATTTTATTCCAAGTAAAGATCATGTTCCATGAAGATAATTTGTAAATTTCCTACTGTAAATATATCAGAACTTAATTTTTGATTAGTAATATGTATTGCTAAGAACTTCATTTAGACGACTTTAAAGGTGATTTTCTCAATATTTTTATTTTTTTACACCCTCAGATTCCAGATTTTCAAATAGGTGTATTTCGACCAAATATTGTCGTATCCTAAAAAAAACATACATTAATTGACAGCTTATTTATTCAACCTTCAGATGATGTATAAATCTGTTTCCATAAATTGACCCTTATAACTGGTTTTGTGGTCACATATTTTTCTCTGTCTGATACCTTTCACAGTTCAGGGTCGCGTTGCTATTGAAAGGGTTTTTCAACCATCAACCAAGCAGAATTGTTTAGTTTAATTAGTCACAACACCTACACTGTCAGAAAAAAAGGTACAGTTCTGTCGCTGGGGTGGTACCCTAAGGTACAAAGTGAAAAGGTACAAATATGTACTTTTAAAGTACTAATATATACTTTTAAGGTACCAATATGTACCTTTAAGGTACCAATATGTACTTTCAAAGTACTAAAATGTACCTTTAAGGTACTAATATGTACTGTTTAGGGGTAGGTAAGGTACAAAAATGTACCTTTTCCCTTTTGTACCTTAGGGTACCGCCCCAGCGACAGAACTGTACCTTTTTTTCTGAGAGTGTACAACATTTGAGCAAGGTGATTAGCTAAAAAAAAGAAAAAAAAGAAAAAAAAAAGTGGTCCCATGACCACTATTATCTTTGCCTCCTCCTTTAAGACTCCTTTCTGAACACAGACCAAAAGCAATAGTAGAATTAACTAACTGGCACATTTTAGTACATCTTTAAAATTATTCCCAGATCCAGCAAAGGCTTTATTCTGAAATAACTTTATCTGATCCATCTGTAAGTTGATTAATGAAAGAGTGGTCATCGCCACCTGCAGATATTTTCCTTCCAACACAAAATGTCAAAACTCTTTCAAAACAGAAAATGTATCCAGTCTTATACAGTATATGTGTTTGTGTTATATTAAAGGGGACATTGGATGCAAAATTCACTTTTACATGGTGTTTGCATATAAATGTGTTTTAGCCAGGGGCGGACTGGGACAAAATTTCAGGCCAGGAAATCTCACACTCATCCAGACCATTCCATACACCCACAACAAATTTTGAAACCACAGACAACAATATTTTTTGTATGGCCATGATCATCACATAAAAGTTTAAATCCATAGGCTGGGGTCTACGTTTTCCTTTTTAGTCTCTTTATTTTTGCTAACATCTCTCTGTCTCTCATGTGTGTTTAGTTTTTTCACAAATTTTCTTGTACCTGTCACTTTTTCATCAACATGACTCCACCTTGTTGCAAAACAAACACCTCATTGTAATTTGTTTGCACATAGGCCTACATTTATTTAAAAAAAAAAAAAAAAAGTATTACATTGGGACCATGTGTTATTGTTTTAGTTTGCCTAAATGTCAAAATTAGTACAATAATAGCTATATCTTGAATATATCTTTATAGAAAAATCTTAATACTGAACATGTTTTTGCATTATCATGGGCCATGTTTTGTTCTAAGGAAAATTAACCATGGTTTTATTAGGCCTATGGTAAAAGTATAGTAACCATGTTTTTTTTTTTTTTGATAACCATTTGTATAACAATGGTTAACAATAATAAGAGTTTTACTACAAATACCATGGTGAAACTATATAGTGTAGCAAAACCATTGTTAATTTGTGTTTATCATGATTTAACTATAGTAACCATGGTTTTTGGTTTTATTTTTAGTAAAAACACAGTTAATTTTCATAAGGGTTGTGTTGTTGTCTGCCTTAGCTCCCTCTAAATCTGTTATAAAATGATGTTAATAAATGTGATGCTAAATTCCTACTCTTTACAGTAGTAATTATGTCCTTTTGGTCATTTTGCAGTAATTGAGTACTACTGCTAATATTTGCTAGTAATTTAAGTAAACAAAGACAAAACTACAACAGTCTATTTTACAGATGTAACTGACCTGCACTTGAAGTCCTAAACAGGACAGTTTTGCCTCTCTTCTCCACCTGGGCACTCAATTCTCAAGTCTCGTATCCTTTTGGGGGATGTCCGGAGCGTGAACGAGGTGAAACTCGTTGCCAGTCAAGACTAACCGATTTATGATTTACTTGAGTTTTCCCAGTTCTCCCGATGGCCAGTCCGCCCCTGGTCTTAGCAGTGTGTGGACACAGCCACCCAACAATGATTAAAATCTATTCACTCCTTTTATTTAAATCCCCCAAAAACCTAATCAATCTGAATTATCAAGCTCTTTTGATTTTCTGAACAGTATGATGTCATACTGTTCAATCCCAGCCCACGACCGCCGACGGACTGTCTGCCGTTTTCTCTGTGCTTGAGCTGATGTAGCAGCAATGTCTCATAAGCAATGCAGGTATTTTGTAGATGAATATAATAGTGAACATACACTCTTAAAAATAAAGGTGCTTAAAACGTTCTTCACAGAGATGCCATAAAAAGAACCATCTTTGGTTCCACAAAGAACCATTTAGTCAAAGGTTCTTTAAAGGAACACTCCACTTTTTTTAAAAAATAGGCTCATTTTCCAACTCCCCTATTGTTAAACAGTTGAGTTTTACCGTTTTCGGATCCATTCAGCCAATCTCCGGGTCTGGTGGTAGCACTTTTAGCATAGCTTAGCATAGATCATTAAATCTGATTAGACTGTTAGCATCTTGGTCAAAAATGACCAAAGAGTTTTTATGTTTTTCCTATTTAAAACTTGACTCTTCTGTAGTTACATTGTGAACTAAGATCGACGGAAAATGAAAAGTTGCAATTTTCTAGGCCGATATGGCTAGGAACTATACTCTCATTGCACCGTAATAATCAAGGAACTTTGCTGCCGTACCATGGGTGCAGCAGGCGCAATGATATTATGCAGCGCCTGAAAATAGGCTAACTTCCTTCAACATAACCAACGTGACCGCCTGCTTGCACAGGAAGACTATTTTCAGGCGCTGCGTAATATCATTGCGCCTGTTGCACCCATGGTCAAGTTCCTTGATTATTACGCCGGAGTATAGTTCCTAGCCATATCGGCCTAGATAATCGCAACTTTTCATTTTTTTCCCCGTCAGTCTTACACAATGTAACTACAGAAGGTTCAAGTTTTAAATAGGAAAAATATTGAAACTCTTTGGTCATTTTTGAGCGAGATGCTAACAGTCTAATCAGATTCAATGATCTATGCTAAGCTATGCCAAAAGCGCTACCACCAGACCCGGAGATTGGCTAAATGGATTTGAAAACGGTAAAACTCAACTGTTTAACTCTAGGGGAGTTGGAAAATGAGCCTATTTTCAAAAAAAGTGGAGTGTTCCTTTAAAGAACCACCTCTTTTTTACCTTTTTATAATCTGAAGAACCTTCTTTCACCACAAATAACCTTTTGTGAAACAGAAAGGTTCTTCAGATGTTAAAGGTTCTTCATAGAACCATTTAGACGATTTAGTTCTTCTATGGCATCGTAAAGCACCTTCATTTTTAAGAGTGTAAGGCTGGTTTCACACTGTAAGCGTGAGCAGCCACTGCTGTGACTTTGTACAAATACTTCCAGTATGAATACTCTTGGAAGTCTGCAGCTGCAGTGATGACATGAAGCTAACATGAAGCTCATGCTTGCGGTGTGAGACCGATAAGAGTCTTAATTTTCTCCCGACATCAGAGCCACTGAGGATGCAGTGGATTGGTTTTGTTTTTGATGGTCACATGCCACCGAATACACAAAAAAAGACCTTAAAGAATCATACCAACTTGCGGGAAATGGGCATCTAATGTGATAATAATTATTATTATTGATTGATTAATTGATTGATTGGTTTTTCGTGGCTTTTCTTGCCTACAGACGTTAGTATTGAAGCCGTTTTTTCCACCACAAAAAGATACCTGCAACTTAAATCTCACAGTCTCCCACGTCTTCTTTCTTCTAACTTTATCTCACAATTACATGTTTAATTTTTGATTCTGAGGCTGTAAGAGGCTTCCATAGAGGACTGCCACTCATGCACCCTCATAAAAAGTGCACGGTGCCCATGATGAACAGCTTCTCTGCTGACTGTGTAGGAGAAGTATCTTCGCTCGTAAGAGAGCCGTTACTTTAACGACTGATGAACCTAAAGATGTACGATGGCTTTTGTGCTTGCGCACTCAAGTTAATTATGTTGTTTGTGGGCCTCATATGGTCTCGTATTAATCCAGATGGTTTCTGGAATAAGACCGCAATGCTTTAGAAATGCTAAATGAACGTTGTCTTCACGCATTTAGTTTGATTAATAGTGTTGTTGTTATTGAGTCTGGGGCCGGTGAGAGACTCAGGTGGAAGGGTCGTGATCCTGTCTCCTACCTTCATCACCTGTCCATCAGACACAGAGTAGGCCGGGACTGGCTGCGTCGGGCTGTCCATCAGCCTTAGTGGGAGGGTCATGGATAATGATAGCACCCCATCTGGCCACGAAGGCGACATCACGGCAAGCTGATTGGGGTGAAAGACCAAGTACGCCCACTTTTTCCTCCTCGGTCCAAGACATATGAAGCGAAACTCTGGCATGTGCATATGTATGTGTGGTATGACATGTTGTTTGAGGGAGACAGATGGGATCCAATCGCTTACGCTCGCGCTGACGCTCGCTCGCGCCAGCCTCTGCCCCGTTTCACCCTCAGCTCCCCATGATTCTGGCAAGGTCGTGACCTCTATAACCCTTGACTTTAACAGACTGGACAAGCATATGGAGGTAACTCGGGGGAAATAAAGTTTTGCGTGCGCACACGCTCCGCGGTTATCTCGGCAAAACTTTTCCATTTTCCATTAAACCCTCACTCCCGTCACAATTCGGTCTTGTCCCCTCTCATAAATGTCCCGTCAGTCGGCAGAGATCAACAGCAGTTAACTCCGTCCCGATTTGCGCGTCTGTGGCGGATCCGGGGGCCCGCGGGCGAACGCGGCGCTGCCCTCACCTATGCGCATTAACATTCTAATGCCACCCGCATTGATGTCTGCATTCATTAAGACAAGAGCGCTCAGGGCTGCCATGTGCGCGCGATACAAGAACACCAATCTGTCATACAGAGTAATGGCTGTTGCTACTGTCGACGAACACGGGCGCGCACCAATCCCAGACACACGTTTGGTGACTCCTGCGGTGTTCACTTCCATCTTGATCAAAGCGATAACGGTGCTTCTTAATGTCTCACCTCATTGAGATTCTATCAGTCTATCAGTCACTGGCCTCACACACACACGCTTTCAACCTGAGGAATGGCATTCTCATTAAGATACATCAGATACGGCGACTCCTGAACCGAGCACGCGCCGTACGGCAACTCATTTCCAGCGGCTCTCATAAACGTCTTATTAAAACAAATCTCTTCTTATTTTCCACCTGTACGTACGAATGTCGAAATGATTTGCATTTGTACCGGCGTACGTATCGGTAAATACGCATAATGGAATCGGTTTGTGTGTGCGCTTGTGTAGCCGTGGCCCAAAGCCTCACCCGCCGTCAGTAATGACAGCCACAGCGTAATTAGCCTGGGGTAAACAATTAACACAGGAGATCCATTCTGATGCAAATGACCAAACCCCAGCAGAACCAGACACAATGCAGCCTCAATGCATTTAGAGTCATTATGATCACCTTCCAGGTTGGCGAAGCACACGCCGTTTGGTTTGTGTGTGTGTGTGCGCGTGCCGGCGCATTGTCTTTGTTATTTATTGTTATATTTCTGGAGCTCGGTCCTCTGTTTGCCGTTCTCATTAAGGTTTAGAGTAAATGTTTTTTAATAATGGCGCTCCAGGTAAGCCTTATGGAAATTTCCGTCAAATTGGAGGCCGAAAAGACATTAACGGGCGAAGACGGTGGCGCGTGGGTGCAAAACTCAGCCTTCAATCACACAGCTGTTTCTCTGTAATCACACTCATCATTGTTCTTCTTCCTTCCTCCGTCCTCCATCGTTGTCTTTCGTTCTCCATAGCGTCGTACCTCTAAATTAGCACCGCCGCGGCCGCCATTTGCAGTCCGTTCTGCTTTTCAATTACCTCCGTGTTTTTAATTTTCTCTCTGGATTTAATTTTGAAAATCATAGATTGATTGTCATAAATGGAGCTATTTATTTTTCTGCAATGAGACGTGGAAGTGCATTATGGGATTGATTTTAAGGCACACATTAATGTCTTCATTCACTGTGTCACTTAAACACTTATTTCTCTATTATGCTTTGCATTTGTATTTTACGCATAGAGCGAGTCGGGTGTAAGTTTAGATATATATTTCTATGCACTGTTGAGTCATCTGTAATGTTTTTTTGTGTTCATCCATTTTGAAAAGCTTTTAAGGTCATCTGTGCAAATGCACATGGGAATAGAGTTTTCGCATAATGGTAGCACTTATTCACTTAATCGAGATCATACAATACAGTTTTTTCCCTCCCGGAACAAAACTCTCCGTCTTTTCGAAGAGAGAGGAAAAAAACTGTTCCTCTCCTCTAAGAATAATTGAGGCGATAGTGAACACAGTTGCTAATTAATCATGCAGTAGCTGAAAATTGAGGTGAAAGAGAAAAAGATGAGAGGAGAGGGAGAGAGATGAGAGGACCTGGATGAGAGATGAGAGACATCTATAAATGAGAGGAGAGGGCAAGAGTGGATGAGTGCAGGTCACATGGGGAGGGAGGACGTAACAAAACATGGTCATAAAGGAAACAATGGAACAAGATGGAGACATGGTTTGAGACAAAGATTGGTACATTGTAAGAGGTGCTTTTAAAACATTACTGTTTACAAAATGACGGGAGTAACAAAGCTTTTAGATTAACTATGTTTCTCAGTAGCCAAATAGTAGTGTTGTTAGTTTTTAACTAGGCTTGTGAAGCTATTTATTACACTCTTAAAAATAAAGGTTCCAAAAAGGGGTTTTATGGCATCACTTCTATGCAGTGATGCCATAGAAGAACCATTTTTGGTTTCCCAAAGAACCTTTCAGTTAACAATTTTTATAAGAACCATTTTGAAGAACATTTTAAAAATCTAAAGAACCCTTTTCAACTAAAGAACCTTTTCTGCATTTGAAAGGTTCCATGGATGTTCAAGGTCGAACCATCGATGCCAATAAAGAACCTTTATTTTTAAGAGTGTAGGCAGCTTTCTTGACAGTTTTTCAATATTTATTTATGGCATTTTTAGCCTTTATTATGACAGAACAGATCAGAATGGACAGGAAGCAAAGTGGGAGAGAGTTAGGGAGCGGGAAAGGTCCTTGAGTCAGGATTCAAACACAGGACGCCCCAGCACAACGGCGCTGTAAGACGGCACACTGGTCAAAACAGTAATATTGTGAAATAATATTACAATTTAAATGAATAATTTTAATATATCTTAAAATGTAATTTATTCCTGTAATGGCAAAGTTAAATTTTCATTTAATTTTTCAGAAATTATGCTAATTCAATAATAGTCTAATAAACTAATATGCTAATTTACTAATAATTTAATAATAATTTATTATAATCAAAACAGTTGTGCTTCTAATATTTTTGAGAAAACTGTGATTACAAAGTTCAAAAACAGCATTTATTTGAAATGGAAAACTTTTGTAACATTGTAAATATCTTTGTTGTCACTTTTGACCCCATACTTTTGAACAGTCAGGTTGAATGTCAGGTTGAGGCTCAGCCTATTCTTTGAGTTTTAGGTGATACCACTCTACCTGTTTGTCCAACCATGGCAGACAAGGCAGGGCAAAATGGACTGTAAGAGCGTTTGAGACCCTTTTAGACCTTCTAGACACTTTGAGGTTTTCTGGGTGAAGAGAGGTGAAATGGCTTGTCATGTTCAGTCTCTCGCTCTCTCAAGAGAGCATGTTTTATTTTATATTTGTGGGACAAAGGTCCATTCTCTTGGAGTTCTGCTAAAATTACCCTCTTAGCGTCCAACAGCCCCTCATTATCTCTCCATCTATCCTCCATTCATCCATCCCCCTCCATTTTCGCCATTCTATTCATCTCTGCTGTCCTCAAATCCATCTAATTCTCTCCATTTATTCTTCCTTAGTTCTACCCTTCTCTCCATTATTCCTCTATCCTCCTCTCTTTCTGCTCTGTTCATCATCCTACCACCTGTAATGTCCTTTTCCCACTCTTGTGCAGCATCATTCCCAATCTCTGTGACCTCCTCTTTCCTTTTCTCCTCTCATCCTCATCCACTCTTCATCCCTGCCTGTGCAGCCCACTCCAAATTGGAGAGGGCTGGTTTCCTCTAATTAAAATCTTTAATCAGACTCCTAATTAGCCTAACCAGAGCCTTGTAAATCATTTCCGCCTCTTGCCTCTCCTACAGACCCAGACCAAGATCCTTTATGAAAGCGTTCAGCCCGCTGTAATGCAGCTAAATGAAAGCGAACTGCTGCAGAGGGATGGATATGATGGAGAAAGAGGAAGACACGGGAATACGCCCTCGTTCATTGTTCTGGGTGGGTTTCCTGTGATTGGCACACTGGTGTGATCTGTGCGGTCTCTAATGTGGTTTTAAGCTTTATCAAGTCATTTTGTATTGATAGCAGAGGCTGGTGGTTTTTCACCGCAGCCATGGTGGATTTACGATGCTTATCTTAAGTCTAGGACATCATATATATAAATGGTCACTGCAGGTTTGTAGCACTTTCGAACTAGAAATAGATATTGGTTCTTGTAAAAAATATTCATTTTGTTGTGTACAGTGTCGTCAGGCTTCACTGCACTTAACAAGCAGATTTGTGGACGAACTGTGGTTGTGAGTTACAACCAGGGCTGCCCCTAACAGATGACTTAACGTTAGTCAACGAGAAGAGGCTTGGTCGACCAAAATTTTCTTAGTCGCTTAGTCACAGAAAAAAAATTCCACAGGAAGTGGCAAAGTCACGCAGTCCGTGACGGACAGATCGTTAATGGCTAGTCTATGTGGTAATATAGTACATCGGGCAGACATCCAAGCACTCACCTATCATTCATCGACCTTAAATATGTTTTTTTCATCTGAAATATGTAAGTAGTATCAACTTTACATGGCTGCTCAATCTAATGTTAACCTAGAAAAATGAAGTGTCTGTGGAGTGTGTGGAAGTTGAACAGTAGCGTG
Organism: Cirrhinus mrigala; assembly: GCA_036247105.1. NCBI lineage: Eukaryota > Metazoa > Chordata > Actinopteri > Cypriniformes > Cyprinidae > Cirrhinus > Cirrhinus mrigala. The sequence goes on along the minus strand of CM070013.1, from coordinate 16,913,217 downwards.
CTCTCTGCATGACAGATGGAGGCACCAGTGCTGTCACTTAAAATACTAATTTTTGGTCATACAGATAAAAATAATACATCTCTCTAAGTAAAGACTCTACGTTTATTTGTGTGCACTCAGAATAGTCTCTGTGAACTTGAGCGTGAAACTCTGTGTATACTTGCCTTACAGACATGAAAAATATATAGAGAGTAAAATGTCTACATTTAAACGAACCAATTCAAATAGAAAACAAATATTCTCCGATTATGTAATCCTTATGAAACATGCATATGTACAGGCGCATCCACTACTCCGGAGATGACGAGTCCATCTCTTGTTGCCGATTTCATCTCGTAAGCCGAAAACAAAGAAAGCACTAGTTTATCAATAAATTATTAAATTTAAGTTAATGCAGACTTGATTACCTTGCTGTTTTTCCCTGACACATTGATAATTATTATATCTACCAGTGCGCTGTGGCAAGCTTTTTTTCGTCCGCTATGTAGGCAATTAAAGGGTCATTATTATGATTTATATGGTTTAATTAATAAACGTGTGACTAATAGTCAATTGATGCTTAAAATTAATGACTACTAGTTGACCAGAAAAACTTTGTCAAGGGCAGCCCTAGTTACAACCATCACAATCCTCTTCAATCCTTTGACATAGGGCTGGCGATAAATCGATAACGATAATTATCGTACAATATGAATTTCCTCGATAAACGATAACAAGAGTTCGATAAATTTTCAATATAATGTTTATGCGGCAAAGGCGGGACAAAAGAGCGCTAGTCAAAACACGCCACTCAGACCGTTTATCTGCTCGGATTAAAATTCAAACGGCGGCATGGCGTGAACTTACTAAGGCAGATGCGTTCACTCACTTGCTGATGATGAGTCTCGGTCACTAAACAGCGCCAGTGTGAAGCGCTTGAATTCAGTGAAGAACACAAATGACTCGGTTTATAGCCAGATGAAACAGCGCTGACAAATAGGTGAAACACTGTGTGCAACGATACGGTCAGAAGGCTTTTTAATCTACAAATCGCCATAATTTACCATAGATTTACTGTAGTAGTACTTACTGCACAGTGGTATTGTATCAGAAGTGTTGGTATATTTGTGTCAAATTTTATTATATTGTTAATGTAGACATGTATTAAATGTTTTGAATGAGGAGTAATGGAATGTAATTACAGTATTTTTTGGTGATTAAACTAAAGTGTTTATGCATTTATACTAATGCCTAGGAACCATATTACATTTTTTACATGGACGTGCTATATCTGTGGTTTTAACTGTTATTATCATGATCTATGGCTTATACTATGGAAGAGCAATGGTAATTAAAAAAAAAATAATAAAAAAGAATAATTAAATTTCATATAAAAATGAGGTTGCTACAATTTTTACAGATATTAGCCTACTGATTTTGATAATGAACATAAATCAACATCTGCATCCTAAACACTATCAAATATGTATTTCTAAGACCAAAATAAAAGTTATATTATTATTATTATTAATATTAACAGGTAACACAAACCTGTTTCTTGATTTTAAACAATAATACTCATTAAAACATGCAAAACTAAGAAAATATTTTTTTTCCATTAAGATATTTATTTTGTTGAGGAAAAATGACTGGAAAAAGTGTGAAGAATTCAAAAAATGTGAAGTGTTTGTCATGTTCTGACCATAAAGAATATTTTAAAGCCACATTTAGCTGTCTGGTTTTGACAACTTTCACATTGTAGCAAAAATCTGCCTTTAAAATTGAAACAATTTGACATTTATCGTGAAAATTATCAATATCGACTGATATGATTTTGGCCATATGGCCCAGCCCTACTCTGACATATAAAAAGTTTATATCACCATTTATGTTAAAGGGGTCATAAACTGCCTTTTCTATTTTCTGCTGTTCCCTGAGGTCCACGTATAATGTCATCAAAATGTTTACATCAAAAAAACAGTGATTTAAAAGTATTAGGCTGTTTTCTGTCCTGTTTTTAACTCCCCTCATCAGTAAACGCCCAATGCCAATGATTGGCTAACACTTGTGTATGTTTGACATCCTACATTACTCATAGACTTTAATTTAGGTCAAAAACGCATAATGTAATAACATACAAAGCAATAGTGACCACATAATAAAAACATATGCTTACATTTGTGTGGTGCGACATTACTGTTGGATCCAGTATAGTCAGCACAGCATCGTCTTTTAGTTTCAGTCTCTCTGAAAATCCTGCGTCGCATTGTGCCTTGTTTGTAAACGAATCTGTGGGGAAATGAAGTGAACAAAGGACCAAGTTCTTAATGACACAGTCCTTAACTTCATTAAAAATAAAGTTCATCCACTTTTTCCTAATGTTGGGATCAGAACGAAGGCAATGCAAATCCTGTGTTTTTCCTCAACTTGGCACTGTACAGAATCTTGCTGTCTTCAAAGCCATCTTTATCGTTTGGTTTCTGTGTAGACCTGCGTTTGCCTCTCTCGGTATTTACGCTACATCCGTGAATCGGTGGGCGGGGCTTAACAGGCGTTGATTATTCAGGGGGGGTGTTTAGCAACATTATTACATCATAGAGTGGCACATTCCACAACTTGTCGTTTAGGCACACCGGCTTCAATCTAAGCTGTTTTTTAGACTAACTTTTAAATTTTCTATTATTTTATGCATTTGTTCTTTCTGTATATGACATACATAACATTTTAGTGAGCGCCTAAGCACTAGGAAGCATGGAAATTGAAGCCGGATGGAAATTCATAGTGGCCCAAGTTTATCTTTTCAGCAAAGTAAATGGATGGATGGCTGAATGAATGTCCTTTACTGATCCCTAAAGGGAAATTCGGGAAGATGAGCTGTTGAATTCACTACATTCTTCTATTACCTCACCGCAGTGAGCTCTTCACCGCTCAGCCCTGTCAGCTCCCTTTACTAATTAGGCTACACAGACTGAGTCTCCATAGCTAACCTGCCTTGGGGCTAAAACTTTATATGACTAACCTCTGCTTCCACGCCATCTTTCACATGAATCCAAGCCATGGGTCGTCCCTTAAATCCGCCCGTATTCGGTGAATAATCGAACTCCCGTGTGACTGGGGCTAATGTACACAGTGGATGACCTTTGCCACTGTTAATGGTTTAATGTCTGGGTTTAGTTGCGGTGGATGTGCAGCAAGAAACATAATGAACTCCCCAGCATTATTAGCCGTGGCTGATTACTCAGCACAGCTGGATGGGGACATGATGGAAACGCAGCCTTGTTTTCCTCGCTCTCTCTTTTCGCTCTTGTTTTATGAGCTTCTGCCTAATGCCCCCAAAACACACTTACAGTCTCGTCTCCACGGTAGCTGAAGTCATTATTTGGATAAATGACATCACCTGTTGATTTTCTCCAGACCCTCGAAGGCTCATATCTCTTCTCCTGCTCCTTTCTTTTGTCTCCCGTACTCTTCTCCTTTCCCAAGCCGCAGGCCTGGTATTTTTAGGGCCGTGTGAAGGGGTGAAAGCATCGAGCACTTTTTCTCTCATCTCTCCATTTTAATCCCTGAGTGATGGCTGAAATGTGCGAGGCCCAGAAATGACTGTCTCTCCTCGCCTGCGGGCATGAGCCATCAGTCACCTCACTACAGACTAAAACAGCACGATTCCTCTCCAACCTGCCTACGGAGCACACGCGCGGCCCCCGGAGGTGTGTACGTGCGCGACTGTTGTGTAGTAGTGTATGCGGGCTGCATTATGCCAAAAATTAAGAGCACTTCCTTTGTGCCGCTCGCAAACCACCGCTGGGCTAAATGGCGCATTATGCGCCTTTCACTTTTTCACCCTGGCTTTTCACAATGACCATATTGGTTGTACTTACTCACCTCTTTGAGCCAAAAACGAACGCGCCCCTATCGCATCACGGAAACACGCGCGCGCGCGCGCACACACGCTCGTGTAATGCATAATGCATTGTGCTGTAGCCGTTTCAGCGTCGTCACCCCCCCCCTCCACACGCCCAGTCTGTTCCAGGCTATCAGACATGACAGTGCCAGCTGGGCTCCTGGCAGCAGCCGAGCAGGGAGGAGGAGAAAGAGAGAGAATCCAAGAGAGAAAGAGAGATGGAGACACAGCAGGACAATGTGAAGAAAGGATGCAGGGGGGGTGGGCGGTGGGAGGCGCGGTTTGCAGCGCTCCGGCGTCTGTTCCGTTCCCCGCTGATCTAAGACGTGTTGCAGAACCGTGCCGGTCGGATTTTTTTGGGACGGAAAGCCGCTCTGGGTTGAGCAGTGTTCAGTTTATATAAAGACAGCTGTCAGCACAGGAGTGTGTGCCACTTCCAAACACTCCACTCATCGCTGACTCACTCTGAGCAATTAACTGCTCCAGTTAACCTCGCTTCTGTTGATAGAGTAGAGAGAAGGAGAGAGAGAGAGAGAGAGCGAGAGAGAGAGGGAAAAACAGTATCTGAGTGTATCTGTTTGAGCAAATCACCATGTGTGTTCAAGAAAGTGTGAGAACTGAAGAAAGTCTGTGTGCGTGGCTGTCCATCTGTCTGGGAAGGTGTGCCTGTTTAAACCAGCATGTGAGCTTTAAAGCAGCATGTGTATGTGATCATGTCTGAGTTAGCTCAGACTGTTCAGAGACTTCGCAGCTTGTTTTTGTACGGCTGCGCTGGCGCTTGTATGCATAAATCTGTGCGTCCTGATATGCATGCTTTCCTATGCAAAAAGCAGTATGAGTAGGTTATGAGTAGTATTAATCAATCATTAGCTATATGACACACTGCACTTGCACTTGTGCAACTACTGGATGTTTTGCTATTCTATTATACACTGGTCGAGTAAATGTCAAAGGTCAATATGGCTGATGTAATGTGTCCCGAAATTTTTTTTATTCTACACACCTAAATATCTTCATGCCTAAGGAATGCATCAATGGTTAAGATGTTCTTTTTAATTTTATAGACTAAAATTTATTATTTCCACAAAAATGTGATCATACAGAACATGAACCTCATGACAGAACTGCTATTTATTTTCAAACAAGTTAAGTAAATTACTTGTTCGATATTAAAGGGACAAACCACTTAAAAATGACAGTTCTGTCATTATTTACTCAATACCATACCAATGCATTTTTTATTTTGCTGAAACAAAAGATGACATTTTAAAGAATGTTGGTAATCAAACTGTTTCATTTCCCATTGATCTACAATGTGTTTATTTATTTATTTTAATTTTTTTTGTCCAAACAATGGAAATCAATGGGAACTCAAATGTTTTAGTGACGTGAGGATAAGTAAATAAAAACAGAATTTTCAATTTTTGGTGGACTATCCCTTTAAGTTACCATATATACACTGCATTTAAAAGGTTTGGGATCAGTAACATTTTTAATGTTTTCTTAAAGAAATCTCATATGCTGAGCAAAGTTCCATTTATTTGATCAAAAATGCAGAAAAAAAGGTAATATTATGAAATATTATTGCAATTTAAAATAACTTTTTTTTTTTTATTTTAAAATATAATTTATTTCTGTATTGCAAAGCTGAATTTTCATCATACTCCAGGCTTCAGTGTTATATGATCCTTCAGAAATCATTCTAATAAGCTGATTTATTATCATTGTTGAGACTGTTGTGCTGCTTTATTTATTTATTTATTTTTGGAACCTGCAATATTTTTTCAGGATTCTTTTATGGATAAAAAGAACAACATTTATACAAAATAGAAATCTTTTCTAACATTTTTTTTAATCAATTTAACACATCCTTGCTGAATAAAAGTATTAATTTCTTTCAAACAAAGAAAGAAAGAAAAAATTTGCTGACCCCAAATTTTGAACGGCTGTGTATATTGTTACAAAAGATTTCTGTTTTAAATAAATGCTGTTCTTTTTAATGTTTTATTAATCAAAGAATCCTGAAAAAAGTATCACACGTTCCAAAAAAATATAATGCAGCTCAACTATTTCCAGCAATGATAATAAATCAGAATATTAGAATAATTTCTGAAGGATCATGTGACACTGAATACTGGAGTAATGATGCGGAAAATTCAGCTTTGCATCACAGGAATAAATTCTATTTTAATGTATAATCAAATAGAAAACCAGTATTTTAAATTGCAAAAATATTTCACAATATTACAGTTTTTTTCTGTATTTTTAATCAAATAAATGCAGTCTTGATGAGCAGAAAAGTCTTAAACAGAAAAACATAAAAAATCGTACTTATCCCACACTTTTGAACAGCAGCGTGTGTGTATATGTGTGTATGTATATATATATGGAGAGAATGATAGCAGTTAGAATAAGCAGAAATATGTTAAATTTGTAAACTTGAAGATTAAGATTAACTGGAAGATTAAGGTCATTTTTCTGCACTGTAGTGGATTTTCTATACTCTTATAAAGTACAATTATCAATATAATTTCCAGAATGTCTGCGTGTGTATTGCGTGTTGTTCTTTTTGCAGAAAGTCTTTGCAGTTTTTGATAAAGTAACTGCACAGATAACTTTTATATTGCTACTGATGTTAAAAAAAAAGTATATTTACTGCATTTAAACAACTTATGTTTACATCATATCTCATGCATTACTTTATGAAAAAATCTAGTTCACACACTAAAATGTGTGCATTAAATATGATGAAACTCAATGCAATTTTTTTTTCTTTTAATACATATTTTATGTAAATGTTTAACAGACAGTTAAAATTAATCATTTTTCTTTTATTTCATATGTCAGGCTTGGGTTAACTGTATGTATATTTCTCTGCCTCTGTGCACTTTAACCAGACGCCATTACAGAAAAACCATCACGCCCACCTCTGTCATCTGCTCCCTTCACCCGACACCCTTTTTCTTGACTCGGGATCGCCCTGAGGGTCGGCCGCCCGGTTTGCCTCGTCTCACAGGAAACTCCTAGAGCCTCTGCCTGGAAACATCTGAGACAGAGAACAGATGGCGCTGTGATTTCTGACAATTGTGAACATGTTTTCCCCCCAACTGTGTTTGTGTGTGTGTGTGTGTGTGTGTGTGTGTTTGTGCTCTTTTTGCTATCTAGACCTCCGCTCCTGTAGACTATACACCCTTGGGTGTGTATTTGCATGAATGAGAGAGTGAGAAAGAAAGGGAGAATTGAGGAAATATGTATGTTTATGTTCTTTTCAGGCCTACTTGCTGCTGTGGGTCTGACCCAGGGATCATCATGGATTAAATGCACTGGGAAACGCGCCACAGGTCCGTCACTCAACACACTCGGATTCAAACGAGTACAATGGGGTGTTGACAGATCTTCTCTTTTAACGCTGATCTCAGAGCGGTACTCCAGAATCCCTTATTATGATGAGAATTTGAATGTAGATGAGAGAGGCTGCTCTCAAACCAGCATATATAGGAGACTAAGCGTGAAACAGCACCGGCGGGGCCCGCGGGTCAGGGATGATGATGAACTGACGGAGCGCATGGAGGTGCTGAACCCTACTGTTTGTCCTGAAATGGCTCCAACATATAAAAGGCCCTGCAGTAAAGGTGTGTATATGTGTGTGTGTGTGAGCTTCACTGTCTACAGGCTCGTACGGAAAGTAAATCAGGGGCCTATTGTACCGTAAATGTCACTCGCCCTGCCTCTCGTCTCCTGTCGCTGGCAGAGCGTTTTGCGGGTTATGAGACTGGATGGACACCAATACTCTGCCTTAAAGGTGTCCAGAAGATGCTGGAAGAGACTCGTGTGCAAGATGAACTGTGAATTTTCGTCTCTGTGTGTTTTATAAGACAGCATCCATAAGGAAAGGCAATTAAGCTGAATGGTTAAAGTCTGTTATTTCTGTATATTGTCTCTGGCACTGTAGAGACGTCCAACATATTGGAAGCAGTTGTGCCATTTAAAGGGGCATATAATGTGGTAAATAGCAGAGTAAACTAGATTTTTACATTCTGAAGAAACTGTGAGTGGTTTTTGCGTATATAAACTGCCACAATGCTAGGGTATTGATTTCTGGTTGTTACGGTGCTTTAAGTGATTTTTAACATGTTGCTATTAAGGCACAATACTGGCACCATATTGATTATCTGCCAATATTAGAGTTTTTTTAATATAATTTTAGAGAATATTAAAGGGTTTTTATATTAATTGGCATCAGCTAGTATTCAATATTTAATAAGCCATGCACATTTCCTCTAGTTTTACTTTCAGATTACCTTTGCCATCATGTAATGCTTACTTTAAAAGTACTATCTTTAAAAACATTACTGATTTAATAACACTGTAAAATGTAATCTTTCACAAATCTAAAAATGAATACAGCTGCTGATTACCAGGGTTCAAGCTCTTAAGGCATTTAAGCACACAAGGAAAAAGACATTGTTAACCCTACTGTAAGTCAGTGATTAAAAATAGCATTTTTGGCAAGTACAGGTAATTTACCATAGAAATATAATGATTTTTATCATTTATGACTGTTGTAGCACCACGTATGGTCGAATTTCCATTAAATGTTGCATGCTTGTTTAGAATCATCTATCGCATATGCTCAACCAGTTTCATGAGGATTGGAGTTTTCCTTTAGGCTTTTGGGTAAATTTGGACAGGCCCCATTTCTAAATGACCCCATCATAGCCTCCCAAAGGGTAAATTAATTTTTTTTTTCTTTTTTGATAATTATTGACTTAGAGAGTCCAGAGAACTGAGATTGAGAAGTTCTATTGTATGATAGGAATATTAGCACAACGTACAATTACTTACGACCTTGAAAAATGTGATATCACCCCCTAGTGGCCGATATCTTTCAAATTTCTCTCAACGCTTTGGGGACGCGAGTCAAACAGGCTTGCTGAGTTTTGTTCGGATTGGTCTCCGTTAACCTTGTCTAACAGGTGCTCAAACTTCATGGGCCAATGGCGGCCATGTTTTTTGAGATACGAAAATGTCCTTATAGACACTTGTGACACTTGTGGCACTTTGGACCAAGACCATGCACATCCATTTTCATGTTGAAAGGACAAATGTTTGTGCAGTTATAGCCATTTTTATGTTTTTTCCCTTTAATAACTCCACCAAGTGGCCAAGCTCTGCGATTTTATTCCTGTGACCTTAGGTTGAGCTCTTACATAAGTGTTCTAAGTTTGGCGGAGATATCTCATTCCATTAAGGAGTTATAGGCATTTTACTAAAAGTGTCCACGCCCCTTTCTAACGTTTTGGCGTCCCTTTGTGATGGTGAGTTGAAAGTTCAGCATTTTTTTTTTTTGATAATTATTGATAATCACTCTCCTGAGAATCTTTCTACACAGGTTTGGTTCTGATCGGGCGAAAAACCTAGGACTAGTTTGCAAAAGTAGGTTTTTTAAAAAATGCAAAATACCCAAAATTTCACCAGGCTCACGATCACATCTGAGGCATGTGTTTTGTCTGCCATGAGCCAATAATTTCAACAACATTAGACACTTGAGCCTGCGACAGACGGTTTAGGAGTTATGAGCGATTTCGAAATTGCTGATCCGTGACCATTCTAAAAATTACAACAGGGTTTCAGTGCTATGTGGTTGAACCCCTAAATATACATTTTTCCTACTGTACATTAAAAAGTTGATGATGCCTAAATTTAGAAGTGGCATTTAATTTAAAAAAAAAAAAATTCTTTTAAATAAATATAAAAAAAAAATTCTAAATTTTAAGTTGTTTTATTATATGTAATATAAAGTTTTAAAACTATTTTTGATTTATAAGTGTAACAATATTACAATATTATATAGAAATATTAAAATTTCTCTGCTACCAGACATTTATTGCTTATTGGCTATAACATAAAAATAATTACTGGCTTAAATAAATAATAATTACAGTAAATAATTACTGGTATCTGCCAAGATTTTTATATTGGTGTATCTCTAGTTACTGAGTTTGCTAGAGTGTTCTGTGTGACTTTTGTTCCAAGTCAAAACTGTCTATGATGTTCAGGTCACTTCTTAAGTGAACATTTTAATTTCTCCATCATGCTTCCGAATATTAATTCATATCGTCTTAGATAAAGATAAATAAATCTTTATAAATAAGCCATACATTTCCCTTTCAGCCCTGAGGCCAAACATTTAACCTATAAACCTACTGGAAGGCAAATGTGGAAAATCTGTGTACGTGGATGACCTGATAAGTAGAAATAAGATCATGCAATGACATTTGATATGTGAGATCATTAACGGAGCATTAGTACAACCATAGAAGTGGAATGAACATTAACGGTATGAAGGTGCATATAGGAGGTCAAAGGCTGGATATACGAGTAGCAAAGGGAAGGGTAAAGGTGAGACCCCTGGAAGATGCAAATCCCCAACAGGGTGTCCACGGATGTCTGCAGTTTCCCGAGGGACTCGTTTAGGTGCGAAGCAGCCACGGGCAGATGGATCACCTGGGCCGGTGTGTCCGTGAAACCCTCTCATTATAGGCTCGGCTGACTGTGATAACCTGATCGGTTTAACAGTTTCTCTTATAACGGCTGAGGTTTTGATTTGGAAGCAGGGAGGGGGGTGATTCTAGACCAGTATGAAAGGGCAACTAATTACAGGCTCCAATGACTGTGATGTTCTGCGAAGGTCCTTAAGGCAGCAGCTCCCAGAGAGATGGTTAAGACATATCCAGTTACACCAATAAGCCCTATCCTCCACATAAAGCAAGCAGCCATGACCAGTCACACATTAGTCATCATTACTGTGAGTGCACGTGTGTGAAGGAGGGGCGTATTTCCAGTCAGCATGCTGGCAGTATGTGCACTTCGGGGGTGAATGCACTAGATGTGATGCGTGAGGCCTCTGACAGCTTTAGATTCAAAAAGCATATGCACAGCATGTATGTCTAATTACCCATCACAGCATACGAGTGCAAGCTACAGTAGAGTGTGTGTGTGTGACAGCCATTGTACGTGTGCTTGTGTATTCACCAGCGTGTGCTTTGTAGACGACTATCTGAGAGTGTGATGTGGATTAGAGGAGTAATTGGCAGAGTCTATGTACTGTCATGTCCCGGCAGGCTGTTTAGTATTGCGGCGTGTTTGCCGTGATCTGAGAGTCTGTCTTCAGGCCTGATCCTCCTTTTCCACCCTCTCTGACTATGTGAACATCAGTTGATTCTGTCTCCTAGTGCTATCTGCTCATTGATCAATTTGCAGTTCAACTTGCCTAATCTTAAACTTTGCCTTTTAAAAAAAAGAAAATGAAGCTTTCTGTGAGGATTTTGGAGAACATCACAGCTGAAATCCAAAACTGGGATCTCAAAATGTAAATCACAACGAAGAGGAGTGTGTTTAATGCTTTTGCAGGCGGATACATGACATGCTATTATGGGACAAGTCGACCTTATGTTTGGCCGTGGCGGTGTAGATCGCGGGCGCCCCCTTTCGGTCGCCATTGCAACTGCGGGCTTTCCTAGAGGTACACAGATGAGGGAAACAACCAGTTGCGTTGAAAACTATAAGAGAGTTTAAATAACAGGCGTATAGTGATTTGTCAGGTCAAACGATGCGTTTGTCACTTTTTCCTTTAGTGTTATAACACTGATAGAGGACAAAAAAGCTTCACTGTTTAGGTATCGTAATGAGGTGAATGGAATGTGCGAGATTTCTGGAAAGAGGAAAAATACCCGGATTGAGCCCAGCGAGAATGCATTTCGGCTGGAGGAAAAGTGAGCAAACTGTGAAAAGACCCTCCTCCGCCACGTCTGAACTTGCCCTGTCAGTTCCTTTCAGCTCAAAACCCGCAGAAGAAGCCGGAGGAAAGAAGGAAGCTTTAATTAATTAACGGTACAAGCAAACAAGGAACTTTTTCACTTTGTTTTTTGCCCCTCAGTTCTTCGAGCAGACGGAACAGCTGCGCTCGCTCAGCAAGCGCAAAAATCAACATCTACTGTTCCGCCTCTATAATATCCTCCAACGTCTGCTGTTATTTAAGGGGGTTTGTTTATTCTGTCTTTTCTGTGATCTCTCGGATATAAAGCGAAATTTCCGGAGGACGCTCTTCGGTTTACGGTTTAGATTTAAGAGGATTGTAACGTTTATTTTAGTGATGTATAGGCCGTGAAGATGCCTGGTCACTATTTAATACCCTGTCAGCAGCGCAACTGAATGGAAAATGAATTTGATGTCGGGATTAGAGTGTCAGAAGATGGAGCTTTATAAAAAATTGCCATGGTAACCATTTTTTATCGCCAAAATATCATATCTACTACTGTAAAATTTAAATTAAATCTCATTCAGTGTTATCTGTCATTGTTTAATTTCTTTTCTGACGGGAACATCACAATTTTATCATAGTTATGGTATTTTGAAATAAACTCTGGTTACCACAGCCATTTTTGTAAAGGCAGCTGAGAATTATTTATTTTTTTCCTTTACAATATTGTTCTGTGTGATAGATTGTGGCTTGGACTCCGAGGCCTTTTGCTGAGCTTCCGGAAGCATATAGAAGCAAGGCACTGCTAATGTAAAATTGATATAGATAGGTAAACAGTGCTTGAATGTAGGCCAATAATATAATTAAATACAATAAATTAAAAACAAACCATTTTGGAGACTCTCCAAGAGGCTGGTGTCCTGAGGCCTCACAGGACCATAATCCATCCTCAGAGTACAGTACTTAAACATAAATTAGTATTTGTAAAGATAGATGCGGTAAAGATGTGTACTAGGATGGGACTGTTTTTAACCATCTAAAATCTAAAAAGAGTTGTAAAAAAGTGGGTGTTGCATATCAGAATTAGAAGTGCTTATAATTTTTTTTGACTCTACTAAAGCATAAGATGTTTGTAGATATTTAGAAAACATGGCAAGTTCACATATTTGTTTCTCTGAAATGATGCAGCCATTTATTCTACGTTGAAATGTGTGTTCAATGTTGTAATGTCTGTTTTTGTTATGGTCTGTGTGATTCCACCCACTGCCAATTTACCCAATATAATTTTGATACATCAGGTTGCCAGTTAGCAGAAAAACTCAGCGCTGGAAGCCAGCAAACAAACTGGGATGAAAGATCACAGATTCTACCCCACCTAAAAAGCCCTGGCTCACCAACTCACCAGCTTAAGCCCGAAGTATACTTCGGTTTTGTATGTGTATACTAGCGTATATGTACAGTCGAATGCATAGCCTTTCAAAGTGTACTCCATTTGATGTTGTGCATGAATGCGTCTCTTTAGTTTTGTTTTCTACTTTGAAACAATGGCCCAGGACAGTGTTGCCACCCTGTGAAAAAACAGATTACTGTAAAATAACTTCAGTGCGCATGTGTGACGTGCGCGTACATAGTATGAAAAATCGGGTAGTGCACGTACAGTACACGCATACAATTATGATGACGAAATTCGTGTCACGTGCACTGTACGCTGTCCCTCGTGTACGCGTAAAAAGTGAAGTATACTTTGGACTTTAAAGTGCAAGGCTTTCATTATGCCATTCATTATCAGTTGCGTTCGTTTTGTTTTCATGTCTTCAATCTGGCAACCTTCATGAGCATCGAGTATGAGGAGGAGGGGCCGGGTGAAACAACGCTCTTAGTCAATATTTTGAATTTGGACTGCAGAACTCATTTCAACCTTTGGCTGTCCATTTTACGCACAACACCTTTTTAGTATTTGGAAAAATAAAAGTGTTTGACATCAGTCGGAAAAAAAAGTCATTTCAGAGGTAAAGCAAAAAGGCATTTTATTCTTTTGAATTTGGTGCACCAGTTAATTATCCCCAGTATAAACAGGAATATGTGGTGTAAAATAATGAGATCAGTTTAACTTTCATGTTGGCTCTAGCAATGTAATATACTTAGCATTCGTGGAATGATATTTTTAATATTTCTCGTTCTTTCTTTTCCAGTCCTGCAATGGTGCCCATCTCTCCTGTTCCTCTCCTGTTTCTACTAGTGTTGGCTCTGCAGAGCATCTGGTCATCTGCTTCACAGGAACCGAAAGTTCAAAGCTCGCCTCAGCCAGAAATCTCCAGATTACATCACCCCACCTGGAGCCTGGGGCTGCAGCTGTATAGGTCGCTCCGCATCAGCGGTTCCCAGACCAACACCTTCATCTCCCCGCTTGTGTTGGCCAACTCCCTGCTAGCTCTAGAGGGTGGAGCCAAAGGATCCACTGCAGGCCAGTTTCATGATCTCCTGAGGATCACAAAAAACGATAAGGCCGTAGGAGAAGCTTTAACCAAGGCATTGAAATCTGTGCGTGAAGCTAATGGAACCAGTTATACATTGCGCAGTTCCTCTGCACTGTTTTCCAAACAAGCCCCTAAGCTGGAGAAGAGTTTTCTGGAGAAGCTCCAGACCCACTTCGGGGTGCAGCATGTGGCCCTGGAGGATGCACAGAAACAGACTGACATGGAGAAGCTCCAGTCCTGGGCTAAAAGTGGGATGGATGGAGAAGACACAGTAGATCTGGAACTGGCACTGGAGACCAAACCTGGAGCCATGATCCTTGCCAATGCACTGAACTTTAAAGGTGAGAAGAAAGAATAAGTTGGAAACTAGTTTAGCTGGCTTAATAATGCTAGAACACAATTATATTCTAATACGATATTGTGTTGAGTTACATAATGAGGTTAAGGAAAGTTATTTTAATCACCGAGTGCGAATAACATATAACAGGCCGTGGCGTATCACAAAGGCAGACTAAAAAGCTTCTGTGAATAACATGCTTTAGGAACAGGCATTATACCCAGTTAAAGTGAAGGTGTGGCTTGTCTACTGTACTTAGGGGATCAGGATAGTTGTGTCTAATCTTGAAGCTTTATGGTCCATTATGTGTTTGGACTTTAGCCAGACGGCATTGCAAAATTCATAGTCTCATCCTTCGCTGATGCACTGTAAAACCTGATGCACTGCCTTTACTTAAATGGCTTGTGGGAAGTGAATGCTATTATTTTCTATAATTTAAGTTCTTAGTGATGTTTTGTTCGTGAACTAATCAGTGTTTTTGAATGACTTGTAGACATGAAAGATTTGTAGACACGCAAATTGTAAAGATAGATTATGTTAGTGGATAAAATCCAGTTCTGTAATTAGATTGCCAGATCGACGTTCCAAGAGCGCTGATGTAAATTCCAACAGCACTGCGATTTCAATCATGAATTCAAGTGGGATTAGAATCATTGATTCAACTGATTTGTTTCATTCAGGAATGAAACAAGTGACTGCTCGTATGGCTGTGTTCCACTTCACTTTTAGACACACACTTCCAAACTTCCCTAAGCACTTCCCCTCGGGGGAATCCCCGCTGCCGTTTTGAAGTGTGTTCTACTTTGTGAAGTGGATGAGGGAAGTTTATATGGGCAGATCCTTGACCCCTCGATTTTGACCGAGGAAGTGAGTCTATTTCATATGTACACTTCAGGCGGCTCCATAAACCACAATGCAACAATGCAAATTGAGATATTTTTGAACGACCTTTGTTCAACACAAATTGAGATATTCTTGATGAAATACGAGAGCTTTCTGACTTTCCATAGACAGCAACACAAGTGACATGTTCAAGGCCCAGAAATCGTCCTTGTGACATCAGTGATTCAACCTTAACTGAACCACCAATGGTGCGAGGACCCTATTGGAATTGCGCAGTTTCTTCTTTATCTTCTCCAAAATGAATCACATTTTTGAGGGCCTAAACATCCTCGAAAACTCATGAAACTTTGCGCACACACTAAAAGTGGTGAAAATTTACATCTGCTATGGGTTTTAGGAGTGGGTGTGGTAAAAATGGCTCGATAGCGCCACCTATAATATTTCAACGAAGTGCCCCTCGAGCTGTTTCACATACATGTAGGAAATTTGGAAGACACGTGTAACACCATTACCTACAAAAAAGTCCCCCGGTACAAAGTTCGAAACTCAACAGGAAGTCTGTTATTTTGAATTTTCTCAGCAAGTTTTGTGCCATTTTTGCCATTTTCAGGCATTGTATTTAAACCAACACCTCCTACAGATTTAAAAAGATCAATGTCAAAGTTGGTCAGTGTATTCTAAAGCCCTTTGTGATGTTAAATTGCAAAGATCTTGAGTTTTCGTTGAAGGGCGTGTCCATGGCAGCTTGACAAATTTCGATGTTTCGCAGTGAAAGAGGAAGTTGTTATAATTCAGGCATACAATGTCTGATCTGCACCAAAATTCACATGTTAAGAGTCCTGTCCTGAACACACGCCCATGCCCATATTCAATTATAGTCATAGTCCCACCTGCTGGAAACAGAAAGTGGCATGCTGTATGCTCTAACAAACTCCTCATAGAGATTTAATGACATCAATATTATATTTGGTCAGTCTACTGTAAAGGCTTTTGTAATGTTACACTGCGAAGATCTGGAGTTTTCGTTAAAGGGCGTGTCTGTGGCATCCTGACAAAATTCAATGTCTCAATATGTAAAAGGAAGTTGTTATAACTCAGCCATACAATGTCCAATCTGCTGCAAACTATACCTGGCCTGAACACATCTAAAGACCAATATTCAGTTATTATCATAGCGCCACCTGCTGGAAACAGGAAATGACTTGTTTTACACTAACTGAAACATGCAATGTCCAATCTGCACTAGACTTCACATGTTTGGTAAGAGTCCTGGCCTGAAGACATCTAAAAGCCAATATTCAGTTATAATCATAACTGGCAGCAGGAGGATTGGCACATATAAATGATTTTGACGTGTTCCTCCCATATTTAGCATTTTAAATCCATATTGCCCACCGTTTGCTGCTTTCTTAAAGCCACGCCGGGTGGTGAGCCCGGGTGGGAGGGCCCTTTTAACGCTGCTTGCAGCTTTAATTTAATTTGTATTCTGAAGATAAACAAAGGTCTTAGATGTTCACAATGACATGAGGGTGAGTAATTAATGACAGAAGTGTACTTTTTGAGTGAACTAACCCTTTAAACATTTTAAAAACGCAAACAAAACAGTTCCAGTTCATTGCCAATTCCAAGGTCACTGGTGAGTTAAAACAGTTTTACACTCACAGATATCACCTCTTATCAAAAAAAAGGCAAGAAGTGATATTTGAGCCAAACAGGATCAGACAAGAGTGGTCATAGCACCGCTGGGCTTCCGCTCTCTTGCGTGCTAGAGAATTAGCTAGTACAGATTGTGCTGCTGCTTGATAAATGGACTATAAGCAGTTGCACGACTGATGCTGAAGGTGAAAATTTGCTTGGAGGATAAGGAATCACACTTTAGGGGGTGTGCAAAACATACATGTGACTATAGTGATTTATGTTTGTGTAGCAAATGCACCTGTGAAGTGCATGTTTTCTTATGTATTTGTTTACTGTATATACAGTACACACCTGTTTGTGTTCATGCTGGGAAGTCTGATTTATTTCAGTGAATTTATGTTTAGTAAACAAATTGGTTGGAATAAATGATTCATTATTTCAATACAGTTTTCATCACAGTTTCCAAACCACTCATGAATCAAAGCGTTGGTTCAAAAGAATGATTCTTTATAAATCAGACTTCAGTGGTTTATTCATTCTCCTTCACACCCAGCCTGCAAGGTTGATGACAAACCATCACCAGTATATCAGGAGAGCCTATGTATCTTCCCGGGAGAAGAGGTGTGTCATTTTAAATAATTTAGTAATGATCGTCTGCATCTCCTGCCCTCCAGTGAGTGGCTATATTCTTCATACAGTACTCTTCTGCTGACTGCATACGGTGCAGTATATAGTCCATACTGCCTGCCATTTAAGAAAATATATGAATCTGTATGCAACAGTGAACAGTAGTATACTGCATTATTGTTACATGACAATCACTTTGCAGTTCTGTGAATTGCATCGTCTTGTCACCTCTGAAATAAATATGGTTATTCAAATCCACGCGTGCAGAAAATTAGCATAATATGCACAGAACATGTCTTTTCTTGGTCCTTATATTTGCTTGTATGCATTTTTATGCAAAGCAACTTATAGTGCATTTAAAGTATGCATTTTTATCAGTTCAAGCATTCCCCATGGGAAACGAATTCATGACCTTGGTGCTAGCACCATTCTCTATCATTTAAGTTACAGGAATTTTTGCGAGATAGCTTTAAGTTTGTGTCAGTCATATGAGCACCATGGTTCAGTGTGTTAAAGCTTGCATAGTAACTATTATGCCAAGGCTCTGATTTACAATTTTTAACCCTGAACCCGTGTACAGACGTTTTAAACTGAAAGGAAAAATTTTGACATGCTCAAGAGGGTAGTTTTCTTGTCTTATTATTATTGAGCTCTAATAGTAATATTGTTTTTGCACAAAAGCTGTGCGGTACATGCAGTACTGTGTTTAGTCAAATCAGAGACAGTTCAACAATACTTAAGTTTCTTGTCATTTCCAAGAAGAGATGTTAAATATGCTTGAAGGGTTTAGAATGAGTTTTTTAACATGCCGGTGCTATATGCTGTTCTACTTCACCGGAGTTCTGTCTTTCTCTCTCTCTCTCTCTCTCTCTCTCTCTCTCTCTCTCTCTCTCTTTTTGTGCATTGTCTCACCCACATGCTGGAGTCTTGTTCTACTCATCGATTTCTTTGTCTGAGTAATACTGGCAGGTGCTTTGATCCTATTTTAAACACAGAGCGATGGGAATGGAGCGGTAGGAGGAGAGCTTCTCTCTACTACCAAACGCAACAGGAAATCAAGTTTGGATTGATTTTAGGTTGATAAGCAATCTAATTAATTTCTTTTGTTTTATGTTTTGACTTAATTACATTTTTTTTTTTTTCCCGTTCGCAAGCAAGAAGCGCGAGTTGGTGGAAGTTCATTAATTCAGCCGATGAAATATACAAATTAGATCAGACAATAGATTGGGCCCTGTGAATGAGATTATGAAAATTGAATTCAAAGTTTGGATTTATAATTTAAAGGCAGTCAGTAGTCGCACCGCTTCAGGGTTCTATAGTAATTCATTTAATCACCAGTGTAATATTAACTTTGTCCGAAGCTTTTTCATCGCCCCTCTGATGGCTCGTTTGTGGACTTTTGCTCTTGGTGTTAATCTGAGAGCCTCTTTCTCTGTTCTCCTGAAATCCGTTCAATCATCCATGTGCCTGCTTCAGATTTTTTGAGCCAAGTGGATTTGGATTGCGACTTTCAAAAAAATGAATGATTAGAATTTTAAGGAGTAAGTTACAAATATTTTATAGGAAAATTTGCACCTTCTGGAGATCATTTGCTTTAAATAGTTAAAAAAACAAACGTCCTCTCACTTTCAGCTGCTTTTATTTCCATATGTGACCCTGGACCACAAAACCAGCCATAAGACGCATAATGCATTGAATGGGTGAAAATGATTTTTCTTTTATGCCAGAAATCATTAGGATATTAAGTAAAGCTCATAAGATGTTTTGTAAATTTCCTACTGTAAATATATCAAAACTTAATTTTTGATTTGTAAATATGCATTGCTAAGAACTTCATTTAGACAACTTTAAAGGCAATTTTCTCAGTATTTAGATTTTTTTTTTTTTGCACCCTCAGATTCCAGATTTTCAAAGTTGTATCTCAGCCATATATTGTCTCAACAAACCATACGTCAATGGAAAGCTCATTTATTCAGCTTTCAGGTGATGTATAAATCTAAATTTCAAAAAATTGACCCTTATAACTGGTTTTGTGGTCCATGGTCACATATATCAAAAGTCACAGTTGAGTATGAACAGTCACTTCTTGCTCTTTCACCAAGGCACTTGCAAGTTCTTGAACATGTCTGAGGGGACACATGCTTACATGTGGTTTTCCACTCCAAGGACGATCAGCTGTCCTTCCTGTCTCCCTGCCCAGTGTTCGGTGTCTTACATTACAGACATCGCAGTTCATTGTTGTGGCCGCATCTGCAGTCCTTGTGCCTCCCTGCAGCAGGACAATGACATGTTCACGCAGGTGAGCAAGAAACCTGACTGTCTTTTTTGTGGTGTTTTTCAGAGTGAGTACAAAGGTCTCTTTAATGTCCTGAGTTATTATAACTGTGGCCTTAATTGCCTACAGCCTGTAAGCTGTTCCACAGGTCCAGGTGCAATAATTGTTGCACAGAAGTATCAGAAATATTTAAACCCTTTCCAATAAAAGTCTGTAAAGCTTATTTTTATTTTATCTTTAAAAACAGTATTCTGAAAAGGGACGTTACGTTTTTGATGATATTCCCACCTGGAATGACTGGCAGGATTGGCTACAGTTCTCTGGTGCATGTACAATTCATAATTCCAGGTACACTGAAACAAATAGCCAGGCACCATGGAGAACTGGATTGGAGCTCATAGCAGGGGGCAAATGGAGAGCCACAGGTGTGGAGTGAAGGCAAGACAGAGGTGAAAGATAAAGAGATTTTTGGGGAAATGGTCAAAGGCTTTAAAAGGACAGAGACAGGGGGGAAGAAAAGGGGTACTGTAGGCCGATTCCTGGTGTGTTGTGGTGGCAGACACCACACTAGCTCAATACCACAGCCTGTACAACTCTGTACAGCAAAACCCCAAAAAACAAGCACGCACACTTCACCCCGAACAGCAGCCCTGCTCCGAGCACCAAAGGATCCGGCGAGAGAAGATGAAAGAGCTTTAATTCAGAGCGTTTTAGCTTTATTGTTTGTGGCTCGGTTATTACTGAAAATGGGCATGAGAGAGCCTTCAAGATGCAAAACCACACAATAGCTGCATTGTCTTTACGCTCTGTAATTAATGAAGAAGGTATGAGTGTCTCTCTCTTGCGAATGCTCGTTGGGTCATTCTGTTTCTCTCTTTCAGTCACAGAATCTCCCAGGATGTTTTCTTTCTTTTGATTGCCAGCCAAGACCGCAGTGACAAGAATCCTTGTGTGGCATTTCAGAAACTCGCATGGCAGAATTCCCCTTTTAATGCTCGCAGTTCCAAGAGCTTTGCCACCCCATAATAACTGACAGATACCATGCCATGTGTTTTGAACTTTAGGCTGATCAAATTTCATCCCCCTGTATAATTATTGAAATCCAACTGCTCTGGCTCTTGGCTTGCGTTCACAAGCTTAAAGGGAACTGCTAGCATACCATTGAGGCGCATGCAAAGCTTGGCACGGGGCCGAACCGAGAGGTTTGCTTTGCCTACACAGGATCAGGTGTTTCTCATAATAAATGACAGTAGAGCGACTCGTCTCGGGTTTGTGAAATGAGACCCTTTTCTTTAAAGAGGAATTCTACCCTAGTTTCTGTCTCTTTGTTTTGTTTATTTTCTGGTTTTGTTAATGGTATTCCTAATTATACGTAAGGAATATGTTTTGAATTCCTCAGGAGGAGGATGTTTAATGCTGAAAGCGGTGGTTTTGGGACCAGGAGTGTTTAAAGGTGATTATGGAAATTTCATCTTGGGTGGCACATTCCTTGTTAAGGCACAGTAAAACTGAGGCCTGGATAAACTGCAGCTATAAATACAGTCGTGCGATCAGGTGACTTTGATGAGAAAGTAAAAAAGTAGCACTAAATTAAAAAAAGGGGAAATCCTTCTAATACTGTCAAAATATTCAACAACCCTAAAAAAGATATTTTGAACATATGAGCCACATTTAAAGAAATATGTTTGTCATTGCATCTGATGACAAAATATAAATCAAGTGGCATTCATTTAAATTATTCCTGTGATAACAAAGCTGAATTTTCAGTCGCTATTACTTCAGTCTGCAGTGCCACATGATCCTTCAGAAATCATTGTAATATGCTAATTTGGCGTTCAAGAAACATGTTATCAGTGTTGAAAACAGCAATAGCACTGTGGTACGTTTACTTTTTCAGGATTCTTTAAAAATTGCTTTTAGTGTCCATGTTTGCAGTTAATGTGACAAGCTACACCAGTAGTGGCTCAGCTAGGACACCTGTGTGACACATTTTTAGTGAATGCATTCACTAAAAATGTCCTTGGGACCCATCGTTTTAAAACAATTGGCTCTGGATATTCAGAAGTTTCTGGGTAAAAACCATACATTTTGCTGGTGACACTTTAATATTTTGTATCTGATGCAATTGTATTTAGGCATTTTAAAGTGCTCCTATTAGGGATTATGAAAGGTTCATATTTTGGTTTTGGGAGTCCCCAGTAACAGGTTGACATGCATGCAAGGTCATGCAAGGTCTGTGATGATTGGTCCGATGAAGACACCCAAACAGCCATGGTATATGCGTTAGCCCAACGCAGAAACGTATTGATAAAGCACTGGAGTTTGTACACCAACATATTGCTCTATTCTTTATCATAACTCCAAGTAAAAACAATGACAAACATCCACTATTCATCGACACATTTTTTAGACAATTGCGAGCGAACAGATATTGCTGTTAGCCGGTTAGCCAGAGACCTACAAGCTGCACAGAGTGAACACAACACACACAACTAAATATATATTTTGCATGCTACAGAGTACATGAGGGCAACAGTTTTTAAAGGATTATTTCGCTTTCAGAATAAAAATGTCCTGATAATTTACCCCCATGACATCCAAGATATTCATGTCTTTCTTTCTTCAGTCGTAAAAAAAAAAAAATTTTTTCAGGAAAACATTCCAGGATTTTTCTCCGTATGGTGGACTTCAGTGGTGCTCAATGGATTGAAGGTTAAAAATGCAGTTTCAATGCAGCTTCAAAGAGCTCTAAACGATCCCAGCCGAGGAATAAGGGTCTTATCTAGCGAAACAATCGTCATTTTCTTAAAAAAATTAATATTTATACATTTTTTTAACCACAAATGCTAGTCTTGTCTAGCTCTGCAATGTGCATGCGTACTCTGCACTCCGTTTCAAAACAGTTAGGGTATGTCGAAAAACTCCCATCTTATTTTCTCCTCCAACTTCAAAATCGTCCTAGGACGATTTTGAAGTTGGAAGAGAAAATAAGATGGGAGTTTTTCGACATACACTAACGGATTTACCCTAGTGGGTGGGCAGTATGCTAATGTTTCATGTTGACGTCAACTTGAAACAGCTTAAGATTCATTTTAAAAACGAATCGTTTACATGACTCAGGATGTTTGCATTCACTTAGAGCTGTGTTACACACTGCTTGAAAGGTAATTTTTAAAAATTCATAACAGAGGCACTTTAAGCATCCAAATAAATTTTGGGGCCAGTGTTGGTCCAAATAACATGTGGCAAGGTTCGAATTGAGCTGCAGAGGCCGTTGACTGCCTTATGTGTTATGTATGTCTCCTCTTGAACAGCAATATAGTGCTTCTGGTGCTGCAAAATACAATAACACGGCCTGGCTTAACCCGTATTGTCTTGCAATCATCCTTAGTATTTGATTTTACTTCATACTGCTTTTTTCACTATTTCTTACTCTCTCATTCTTTATCTTTCCCTTGACTAATCCAATAAGGTGAAAAGACTGTGGAAAAGAACATGTGACTGTAATACTGCTAATAGTCTCTTTATCGAATCTCATCTTTGTCAGTGAATTTAATGGGTGTAATGGGCTGTAATAATATGTCCTATGCCTCTGCCTCCCCTGCACCCGTCCTCTTGCCTTTTCTTTCTTTTATCATTGAATCTTTTTCTAGCATGGCTTCTGTGATATTCCTTTGTATGATTTGACTCATCAAAGCCTCAATGTACAGTATGTCAGATTCAAACAGTTTGGCTATAAGATGATTGTACTTGATGTTTGTGTCAGAATGTTAAAATGCTTGTTTGTGCAAGTCCAGGTCATGTACATCTATTCGCTATGTTTTATGTGGATTTTTGTGTTTGTAGGATTTTGGGATCGAGGCTTTTATCATGAAAACCAAGACTTGCGCAGCTTCTTGGGTACCAAATATACTAAAGTTCCCATGATGCACCGATCAGGTAAGTTCCACCAGTCATTTATGAGTGAAATACACCACAAAGACATCCAAACAACCAAATATTTGTTTTCCCAGGTGTATACCGTCACTATGAGGACATGGAGAACATGGTACAGGTGTTAGAACTGGGTCTTTGGGAAGGGAAGGCCAGCATGGTGTTGCTTTTGCCCTTCCATGTGGAGAATTTGGCTCGGCTGGACCGTCTGCTGACCCTGGATCGGGTGGAGAAGTGGTTGGGGAAACTGAACTCCACAAGTATGGCATTATCCCTCCCTAGAACCAAGATAAGCAGCACGGTCAATCTACAGGTAATAATCTAAATATTGTACATATCACTTCCTACATGGCTGTTATGAGAGTGTGAAATACAATTTCAAAACATTACGCTATAGATAAATATTCTTAACATACAATGTAGATAAGACTCATTTAGAAAGCTAATGGAAGATATTCAGATATGACATTAGCATAATGAGACGAAGCATAGGTCATAGATTATTCTCATTCAGTGGGAAAGCTATTTTCCTTTTAATGGAAATTGTGTTTGCACTGAAATTGCAGTCAGGCTTTGGAATGCGGTTTTATGTGTCTTAGGACACTGAGCTATGGTCTTTATTCTTTAAAACATTCCTCAGATTTGCATTGTAAGTGCTTCCATTGCCATCTTGTGCTGCTCTCTTTTTGAACATCAGCAGGCTGTGCATGTTGCTTTTTTGACCTCTGATCAGGATGTCAATTTTTTTTTAAGTCATAAAAAGAACAAGATTTTGTCTTTTGGTGAATATATCCTTTAAATTCACTATTTTGTCTTGTCATATTAATTTTGGTCCATTTGAAACCTTATCAAATTTTAAGTGACGAAAGCATTATTTGAATTAAAACTAGATTTTTCTTTTTGCTTGTCTGTGCAAAACTCAATTTTGTTTGACTGCCAGGGCATTGCTTTCTTGAGTTGTCTTTGTGATTCATATGTGGTTACTAAGGTGTCTTAGGTGGTTGTTAGGTGCTTCCATGCTGTGATTTGTGATGTGTTTCTGATAAGCACTGTCATTATCTAATACATTAAGGTTAAGGTATTGATCAGAAGGTCTGTACTTTGAGGGGGCATTTATATATAAATTGAAATAATCCTTAAAGTATCACAGTTTTTAATAAAATATTAAGCAGCACGATTTCATAATATTACTGTTTTTACTGCAGTAAACAGCATACACTCACACCCCAAATATTCTAATGTAGTTGCTTAAAAAGAAAAATAACATACCTGCTTCAAAATTGCCATTTTTAGTATGGTTGTGTGCAATTTATGTTGTAGAGCAAAATGTCCAAGTGTCATAAATTTATGTTTACCACAGACTATGTTTTACTTAAAAATTGAAAAACCCCATTATAAAAATAGGAAAATCTTGAGGGAACCCATGGCGAAGTAGTCCTCTGGGTTTTAACATATTGGCTGCAGCACTCTATTTGTGTTGTGCAGTACAGAATTCAACACAGAGCTCAACAGTGCGAGCATTTGCAGCAAAAATAGATAAGTGCGAACTAGAAAATGTATAGGATCACGTGTGCAAATAAAAGTTTTTTTTTTTTAACAAAAAGACAAGCACGTAACACATTATCCGGTTAAAATGCACAACACCGGTACAGTATATGGCCCATTCCACTGAATGGGTGCCATTTGCTTCCAAAACTATTTATTTTCTAACATTTTTCAGATGGAATCTAGTAATACACATATTTAACTATTCAAAATCTATATTGGTCCATCCAAGGTAACTTTAATTTTTTATAGAATTTTAAAGTGGAAGATGGATAGGTTTTTCTCAGTCCTGTTACAAAAACTCTTATGTCTTTTAAAAAGCATGTTTAAAAATATGTCAACAAATTCCTTTATTTTTCCCTCAGGCCGGTGTTTATGCTAAGGAAATTGTTGGTTTCATGGTCAAAAAAATATATTTATCATAAAAAATTCACTGTTTATCTACACAAGGTGTATTTCTCTAAGTACACGAACGTATTTTTTCATTTTAAAGGTGACTCAAACCTCAAGCTTTTTGTGATGCAGTTTATTAAACAATGGGACAAATGATGGACCAAACTTAATTTAAAAAAATAGTGGGTTAACTGTGAGTAACAGGACTGAAAGTAACAGGATTGAGATTTTAGGATAAAATTAGCAAATACATAAAATATAGCCACATGGAGTATATACTAAAATTATGAGGATACTCAGCAAGCGTTATATTTCATGTTAAAATGTAGCGTTAGACACTGGGGACATGCATAAATGCTATATTTTCAGTGTTTTAGGTAGTTTTAAATCATTTTTATTAGGTAGTTTTTAAAAATATTATTTTAAATTTTCAGTTAGATTAATGTTTAGGACACTTTGCTTTTACTTTACTTTTATGCATGTTTGTACATGTTATGTCCTGGGGACAGAAATGCCACCCATTCGGTTGAATGGCCCATATGCTGCGTCAAAGACATGCACGCTCAGACACCAGACATACATATATATAAATATATAAATATATATATATATATATATATATATATATATATATATATATATATATATATATACAAATTTTAACCACAAATGCTCATCTTGCACTAGCTTGACCTCACACATTACATAGGTCACGCGTGACGTAGCCAGAAGTACCGACCTGCCGTGTTTACAAATCAAACGTGAAAAGAAAGTCAAACGCCCTTTGCAAAAAAGATAAAACAACGATATGGGACGATTTTGGAAGTTGGAGAAGAAAATGAGATGCATTTGGACCTTCAACCCATTGGCCACCGTTTAAGTCCACTATATGGAGGAAAATCCTGATATGTTTTCCTTAAAAACCTTAATTTCTTTTCAACTGAAGAACGAAAGACATGAACATGTTGGCTGACGTGGGTGAGTTAATTATCATGCATAAACTTTTATTCTGGAAGTCAGCTTATCCTTTAAAAGGATCAAATTCGGTAAACGGTTGAAAAAAATATCATGTACATGTATATCATTTCTCCTCATAACCCTTTATTAATTAAAAGCACATAATCTAATAGATTTTCATTGTGCCCCCAAAATTCTTTAATGTGCACATGAGCTCTTTCTGAAAAAAGCACACGCCAAGCCCTGCAACAGAAAATCATCCTATAATTGAATGCCTGCGATCCCTCTAAGTGTCTCCCATACAGACTAATGACTCTCCTGGCATCCCAAACATTTGTGCTCCTTCAAGGCCTTGGCCCTCAGCGAGATTACATCCTGGGTTAGAAGCTTAGCAGAGAGTCTCTCTAGCAGCTCGGCCACAGGAAGCAGCCTGGACTTAGACAGCAAAGAGTGACAGAGTTTTAGAATAGCACAGATGGTTCTGTCTGCACTGCTGAACAGATCTGCATTTGGACGACAGAGAGTGACAGTGACTGTGGCGGGCTTGTTTGGGCTGTTGAGTTCAGTGGATGAGACCGTGTCTGGTATGATTGGCTCGTGGGTAAGCACATTTGGATTCTTTGGTTTCTTGCGGTGGGTGGATATGTCAAGTACGCCTTCGTAGTGCTCTTCTCGGGGATCGTTGAGGTGAAGTGTTTTGGAGCTTGATGAATGATTTTGTGACATATGCTGCTGGCTCTCCTCTCTCCTCGCTCACCTCAGTCTTCTTTCTCCTTCCTCGTCTCTTTCCTGTCTCCCTGCCTGTTCTTCGTATTCGTCTTTTCTCTCTCCAGCTACCTCTCCTTCCTCCCTCTCTCTGCGTCTGACCTCAGCTCATCTGTCTCCTGCCCGGAGTCCACTGGTTCCTCCCACTCATCCTTCGTCTCCCTTTCTTTATTCATCACTTCATCTACCACCTCAATCTTTGTGTCTGCCCTCTCATTCTCTCTCATTTCTAGCTGGTCAGAGTCCCTGTAGCTCATCTTCTGCCTCGCCCCTTTTCTTCTTTCACACTTATTCTCTGTCAAACTCTTGTTTTCTCTCTTTACTTCAGTCATATTTGCCTGAACTTCTTTCTGCAGTCTTCTTGTTTAACTTTTTCTTTTCTCTCGTATCTGTGACATATTTCAGTTTTTATTCTTAATTTAGCTGGAATCACCTGTGACCTTCTTGACCTTTTCTATGACCAAAAACTACCCTTTCTTTTGCTCTCTATTTTTTATGGATGCATCTATTTTTTTAGTGTATGTGCAGTCAATTTTGGCTTTTTTTTTTTTAATTTCATGATAAAATTAAAAAGTTTAAAAATTAATTTATGCTTATTTATACACAGATGGCATTTTTGTGACTTCCAATTCCAATTTATAAGAGTATGTCACATATGGTAGAGGTAAATAATAATAATAATAATAATTATTATTATTATTATAATTAGTTAATTAATTAATTAATTTAAAAATATACATGGGTCAGTATCACCATAGAGTGCCTTTCAACCCTCACAATACTCCAAAATTTTGGTCTTAATTTCCCATTCGCTTTGTCATGTCATAAATAGTAGACACTTAAGTACTAAAGACACATATTAGCTGAGCTCCCACACATATTTTTTTTTTAGATAATTATGGGCCATTATTCGAAGCATAAAACATAAGATATGTCCACCCTGTCAAGGACATATATATCACTGTTAAATACATTTTCATTGCAATACTAAGATGCAAATGATATTTTCTGAAAGATATAATGTCCCTTTCCTAAACATAGTTATTTGTTTGCTTTCAAATTATAAATACTATATATATATATATATATATATATATATATATATATATATATATATATATATATATATATATATATATATATATATATATATATATATAGACAGGGTGGATACATAAAGCAGAACAAAATATGATGATGAAACATTTATTCATCTTCAAAAAAAAATAAAAATAAAATAAATAATAATAATAATAATAATAATATAATTACATTCTCAATCACATTGATATACCCCCCTCCCCCCATTCATTTTAGTTTAGCAATTTTAATTTTAGTTTAGCATGTGTATGTCCACCTTTTCAACTCTAAGTGTCCTATCTAAATAGTTATTCTGGTTGTTGAAGAGAATTGTGTATATTTAAACTTGCATAATACTGTATTCTAATCACTTCCCGGCATATTTTATACTGACAGGGTGGACATGTTAAGCTTGGGAAAAGCAAGTAAGCAAACTCGTACGAAGATGTGTCAATTTAAAAGTCACCAACTTACTCACCTCAGCCACTGAAATGCCCGCCAATGAAGAGACAAAAAAATCTGTTGTCCTGATGTCACTAAAGGGGATGGCCTTTTCTTAAAGGGGCGGATTCCCCAATACAACAGAGTGGACGCAGACAAACTCTTCTTTTTATTTAATAAAAATATTGTTTTTTATTACCAAATAGTCAATACACTCAAATTGAGTACTCTCTTATGTAACAAAATATTAAAAGGAGAATGAATTTTAAAATTTTATGATTTGGCTGTATTCTAATCTCAACTTAATGATTTACAAATTTAACTTACAAATTTAATGATCAGTGAATGGGACATGGCAAAATAACACGCATCCTCCTACACAAAACTTAGCCTATAACACACCCTTTCATAGTCATTTCTATGTTAAGTTATCATGGCATATTAGTTATTTATATACAGGACATCAAAAGGCACCCTACAGTGATATTGACTCATATGCATATTTTTTCTTCCATGTCATAGATATGTCATAGACATAAAACAAATATTAGACAATTATTTAGTTAATTCATTAATTGTTAAATATTTAATAATGAGCAATACTTCTAGAGCATTTATTAGTCTTAGTTAATGTTAATTTCAGCATTTAGTAGTGCATTATAAAAATCACAGTTTGTGTTTTTTAACATGAATTAATGTACTGTGAACTAACAAACAATGAATGACTGTATTATTATTAATATAACATTAACAAAAATTAATAAAGAGTGTAAAAATGTATTGTTCATTGTTCATTCTTGTTAAAGTATCAATGTTAACAAATGACAATGGCTTGTAAAGTGTTACCTATATATTTAATTATATATCATATTCACTTAATGAAAAAAAAAAACCACACACACATGTATAGATATATACACGCACGTATATGATTTTGACTTGTTGCACTCCTCTTGCACTCAGAGCCCCAGAGCCTATTTTGAAAAACCCCTGCTGTAGGGTCACTGTCCCGGGGTAATGCTGCAGGCAGATGACAAACCGTCTAAACCGCAAGGTTGGTTTTATCCTCGTAGTAGACAGCAGATGTCAAGAAAAATATGTCAAGAGGAGTCCAGTGACAGAAAAGGGGTAAGAATTCAGAGAAGTAGAGGTTAAAAGACACAGACAGAGTAGAAAAAAGGTACAACAAAAATGACAGTTGTTGAACTAGACAGGTCAAGCAGGGCACAACCGTTCCCAGGGCGAATAGAGAAGTGAACGGTCGCTGTAGCGCAGGACAGCGTTTTGTTAAAGTCTTGTAATGTCGGGCGAGAAATATAAGCACCGGCATGCCATGTCCGCTTATGCAGCTCTGCTCAGAAGAACAAGATTTTGACATTAACATGAGCAGTAAGGATGCCCAAGAGAGACCTAGAAGCTTGCTTTAAAAGAAACCCACCGACAGCCCAGACATGACTCTCTTTTTTGGACTCGCTGTGTTCACATAAGTGATGCCCCAGCGTGCGGAAAGAGGCCGAAAAGTCCTGCCACGGCTGCATGACATGAATAGAGCTGTATTACTTCTCTGACAAGTTCTCCTGCTGCTCCCTCGCTCTCCACATCTTTCTGCTCTCTGTCTGTTTCTCTGCTCTTTCATGCTCTCATCTGGCTTTTTCTTTTTTCTGCCACACACATACACACACTCCTTCGTGTAGTATCTAAAGAAATATCACTGTAGGTCAGAGACACTTGATTCCTCCACTTTTATATGGGCAGTGACAGAAGAGGCGCGCTGAGTGCAGCTTTCCTCTCCCTCTCCGATCGGGTCGAAGTGAGCAAACACTGCCTCCATCTCGAGGCGTTAATAGCGTTTCCACCTTTTATCTATCATCTCGCCTCAGAGCCTCAGCCTCCAACATGGCCGCCAGACGCTCTGTCACTCTCAAGTTGCTCTAGGCCTTCTGTCATGCTCCCGCGTGGACGTCTTCGCTCTCGGGAGGAGCTGCCATTATCCCGATTTCCAATCCGTGCGCTTGCGTACGAACTAATGTAGCCGTGCTGCGTGGCTGCGGGGGCCCGGCTCGGGGCAGGATGACCCAAATTGGACTGACGTGCAGCTGGAGAGGTGAGTGGTTGTGAGGGAGGTGGAAAGGGGTTGAGTGCTGGAAAGAGAGAAAGAGACGGGGAAAGGGCAGGAGAGCGGGCGAGCCGGATAAAAATATCCGCTCTGGTGGTGCGGCAGCGGGGCCGGAGCTCAGGAACGGTTAGTGCCAGGCGATAGCGGCTAACAAGAGATTGAGTCTGGACTCCATAACGAGCATGAGGGGTCGAGGGGTCACCGTCTGCCTGATGCCTGGCAAACACACACAGCCAGACACACTGACCTTAAGAGTCTGACGCAGGGATACACAGAAAACGCTCACGCACACACACTCACCGTGCCAAGGCCTGTGGATGCCAGTGTGACTGTAATTGGATTGCACAGTTCTCTCTGTGTGCCAGAGAGACAGAGGGTGTCAAGCTAACATACACACACTCATTGATGAGGTCATGAAGTGGATATGGTGTGTGTGCCAGGACTTGGGAAAAGCCTGTTGTATTTGGACAAGTGTTTTAGAGCGCGGTGCCACGCCGTGATAAAATGCTTATTCGTGGTCTCATACAAATATTGACACATCCTGTTTATTATGTATAATGCATAATTTTTTGAAGTTTATAACCAGCTTTTTAAAAACCTTTTATCACATTTGCCAAAAGCAAGTGAATTTATAGTATTATTTGTCATATTTTTTGTCAGCCATGAAGCTATATTCTATTAATTACACTAATGATTCTTTTAGTGCTTCTGAAGAAAAATTTTGCAAACAAGACACTGTCCTTTTTTTTTCCAGTCTTGCGCCAAATGATGAGCTGTCAACAGAGCAAATCAGAAATAGATGCAATTATTATGAAAGACTTTTTATTAAGGCACAAGTGTCATAAATGCAGTCTCAATAATCAGCCATAACTTTATTAAAAAATAAACAAAAATAGGTAACACATGAATTAACTTGAATTAATTATTTTTAGAAATTGACCCGTAAAATCATTGAATCATTTGTTCATTATCCAAAAAAGAAAGAAAAAAGACAATTCTGTCATCAGTTACTCTCATGTTGTTCCAAAGCCATTAAAACTGATGAAACACATATGAAAATATTTTTATGAAACCTAAGAGATTTCTGTTCCTACATTGGAAGTCAAAACTTTGATGCTTAGAAAAGTTCATAAATAAATTTATATAAATCGAGTGGCTTAAACCAAATTTTTTGAGGAGACGTGACCGCTTCATATGATGAACATATTTTATTTAGGCTTTTATTTACAACATCTCTTTGATCACGTCACATACATAGAGCACATCAAAGTAAACATCTCTTAGGTTTAATAAATCTTTATTTGTGTATTGAAGATGAATGAAAAGATCTGTGAGTTTGAACGACATGGGTGAATAATTAATGACAACATTTTCAGTTTTATGGATGAAGTAACCATGATGAAGTAACCGTTTATGGATACTAAAGAAATTAATGTTTTAATGTGGTAAAATGATTTTTGCCTTAAAACATTCTGTGTGATTTCTCTTATTTCAGATAGCAGACTTCTGATAGCCACCCTATGTCGCCTTGGCATTATGCATCTTCTAACCTAAGTTGGAGGCTCCCCCTGGGGGAGGGTTTGGCAACTGCTTCAGTAGATTCAGAAGTGTTTTTGATTCACTATGCAACCTGCTCATAAGAGTCATACATTTGGAAAGGATCAAGCTATTAATTTTAGTTGAGCCTTAGTGGCTCCACTATGTCATACAAAAAACATTAATGGAGTATTAAGTATGTTATATATTATTTATTACAGAAGTTCTAAACAAAATCGAAGCATTTTGGAAATCAGTCTTATGTCTTTATTCTTTAATATTTGTAATGAAATGTCAATTTTGCTGTCACACTATAAATGCAATTTAATACATGCATTTTATGTGTTAAATGATTAGTTCACTTCCAGAATAAAAATTTCCTGATAATTTACTCACCCCCATGTCGTCCAAGATGTTCATGTCTCTCTTTCTTTAGTCAAAAAGAAATTAAGGCAAACAAATTTTTTGAGGCAAACATTCCAAGAATTCTCTCCATATAGTGAACTTGAATGGGAATCATCCATTTTCCAAAAATACAATACAAATTTATATACTTTTTAACCACAAATGCTCATCTTGCACTAGCTCGACTTCATGCATTACGTAGTCAAGTTGGGAAGGTCACACGTGACATAGACTGAAGTACCGACCCAATGTTTACAAAGCAAATTTGCAAAGAAAGTCAAACTATTTTTACAAAAAAAGGTAAAACAACGATGTCAGATTTTGAAGTTGGAGAGGAAAATGAGATCTTCACCCTTTTTTGAACCGGAGTACACAGATGAAGAACTAACCACATGTGACCTCTCCAACATGATTACGTAATGCAAGTCGCAGACGAGTGTTGCAGAAAAATACAAAGCCTCCAAGCTTGAAAGTTTAGAGTTGGCAAGATTTTTAAATGTTTTCTCTAATGTTCAACAAGGCTACATTTATTTGATAAAAATACAGCAATTTTGTGAAATAATATTACAATTTAAAATAAATGTTTCATATTTTAATATACTGTAAAATGTAAAATATTGTAAAATGTCATTTATTCTAGTTGAAGGTCCAAAATGCATCTTCAAAGGGCTCTACACAATCTCAGACGAGGAATAAGGGTAAGAAAAAAATTTTTGTAAAAAAAAAAAATGCAAATTTATATACTTTTTAACCAAAAATGCTCGTCTTGCACTAGCTCGACTTCAAGCATTATGTAGTCATGTTGGAAAGGTCACGTGTGATGTAGACAGAAATAACCATCCTAGTGTTTACCAACGAGCGTCCAAAGAAAGTCAAACACCCTTTACAAAAAAAATGTAAAACAATGTTGTCAGACGATTTTGAAGTTAGAGGAGAAAATGAGATGAAAATGAAAATGAGTTTGCTAAATGCGGCTAAAGTAAACAATCTCTCAGAGCAGAGCTCATCACTCCACAGAGAGAAGAGGGGGCAGGGCAAGCAGAGCTCATTTGCATTTAAAGGAACAATCTATCAGAATGGGTTGATTTTTGCAGAGCTCATTTTGACAAGGTAAAAAGGGTGTTGTTTTACACTACCATTGAGAATTTTTAACCAAAGTATATTACAGATTTTTCATTAAGACCCTAAAGAATCATATCAACTTGTGGAAAATGGGCATCCGATGACTCCTTTAAAGGCGAGCTGACTGCCGCGATGCCTCAAGGCTAAATAAAACAGTTGCTTGAGTTGCTGAAAGCTCCACGTGCCACTGCTGGGCCATCTCCACCCCCTTATATTCCTATGCACCATCATGGTGTATAGAAAATACAACATGCAGTCAACTCCAGGGCTGTTTCTTCTTGTGCATTATTCATGAGCTGTATGGTTTTTGTAGTTGTGTTTATTGATGTAGGCGCTTGAATTATGCTACAGTATAATGCAGAGTTCGCTAAAAAATGGAACGCAAGGATAGGCTGCATTTGGAAAACTTTGGCTTGAGACAGAAACAGACAGGAAGAGCGAGTGAGAAGAGAAGAAAATAGAGACGCTCCATTTCCACCCAATGAGCAGCATTAGAGCTGAACCATGTTTACACAGCCCTCCTCCTCGCTCCATCTCTCTCCCTCTCTCGTTTTCCTCCATCTGCCCATCACATTTACTGCATTAGTTGGGAGTCTGTGTGCCATATTACTACATGATATTTATTAGCCTCCTTTCATCTGTTTCCAGTGCAGAAACTACTGTACTCATCTGCAGACCCATCACTCAATCCAACTGCCTGCTGGGCACATCTCCTCTCCTCAAACGTGTCATTAATTCATTTGGGGCTCGCTGCACCTAGGGAGGGCTTACCTGCTCCTTCGGGGCGTCCTGTGTGCTGCATTGGATTTTGTAGAAGCCAAGCCAAGCTTCACTAGCTTCAAATGACTCAAAGCTAATAGCCGTGTGGCATCTTAGAGATCTGGATTAAGTGAATATGCGCAATGAGCGTTTTTCGACCGTCGGAACCCCAGGGGCTTCTAGGGTGAACGCTTGCACGAAGGCAGCCCACGTTGAATATTTAAATGCTGATTGTTTTTTAAAAATGAAGTGACCTCAGCAAATCCGCACATCCCGAGAGGTGCCGTCATCCCAAGGAGAAAGAGCGAGATGGAGCGAGACAAAGAAAGAGGCGTGCTATTTATAGAGCCTGTCACAATGCAGGCTGGGAGATGTCTGCTAATGTTGCATGTGACTCTAATTGCTGGAGACAGCGTTGTCGTAGTAACACACGGCGCCATGTCACCGTCGTGGCAACAAGCTGCTTCGGGTCAAGGCTACGCGGCCCAGGAGCGGATCTGCGTCTGCAGTGCCGGAAAACATCAAAGTTATACAGTGGGAAAGCTGGAGAGGTGCAAGGAAAAACCCTCGGAGATAACACTGAGAATTAATTAAGGGGAAATAAATTCGCCCAATGCGGTGTCAGCCCGTATAGCAAGGACATACAGCCGTGAGAGAGGGTGAGAAAGCCTCAGGAGACAGAGAGGAAAGACCGTCACTCTCCAGAACATAAATACATGCTTAGATACAAGCCTGGACATTTGGATCAGAGCGGGAAAAAGACAGGGAGCGCATGAGAGCAGGCGAGAGCGGAATTAAACAAGCGGCGGATGGTCAGATGAGGGATGAGGATGCCACAGAGGTGGCTGAGCGGCCGACAGGATGAGGCAGTGATGAAGTGATGGAGGAAAGAGGTAGGAGAAGG
The DNA here is from genome assembly GCA_036247105.1 of Cirrhinus mrigala. Lineage (NCBI taxonomy): Eukaryota > Metazoa > Chordata > Actinopteri > Cypriniformes > Cyprinidae > Cirrhinus > Cirrhinus mrigala. The sequence goes on along the minus strand of CM070013.1, from coordinate 16,877,422 downwards.
AGAATAATGGATGAGGACAATAGAAGTGCATTAGTGCAGGTGTGTGCCTAGACTGTTGAGAGAGAGAGAGAGAGAGAGAGAGAGAACCGCAGAGGGTCGAACAGTGTTAGCGCAGGTGACAGCCTCCCCCACCTCTCTGCCTCATTATCAACCTCTCCGTCCATCTTTTTCTTGTTTTCTACCTTTTTTCCCCTTTAACAACCTCTGATTTAAATCACCATGCCAGCGCCTGGGTTGTGCACCCATTCGGAATTGAATTGAGAATGACTTTTAATTGCTGAATTTGAATCGAGGTAGCAAACAGGATGCAGAATTACTTCAAAGTCCCTTTCGAAGAAAAGCCAGTTCACTCGATGGCCATATTTGCAGTGCCTCCGGGCAGCTATTCCAAGACTAACTCTTATCGACTTGAATAGGAAAATAGTGAAATCTCAAAAACTGCTTGCCGAACTCAGATTTGAATAACATTTTTTTCAAATTAGAAACAAAACCTTGACATGAACTGTCGCATAAATGTAGTTCCTCATGCTTAAATAGCGTAAAAAATCATATTTTTCATGTTGGTCCGGTGGACTGGGAAAAACGTCTCAAGATGGTAGAATGTCAAACTTGTTTTAAAGGGATAGTTTACATAAAAATAAAACTTCTGTCATTAATTAATCATCCTCATATCATTCCAAACCCATAAGACCTTAGTTTATCTTTGGAACACAAATTAAGATATTTTTAAAGAAATCTGAGAGCTTTTTGACCCTGCATAGACACTACCAAGTTGAAGGTAGTAAGGACATCGATAAAATAGTCCATGTGACACCAGTGGTTCAACCGTAATTTTATAAAGCTATGTAAATTCTTTTTGTGTGCAAAGAAAACTAAAATAACAACTTTCTTAAACAATTTCTTCTCTTCTGTGTCGGTCTTCAATGCACGTTTATGAGGCTACCACAACGCATGCGTGTGGTGCTGCTGATGCAGGAGCCAGTGTTCTGGTGTAGAAACCGGATGTGCTGCACCTTTTTGCTAACAGAGGAATGCACACCCATGCGTCGTGGTACTCTCGTGAACGTGCATCGAAGAATAATACGGTCATTATAAAAGTGTTTAAACTTCCAAATACATTTAATTGCACATTTGTCATTAAAAAGTATATAAATTGTATTATTTTTATGAAAATAACAGATCGTTTCGCTAGATAAGACCCTTCTTCCTCGGCTGGGATTGTTTACAACCGCATTTGGGATCGTTTGAAGCCACTTTTAAACTGTATTTTGGAAGTTCAAACTTGGGGCACCATATCAGTCCATTATATGGAGAAGAATCCTGAAATGTTTTCCTCAAAAAAACTATTTCTTTACAATCGAAGAAAGAAAGAAAGAAAGAAAGGCATGAACATCTTGGATGACAAGGGGGGTGAGTACATTATCTGTAAATTGTTGTTCTGGAAGCGGACTTCTCCTTTAATAATAAAAAAGGAAAAACGATATGAAAGTGATGCACGTGTCATACAGCATTATTGTGTCTACGTTGTGTCACGTGACAAGCGTGACACGTTGCCATGGAAACAATAAAGTGATACAGTACATTCTAAAATAACCGTCGCCTAAAAAAACTCACCCTGGGGGCTCAGCTAGAATATTTTAAACTCACGTGTGAAAGGGTTAAACCGATCAACACCAAATTTAGTCAGTGTAATCTAAAGCCTGTTGTGATATTAATTTGCGAAGATCTTGAGTTTTCCTTAAAGGTGGTGTCTGTGGTGGCCTGACAAAGTAATGTTTCGCCATGGAAAAAGAAGTTGTTGTAACTCAGCCATACAAAGTCCGATCTACACCAAACCTCACATGTTCGATATGAGTTCTGGCCTGATCACATCTAAAGGCAAATATTCCGTTATAAACATAGCACCACCTGCTGGCAACAAGAAATGAATTCTTTTACACTTATACATGCATTGTCCAATCTGCACCAAACTTTACATGTTTAGTAAGAGACCTGGCCTGAAGACATCTAAAGGCCAATATTCAGGTATCATCATAGTGCCACCTGTTGATGACAGGATATGTCATGCTTTACACCAACGCAAACATACCATGTTCAGTCCGCACAAAACTTCAAAAAGATTGATCAAAGTCCTGGTCTGAAGACATCGTGGTAGTTCTGTTGCTGTCTATACAGGGTCAAAAAGCTCTCGGATTTCATCCAAAATTTCTTAATTTGTGTTTTAAAGATAAACAAAGGTTTTACGGGTTTGGAACAACATGATGGTGAGTAATTAATGACAGAATTTAAATTTGGGGATCACTAGCACTTTAACTTGAGCACTGTGCTTTTAGAATGCCATGCCATGTGCGAGACTCTGTACAAAAGTCAAAGATGTCCGTTTACACAGAAAAACAATGGAAAACCAGCAGAACCAGTAGAGTAAAAAACGTTTTGTCTGAATGCCCCCTTATTCCAGCCGTGAACTGTCTTGGTTTGAGTGCAATTTGAGTTGGAATTTAAACTGTAATTTTTACATTATTAGAAAAGCAAATTTGACAAACCCTTGTTTTAAGCTTAAAAATAAATATTCTTACAGAATGCAATTCCCAGAATGCATACGTTTGTTGAATTGCCATTCTGTCATTCTAATGTAAAATCCAATTTAACTCCCTGTCAGGTGAGGACAATTCAATTAGATTTCCAACTTATTGATTTGGAGCCAATTCTTTAATTCGTAATTTTGCACAAATCTAGCTAGCACGCCAAAAACAGCCATTCCCAGTGAGCTTGCATCATTTTTTGCAACAAGATAGAGTGTGCATTCGCTCTGTTTTAATTACAATAGTCATTTAGGCGAGAGTGCTTAATCATTCAGTTAAAGCACTTGCCATTCGGTCTCGGCTTTCACAAACACGTTGGGTGTCTCTCAATCTTCCCACAGCAGTTCACTTATTATCTCCTCTTCCTCATTTCGCCCATCTCTCTCGCAGTCTCTTTCTCTCTCTCTATGCGGGTAACTGTCGTTTATCCAGGATCTCATCCAGGGGGAATATAAACTACCTGTCAGCGAGCATCTTTCTGCCAAATTCATATCTGAAAGGAAAACAAAAGCGGGCCGAGGTCAGAGAGATCTTTTTTAAATTATTCATAAGCAGCTCTCCCTCGGCCACCGTCTTCAGCTCCTGTCGCATGCTTTGTACCGCCCGCACCGCCAACAAGGGCATCTGTCATGCCTTTAAAATAAAGGGGAGACGATGAAGAGGGGAAACAACCAAATTTTTGAAACATTATTGATTTACAGTGACATTCTTTATGTTTTGCTTTCATTTGTCCTTTATACCTGTCTAAAGAGGACTGGTCTCTGTGTGTGTGTGTGTGTGTGTGTGTGTGTGTTTTGATTTCCGCTATTGGGAGTCATAAAAGGGCATGAATGTTTAATTTTTCAAGGTCTCTATTGGCTCATATTTGAGCTTTTCTTTTATGTAGTCTGCATAATTGATTCGCACCATCTTAGTCATTTGGAGCAGAGAAGAATTTTGGGGTCTAGTGTTCACCTGCCTTCTGAATCAGAGATCATTTTGTATTAAATTCTCTCTGTTTTCTTGCATTCTTTCTCCCTCCCTCCTTGTTTTTTTCCTTCCTTACTCTCACTCAGAAGCAGTTAGCTGCATTGGGCCTGGTAGATGCCTGGAACGAGACATCGGCTGATTTCTCCGCTGCGTCAAGCCTCGGACGAGGGAAGCTTCACTTGGGAGCCGTGCTGCATTGGACCTCTCTTGAGCTGGCCCCTGAGTCCGGCAGCAAGGACGGTATGCATGAGGATGAGGATGTGGAGAAGCCAAAAATCTTCTATGCAGATCATTCCTTCATTATACTAGTCAGGGACAACAGCACTGGGGCATTGCTCATGGTAGGTGCACTGGACCACACTGACGGCCCTGCAATTCACGACGAGCTGTAGAACCAAAATACTGCACTCTCTGGCACTGACAGTTGGCTGAAGAGCCAAAATGGCTGACCTACGAGTATCGACAATAAACTGACTGACTTATCCACTGCAAATCCACTGTCTTTCACCTACTGGTCTTATGTTTTGTGCTGACATGTTATATTTTACTGTTACAGATTCGAAAAAGCTTTGAATATGATGTAATTAAAATGATATGTAACGTACAGTAATTCTATGGAAAGCATTGCGGATTTCTACAGAATTTGAATGTTTTATTCAAATTCTATGTATACTTGCAACTTCGATTTTTGTTTATTAAATGTTTTGGTCATTTAAAGGGATAGTTCATAACATTACAATTGAACCACTGATGAATTTTCATTTCTAGGTAAACTATCCCTTCAATAAAGCTTTCAGTCTTTATGAGTGAAATAGTCACAACTCTGTTAAAAGAGATAGCACATTGGAGATTTTTCTTTTTCCTTTTTTTTTTAACTTGTGCGTGCTGATTTTTATAACCCTTGCTGTCACTCCACAAATTATTTAGTTTTATTTTGTGTTTTATTAGTTATTGGCCAAAACATTAAAATAATTATTGGCTAATCAGTATCAAAATGTTGTGCATCCCTAGTTTATAGTTTGCTAAATAAAAACAAATGGTGCAGCTGCACTAACTGAAAGATTAGAAAATGTGTTGTTTATTATGCTATTTTTCTATATGTAGTCAAGGCTTTATTCAAGGTATCAAACTAATAAAAGGCAGACGTGTTACTAAAATATTGCCTGTAAATTATATATACAACTATATACAGTTGAAGTCAAAAGTTTACATACTCCTTGCAGAATCTGAAAAATGTTAATTATTTTACCAAAATAAGAGGGATCGTACAAAATGCATTTTTGTGTATTTGAACCCTTTCCAACAAAGACTCTATGATTTTGAGATCCATCTTTTCACACTGAGGACAACTGAGGGACTCATATGCAACTATTACAGAAGGTTCAAACGCTCACTGATGCTCCAGAAACCATGCATTAAAAGCGAAGGGTGTATCAATATATATTTTTTAGTTATACTTTTTTTTTTTTCTTCATTTAGTACTTCCCTTCAGAAGCTACAGAAGATACTTACATGTTCCCCAGAAGACAAAATAAGTTAAATTTACCCTGATCTTCAAATTCAAAAAGTTTTCACCCCCGGCTCTTAATGCATTGTGTTTCCTTTTGCAGCATCAGTGTGCATTTGAACCTTCTGTAATAGTTGCATATGAGTCCCTCAGTTGTCCTCAGTGTGAAAAGATGGATCTCAAAATCATACAGTCATTGTTGGCATGGGTTCAAATACACAAAAATGCTGAAAAACCAAAGAATTTGTGGGACCTGAAGTTTAATTGGCAGTTTAACTGTTCAGGACAAACAAGAAACTCATAAACTATCACTCAAAACAAAAATACAGCTGTGGATCATTCAGGTAACAACACAGTATTAAGAATTAGGTGTATGTAAACTTTTGAACAGGGTCATTTTTATAAATTTAACTATTATTTTCTTTTGTGGTCTATATGTAAAGGTCTTTTAAGTGAAATATCTTATTCAGGTCAGTACTAAATAAAAAATAACATGCATTTTGTATCATCTCTCTTATTTTGGTCAAATAATTAACATTTAGCAGATTCTGCAAGGTGTATGTAAACTTTTGGCTTCAACTGTACAAGTATCTTCTAGCCTCTTTGTGTGTCCCTTAACGAGTGATTTTGGGTCAAATTAAATGGAATTAAATTTGAATTCAATAATATTATATGCCACCCACCTGTGTCCAGTCGCTTGATGTTTATTTCTGCAGTGTTACAATTTGTAGCCCTAACCAGTGAAATCCCACTGGTCCATAAAGGTGTGCAGATTCTATGTGGGCTTAATAATTTTGTTACATTTTAAAAAACACAGTGTGTAGTGTTTGTGGTCAGTTAGGACACCAGTGAATACACAGTACATGTGTTTCTACGTCTGCAAGCCATTCACAACAGAGACACTGACTGACAGCAACACTCACAGTGATAGACGTGCACTGCGATGAGATCGTCAGTGGGAAGCTCTGGAGCCAGTGTGGTGGGTGTCAACTACACTCATATCGACACACTGACATAACTCATTCCCTACTGTTACTGTAAGGAAAACCACTATGGTGACAGCCGAGTGAATACATGCTGATTCTGAGATACTGGAACAGACATCACCACACACTCTTACACTGCAACGCAAAGTGACTCTACCGCTGTCAACATGTAAACACCAGGGGCGCCTGCAGGATTTCATCTGAGGGTACACGCACGGAGGAGTTTTTTGCAAAACACAAAAAAGTTTAACTCGATATATGCTAATGTCAAAAATCCAACTTGCAGAGAAGTTTTCGTTTTCAATAATATATAATGCACTTTTTTTAAAAAATATTCAGACCAAACGATCAATGAGAGCAACAATACACCTTAACAGAATGAAAGAGTCTCTAAATGCATTTTAAACCTTTAAAAAAAAAAAAAAAAAAAGCAATGAAAGAGTGCCTCATCTAGGATATATTCATGCAGGACAAAACAGCACAGGTGGATGCAAAAACTCTTTTGAAGCAAATGGCTGGTTATTCACGTGACGGCTACATTTTCTCAAAGTTACCTATCTAAAAGTAGCTTTTTGTTTCAGTTGCTGGTGAATATCCAGTTCACCCAGTGCTGTTGTTCTCAAGTAACTGACTGAGAAATCGCTCAAGATAATTCTGAGAGAGAGCAGCCCAAATTAATGCAAATCAATTCATACCTTTTTGCAAACCTGTTTGGCCAGTTCAGTGAAAAGAACGAATCGACTCAAAATAATGATTATTTTAATTACAGGAATAGTTCAGCCAAAAATGAACATTTTCTAAAAATCTACTCACCCTCAGGCCGTAAGAGATGTAAAGGTGTTTGACTGTTCGTTGGAAGATATTTGGAGAAAATTTGATTTACATCACTTGTTCTTCAGTGCATCCTCTGCTGTGAATGGGTGCCGTCAGAATGAGGGTTCAAACAGCTAATGAAATGTAAAATGTAAAATTTCATGGATGGCATTTTTGGTTGAACTGTCCCCTAAAATCTTTCTCCAGTCAGTTGATGAGCTCGTGGTAGCTGCAGGCGCCACTGGTAAACACTAAAGTTTCTAATAGTGACATGTTTTTTAAGTTTATGGTATATATCTTAACTCATTCCTCTGAAAGATTTAACCTAACCTCGGCTCTGACACAGGAAGGTCCCCGTTCTCTCTCTCTCTCCTGCCTCACCTCCTCTCTTGCTTAATTTCTCCCGCTGCAGCTGACTCATCTTCCCGGACAGACTTACCCAAGCAGATCAGGGACTCCAGAAGAGCAAGGGCTAAGCTGGCTGCGCTGTCCCTGCCCCGGGATCACTCTCTCGGGGAGCCGGATCACTCACCCGGGCTGTTATTGATGGGGTAGGCTTAATGCTAATGGCGCTAATGACTCGAGACTGCCATCAACAACACAGACAGATGATAAACCTTTTAATCTTTTAATGCCCGCCCCGATCAATGAAGGCCACGGCCATAGCACTTCATGCCAGTTAAACGTTGTACAAATCATTGCTATAAATTAAGAATTTACATGTTTATTTTGCACCCCAGGACTTAGTATTTGTTGACTTTTTTTTATTGGTACCACTGTGGTAGAAGAGAAAGCTCAGCTGTGCATGACTGGGGAAAATGACTGTACTGTAAAGCAGGCCTAGTGTTTTGTAGAAGTGCTTGTAGTGTGGCTTTGGGTTATAGTGCTACATTCAATATACTTAGTGCACCCAAAAATGAAATAAATAAATAAGCAAAACAAGTAAAAATGTAATATCTTAAGCCAATAAAGCTGTTTGCAAGGCGGGTTTACAAGGCTATAAGGCTTTTAATGTTTCAATGAGCGTATTAATCAGCTTCCATTTTACGGAGCGCTTTATTCATTTAAATTCTCCAGAGTGGAAACCTCTCAAAGAAACATAAAACGAAACAGAATAACTATGTTATAAAAATGGCCAGAGCACTGTATCCTTATCCAACCCCTGTACGATAATTACATGAGCGACTGGGCCAGAGATATTAAAAGTAGCTGTGATATTGGAACCGTCAGGCCTTTTAAGCGCAGACGCTAATTAAGGGCCGCTGGAAAATGTGCGGTGGCCCGACTGATTTCTCATCCTCTCCGCGGTGGTTCTTTCAGCCAATACCGCACATAAACACAAACTGTTAGTTTCGTCCCTTCGCAAATGAATTATTGAGAAATAAAAGGAACGAGTGTAAAAAAAGAGAATCCCCTTTCTGCCATTAATCTTAAAAAAGAGTGTCCCTACACGGCCATGTTTTATTAAAAGCTTTGAGGGCAGTTTTATTTGATTACCACGGAATGCTTTGGTTCCCCGCGCTGGAAACACGTATTTTTAGAGGGCTATTATTTTTACAGACCGACTGTGTTTGCGGGTAAAAGGGGTTTATAGACGGGCATAGATGGATTCTTTTAGATGGAAAAAGTGTAAATGCATTGTACATTTGTCCACATAAAGAACATCAGATGTTTGGACCTGTTCGTGATGAATGCATAATGTCAAAACGCGTGCGTCGCTGCCTGCTGCTGCTACCGCTCTTACAAGAGCCTCGGCGTGCCCTGTGAATGCCGAACGCAGTATGTGACGATGTTAAAAAATGAGTTACGTAATTATCCTTCCCGAAAACCACCAGAAGAATGTCATTATTCATTTGCAACTTCTAAAACTTTTAGAGGAACCCAGATGTTGTGTTCTGGCGATGACATAAGGCTTTCATAACCCTCTTGACTTTTATAAGCGTGTGTGAAACAGAACCCCGCATGTGAGCTTGCTTCCGCACGCGTGTGCGAGCGCGTCCGTCCGTTCCGATGTATGGTCTTCATATATCACGTGCGTTGTGAACATAAAGCGTGCTGTGCTGCTGTCTCAGACTCTGAGGCCGGAGGCTGTGCAACGAGAGCACATTATTTTTGCTCAAGCTCTCATTAGCTTCGCCGCTGATTCGTGCTCACATTCTATTCCAGTCAAATTCATTCGAATCCATCGTATCGCGTGTCTGCTCGCTGAGACTTACTCACCCGAACGTATAGAGTGTTGCAGTGATGTATTTTTATAGGCAAGCCCTGCTTCCCTCAACAAAAGCCTAATCCACCTTTTTCTTCCTGTAAGAGTGGGTGTTTGTAAATTTTATGGTTCTGGTTTATCTCATCTCATCTGCCTTCAGCTATTTTTAGCTGTACAAAACAACTAATTTTGCTGCTTGATACTGCAAATGGATGTGTCTTACCATTTTATTTTAATGTATTATCTTAATTATGAGCACACTGGTTTATAGTGCAAACAGTTTTACTGTTTACTGTTTGTTGTTATTCTTCTCATCATTTTCTTAAAGATGGTATGCACTGATGTCACTTTCCCGCCGGAACACACCCCCTTAGCCGGACTGAATGGCAAAAGAGCTGCTGTGTGAATGGATTTAATAAGGAAGCTGCAAACACGCAAGTGAAACAAACGATAATCAGCTTAAACTAAAGGTTGCTGGACTCGATATAATGTCCCTTACAACTTACCAAATATCCAGTGGTCCTTATGCAACCAGAAGTTGTGTTTCCTGATTTTGACGCTGGGGAAAAAAATAAAGCAAATTTTCGTTGGTCTAAATCTTATATTGATGTTATATATATCGTCATATTGTCCAGCCCAAAAACGTAAATATTTTTTGTCAGTGTTTATTTAAAAACATCCAGTTATGCAGAATTTAAGATGTTAAATATTTAATTGACGAGTTGTCAATAGGATATTATTATTATTGTAATTATAATATGTAATATAATGCAATATATAGGGCATGATTTTACAGCAAAATTCAACATATTAACATGAAATGATTTCTGCAAATCCGTGTTTCACTGCCTGGAGTTCGTTTTTTTTTTTCTTTTTTTTGGAATTGCAGCAATCCATTTGCTTCTCTTTTCTTTAGCTTTCAGCAGTCTGTAAAAATATACCTCAGATTTCTTGTCAAATTTACTTGTCGCAAAGCTCTTTCTCGATTTAGATGTGTTTTGTGCATTCTGTCGCAGCATTCGCGCTGAAAACCAATGCTGAAATTTAGGCTTTTAGCCACTCCAGCTGACAGTGATGTCACGTGCATACACTGCAAAAAAAAAAAAAAAGCCATAAAATTATGGAATGCAAAAAATATGGTAGCAACGTTTTTCATTTTACGGTTTTCACTTAAATTTACAGGTAAATACCACAATTTCATTAACTGATACAATGTTAATGTAGCAACCTATTAAAGTACTGAAATCTGTTTTTTTAACCTTTGTAATACACTGATAACCACCAAAAGCAGGTGGTGATGAGAAAGTCACATGATGAACTAAAGCTCATCACAAACAGTCTTTAAATATTCACATATAAAGAAGGTGCACAGTTTCATTCACACAAACACTAAACACTATCATGGTAACACACATGAAACTGAAATAATGCAATAAACATTCATTTAACAACATTAGATGTAACATACAACCCTAATGTACGAAACTGATAAGAAAAAACTAAGAAGAAAAAGTTATTTAAACAAAAAACAACAACATCATATTTTTAAAAATGTAACAGGGAATGTCAATTTATGGTTATTTACTGTAAATTTTACAGTGTTTTCCATTACCATTTACCATCCGTTAACCATTTAACAGGTTTTTACTGGAGCAGTTTTTTACCGTTAAATTCACGGTAATTTTTTACAGTGTAGCGACTAATAAACCAGAAGGCTCACCCATAGGCTTAGTTCTGTGTTAAAGAAAAAGGTGGAAAGGATTTTTCCATTGGCTTTTGGATCAATTAAGAAAATAAGCTCTGTGACCAACAAATGTCTATATTAGTGATATTTCTGAAAGATTTCAAAGTGAAATTTTGATGGGGGAAAAAAGGTCCAGTGTTTGTGTATCAATAACATAGCAATGTTTAAATGACAGAAATCACTTTCAAACCAAGCAGCTTTGTGTTTGTCAGTGTGGTGAATTCAAGCGACTTGAAAATAAGCAAAATCTGGAATTTTTGTTTGTCTTCACTGTAAACTCCTGATTGTGTGAATTCCTATCCACCTTCTTCCCTCAACATGATTGTTAGCCTTTGGGTGAGATTTCCGGTTCTTTATCTGCCATAGGGAAATAATGAGAAGAATAACAACATGCAGTAAACGGTAAAACTGTTTGCACTACAAACCAGTGTGCTCATAATTAAGATAATACATTAAAATAATATGGTAAGACAAGCCAATTTGCAATATCAAGCAGCAAATTGAGCTGTTTTGTACAGCTATAAATAGCTGGACGTGGATTAGACTGGAAGCCTGACCCATAAAATTTATAAATGGTGCCCGCTTTTACGGTGAAGAAAAAGGTGAAGGACTCTGTTTCCGTTGGAATTTCACTTGCAAAATTTTGCTGAGCAACAGTAAAGGTGACCGCACCTTACATTTTGTTTATCATGGTATCTTCACACATGAACACAACTTTTATGAATTTTGAACCTTAAAGGGATAGTTTACTCAAAAGTGAAAATTCTGTCATGACGTAATCACCCTCATGTCGTTTCAAGACCTTCGTTCATCTTCGGAACACAAATTAAGATATTTTTGATGAAATTTGAGAGCTTTCTGACCCTGAATAGACCGCAATGCAATTGACGCATTTAAGGCCCATAAACCTAGTCAGAACATCTGTAAAATGCTCCATGTGACACCAGTGGTTCAACTGTAATGTTATGAAACTACGAGAATACTTCAAAGAAAACAAACAAAAAAAAGAGAGAGAGAATTTAACTATTTTTTTCTCTTCCGTGTCAGTCTTCGACACGCGTTCATATGAGTACCACGACGCATGTGTGTAATGCTTCTGACGCGGGAGCTAGCGTTCTGTCATAAAATAAACATGAAAATATCGTAAGCTTATGTTAACCACAGACCATATTTTAAGCATTTAAACAAAAAAACTGTTCAAAAAAACTATTGACTTCGGAACGGTGCAACTGGAAGAGCAAAAATACTTCAGCTGAGAAAAATGTCATCCCTGCAGCTCGCTCTCTCTCTATTATTCTTGGTAGTCCATAATAGCACCCACTAAAACCTGTTGCTTTTAAATTCATATTCAAAAAATTATCATACCTCTTTTGCCTCCCATTTATTATTTCAGGCCTATTTTTCTTTTTCACCGCTCAAGAGGATGATTTTTTTTTGTGTGTGCAAAAGGTGCATTAGCTCATAATTTAATATACTGCAGAAGACAATCCAGTGAGCGATGCAAAGTTGTATGCCGTAGCATTACGGGGGAGCATTTTAGGTCCCGGTAGGAAAATTTAGTTGACTTGCACTCAGATTCTCGGAGGGGCTCTGTCAAGCCATATATCTCAGTGGAGTGTGCATGGGTGTGAGAGAGAAATGTAGGGAGTGTACGTCTGTGTGTGTCGGTGTCTATAATCAAAAAGTGAAATGCATTATGGGTGGAGGTTGAATGAGTGTGAGTGACATTATCAGAGACTGAAAGTGCACCTTCTTCATCCAATGGGTTTAGAGGGTTTAATCTTTAATCTTCTATTTTTAAATAAAAGATTACAGACCCGAGCCATGAACTTCAACTCCCATTGCTGCCTTTTGTCAAAGTCCTGCTCCTCACCATTTTGATGGAGAAAAAAGGGAATGAAAATGGCATCTGGGGATTTGTGCGCCATCTGAGTTGCTGTACTTACACACAAAGAGTGAATGGAGGCTCACAGATCGACTCCCCAGGTTCAGATGACTTCTATCCTACAGCATGTCCATTTGCACTCAGAGCCATTTTTAATAGTGATAAAATAAAAATGTTTTTGGTTTTAAAAGATGTGTGGGGCAGTGCTTGAACTTCGATAAATCCACAAAGGCTCTTCTGGGGTCTATTCATATGTCTATATGAGTGCATTCAACGACTGATGATGCCTCAGAATGTTTTTCAGTTACTTGTATGGAAAGGAGTTTTATTAAATAGACCTTCAGCTTAAAATGGCCCTTTTATCTTGTACTAACTAAACAGTAGCTACAATCAGCATGTCTTTTCTCACCCATATTCTGTGTTTCAGTAGTTTAATGCATCCTTGAGCTATTTTGAATTCAGTAAGGCAATAGTGTTTCATCGGTGCTCGAGAAAGAATCATAATCATTTCTCTCTGGAGACAAGGCCATGTGTGACATTGGAGTATTACAAGCTAACATAATATATAAACACTCTGCCATTCCAGTAGGTTTTTATTTAACACACATCTGCTGAAGGTGAAACATGGCCGTGATCGCTGTCAATCAAAAGAATAACACACGTCTTCCTTTTCGTGCCATTTTCTCACCCACTGAGTGAGCTCGGTTTTTTTATTTATTTATTTATTTATTTATTTATTTAAATATAACCATTGCAGTAGTTATGAAATATTTACAGACGGAGTGTTTTGTGTTTTTATTTAAAGCGTCAATGGCATACGTAATAACTCGTACGTAATATCCGTACAGAGAAAGCCAGCGTAGTGCGCCGTTTCCATGGAGACGCGTCCACAGAGTCCCCTCAAGCAGCAGCGTTTGAATGGCGTTTACTCCTTGAAACTGTTCGAAAACTTTGCCTTTAAGAACTTTTAGTTATTTATATAGAGCTATATTTAACTTCACACCGTGGAAGACGCCGTCAGATAAAGAATTTCGGAGGTAAGAGTGATATTTTGCTTATTTATTTAATACTCAGCTGAGACTGTCGAAAATAGACGCCGGTTATTTTCAAACCAAACGGCTGTTACTTGAGATTTTAGTAATAACACGACTTATTTAACTTGAATTACGCGCTTATTTTGATTTTTGATGTCTCTCTTTGAATGTGTTTCAGGAGAACTGGTGCAATTTAGCTTTTCTAACAGCTTAATTGTTTTAAAATAACCCTATCAGTCGACATCAATCCGTAAATGGAGAATGAAGAAAGATAATAATCTCACAGGATCAGATTTAGATCTCGACAACCTTATAATTGTATTCAATAAAGAGCTTAAATTCCAAAAGTCCTTTATAATCAGCCTGTTGCCTCCCACAGTCTTTGCTTTGACACTTTATCTGATGCAGTGTGGCTCTCAGACTTATTTTAACTGATCAAACTCACCTGCTGCGTTACAAATTTCATCTGATCTGATGGGATCTGCAGTTTTAAATGTTTTCCATTACTCACAGACTCCCTGTCTTACCTTTTCATCCTTTTGTATTGCCTCCAAACTGTCTGCTTTATTACATACAGCACTCAACAAAACTGACAAGTTGGGAACTGAATCAAAGCTTCAATAAAGAAGGAGGGTCTGCTGGTGTTGACAACTAAATGTGGAAATGGAGGGAGAGACATCAGCTTGGAAAAGATAAATAGTTTATGAGCTAGATATTTTTGCTCTCGCTTCCTGACTGAGGCAGATCCAGCGAGGCAGATTTATCCATATCGTCTGTCTAGGAAGAGACTATGAGAGAACGCAATATTGTGGTGCTTGGAGACTGGTTGCTCGCTTATGCTAAAAGGTTCTTCTCCGTCTCTGATGTTCAAAATGCCTGCTTGTTTCTGCCTCTGGTCTGCATTGCGTTTATTTACTTTGACCAAAAATAGCATCTAGGGAAATCACAGAGCTCTTAGACAACTGATGAGGCATCATTATGTTGAACACATATTGCGATTGAACCCTCCTACTGTCAAATCTATATGTGCACATTTATTGGTGCATAGTTATATAGTTTGGGGTAGGTAAGATTGTCTAATGTTTTTAAAGGACGTATTTTATGCTAAACAAGGCTGTATTTATTTAGTAAATACAGTAAAACAGCAATATTGTGAAATATTATTACAATTCAAAATAGCTGTTTTTATATAAACATATTTTATATGTAATTTATTCCTGTGATCGCAAATCCAAATTTTCAGCAGTCATTACTTCAGTCTTCAGTGTCACATAATACTTCAAAAACATTCAGATATGCAGATGGTGATCATGAAACACCAATGTTATTATTATATCAATGTAGAAAACAGTTGTGCTGCTTGTATTTTTATATATACACTACCAGTCAAAAGTTTTTGAACAGTAAGATTTTTTTAAATGGTTTTTAATGAAGTCTCTTTGCTTTCCAAGCCTGCATTTATTTGATCCAAAGTACAGCAAACACAGTAACATTTTGAAATATGTTTACTGTTTAAAATAGCTGATTTCTATTTGAATATATTTTAAAATGTAATTTATTCCTGTGATTTCAAAGCTGAATTTTTAGCATAATTACCCCAGTCACACATGATCCTTCAGAAACCATTCTAATATTCTGGTTTGCTGCTCAAAAACGTTTATTATTATGTTAAAAAATAGCTGCGTAGATTTTTTTTAGGTTTCTTTGATGAATAGAGACTTCAGAAGAACAGCATTTATCTGAAAAGAAAATATTTTGTAATATTATAAATGTCTTTATCATTACTTTTGATCAATTTTTTTATCTTTTTTTTTTTTATGAATTGAAGGTTTAAAAGAGCTCAGTTGGTTCATTAGGTTGCAAGCTGAAATTAATTTTTCCCAGCTTTATTGTCATTTTCACTGTCCTGTCCTCGACCAGCTGCATTATTTTAAGCTATGGTTTATGTTCATACTGTAGCACAAATGGGATGGGATGAGTTATGTGTCCAATGTAGGGGTTTGTTCAAATTCTGAACCAATATATAAACAATAGAAACAGTGATGCGTATTTTAGCAAACTCCACTGAAAACAGAGTATGTGGTTACTTGTATGACTATATCTTTGCCTTACTCTTACTGACAGGTAAGCGTGCCCACAGAGGTATCGGTCTCTCAGGATGGCTGACCCAGGAACCCCCCAGCCTGCCCGTTCATCTTCCAGCATGTCCATGCAGTCCGATAAAGGGAAAGGTCACTCCAAGAGCAAACCCATATCCTCCACACCGGTCCCCAGTGACGTCTCCCTAGAAGTTCCAGAGGTTGCAGGTATGAAATAGAAACAAGCTACTGTGTTTTTAGTGTTTGTCTCCCACTTGTGAATAGTGTACAAGCAGCTCTCTGATCTGCCAGTTATTTACATTATGCTAAAAAAGGCTTTGAGTTTGACGTCATTATGTATTTAAAACAGTGCCAAAAGTGTAAGCATAACGGTATAGTGGTGCAGAGTTATTAAACATTGAACAGTGTGACAGAAAGCTCCTTTACTGCCACTCAACGCTAACATCTAATGCACTCACACTCATTTTTCTTTTTTTCTACTTGCAACTTTTATTTTTTTTCTAAAGCCAACAAGTAGTGCAAGGGGCTTTCAGTAGGAAAGGAGCTGCGAATGGATTGGTTCCACTGCAGTCTAATTGTAGGAGCTATATACAGTAGTCAACATTTGAAGTGGATCAAAACCTTCCATCAGATTTTTCCTAAAACCAAAAAGAATACCCGTTCTTGTCTTAGGACAACTTTGATTAACTTTTTTGATCCACTTCAAATGTTGACTATTATATTTGTATATTTGTGGTTATTTTCACACTTCTTTACTGTATTGTATTCATTTTGGCTAACTTATTCATTTCTTGGTCAGTTGTGTTTTTGGGCACAATGTAAAACAAAGTTATTGCAGAAGAACTATAATTTTACCATTCTGCTCTTTCAAGGTCAGCTAGACCTGATCTGAAAATGAGTTAGTTGTTTGAATTATTCTTTGCATTATGTGTTTTTGTGCATGTTATATTTTTTTCAGTTGAGAAAGAGAAGCCTGTCTCAGAGGTGGATGTTTCAGCAGAGGAAGTAGATTCCTACACGAAACGGCTGGTAATTCACTCATACATGCTAAATTACAAGCCTTTAGGCACAGACACTGATAAATCACCTCACAATGATTGGGATTCTTATCTGATTATAATCTGCAATTTATAATTTTTCCCTCGCTTGAGTCTCACGCCTGCGGTCCTGGCTTACTAATCAGTGCTTTCATATCGGCGTTATTGAGTTCTTCTAATGATGTGAGTGAATATTTCATCCGCTCTCCACATGCTCCGTGGGCTTAAAGGTCTTGTTTGGGCCCCGTTCACACATTAGACCTCATCATCGATCACGCAAATCCGGAGGACGGCAGCAAGTTAGTCCGAGAAACATCGTTAAATTCCACCCAGTGGTCTTCAAAATAGAGGAAGAAGAGAAGCATATTGTTGAACTGTAATTTCCGTTACAGGCTCATGCATACGCATGACGAGGTCTTTGGCTTAAACAAGATAGATAACCCCTGGTCACAAATGATGGCTGATGCAAATAGCACGGGAGGAAGAAATAACTGAGAAAGTGAGGGGCGAGTGGGCAGAGCCAGCCAGCGAACTTACAGCATCTCTGTCCTTTCATCAATGAGGTTAATAGAATTAATTACAGCCCTCTGGCTGGAAAAAGGCAATGGCATTTACATGCAGTGGCTCAGTGTGTCCGCCCCTGTTGGGAGACCCTGTAGAAAAAGCAGCTGGTGAGCTGGTTGTAATGACATTTGTTATAGTAATGCACATTCACTGACATTAGCCCTTTAGACAAATATCAGTATGTTTATGGTAGTTATGTGATGCTTTTAGCACAAAGATAAGACTAATTAATGTGATGTGTTACACCATGCAACTTCTGAGAGGATGATGGGGGTTTTGATGAGAGTTTTTCATCCAGTTTGACATGCAAAATACTGTCTCACCATATAATTTGATGTTACGCATATCATGTTTCATCCAGTTTGGCTAGTCTGTTAATTCAAATCAGCTCATACTCTCATCGCTTATGCCCTGACACATGACAACAGTGGACCAGTAACAAAAAAGTAGTTGCTACATTGTTAATAGTGTCACGCCACATAAAAAAAAGTGTTTAGTCAGAAATGTATACCCTACTAATCAAAAGTTTTGGACAGTAAGATTTTTTATGTTTTTTAAAGAAGTCTCTTCTGCTCACCAAGCCTGCATTTATTTGATCCGAAGTACAGCAAAAACAGTAACACTTTGAAATATATTTTTTTTTTACTATGCAAAATAACTGCTTCCTATTTAAAAATATTTTACGATGTAATTTATTCCTGTGATTTCAAAGCTGAATTTTAGCATCGTTACTCCAGTCACATGATCCTTCAGAAATCATTCAAATGTTCGGATTATTTTTTCAGATTTCTTTGATGAATAGAAAGTTCAGAAGAACAGCATTTATCTGAAATAGAAATCTTTTGTAGCATTAAAATGTCTTTATCTCCACTTTTGATCAATTTAAAGCATCCTTGCTGAGTAAAAGTATTAATTTCTGTAATTTCTTTCCATCAAAGAATCCTGAAAAGATGTACTCAACTGTTTTGAATATTGATAATAATAATAATGATAATAAAAAAAATGTTTCTTGAACAGCAAATCAGCATATTAGAATGATTTCATGTGACATTAAAGACTGGAGTAATTATGCTAAAAATGTAGCTTTGATCACAGGAATAAATTTCATTTTATGTATTCAAATAGAAAGTAGTTACTTTAATTAGTAAAAATATTTCACAATATTACAGCTTTTGCTGTATTTAGGATCAAATGAATGCAGGCTAATGAGCAGAAAAGATTTAGAATCTTACTGTCCAAAATCTTTTGACTGGTAGTGTTTATTGTAATATAGTAATATTTTTATTAAGGTCACATAAATGTGACAGTAAAGACATTAACAATGTTACAAAAGATTTCTGTTTCAAATAAATGCTGTTCTTTTTTAAACATTCTACTAATCAAAGAATCCTGAAAATGTTAATAATTGATAATAACGTAGATGCTTTTTGAACACCACATCAGTGTATTAGAATGATTTGACAGTGAACTGTAATGGCTGCTAAAAATTCAGCTTTGCCATCACAGGAATAAATTACATTTTAAAATATATTAAAATAGAAAAAAGTGCATTTAAATTGTAATAATATTTGACAATATTAGTGATTTTACTTTTTTCTCTCAAGTAAATGCACCCTTGCTAAGTGTAAGAGACTTTTAAATGATTGTTTGAACAAAATAAAAGTAATATTTATTTAAAATACTTAGAATGGTTATGATTCACTGATCTTTTTTCCGCCAGAGAGAAGCATTTAAAAGCCGTTTAGCACTAAGTGGTATATCAAAGGAGTCATGGACAGAGGAAAGTGAGCGAGCCTTGGATAAATTCATCTCAGACTCTTCTGTCAGGCTTCTCATTGTCTACTATGACCCCTTCACCGGCCTACGCGTGGACTACGGCATACCAGCTCAGGTATGCTGCAGCTCTATTTTGAGAAATGACATTTAACGTCCCAATCAGAGCCTTTTGTGTCAGAATCTCATAAAGACTCTGAAGATTATTCAGGGGTTGAGCGTGCTTGTTTTTATAATGATATTTTGAGCTTCAATTTAATGAAGGAACATGCCGAGGTTTCTTAATAAATTTATTCTTTGTGCGTTGTGTTCATTTCTAATGCATCTGGTGACTTGCCAGGATACCAAAGATCTCATTGTTAAACCGTGTGTGATGACCTCTAGTCATCCATTAGCACTCAAAAAAATATGAATTAGCAACATCTTCTCTTTCCCACTTATCCGTTTTCCATCACTCTCTCTCTTTCTCTCTCACTCCCCCCAGGTGGTTGAGCACATGTCCTACTTCATTCGGGCAGAGGACAGTATAATCACAGAGGAGAGTTTTAGGAGCTCGGTACAGTTTGGTTCTATAAGGGGAGGCGCCATAGAGGGTCTCCTCAGGCTGATGAACGGCATTCACACCCCTCAGGTCACCCTCAGCACTGCCTGGCCAGAGACCGCCAAGAACAACTACTCTGTGGAATTGCATCGCTTCCTCAGCAAACTTACAGGTAATGACGGACAATCACAGCGCCATCTAGTGTGGGCCCTCCTCACATGGTAACTGTAACCTCCTGTATTTGTCTAGACTTTATACTTGAAATATAGTCTTAAAATGAATGAATAACAGTTAAAAAAGGGGCCATAAAGCGTTCTACCAGCCAACAGTTTTTAAATAGTAAGATTTTTAAAGTTTTTTAAAGAAGTTTCTTCTGCTCACCAAGCCTGCATTCATTTGATCCAAAGTACAGCAAAACAGTAAAACTTTGAAATATATTTACTATTTAAAATAACTGTTTTCTATTTGAATATATTTTAAAATGTGATATATCCCTGAGATTTCAAAGCTGAATTTTTAGCATCAATACTCCAGTCACATGATCCTTCAGAAATCGTTCTAATATTCTGATTGGCTGCTCAAAAAATGTTTATTATTATTATTATTATGTTGAAAACAGTCAATTTTTTTCAGGTTTCTCTGATGAATAGAAAGATCCAAAAATCAGCATTTATCTGAAATAGAAATCTTTTGTAATATTATGTCTTTATCATGACATTTGATCAGTTTAAAGCATTGTTGCTAAATAAAAGTATAAATTTCTAAAATTAAAAAAAAAATTATACTGATTCCAAGCTTATGAATTATATAGTGTATAAAAGCTTTTTATTTCAGATAAATGCTGATTTTTGGATCTTTCTATTCCTCAATGAATTCTGAGAAAAAGTAATAATAAAAAAATGTTTCCAGGAATAAATCACATTTTAAAATACATTCAAATGGCAAGCAGTTTAAATAGTTAAAATCATTCACAATATTACTGATTTTGCTGTATTTTGGATCAAATAAATGCAGGCTTGGTGAGCAGAAGAGAATTCTTGAAAAAAAAAAAAACATTAAACATCTTATTACTGTTCAAAAACTTCTGACTGGTAGTGTACATTGGGGAAAAAACACAAATTTTTCTCAGAAATTGCTTGCAAATTTCACAAATAATTAGGAAGAAAAATCCTTAACAAATTAAATTAAACATGACAATAGAAAAAATGTACTCCAGTAATCTTTGCTTTATGTTCAGTTTTGAAAAATCATTTTTAGTGCATGTACAGTAAAGAGGTGCTTAAAGTACACATTTTGCACAGAATTTTCTTTTTCATTAAAAAAATAATGAAAGTGCTGCATTGCAGCTCAGGTTTTTCATTATTTATGTACTCACTCACTGAAGTGCATCGACTGCTCTTTTACTACCACTTTCTATTTCAATTCGCATGTATGTTATTGATCTTTCCTCTCATCCATATTGCAGTCAGCGACTTGCTTCATATATGTTTCTTTCACTTTAGGCTAAGCCCAAGCACTACTGACCTGGGATCAGATTCCCATTTTGTATTTTGATTTGCTCTCCATTGGCTTAACAGGCATAGCTGATTCAGAATCAGAGCTTTTGTGGGGTTTTTTTTTGCAATCTGACTGAGCTTCTCCACCGTCAGCCATTCAGAGGTAATCACCTGGCACAGTGGAGCACCGTGATGGTTCAATTATTATGCTCATCAGTCCAATCAGCACACCCACATCACCCAGAGCAGCACGACTCTGACTAAACAGAAATAACGCAGCCACCAATCACAGGCTCTTCTTGCACAGGGAAAGGCACCGCCGGGTAATCAGAAAGCCGTTCGACAATTTTAACAATTCGCCTTTTGGTTCTCCTCTTTTAGCACATCATTCTGTAGATCATGTTCAGGGCGTTAAGACTGGGTGCCATACATTTCTGAAACCAATGGAGATGTATGGAAAGATGATTCAAATGCCATACTGCAATGTTGCCTTGAATCTGTTTTAATTAAGCTAACATATAACAGTGAGGTCACAAAGTGCTCTTCAGTGATGTATTCAGTCGGTTAAGTGGTGTAATTCAGAGGGAATTCAGGTTGAAAATGAAAGAAGTGAGTAAGAGCTACAGGTATATTGATGTTAGCCATGCCTTTTCCAAAAATAACAGCACAGGCTTAGTTCATTCTTACTCCTTGAGGTAAAGCCTTGCCAATTTGTCTCTCTTCTTTACCAAAGCTGAAGAATTTGAGCTGGAATTTGCACTGAGTAAATATAGACACTGTATACCCACTCCTACACAAAAATACCGCACACCATAGGATTAGACACACAAATACACACACATGCACATTTTTCACATCTCAGCCAGCTGACTCATTCATTTTCCGTCTTTTTTTGATGTCTCTTTATTTTCCCTCTGGTGTATCCCGTTTGCTTGTCTTTGTTCTCCCTGTAAAGGCCAATCGAATGCTGTCATTGTATTCCTACACTCTCTTTATTTCTATGTCTCATAACTGCCATCACAGAATGAAGCTGCTAGTCTAACTTGTACACATTGGCCATGTTCCTTTTAATCTTTTCATCTCTCAATGCGCTACGCACTTTTTTTTTATCTCGCTCTTTTTTCTGTCTCCCTCCATCAGACTTCTCCTTCCAAATATTTCATTTGACAGACCTCTATTATCTTTTTATCTGCCTTTCACTCTTTAAACGCCCGTTAAAGTGGTTGCAGCAAGCACCGTTTTGATGTCCAGTGTGGAAGGAGCAGCGGATACTGTAGAAAGCCACAAAGAAAACGAACAGCAGTCGTAAAAAACGTTTGTGACGGCTGACACGTGCCACACGGGCATAAAAGCGTAGCAGTAAACTTTTATTGTGTTTCCTTTTTATGCTCTTGTGTTGATTCATTTCACCAACATGCAAAGCACTAGAATGTGAGACAGATTTGCTGTCTGCAGCAGTAAAAATGAGAAATACAGTTTTATGCAAAAGTTTGGGAACCCCTTGCAGAATCTGTGAAAATGTGAATAATTTGAACAAAAGAGATGAGAGAGATCATACAAAATACATGTTGTTTTTTATTTAGTACTATCCTGAGTAAGATATTTTACATAAACGATGTTTACATAAAGTCCACAAGACCCCAAAATAGCTGAAATTATTAAAATAACCCTCTTCAAAAGTTTGGGATCCCTTGGTTCTTAATACTGTGTGTGGTTACCTGGATGATCTACGACTGTTTTTTTTTTTGTTTTGTGATGGATGTTCATGAGTCCCTTGTTTGTTCTGAACTGAGCACTGTTCTTAAGAAAAATCATCCAGGTCCTGCAGATTCTTCAATTTTCCAGCATCTTTTGCATATTTGAACCCTTTCCAGCAGTGACTATATGGTTTTGAGATCAATCTTTTCACACTGAGGACAATTGAGGGACTCAAACACAACTATTAAAAAAGGTTCAAACATTCACTGATGCTTCAGAAGGAAATACAAAGCATTAAGAGCCGGGGGGTGAAAACTTTTTTTGAAGATCAAGGTAAATTGTACTTAATTTGTCTTCCGGGAAACATGCAGGTATCTTCTGTTGCTTCCAAAGGGCCTTACTAAATGGATAAAAATGATATTTCAACAAAATAAGAAAAATTTGGACATCTTCATCCTGTTCAAAAGTTTTCACCCCCCGGCTCTTAATGCATCATGATCCTTCTGGAGCATCAGTGAATGTTTGAACCTTTTTTTAATAGTTGTGTTTGAGTCCCTCAAATGTCCTCAGTGTGAAAAGATTGATCTCAAAACCATACAGTCACTGCTGGAAAGACTTCAAATATGCAAAAAATGCCGGAAAACTGAAGAACCTGCAGGACCTGGATGATTTTTCTGAAGAACAGCGCTGTTCTTAACTGTTCAGAACAAACAAGGGACTCATGAACACCTATCACTAAACAAAAAAAAACAGGGTAACCACACACAGTATTAAGATTCTCAAAAGGATTCTCAAACTTTTGAAGGGGGTTATTTTAATAATTTCAGCTATTTTTTGATCCTCTGGACTATATGTAAACATCTTTTATGTAAAATACTAAATAAAAAATAACATGCATTTTGTATGATCTCTCTTATTTTGTTCAAATTATTCACATTTGCACAGATTCTGCAAGGGTTCCCAAACTTTTGCATAAAACTGTATGATGGATGTGATGATGTGTGATGTGTTGTACTTGTTGCTGGTGAGGACAACTTTCACTGATCGGATTACTGATGTCCAACTGTTGTTCTTCTCCACAGATTGCAGATATAAACTCCTGGGCAGCACAGTGCTGTATGTCCCTCTGGAGGCTCTGCAGCACCACCCAGAGGAGGCTGTCACGAACAAGAGTCTGGTGCAAAGGCTGGAGAGTAAGACTGTGGTCGTGGGTGTATGCATGAGTGCTTGTGTGTGTAAATGGGTGTGTGAGGGCTTGAATAATTTCTGATGGAGTGGACTGTGAGGAATGAACAGTGTGAAAAGTACATAAGACGCCGTATGCAGGAAATTACATCTACCGTGACAGTCCGTGGCCAGAGCCTATGAGTGTGATTTACACAGTAACCATAGCTGAAGGGCAAAAATAAAGGGCTAATTCAATTCAACACTGCCATGCTGCTCTAAGAAAGTTAAAGGAGTATTTATTAAATTTGGCCGTCCTGGAGGGGTCCAGGGTTAAAGGGACATACTGGGGGCACTTGGAGGTGTTGGAGAAAAAGGGTATTTTAGAAGCTAACTTAAGAAAAAAAAGAAACCACAGGACATGGTATGAATGATACCTCACTCAGGGTCTTTTACAGCAGGCGGCAGAGCGGAGACTGTTTGTCCTCCAAGCACTGTTATTTAAAATTTCTCCCCTGTCTTAAAGTCAAAATGAAGTCAAAAGTTAGACTTTATTTAGGCTTAGCTTAATATATATAAATATATACTGTTGAAACGTTAGTAAGGTTTTTTAAAAATGTTTTTAAAAGTCTCACCAAGGCTGCATTTATTTGATCAAAAGTACAGTAAAACAGTAATATTGTGAAATAATATTACAATTTAAACTAACTGTTTTCAATGTTTTAAAATGTAATTTATGGCAAAGTATCACGGAATATGTGATGACAAAAATGAATTTTAAGATTTTATGAAACCATTAATCCAGTCTTCAGTGTCACTCGATGGATATTCTAATGTACTGATTTAATATTGAAAAAAAAAATTCTCATTTTTATCAGTGTTGAAAAAGATGGGCTGCTTAATCCACCTTTTTCTTCCCGTAAGAGTAAGAGTTCTTCCCGTAAATTTTATGGGTGTGGCTTCCAGTCTCATCCGCGTCCAGCTATTTTTAGCTCTACAAAACAGCTTGTTTTGCTGCTTGATATTGCAAATTGGTGTGTCTTACCATATTATTTTAATGTATTATCTCAATTATGAGCACACTGGTTTGTAGTGCAAACAGTTTTACTGTACGTTGTTATTCTTCTCCTTATTTCTCTATAGCGGATAATGAACTGGAAGTCTCACCCATAGGCTTACTTCCACGTTAAAGAATAAGGTGGATATTTTTGTGGAAACTGACACTTCGCAAAAACCTGCCCTCCTTAGTTATTGTTGCTATGTCTGACAAACAATGGCGCTCTCACACCACACATCACGCAGTGAAAAATACATTGTGGAGCATAGAGGAAACTGACAACATGCTCTCAGTTTTAAAAATGTTGTAATTCTTTAAGAAATTCAAACAATAAATACCGTTTTGTGGCTCTTTAATGTATTGTGACAGATCACTCTATTGTCTTATTAGATCAATGACACGTGAACCGATCGTCTTTTCTTATTTACTTAAAACATGAAAAACATCAGAACATACTTTATTTCTACCGCGGAAAGACGTCAATTCACACAATATTTCAAGTTTAAGTCCACTGAAAGTTATTCTACTCTCCTGTCCGATTTGTTTATTGGACAGAATGGAGGATTTGGCATAATGATTGGTCAGATCGCCTGTCAGTCAAGCTGTTTGCAAATGGTCAGTTGTTATCCAAATGGTCAATTGTTATCCGCTCATTATTGAAAATGATGATTATATAAAAGTCAGGTAGTTTGAATTTAAATAATTAAATATTGTATGGTAGAAGAGCACTACAGCTACACCCTCATTAGTTGCTGAAAGCCTTAAAATTAGCCAACATACAGTATTTAATGAAAGATCATGCAAGGGTGTGTAGAACATTGTGAATGATGGACATTTAAATTCTGTGCCTAAAGATTCAATGCAGACCTGCTGGTTTGATTAAATAGAATGCAGCACCTCACAATCCCTTTTTCTCTCTTTCTCCCTCCCAGTGGTGATGATCCACTGGACACGTCAAATAAAAGCAGTGCTGAGCGCTCAACCCATGAGCGACATAGGAGACACCTCGGGCCTCCTGGAGGAGATCTCTTTCTGGAAGAGCCGTTGTGCTGATCTGGACAGCATTAGTAAGCAGCTGCAGAAACCTGGAGTCTGTCATATAGAGGCGATTCTGCAGCTCTACACATCAACCTACATCCCACCCTTCTGTAAACTAGCCAAGCAGATCCAGGTACAGCTGAGCATCTACGCATGTGTGTGTGTCCATGGGTGTGTGAAAATATGTGTGGGGCTACATGGCAGGAATTGAGCCGAGGGGTAATGGGCTGAACAAGAACATTCTCTGGCTGTTGATGATTTATATGCGGCTTCTGAACGGCTTCTCCTCACCCCTCGGAAATGAGGCCGTCTCACATTCAGGCTTCGCTATTACGAGTTGGCCCGGCTTCTCATTTCAACGGGAGACGGAGCATGTCTGTCAGCTCTACTTCAGCGCTTAGTGTCGCACCCTCGTTGCCCCTTAACACTGATTTTGGATCAGTTTATGGTTGTTCTTGTAATGACTCAGGATTGGGGTTTAGATAGAGGAAGCTAGTCCTGCATCAGTGTGGAGGACACGTGTCCTTTTTTCTGATTGTTATGCCTCCAGCTTCATACTGCGCAAAACTGCAAGGCTGCAGCAACTGCCGTCCTTCATTTCATACAATGTCCAAAGCCTCTAAAAAAAAATCAATGCGACCAGAGTGAAATAATTAAACATCAGGCCTATTTGACCTTCAGGGGCACCCATGACTGCTTGTAATAGTGACGTTGTCGAGTCAGCTGTGTGCCTGGTCATTGCCCCGTAACAGCCTCCGTTGTGTATGGTGGCAATCAACAAAGGGTGTTGATCCAAGAACAAGTCTCACTGGGCTAAAACCCTTTAAGCTTATGCAGACGTCACTAAAGTTGACCGTAACTGTGCCAAACGGACTTTAGATGAGTAAAATCAGGGCAGTGTAAAGGTGTTGTTCTCAATTATTTGACCTGGTTTAGGTTGTTCTAAATTTGGGAGGAGCATGTTCATCAATTCCTGTATGTTATAATGCAAGGATGTTCATCTATCTATCTATCTATCTATCTATCTACTTTCCAACATTGAAGTAACATTGATTTTTGTTTTGTTTTCCAGGATAGTACTTTGCAGGCTCAGTCAAACGTCCGCTTCCTGTCCCTACTGAAAGAACCATGTGAGGAGCTTGCTCAGCTTAAACCTCGTGAGATTGCGCCCAAACTCGCTCACATCCTTAAACTCATCCGTGTGATATGGGTCAACTCCAGCTACTACAACGCCCGTGATAGGATCACGGCTCTATTATGCAAGGTACTTCATTTTCCTGGTTCATTCAGGAATGCTAATATCACGTGTTTGATCAGAGACACACAACGTGTGACTCTGCTGTGGCTTTGTTTGGAACTATTTCATTGGCAGAGCAAAAATAGACAGTAACTGGCAATATTTTGGCTGAATGTACTCAATGAACTGTTGTTTAAAAGCACACAATTGCTCATGTGATGATGCTAAAATGTTATATTATGGCTAATATATAGCCTAGTTTCCGTCGAGTTTTTTGCAATGTTTTGTTATCAAAAAAAGAGAATATGCATATTATGCAATTTGCTGTCTCCAGCATGTTTCCATTCAGATGGCTTTTTACAGATAAAATGGTGTTCGTGATGACGTCATCCATAATAAAAACGAACTGTCGAATAAGTTTTGGTGCACTGCAAAAACAATTGCCCTTGAGCTGTTTCCATACATAATTTCACCTATTGTGCAAAATTACATAAGCTAGTAGCCTGTTCTTCATCCATTTGAAACAAAACTTTATTATATAGGCTATTATTTAATTGTATAGACCTACATAAAATTATTTTTATTAACAAGTGTCATGAGTTTTTTTTTCTTTTTTACTTAGGCCTATAGACTATTTAGATACTTGAGCTGCAAGCAATATTCATAAACAGGTGCAGCTGTATTATTATTATTATTCTGATTAACTTTTATTAGACTGCATTGGAAATAGGAATTTTATTTCTGCTAACCGACAACCATTATTAACCATTAACCAACAAGATTAAATTAACAATTAAATTACGCGGCTGTGACCCATTAAAAATAACTAAATTTGTTTTCCAGGGATTAATTTCATACACACAAAAAGGAGCATAAACAACAGAATGTGAGGATTCACATTGTCACATCACACACCTGCAGCAGAGAAAAGCAGAATTAAGCTACAGTATATATATAAAATAAATAAACAGGCTTATATGCAAAATATATTTTTTCTAAATAATTAATAAATTAACAAAATGAAAGAAAAAATCTGCAACAAGTAGCAGCCTACATGCAGAATTTTGTTTCATTTTTGTGATGTGCTCTTGAGAAAGTGGCATCCTGTTTGTTTCCTTTATTTTACAAAAGCACAATGTTTTGTTTTTGTTGTTAATGTACACAAATAAAATAAACATTTAAAGTAGTTTTGAATAATGTCTTACTCTTATATGACCACAAAAGGAGAAGTATTGTAAGTTGTTTTCACCTTTATAAGGGGAAGGAAAATCAAGTGATGGTGCCGGTGCCTCACACGCACATCATAATAAAATACAGTCAGCCAAACATATTGAAAAACCATGCTATTTTACTTCCCCTCACTCCACAGCACTCCCACTCCAATCCTCTAATATTAATGGTAGAACAGAACAAGAATGAACAAGCCAAAATGAATTAACCTTTTGTACAAAATGAATACATTTTAACTTGCAATGTACTAAAGGAAAATCAAATTAAGATATGTATGTTTGAAAGGTAACTCGTCTTTTTCTTACCATATATAAAATAATTTTAGATACAATTTAATAATATGAATATGATTTCAAGGAGAAGTCCACTTTCAGAACAAAAATTTACAGATAATGTACTCACCCCCTTGTCATCCAAGATGTTCATATCTTTCTTTCTTCAGTCGTAAAGAAATTATGTTTTTTGAGGGAAACATTTCAGGTTTTTTCTTAATATGACAGACTGATATGGTGCCCCAATTTTGAACTTCCAAAATGCAGTTTAAATGCGGCTTCACACGATCCCAAATGTGCTTGTTAACCATCCCAACCGAGGAAGAAGCTTATCTAGCAAAGGGATCGGTTATTTTCATTAAAAAAATACAATTTAAATACTTTTCTCACTCGTCTTGTCTCGCTCTCCCTGAACTCTTTGTATTCTGGTTCAAGATAGTCAGGGTATGTCGAAAAACTCGAAAAACAATCGTATTTTCTCCCTCAACTTCAAAAATCATTTTAAAATCATCCTACATGATCCAACTTCATCGCTGCAGAAGTACCGACCCAGTCTTTGCAAAGTAAACATGCAAAGAAGATCAAACAGCCTTAACAAAAAAGGTAAAACAGCGATATAGGATGATTTTGAAGTTGAGGGAGAACATGAGATGGGAGTTTTTCGACATACCCTAACTGTCATGAACCGGAAAAAAACAGTTCAGGCAGAGCGAGACAAGACGAGAGTTTGACATTAAAAAGTATATAAATCGCGTTATTTTTATGAAAATAACCGATCGTTTCGCTAGATAAGACCCTTCTTTCTGGGATCGTTTACAACCACATTTGGGATCGTTTGAAGCCGCATTTAAACTGTATTTTGGAAGTTAACTCGGGGCACCATATCAGTCCATTATATGGAGAAAAATCCTGAAATGTTTCCCTCAAAAAACATAATTTCTTTACGGCTGAAGAAAGAAAGACATGAACATCTTGGATGACAAGGGATGAGTACATTATCTGTCAATTTTTGTTCTGGAAGTGGACTCCTTTAATGCGCTTTTGAGCTACTGAGGAACATGTGAGCAACACCACAAACACGGACGCCGCCTATAGGCTAATTCTGTCATGTGACACCACATTTATTTGCGTTAAAGTCGATAAAAAGTATTTCCAAACAAATTTTTGTGACATTGGAACTATTAAAATAGAATTTATGTGCTAAAGGTAAATAGAAGAAGATTATGTCGACACATGAGAAATTTCATCGATAAATGGCATTTCCATCAGCTATATCGGTAAAAAATTTTGAAGCGCTAAATATTTTTTCACAAAAAAATCATTGTATGGAAACCTGGCTTATGTAATCCTTTTTATTTGCATTGTATGTATATTCAACAAATGCAAAGAGCCTGTGCGGAATGATTGAGTAAAGCGATACATTACATGATAGGTTATCTCTATATATCATTGAGCGAATTGATTTTCAGTGCTCTGACAATGAAGATTGATCCACTACACCTTTTTATTGTTATGCACAACCCTTTGTCTAGGCTCACAGATCAATCACTTCATGCATAATTTTGTATGAATCAGCTAAGCTCTCATGCACAAAGGTTTTCCCTCAATCCACTCACACAGACCTGTACAGTCATACTAGTACCTGCTGCCTGGATCCCACATTCCCCCCTCCTCTGCTTCCTGCACATCAAAGTTCGGATTGCTTTGGGCTCCGCCACATAGATAAGCCATCAGCCGCAGTCGTGTAGCACATGTAACACGTGTTCTTCAGATCAGAGGAGCGGGGCCTTGCGTCTCTACGCCACCCGCTCGCATCGCTCCACTTGCTTTTCATTTCCATCCCTGGCTCCTTGAGAGCATCAGGGAAACCGTTTAACCTTCTGTAATTACGCTCTGACCCTTCCTCTGCTGGAATCACATGGTACCACTGCCACTTTGTTTCCCTCTCTTTTTTTTTTTTTGTCTGTTTCATTTTTCTTTTTTCCTCTCTTTTATTCTCTTCTTTGAAAACACATCAAGGCAAATCGGACTGCTACAAAAACATTTGGTCTAATTGTTTCCTGAGGGGTGAGATTGTGCACACATGCTGAAATGCCCGCATTAAATTAGCAATTGTTTTCCATAGGGCCATTTTATTCTCTGAGGTCACATTTGCACCTTTGACCTGCATGTGCTGAATGAGTTTAAGTCTAGACAATCTTTTTTCCAGTTTGTTTCCCTTTTGTTATAACTTAAAAGAAAAGTTCACTTCCAGAACAAAAATTTAGAGATAATTTACTCACCCCCTTGTCATCCAAGATGTTCATGCCTTTATTTCTTCATTTGTAAAGAAATTATGTTTTTTGAGGAAAACATTTCAGGAACTTTCTCCATATAGTGGACTTCAATGGTGTTTGAACATCTAAACATCCAAAATGCAGTTTCAGCGCAGCTTCAAAGGGCTCTAAACATTCTCAGCCGAGGAATAAGGGACTTACCTAGTGAAACGATCGGTTATTTTCTAAAAAAAAAAAAAAAAAAAATTCTATACATTTTAACCTCAAATGCTCGTCTTGTCTGTACGATGCGCATGTGTACTCTGTGTAATCTGGGTCAATACAGTTAGGGTAGGTCAAAAAACTCCCAACTTATTTTCTCCTCCAACTTCAAAATCGTCCTACATCGCTGTTTTACCTTTTTTTTGTAAAGGGCGTTTGACCTTCTTTCACTTTGTAAACACTGGGTTGGTACTTCTACAGCGATGTAGGACGCATTCGAGATTAAAAAGTATATACATTTTTTTTTTTTTTTTTTTAGGAAATGACCGATCGTTTTGATAAGACCCTTATTCCTCAGCTGGGATCATTTAGAGCCCTTTAAAGCTGCATTTAAACTGCATTTTGGACGGTCAAACTTGTTGGCACCATTGAAGTAAACTATATGGAGATAATTCCTAAAATGTTTTCCTCAAAAAACATAATATTTCTTTACGCCTGAAGAAAGCAAGGCATGAACATCTTGGATGACAACGGCGTGAGTACATTATCTGTGAATTTTTGTTCTGGAAGTAAACTTCTCCTTTAAGGGGAACAGTAGCATTCTGTCACCATTTACTGACCTTCATGTCATTCTAAACTAGAACACAAAAAAGATACAGTATTTTTTATAGTGTGTTTTAAAATGGCTTGTCTATGCAATAAACGTCAACATGGTGCAGTATTGTTTTAGACCCGTTTGACATTCAATGTGTAGATGAAAACAGAAAGAAGTTATACAGGTTTAGAACAACATGAAATTTTGGTCCCACTTTATTTTAAGGGCCAGTTCTCGCTATTTACAAACCATTAACTACAGCTTTTGTTAATAATAGGCATGCTAATAAGTGACTAGTTAATAGTGAGAATTGTTTCCTATACTAAAGTGTTACCGAAATTTTCATTGTGGGGTGAATTACCTCTTTAACACAAGCTCTGCTGGTCATTAGAGCACTATCCCTTTAAAGGAACTCTCCACTTTTTTTGAAAATAGGCTCATTGTCCAACTCCCCTAGAGTTAAACAGTTGAGTTTTACCGTTTTCGAATCCATTCAGCCGATCTGCGGGTCTGGCGGTAGCACTTTTAGGATAGCTTAGCATAGATAATTGAATCTGATTACACTGATAGCATAGCTCAGAAATGATCATATATAATGACGATAGTTTTCCTATTTAAAACTTGACTTTTCTGTAGTTACATCGTGTACTAAGACTGACAGATTTTTCATCCGTTTATGTACACGATGTAACTACAGAAGAGTTTTAAATAGGAAAAATATCGAAACTCTTTGGTCATTTTTGAGCGAGATGCTAACGGTCTAATCGGATTCAATGATCTATGCTAAGCTATGCTAAAAGTGCTACCGCCAGACATTGGCTGAATGGATTTGAAAAACGGTAAAACTCAACTGTTTAACTCTAGGGGAGTTGGAAAATGAGCCTATTTTCAAAAAAAGTGGAGTGTTCCTTTAACCAGAAACACTGACGTATACTTTAAGACTGTCTAAAAGTATACTCCTGTTCATCCACAACACTGTAATTCTTTACACACTCTTACCCAGGCCAAATGCCTACAGTTCAGTCAAGTGAGCTCTCTACACTTTGTTCTTTCTGTCAAATACAGACTATCTAATGTGAAAAGTTCTATTGTGTTAGGTCAGTGCTCGTGCTATGAAAATGGCTTAGGTTATGCTATAATGATTTTTGAAGTGAAAGAAAGTTCTCTTCTCCTGCAATGAGCAAGAGCCTTCATCAGTTTACATGCATTTTTTTCTGCTGGAAAATTGAATTTCTATTTGCCTGAGTGAAAGATTCCTGTGACTGATATAAGGCCTCTCTGTGGAAATTTTTATGTTTTTATTGTTATTCTATGAAATAACGTAGCCATTTTTCTCACGGCAGTTCCAACGTGCCATGAATGTACTGTGGGTTTAAATCACCCGCTAAGGTCCATTAATGCTCACTGACTTGAATCTTGTACCTGGTTCAGAGATTTGGCCCACAGTCCTATATGACTGATGGGGGATCAACTTCCCCTAACCAAATCTGAAATGAAACATTTTAGAATAAATTGAGGAAACTGTTCTAAAATCAGAGTGTAATGGTGATTTCTATCAACACCCATATACAAATACATCTAAATGGTCTGTAAAGTCCACCCGGCGCTTTGTTGTCATTGGCTGCGTGCAGTAGCGTGTTAGCAGTGCCGTGTTTAATGAAGGTGAAATAGGTGAAACGGTATTTGCACTGTTTTTCAGTGGGTTTCTCCCCCTCCAAGACATAAAATAACATAAGAAACCTGAATACTTCAGCAGGGATGCATTATTGTGCTTGCATTGAGGAAGGAGAGAAAGAGCGGAGGTAGAGAGAAAAGACATGGAGCAGAACTTGCTTTCTTGATTCAGTTTCCAGTCAGAGGTTTCCAGCTAATAATTTCCAATCAGAGGGCATTTGAGTCTCAATGTGTGTGTTTGTGCGTCGATTTGTATGTGTGCGTCACGACCACCTTCCCTTGTCTCTCCCTCAGGGCTTCAGCATTTCTTTTATTTGTTTTTGGTTTGTTTTTCCCCCCCGTCCTATTTCTCCGAGCTGGTAGAGCCTACATCGGATTTAATATCATTTTCCAATCAGCCAGCGCTAGCGGCCATGGGCTTTGGACTCCGGTGTGCTTTTCCGTTTAATACCAAGAGAAAAAAAAAGTGGTAAAGAAAGAGTTCAAATACACAAGGCCTTCAAAAGAATAATTTGTAATAATTGTGCCAGCATTCCGAGACTGATGTGCTCATTGTTATTTCGTACATGAGATTCACGGCTCTATAAGCTGTCTGCTTCCCGCCGTCTATTGCCTGATATGAAACACCATCTGCCGGGGTTTCTTAAAGCTCAGCGGCTGTCATCTATTCTTACCTCCTACGTCCACCTAACCCTACTTTCAGCTCCCAGAAGAAAGCCGGCGACTCATTTTTTCCCCTGCGCCAAAGTTAAGACACGCTTCTCTGCTGATTTTCAAGAGCTGCTGTGACAGAAATGGAAGAAACGTCTCTGATTGAACAAGGCCTTAGAAATCTCTTGAGACGCAGGCGTTGGGACATGTGTTGTCTTCATTTACAGAAGGTTCTTTTTTCTCTCTGTAAAGAGAGGAATGAAAAAAAAAGAAATATATTATGAACTCATAAGCTGTTTAATTCTGTGGCTCTCTTAACCTTTTGCTTAAATGAGAATTTTGAGTCATTTACATATCAATTTAATTTCCTCTTGTTTTGTGCCTCCTTCATTAAAACAGGAATTTGCCTGGCACTGTAATCAGCGTGTAGTACACATTACTGCAGCATGGCACAAACACACACACACATACACATTTTCTCTATCTTTTTTCCACATACACAGATATACATGCAGTACTTTCATTCTTTCTGTTTCCTTTCTTTCTCTCTCTCACACACATGCTTGTTTCAGCGCTCTATGGAGTTCATCTGTCAGATGAAGCAGAGAATGAATGGGAATCTGTCGTTTCACATCCTCCACTATATGCATCATCAGCGATAATTGCACTTTCTTCTCCTCTCTTCCTCTCTCCCTTCTTTGTTACCTTCTCTTCATTCTTTTTTTCCTCGCTTCTATACAGCGATTTCTGTTTTTGTAGGGCGTAAGGTTTGAATGACACCAGGCACAAAAGCCAGGGTTTTTACAGGAGCAAATCCTGTCTGATTCATAGCAAAGTCTGTACTCAAGGTTAATCTACACCTGAATGCGGAGCACATTACAGGACACACCTGTCTGTGCTTGCTTTGGTACAGTCAATGCGGTTCTCTCATCAAACATTCATGTGCAAATCCTGAGTTATGAGGTTGAACATCCTGACATGCAGTAGATACAGACAAAAAGACAGATTCATACTCGGATCATTGGTTCCATGTACATTACTATACCGTGTGTTTTGTCTTGCAGATTAGTAATGAGATCATCCGTCTGTGCTGTCGGGAGATTTCTCTGGACAGGATCTTCCAGGGTTACGTGATCTCCAGCAAGCAGATTCTGAATGACTGCATTCAGTGCTGCCTAGACTGGAAAGAGCTCTACCTGCACACCTCCCAGCTCCACCACAAGTACTGTAGCCCTCAATCATCATTTCTGTCTCTCTCTCTGAGTTCTGCTCTGTTCCCTACAGCACAGGAACACACCACTTAGAACTGCACTGTGATTGCACTGTATTACAGCAGCACCCATCCACTTTACACGCCATAACTCTGAAAGTTACAAACGGTCAGCAGTGACATATGGAGTGCCGTATCATTTCAAATATAATTAAGCTTCTTCAGTCATTTATCTTTGCTTACACTCTGCTGGGTGCCATACTGTTTCGTATCAGCGTTGCCACCAATCTTACCACTTCTACTATCCACTATTAGTACAAGTATTACTGCTACTACTAAACCTGGTATTATCACTGCAGCTGCCATTTTTGCTACTGCCACTGCTGTTACAACTAGCACTTTGATTTTGTGAAGATTACCATTATTACCAATGATATTGTTACTTTTATCACTGCTAGTGTGTTTCTCTGCACTACTCCCGCTACTAAATATGACTATTTTTTACTGAAAATTACCCAGAAATTTTTTCACCCTCAAACCATCCTAGGTGTATATGACTTTCTTCTTTCAGATGACTGCAGTTATATTAAAAATGTCCTGGGTCTTCCAAGCTTTATAATGGCAGTGAATGGCTGTTGAGATTTTGAAGTCCAATAAAGTGCATTCATCAACTGCAACAGCACTCAGTTTATCCCCCCCCCCCCCCCCCCGAAGGTCAAGTTTAATTTTATCTTCTATATAGCGCCAGATCACAACAAAAGTCATTTAAGGTTACCTTTCCTATAGAACAGGTCTATCACGGAGTCCATTCAGAAAAACTGAATTTACTCTATAGCGCGGAATCCCACAGAATTTATCAATTTTTGGATGAATAAATCAAAATTGGGTCTGTCACTTAATTTGAATCACGATATGGACTAATGTCTATAAATACTGAAACGGAAAAAGACGGTTTAAATATAAATTCCTGCATGTTCTGCTTGGCTCTGTATGTATGAATGGCGGAAACACAGTTTGTTACTACACAAATACTGAAGGACATGTGAGGCTCGCGGTGATTATTGGCCTCTGCATCTCATTGAACGATGACATGAACACATGAACTTCATCTCCAGAGCTGCTGTGAGAGTCATTTCATGTTAATTTTACCGGTTCATTTGAGAAAACCAGCATCATATCATACTGTATAAACACAGAAACTTCACGGCAACCTGTCAAAATAAAAGTACGGATTAACGTGTAACAGAAATATATTACTCTTGTATTACTTTTGTGCAGTATAATGTACATCTTTTAAATTT
This sequence comes from Cirrhinus mrigala, assembly GCA_036247105.1. Taxonomy (NCBI): domain Eukaryota; kingdom Metazoa; phylum Chordata; class Actinopteri; order Cypriniformes; family Cyprinidae; genus Cirrhinus; species Cirrhinus mrigala. The sequence continues at coordinate 16,840,582 of CM070013.1, read as the reverse complement.
AAATAAACCAAATGATAAAAATAATTATTGCAACCAGATTAACCACTTAATTGTAGAAAAAAAACTACAATTATTATTAAAACTTTTTTAATGTATATTCACACAAATTTTCTTCCATGTATTAATTTTAACAGTAAACCTTTGTTTGATTGCCAAAAAATTAAAGGGTTTAATTTTCATTTGATTAAAAAGAAATAAATGTTTAATGCCTTTATTTGATTATCAGAAAAATTAAAACACAAACAAAAAAGAAAAGAAAGAAAAAGATTGTGGGGCCATATTGTTTAAAATGTTGAAATTGAGAGTTTTGGACTCTTTTTTTTTTCTTCACTGAAATAAATGTTTTTGTTATTATACAGTAAAGTACCGAAAAAAAGAGTACCATTGGGTACTGGCACCCCTGCCTCATCCATCCGAAAAAAAAAAAAACGTACCGAAAAGCTGTGAACCTAGGGTAAACACTGAGCACTCTTTCGTGAACATGCGTATTAGCCATTGCAAATGAAATCACTTTTTAGCAGAACAGTTTAACATCCTTGAGAAAAATGTTCCGATGTTGATTTCAATGTCTCTCTTACAAATGAAAATAAATCACTACAACAATAATAACTAATAATAAATTAAATTATCACAAAATTGCAAATGATGGATAATAGGAATGAGTAAAGCGCAGTTATGGTGTTCTGAAAGGACGCCGAGAATGGGATATTGTCAGACTGCCTGCTCCTGTTCAAATTACACCAGAGTTACCGACCGTTACCGTGTTTTATTTGGAAATTAAATCCCACGTTCAAAATCTCAACATCCGTTCACTGCAATTATAAAGCTTGGAAGAGCCAGGACATTTAACTCTGATTGTATTCATCTGAAAAAAAAAAGTCATATACACCTGGAATGGCTTGATGGTGAGTAAATCATGGTAATTTTCATTTTTGGGTGAACAATCTATTTAACTGAATTAGTACTACTTATATGGAGCTAAATTTGTCTCAGAATTAATATATTCACAAAATATGATTACCTCATTTGTAAGCTAATTTAATGCTTTTGAAAGAAGTCTCTTATGCTCGCCATTGCTGCTTTTATTTTGATCAATCAATATATAAAAAACAGTTTTCAGTAGGGTTACCCCCTAATAGTCAACTAACCGTTAGTCAAAGAGAAGAGGTTTGGTCGACCAAAATTTTATTAATCGCAGAAACAAGTTTATAGTAAAATCTACTATATTACAGTCTGTGACAGACAGACTGTAATATAGTAGATGGGGCAGGACATCCAAAGACTCACCTATCATTCATTGACCTTAAATATGGCTTTTCATCTGAAAGATGTACGTAGTAGCAACTTTACATGGCCACTCAATCTAATGTTAACATAGAAAAATGTGCACAATTGAAGTGCCAGTTCGGAGTGTGAAAGCTGAACAGTAGTGCGCTCCCAGCATGACTGATAGATACCATGCTCTTAAAATATTCTGTCATTTTTGGTCATACAGAAAAATGTAACACATCTTTAAAAAATGTAAAGACTCTGTTTATTTGTGTACACTTAGAATAACAACGAAACGTTGTGCTTTTGTAAAATAATTAAAGCAAACAGGATGCGCTTTCTGCCATCTTGGTCTCTGTGGACTTAAGTGCGAAACTTTGAAACTCCATGTATACTTGCTTTGCAGACATGAAATATATATCTATAGAGAGTGTAATGTCTAATTTCAAATGAACCAATTAAAATAGAAAACAGATATCCTCACATTATGCAATCCGTATGAAACCTGCTCATAGGCGCATCACTACTGTAGAGATGACCAGTCAGTGTCGTCAACTTCATCTCTTAAGCCAAAAACAAAGAAAGTGCTAGTTTATTAATAAATTATTAAAACGTTAATGCAGTCTCCTTGCTGTTCCCAGACACATTCATAATTATTATATCTGCTGGTGTGCTGTGGCAAGCTTTTTTTGCGTGCACTTAAGCGCTTATTAGGCTGTGTAGGCAATTAAAGGCTCATGATTATGATCTATTTGGTTTATTAATAAACATGCGACTAATAGTCGACTAACGCTTAAAATGAAAGACTGCTAGTCGGCCAGAAAAATCTTTAGCCGAGGGCAGCCCTAGTTTTTCAGTGTTGCTGAATTATTATTATTATTCTTTTTTTTTTTTGGCCACTCCAAATTCATTTCATAGTCAGCTAAATGTTTGTCCTCTTCTGTCTGAGTCAGCTGTACACAGAGTCAGCGCCTAGTCTTCTTTTCTATACAGCAGCTAATAGAGAGCATGCTTTAAACCTATATTATTTACTGCCCGCCCTCCTCTCTGTCTTTCAGCTTTATGGTCCTTCTTCTCCCTGTCATTTCCACCATCACAGGCTCTGCCTAACCCACTCGGTCATCTCAGCTTCTGCACACAATTCTTGCACTCATGCTCTCTCCCTTTCGCAATGGAAATGATACCGCTGCTAAATGAGAGTGCCAAAGCTGTTTCGTGATTGCAGCCCTCCTGCTAAAAAGAACTGCATTTTACGGTGCGATGACAGAGTTTCTTCTTCAAAGTGATGGCAACTTACCGCCAAACGACAGAGGCTGAACACTGCAGCATCCATTTGAAAGGAGCTCTCTCAGAGTCATCTCCCAGAGTTTTTTTATTGCACTTAGGTTTAGGTTGGCGTTTCTTCTTTAGGTGTGGTGAAACTTTGCAATAGAGTTTCATCATGTCCCAGCAGAATGCGACGTCTGCTTCGTAGCATTCCGCCGTAAACTACGGCATAACTCATAGTGGCTGTGATTTTGAAAGATGTTAACAGTCTAGCAAATGCTGTGTTGTTGAAGCTGAATGTAACAGATTCAGTGGGAGGGATACTCTGTAGAGAAGAAACATTTATTTCCTAAGCAAGTCTTCCCTACAGGATACAGCCATTCAGTTGTGGCTTTTAAAAACAGCAAGGGGCTCCAGAGGTATTTCACGGAAAATAATGTGCGGTCAACCAAACACAGCACAATGTTCTTAGTGGGTTACACCCTAAGGTCCCTCGCTTTCACCCCAACCCTGTGGTTTTTCGGATTGTATCATATTTTTAGTGTTGTGAGCCTGCTGGTTGTTTATGACTGTTGGCTCCATTTGTTGTGATAGAAGCAGAGAGTTTGTTTTGTCCCGCAGATCCTGAGATCTCCAATTCTTCACTTAAGTAGCTGACCTCATCCTCCAAAATACAGCCTGTGTTCAGACAGCACAAGGAATACAGTGTTTCACCTCTTTTACCAACAATGTACAGTGATTCTTACTGTAGATGCAGTATAAAGTTAAATAACTACCAAATTTACTAGAAAAATGTAGAAATATTGAATATTTTTGTTTACTCACTATTCATTATTTAAGGAACACAAGTTATGCATCTCAGTGTAGCTCTCTTTGTCACAGTTCACCCCAAAATAAAAGTTCTGTCATTAATTACTTACCCTCGTGTCGTTCCAAATACGTAAGCCCTTTGTTTGTCTTTGGAGCACAAATTAAGATATTTTTGATGAAATCCGAGCGCTTTCTGTCTCTCCATAGACAACAAGGATCTATGGAGTGTCTGCCACATTCAAGGTCTATAAAGGTACCAAGAACATAGACAAAATAGTAGTTTTTTGCGCAACAAAATGTATTCTCGTAGCTTCATAAAATTACGGCTGAGCCACTGATGTCACATTGACTGTTTTGTCAAAGTTCTTGGTCCTTTCTGGACCTTGAATGTGGTAGGACTCTTGCTGTCTATGGAGGGTCAGAGTCATCAAAAATATCTTAATTTGTGTTCCGAAGACAAACAAGGTCTTACAGGTTTGATACAACAGGAGGATCAGAAATTAATGACATAATTTTAATTTTTGGGTGAAATATCCCTTTAAAAGTTAAAACCGTTAAAACAGGCTTACTTTAGTGTAGTCCAAATCTCCCTCATGGTTAATTATGGGTGCTTTGTTTGACTGTTTTATTTACATAAGATCTGGTGACAATCAATCACATTTACTTAAGTAGATTAATTAAATGAAGTTCCAAACGTAGGTTCGGGAGGAGCCTAATCATTCAGTCCTGTCAATCATCATTACGAGCCTATATAAGCAGCTCTCATTGCACCGTCCCAGCCTCAGTTCTTCCGGCATCCCTCCACCTCCCCTTCTCCTCCTCTATTTCTGTTATTCTCCCTCTAGGTATTATCACAATGGGGGGTTGAACTCTGGGCTCAAGCCGAGCCTCGGGTTCGAGCCTCCATTAAGGACAGTAAGCCAAGTTTGTTTACCATTGCCCATCAGGACTGGATGGGCAGGCGAACTCGTGAAACTCAATTCAAAAACCATGCAAATTCTTGTCTATGTGAAAAGTTATTTTGAAGAATATTTTTGTTCATGCAAAGAAAGTCAATGGGATCCAAAACAGCTTTGGTTCCAATAGACTTTAACTGAACAAAGTGGGAAAAAAACAACGTAATGGAGTAAAAATAATGAATAAATATTTATTTTTCCATGAAATTCTTTTATCATCCTCTTGACATATTGATATTTGGAATATTTTGGATATTTAGAAAAAAAAATCCCACTTCAGAGATAAAATCTGTTTGTTTGTTTTTTTCTGTTTGCACTAGAGCATTAGAAATCCTTTACGTTTGAGAACTTGTGAATAGAATTGTTGCAGAAGAGCATGCTAGTATTGTTATTATAAGGCATTTGTTGTTGCAGTACCTTTAATGGCCTGGCAGCTGCAGCAATAATAGCCTGTACTCCTGCGGCCTAGGCCCATGGCAGCACTTGAAGTGAATCGATTGCTGCACTAGTAAATTCAATACAGCGCTGCAACTAAAAACTTAAGGCACGGCAGGCCTCCAAGGTAGGATTTGATTGTCCCTGCTTTACGATGTATTGAGTGCGAGAGTGAATGCCCTGTGTAAAGCAGACAGCGTTATAAATGGCCAATGTTAAAGCTTGGATCCAGATGCTTGAGGTTTGGTGTTAAGCAAAGAAAGACCTTTTTCTATTTCGGTTCGAGGAGGAAGACCATTACGCACACTCTCACAAATGTCTTTACTAGACTAGAGCTCAGCTCTAGATCGACGTCTTGGAGATTGAGGCTTTAAGATGTAATGGGTGTGCTTGTTAGTAATAAACAGCAAGCAAATGCACTTAGCATCATAGTATTTTACCATCATGTGTTGTTCTTTGCATAGACTAGAGGAGCAGAAAATTAGCAAGTGTCACTGGCACTTTTGCAGCTCACATCACGTCAGATGCTTTCAGAGAAATGATTGATCAAAGCCGGCCATCAACTCTATCACTCTGGACAGCCATGAATCAAAGGTCACCTGTGTTTTCATCCAGAGCTATTTTACTGGCATCATATGTATAAGTAGGAATCACTTAAGCTGGTTTGCTCAACCTTGCGGTGCATGTGCATGTTTATATATATGTGTGTGTGTGTGTGTGTGTGTGTTGTGACATGATTAATGTGGTGTTAGCTGCAGCATGCCCTTTATCCTCTGTCCTCCTGGTGGCCTCTCTTTTTTTTTTTTTTTTTTTTTTTTTTTGCTGTTTCACTCACTTTATCAATTCAATCTCTTCTTCTTTTTTTTTTTTGCCTTGAACACTCTCTTCTCCACCTCTTTTTTCACTTTCACTCTCATGTGAAAGAAAAATCACAAATTAGATCTCTATAATATTTGAATTGATGTTCCTGGACAATAATGAGATTTAATGGAAAGCAAATGGAGTCTTTCCTCATGAAGTAATGTGTATTTTTCCAAATTTCAGAAGAGATCCTAACAATATCACAACTATGTGCTCAGATTTGCCAAGATCAAAGGCTGTGTTTGGGATGCAATACTAGCTTTTTAAATAATAAGTCTCTACCCTACATTTTTTTAATGATCATTTTTACTTAGATGTACTTCACAATACAGAAGAAAACATGAAACAAAGTTGATACTGAAATAAAACGAAAGGGAGAACTTGAATTAAATGAATGAAAGAGTATTAAAATCAATAAAAATCCTTTCATTCCTCATCATTTCATTCAAGTGCTTTTTCTCTCCACCCCTCTCTTTTCCTTTCATTCCCTCTTTTTTATTCTTTTTCCTTAGGTGTATTGAATTACAAGTCAATCACGTCAGATTTTCCAGACAATACCTTTAAAGGTTGCTCAGTAAGGAGTAGGGCAGCCTGTCCCTGTTTCAGTCGTAACCCTTGTGGTCAGCCTGGTTATTCTTCTGTATAATGATTGAGCTTAAATCCTTTTAGACCTTCTGAAACACAGATGACTTTATAAAATATCTGTCATGGTTGGAAACATTGCCATGGTACCACAACTGCCACTAACTGCTGAGGGATTTATGCTTTAAAAGAAAGATATGCAGATTGTATTTGTATAGTTTAAATGCACAGAACAGAACCGGCCTAATCTGGTCGATTAATCACACCAATTTATTGCTTTTGCCATTTTGTGACTTTTTTAGTGTGCTTATGTATGTACCTGCTACCCCCTATATTATGGGGACAAAAATGTCTCCACAAGGATAGTAATACCAGTAAATTTAGTGTAGTTTAGGGTTAGGGGAAAGAAAATACAGTTTGTACAATTTATACTATATTTATACAGTTTGTTTGTCTAATATATGCATGTATGTGTACTGCTGATGTACAGTCATGGCCAAAAATATCAGCACCCATGCAATTCTGTCAGAAAATGCAACACTTCTCTCATAAAATTGTTCCAATTGCAAATGTTTTGGTATTCACGTGCTTATTGTTTTTGCTTGCACTGCAACAACACACACACAAAAAAAGAAAAGAAAAGTCAAACTTGATAAAATTTCACACAGGACTGAAAAATGGACTGGACAAAATTATTGGCACCTTGTCAGAAATGGGGTGTAAGAAATAATTGCTTTTCAAGCATGTGATGCTCCTGTAATTTGTATTTTTACACACCTGTGGCAAGTGACAGGTGTGGGCAGTATAGTAATCACACTTGCAACTAGTTAAAATTGAGAAACGTTGACTCAACCTTTGTGTTGTGTGTCACACTGAGCATGGAGAAAAGAAAGAAGTGTAAAGAGTTGTCTGTGAATTTGAGAGAAAAAATTGTGGAAAAACATGGACAATCTCAAGGCTACAAGTCCATCTCTAGAGATCTTAATGTTCCTGTGTCCACTGTGCGCAATATCATCAAGAGGTTTACAGCCCATGGCACTGTAGCTAACCTCCCTGTGACAAAACCACAATCCTTCTGGGAGAATGTACTGTGGACAGATGAGACAAAAGTAGAGCTTTTTGGTAAAGGACATCATGGCACTGTTTACAGAAAAAGAAATGAGGCCTTCAAAGAAAAAAACACAGTCCCTACAGTCGAACATGGTGGAGGTTCAAAGATGTTTTGGGGTTGCTTTGCTGCTTCTGCCACTGGATGCCTTGACTGTGTAAACGGTATCTTGAAATCTGATGATTACCAAATAATTTTGGGGTGCGACGTAGTAGCCAGTGTCAGAAAGCTGCGTCTCCACCAGAGGTCATGGGTCTTCCAGCAGAAACAATGACCCGAAACACACTTCAGAAAGCACTCAGAAATGGTTACAAACAAAGCGCTGAAGAGTTCTGAAATGGCCAGAAATGAGTCCAGATCTGAATCCCATAGAACACCTGTGGAGAGATCTCAAAACAGCAGTTGGGCAAAGGCATCCTTCAAATCTGAATGACCTGGAGCAGTTCGCAAAAGAATAGTGGTCCAAAATTCCATTAGAAAGGTGTAAGAAACTCATTCATGGTTACAGGAAGCAATTGATTTCAGTTATTTTTTCCAAAAGGGGTGGTACCAAATATTAAGTTAAGGGTGCCAATAATTTTGTCCAGTGCATTTTTTGGGTATTGTGTGGAATTGTATCAGATTTGACTTTCTTCTCAGTTTTTTTTGTGCTGTTCCAAAAAAAACATGTGAGTACCAAAACATTTACAACTGCAACAATTTCCTGAGAAAGACAGAATTGCAAAGGATATTTTTGACCATGACTGTATATTAGACTGATGACTTTAACACAAGATGTACATTACACATTTCATTTTACAGACAGAATTCTCAATTTTGTCATACACTTTTAATTTTGTAGCGTTTCATAACGTTAAAATTGCCACTGCCATATGACAGCTACCAGTGAGAATATTTTAATTTATGTTCGCTTTTAATCTAACAACTTAAAGATAAAATGGATGTTACTTTGAATTCATAGGCATAAAAAATTCAGACAGATGTAGAAAAATATTGGACATCCAAAAATATTTTTATGTAACTCCGAAGTCAGTCTTTTTCTTTTTCAGCAGACTGAGAGAGAATTTTATTAAATTTAATTTAAATTGCCCTGCATAAATTTGTCCCAGTCTCCCTACTGTTTTGTCTAGTTAGGACCAGTAATGGAGGAGACTTGTAGGAAACACTTGTCTAATGGTAAGTGAAAATGCGGTCAGTTGTTTGCATTTCACTTTTCCGTAAGCACTTAACTTCCAAGTCTGATCCACTCTCTCTCATACTCTGTTTAAATCAACATCTCTAACCTTGCTGGATGTTGTAATAGTGTTTTATCATGGTTCATGGTATGCAGTAACTCGTTCAAAGGGATGTGACCCTGGAGCCAGAGAGCGTGTAAGAGAATAAACATAAAGATAGCTTATCGTCTGTAATCTGTGTTACTGCCTATGTCTGACATTCACCTCAGTGTCCTCCTGTGTGTTTAGACAGTGCATTCATCACTTTGGGCCCAATGACGACCTTCTCTGAGACCTACACCACTGGATCATGTCTCTCTCATAATCACTTACTCCGTCTCTCTCTCTTTTCCCCAAAACAGCTGTGTTCATCTCTTTTTTGTCTGTTATTCTTTCTTCCTCTTTTAGCTGTACAAAAGTTGTCCTCCCCCGGCCCTCTTCCTTTCTTTGTTTGGCATGACAACCGTTTACTGGAGCATTATTACTCCCCATATAAGCCCCTCTTTAATTAGACACCAATTTGAACGGATTTACGCTTTTTCACATGCCAAAACATTCATATTGGCTGTTTATCCCCGTGGTTAAAGGGCATAGCTGTCAAACTGACCACAATTCATGGCGATATTAAGTGTTTCGCAGTGAACTGAGCAGCCTGGCGCAGCTCCGTTCCTTCTGAAATAACATGGGCTAACTGGTGATTAAGGATTTAAAAGACGAAGTGGAGATGCGCGTGCCGGGCGGTCCTGTAAATGATTCAGGAGAACTGATTGCTGGTGCGCGGCTCACCGTCATTTCAATGTGTTTTTGAATCTCAGTCATTAAAGCCTGGGCCGCATTTCAATTTAAGCTCTCATCCTCCGCTCTGACGACTATGATCTCCATGCAAGGGCGAAAATCGTAATTTAGTCGTTGCGCCAGACACCGGTTATTTTTCTCTTTAATAATAAATATTACAATTTTTTTCCTGGGATTTTTTTGCATAAATCAAAGCAGTATGAAGGATGAAAGGAAATTTGTGTTTTACGCGTGGAGACCTTCCTAGAACCTATCTGGTGGCCTGTTATTACCCCACACATGCTAACATTAAAAGAAATAGCAAAACGCTGGCAAACGGTTCATTCCAAATGGGTTGTATCTTAACATCAGGTTTGAACTGTGAGGAAACCAAGAATGAAAGCCAGAAATGGCTAGTTAAGAGGTCTGGTTTTATATGAGGACCAGTCTGACAGAGTTCCTAGTTCCAGGATAGAAATCCCTCAAAACAAGGCCATGGATCTGGTCTCTCCCTTTGACTAAATCACTCAATTTACATGTACTATCACGCCTATCCGATAACACAGCTATCCTGCTGAAGTCTCACTCTTTTTCTATATATCCCTCTTCCGCTCTCTCTCTTTTCCCCTCCCTGTGACCCTGGCTTCCTCTCTGCCCCACTAAAGGTGTTTGTCTGTGAGCGGCGGTGAGGATTACCTTTCCATCAGTAGAAGAATGAGGTGTGAAAAGCAATCTGAGGAACGCCAGGCCGGCTGATATGGAACTTTGGCGGATGCAATTATGCCTATGACAGATCATTTCTGACCTGATCCCTCGCTGCTCTGGATGGCAGCCAGCCACCGCCGTTGTTTTGTTTTGCTTGTGCGCCGTGTGAAATGTGAAAACCTTTAGCAAGGGAGTTGTGACACAGCAGACTTCTCAATTTTTCTCTGCTTTCCCTTACGGCCCTGCTCTGTGGAAACAAAAATGAGGATGAAGATGAATGAACTTCACCCTTTCAATTTTTCTTAAACTCAGTTTTTTTTCTCCTTCTCTCTTTTTAGATATTCATCCCAAGGTTGGTCGCTTGACCAGATTACCATATTTGCTCTGGTGGATTCCTTTGTGCAGAGATGCAAAGATCTAATAGAGGTGAGCAAACGCTACAAAATGATGCGAACAAACTGTACACTTCCCAAACGCATGCAGAATTTTTACATCCTACTTTTTAAAGCACACATCTAGAGAGTATCCTCTCAGATTTCTCAATAATTCACATCTCTGTGTTGTTATTGCCTTCATTTCTCGTATTTCCCAGGACTCCTGTCCTTGCTGAGATCTGTTTTTTATATCACTTGTCATTTTTATATTTATTCATGCACATTTTTTTGCTGTGTGCTCCTACTAGTTTCTCATACTATTGGCACTTTATACGAATAGGGCTTGAAGCCCCTTCAACAAATGGTCAATAAGAGGAGATGCTTAGCCTTCAGAAACTGTTGTATATCAACCCGTAGGAGGTCAAACTGAATTTTATGAGTTATTTTGTTTCATTCTTTTTTTCTTGCAAGAAATGCTTTCAAACTGTTGGACTTTTTATAAAATAAAAAAAAAACAGTATATTGAATATCTTTTCTATTTTTATTTATTGAATGTCAATTTTTACATTTTTTGTAAAAAAAATTAAAAGAATTTGCTTAAGTTTCTTTCTCTAATGCTTTCTCTTTCTTTCAGGTGTGTGAGTATCAGCAGCAGTTTGCTCGCTGGGAAGAGGGTGAGCGAGTGCCGTTGCCATGCTTTGCAGGACGCCAGGGGTCAGAAGTCACTCAGAGACTGCTGTACATAGAGGCAACCTTTGACAACAGCCTGCAGGTCCTGCGCTCTGTTAAGGACATCCTGGATGTCAGAAATCCCTCTTGGCATGAGGACTACAGCAGGTGCAGTGTGTTTGTAAATTGATCAGGGCACAGAGAAAATAAGAGGTACTGTGAAATAGCTGGCTTTGATTGTTAGAAGGCTACAGCCTGTCCATATGGCCAACACGATGAGTACACTAGAAGCGACCAGTGTGTTGCATTTGCTGGAAGCTGTGCTTCACCTCTAAATGTTCACTAACCAGATACCACTCAGCTGTGAGCTTTAGGTTAGACTTCATCAAGATTAAATGCATTCCATTAATAATAAAAGCCTACTTACATTTTTAACAAATGAGCCAATGGTATAAAAATAAATCCTGAGCAGTTTTTAGAGTAGCAAATAATTTCATTATATAATTTAATATATGTGATGCGATCTGGGAAAACCCGTCAGATGTTACGCTGGGACATTTTGAGGAAATTCGGAAAATAGGTTGAATGTCAGTTTTTGTCAAAATTAGGTTTTCAATAAATTATTATTCTATAACATCTTGTCTATCATCTCTGAAAATATCTTGTTAAAATTCACTTGTTTAGTTCAGGAAAATAGCGATTTTTTTGCAGCAAGCAGAAATGACTGTGACTTTCTCTTATGTTAAGAACCCGCTACGGAAGTGCTTTCTATAAACCACAAAAACAGTTAACCTATCAAAATAAACCATAGCCGCTTTTCCACCATTGGGCCGAACGGCTCTTAGAACGGTCAGGTATGGTTCCAGTTGTGTTTCCACCTGAGCCTGGTACGGCACGGCACGATTACAAACCATTCTCGGCCCGGCATTCTCGGCACAGTTTGACAACCGTGCTAAACCGTGCTGATAGAGTGTGTGTGCTAAGCGGAAGCGCGCTGTTTGATCAAACAGCCAAATGAACAGCTATGCTGCGTTCATAGCTCATGCATTACTACTGTCAATAAATGTGGTATTTTTAGAAAGGAATTTTACATTCTGTATCCGTCTCCATTAGCATGCATATCCCCTGAGCATTTGTTGGTAACGTTATACCTGTCGTCGCCTTCTGTTTATTTAATGTTTTGCGCCAAGAGTTGTGTCCTTTTTTTTTTGTTATTTAACGAAGTAAATTTCAGATAAAAAAAAAAAATTCTGCCAAGGCACGTTACCAAGGAAACGACTGATGCATTTGTATTTACATCCCAAAGAGTTCCGTTATCAGCACCACAGTGGAAAATGAAACCGTATCCGTGCTGACTGGCCCGGATCGGCACGGAATGGAACGGTTAAGCAAAGAGAACAGTTCGGCCCCATAGTGGAAATGCGGCTCATGTAACATATTTAATAAAGGTATATCAATGCACATTCCCCGCCAGTTCTGTGTAAACTATGGCAGGCAAAGTTTTTTTTTTCATGAGATGGCGGAGCACAACAATGCAGTGTGTAGTACTGTAGCTGCTCACTTAAACGATCGTACTCACCTCAATCTGCTTAATCTTAGTGATGTCAGTGCCCTAAACGATGTTATATGGACTATTTCACATCCAGAGATGAAGGATCGGATGATGTAGTTACTAAAGAGGAGGAGTCCGATGACAGTCTGTTATATGCACAGTACGCAAACAGTTGCGCTACGTTTACTTTTCTAAATGTAAACTACAAGGTACACTATTCGTGCAGTCTAAACATACAAAGGGTGATCAAAAGTTCAGAGACTATGCCCATGATAAACAACGGAAAACAGATGTTAGTCTGTTTGTGTAATGATGCAGTAGACAGCTCTGATGACTTGACAGACAGCTCTCGTTAAACCCGTGAAGTGAAAGTCGTTTCACTTTAAACCCGTTTTTCTCAAAATTCCATTTCTGAAAATCATAGCTATTAGCCAACTTAAGATAGACATATTTTTTGTTACGTTTAAGCTATAGACAAAATAAAAAAAGTTTGGGAAAGGGCTTGAACCCAGCTTTCATATGGTATCAAAACCTAAAAAAGGTAAAAATTTCACCATGTGTTGGGTTTTCCTAGATTGCATCATATATAAATAAAAATATCTAAATTTAAGTAATCTTAAATACATTACCATTCAAAAGTTTGAAAGAAGCCTGTTGCTCACCAAGCCTGCATTTGAAATTGTGAAATATTATGTAATAATTGAAAATAACCCTTTTCCTTTTAAATATATTTTAAAAAGCAATTTATTCCTGTGATGGCAAAATACATTTTCAGTGGCTATATCCAGTCTTCAGTGTCACATAATTCTTCCAAAATCATTCTAATATGCTGATTGGATGCTCAAGTAATATGTATTATTAGTATAGCAATGTTGAAAACAGTTGTGCTGCTTAATACTTTTGTGGAAACCATGATACATTTTTTTCAGGATTCTTTAATAAATTGAAAGTCCAAAAGAACAGCATTTATTTAAAAAAATGTAAAAATATACAAGTATTTTCTTAATTTCTTAAAAAAAAAAAAAAACTACCTCAGATTATTGTATAAGGGCAAATCAAGCGTTATGGATGTGACATTTTGCTTTATGGATGCGACAAATAAATGCTTGGAGAATGTATATGTTACCAATATACCGAACCATCTGTTTATATTTTAATAACCCTATGTTGGTAGAGTCTAAACATCAGAAAAATATCAGTCAGTGCATGAGTTTTCTATGTTAAAAAAGGGAAATGATGCGTTATGAATGTGACAAAAAAGGGCACAGTTTTTGAGAGACTACATTGTAGGATTTCTGTGAATTAAAATGCAGACGCAATAATGCCCAACAAATAGAGAAGTAATGGCTCTTCACAGAACATATAATTGTTACTTTATTTTAATTTTGATGTGTCTATTTATGAGGAATATGTACTGTTATGGATGTGACAAGCATCTTAATTAATAATCAATATCTTAATCAATAGCACTTAAAATCATGCACAAATAATAATGCTTTAAAAACTTTAAGAGAGACCTGACATCTGACATCTGTGCTATCAATATAGTAAAAACCTTTTGTAAAAACTTTATTTTTTCATGTTAAGGTGACATTTGCATGGAATTCCCCATAATTATATTGAAATGTATATAAAATGGATCTTCATATGGGTAGGAAAAATAACCTTCAGTTGCTGTGCTTTTTGTAAAATGAAGGTGCCACATCTGGCTCTTGCATTGTAGACGGCTCCATTGACTATAATGGGAGCGATCTAGTTTTGTTGTGTAGTGACACGCAAAATGCGTCAAATTGTGTGTCTGTCTTTCTGCCAGCCTGTCTGTGAGGCAGTCGGTCCTTCTGGTTCTCATGTATATTTATAAATGTTTGTCATTCTCGGCTGCTTATTGGCCTACCGGCCTTTTGGGAATTTCCATACATCTCATATTAGCATATCTTCATAAATATGCATATGATGACCCGCATATTTGGATCATATAGATATTTTTCATGAATATTCTGCCTAAATGTATGTGCAGCAGGGAGAAGATCACTTTGCCTTTGCGTCTGAGCCCAGCGTGCCCCTATTGTCATTCACAACTGTTTGTGACAGCAGGCAGTTTGGCTGCTTATCTGAATACCATCACGATCGTCTGTGTGACGGAACCTGGGCTGCCCATCAGCCTCCAGAGACCATTATCCCCTCGTACCCCCGCCCCAGGCACCGACGGACCTTGGGAAAGGGAGCAGTGCGTGAGAGAGAGTGTGCGTCTGATGGCCATGATGGATTGGGGCCGAGGCGGGTCATGGGGTTAGGATGTTGTTGCCAAGACAAACAGCTGTGCTTGTGTCTGGGGCAGGTGTTTCATAGTGTCTCAGCATATTGAGAGCACCCAAATCAATACCAGCCTCCATTTATGGCTGAAAGTGTGTGTGTGCTGGGCTCTGCCTTTGAATAGAGGGCACTGATTGTGTTTGGAGCATGCTGTACAGCTCTGCCCACTTCTTTGTTGTTTTGTGCCTCTTGTTTATCCGCGTGTGTGTTTTTAGGTTCCGTGCTAAAGTGAAAGATCTGGAGGTGATGATGCAGAATTTGATCACTTCGACCTTCGAGACTGTGAACTGTGTGGAGGAAGGAGTACAGCTGCTTGACGTGTTTCAGCACCTGTCTGGACGAGAGGTCTTTCTCACACACACTTAGCCTTCAATTCTCACACACTTTTATCACCTCCTTTAAAACCTTGCACACTGTCAGACTGCTACTCTTCTTAGCAAATACAGTGAATACAAATGACTCCGGCAGAACAGACCACACACAGACTTCTGATGTCACTTCCTTTTCACTCTCATTTACTCGGGAGGTCAGTAGCAGGACCTCTCGCACACTGCTCTCTCACCTGTGTCACTTGTCTCTTCAGTTGTTGTCATTAAGATGTGTTTACCTCGTTAATCACCTTCATCTCTCCTGGCTTTTGCTGTCCCCTTCAGTCAGTTTTTTTTTTTTTTTCTCCTTCTCCCTTTCATTCTGCCATTCAGCTTTTCAATTTTACATTTCAAAGTGCAGCTTTGGCTAGATTAATTTTTATGCATTATAGCTAAAGCATTAAAATGAATAATAAGACAAAAACAAAAAGGTGCCAATGCCATTGAAAGTGAAACAAGCTATAAAATAAAATATAAAATGTTATGTAATATAAAAAATTTGAATAAAATAATTCAGTAAAGAAGGCACTGGCAAATAGTTTAAAGAAAGCTAGTTAACATAATAATCATAGCTGTAATTTGTTAGGTTGTGATGGTGTATTCACATGAAGAAGTAAGCTAAAACAGGCTGTGCATTACAGTAATTGTACCGCAATTTAGCGCATTTCCTGAGTGTTTCTCTTTTATACCTTTCTCAGGCTATCAAGCGGACTATTGACAGAAAGACGGTGGATGTATACGCTCTGCTCAGTGCTGAGCTGTGTGATATCAATTTGGTGATGTGCAGACTGTCGTCTCTCACTCCTGCTCAGATGCCTCGACACGCAGGACAGGCGCATTGGACCCGAGCACTCCGATCACGCATAGAAAGACCCATGGAGGTGAGATTACATGTTTGAGTGAATGTTGGAATACACTAAACGACTTTTTAAATCTGAACAGATTTTTAAAACACAAGGCATTATACACTTATCGACTTTGTAAATAGTGACAGAGGAAAACTGGCCATCATACAATACATGACTGAGGATCACACACTAGCAGACATCCAGCAGTCCTTCCGTTCACAACAGACTCACGCAGAAACTTGCACCTGTTGCTTTGAGATGCACGACAAATGAAAACATTATGTGTTCTAAAATTGGCTGAAAATGAGTCTGTGACCATCATACACTACATGATTTTCTATAGAATCTGTCAGCTCAAATCTGCAGATTGGCTCTGACTTTCAGTAACTAGCTTCAGATTCTCCAGACTGTAAACTGGCAGAAAATTGGGGCAAAAATCATGTAGTGTATTCTAGACTTTAGAAAGCAGTGAAGAGAGGTTAAGGGAGAAGTTCACTTCCAGAACAAAAATTTAGAGATAATTTACTCACCCCCTTGTCATCCAAGATGTTCATGTCTTTCTTTCTTCAGTCGTAAAGAAATTATGTTTCTTGACGAAAACATTTCAGAAATCTTCTCCATACAGTGGACTCCTATGGTGCCCATGAGTTTGAACTTCCAAAATGCAGTTGAAATGCAGCTTCAAAGGCCTCTAAATAATCCCATCTGAGGAAGAAGGGATTAGCTATTTTCTAAAACAATTTACAAGTTATATGCTCTTTAACCTTAAATGCTCGTCTTGTCTAGCTCTGTGATGTGCATGCGTAGTCTGTGTAATCCGGGTCAATACAGTTAGGGTATGTTGAGAAATTCCAATCTCATTTTCTCCTCCAACTTCAAAATTGTTCTACATCGCTGCCGACCCAGTGTTTACAAAGTGAACGTGCAAAGAAGGTCATACGCCCTTTACAAAAAAAGGTAAAACAGTGATGTCAGGGTAAGGGTTGGGAATTAAGAACTTGTTTTGATGTAGAAAAAGTCAAATAAATCGTTTTTAAATCGAATACCAGGATGAGTAGTATGAAAATGAGATGGGAGTTTTACCGTAATTGTCTTGAACCGGGGTGCACAGAGTACACATGTGCATCGCAGAGCTATCCGTTAAACGCCATTGAAGTCCACTATATGGAGAAAAATCTTGGGATGTTTTCCTCAAAAAATTAATTTCTTTTCAACTGAAGAAAGAAGGACATGAATATCTTGGATGACATTGTGGTGAGTAAATTATCAGAAAATGTTTATTCTGGAAATGGAGTAATCCTTAAAAGGAGAAGTCCACTTCCAAAACAAAGAATCACATATAATGTTCTCACCCCCTTTTCCTCAAAAACATAATTTCTTTACGACTGAAGAAAGAAAGACATGAACATCTTGGATGACAAGGGGGTGAGTATATTTTATGTGAATCTTTGTTTTGGAAGTGGACTTCTCTTTTAAGTAAATTTGAAAAGACAATCGATTCACGTGTGCTATTTGAACTGAGGCAATACAGTGATTTGTCACGACACATTAAAGAGCCAAAAAACTGTATATATTGTTTGAATTTTATAAAAAAATAACAAGAGTTAAAAAAGTTAAAAGAGTTAAAACTATTTACAAATAAATCTTAATCTCAAATCTCATCGGTCTAAAACAGGAATAGGCAATGTCGGTCCTGGAGTGCCGCTGTCCTGCAGAGTTTAGCTCCAACTCTAATCAAACAGACCTGAAAAAGCTAATCAAAATCTTCAGGATCACTAAGGCTACAGCCAGGTGAAGTTTTTTTTCAGGGTTGCAGCTAAACTCTGCAGGACGTCGGCACTCCAGGATGACTCAGTGACTTTTATTTTGTTTGTATTCGACTTAAATGCATAGTTCACCCAAAAATGAAAATTGTATGTTTATCTGCTTACCCCCAGGGCATCACAGATGTAGGTGACTTTGTTTCGGCAGTAGAACACAAAGAAAGATTTTTAATTCAAACCATTGCAGTCTGTCCGTCATATAATGGCAGTCAGTGGGATCCACAGCTTTGAGAGCCAAAAAACATACACAGGCAAAACCAAATTAAACCCTGCGGCTCGTGACGATACATCGAGGTGTTAAGACATGATACAATCGGTCTGTGCAAGAAACTGAACAGTATTTATATAATTTTTTACCTCTGATCCACCGCAATGTCCAACTGTCCTGAGTGCGTTCACAACATCCGACACGTGACGTGTCAACATGATCTGACACACGTATACGTCACTCATTGTTTACACAGTGCAGAGAGATTGTGGGTATGACGGCTACTAAAAATGGTAATTACTTGTGCTTATCCTGATTGTTGCAACCGATTAAAAACTAAAAGATTACGTTTACTCTTGCTCTTGTATATGCCAGAGCAGTTGGAGACTGTGGTGGATCAGAGGTAAAAAATGATATAAATACTGTTCAGTTTCTTGCACAGACCGATTGTTTCGTGTCCTAACACCTCAATGTATCGTCATGAGCCGCAGGGTTTAATTTAGTTTAGTCTGTATGTTTTTTTGACTTTCAAAGCTGTGGATCCCATTGACTGCCATTATATGACTGACAGACTGCAACGGTTTGAGTTAAAAATCTTCATTTGTGTTCTACTGAAGAAAAAAGTCACCTACATCTTGGATGCCCTGGGGGCAAGCAGATAAACATAAAATTTTAAATTTTGGGTGAACTATCCCTTTAAAATAAACCAAACACTTGTTTTGTAAGAGCAGTGTAATCGGATATATGGTGTAATGTACAGTAGTTAGGTTTAATTATTTTGTGCTTTCTCAAAGACACCAAATAAATGGAATTGTTGAATCAAAAACAGAAAAGTTTCCCTTTCGTAATACAAATGTCAAACATACTAAGATCAAACAGACTTGATTTTGTCCACACCACAAGCTCTGATGTGAAAATGCCCACAGTCAAATCAAAACATCACAGCTGCCTGAAAGATGCACCAACTGGATGTGCGTCAGGAGACCACAGGGTGACTAATCAGTCCAGTCCCAGCATGCACTAGGCCATACCCTTTTTTCTTTATTGGGTTTTATGGACAAATGAATCTAACCCAAAACCTCCATCATGGTAAATTTGTCACAGGATAGCTTAACTTCACTGATGAGCTCTTCTCTGTGCTGAGCTCAGAGCCTTGTGTCAGAGGCCAGTGAGGGGCCCCAGCAGAGGCCCTGGAGCCCAGCCAGGATCCAGCCACACAGGCCCTAATGCTATTAAAGCCAGCTGTGCCGCCACATACTCGCTCTCTCATTCTTTTTGTCACTTTCTATTTCACTCACCCTTCCTCTCTATTTTTCGCACTCTTGTTTTCTCTTATTTTCACTTCTCATCTTTCTCTCTTTCTTCAGTTTGCTTACAGAGCGCATTACCTTCTCCATTGCGTTTAAATTTATTTTCCGCATTCTTTAAGAAGGCAATTAAGAGCAGACATAAGCTTTAATTGGAGACAGATATGATAATATTTCATTTCCCCACAATTGACCCAAAAAGGCCCACAAAGAAACAAAAGGGAGACAAAAACCAGAGCTTAATGATGGTCTGATTAGACATTGCAGAATGTTTACATAGTTGCTGCATAGCCTGAGACATTCCTAACATGAGCAGAGTTTATCCTTCATTTGTTTTTATGTTTACCCTTGGTTTGTTTAGCTTAGCTGTGCTCTGACGGTTGTTTTGATTGTTTGTGACCTTGCATGTGCGAGTCGGTAAGATTTCAAGACGTTGTTTGTTTGTGAGTGATGAGATGTGTGTTCACAGGAGGCTCTGCGTTCTCTCTGAGCTCTTCCCATCTTTTTATATGTGTCTTTTGCACATGTGTTGTCTAGGTTCTGCGGCGCGCTCATTTCTTGCCACACGTCAGCAATGCAGAGGAAGTGCATGTGAACTATGCTAAACTGTGTCAGACTCTGGATGAGAGGGTGAGGAGGATCTTCACAGACTGGAGTCAAAGTCTGAACAGAGAGTGTCTCAGCAGTCTCAACCAGCCACTCATGATCCGCTGTAAAGGGAAGACAGGCCTGCTGGACATCAACTTTAACAAGTATGTGATTACACAAACTCACATGCGTACAGGCCCTCCAGTACCTCTGTGCACACTGTGATTGTCAGTATAATTAGACATGCCTATGTTACTGACCAGGGATGTTTTTGTCTGGTTTTATGGCACATGATTCAGTGTGCTGTGCAGTATAAAAAATATATTTGTTTTCATAAGTTTCCACTGAAAAATCATTGCCTTAGCTTTAAAAGAGAGGACAGCATATAAATATCATAGACATCTACTTCTCACTTTTTTCTGCTGAGGGAAATAAATAATATTAAATAGTAATTTTAATCCAGTTGACCGCAATGGATAAAATCCTACGCTACATTGAATATTCTCTTAGACTTGAAGTTGAATATGTTTCGAATGCTGTTAATTATAGTCCTTAAGCAACCCATTCAAACCCTTTCAAATAATTGAGGTATTTGTGGTTGTGCTGATATTAAATCTTTCATGCTTTGTAGTCATTACTGGAGATGTTCTGTACATGCTGAATATTCTAGTATTAGCACAAATGCACAGACTTTCTGAATGTATAACTGAGTGTTTATGTGTTCAGGAACCTGTTGAAGATGTTTAATGAGATTCATTACTGGGACCGACTGCTCTTTGAGATCCCTCACTATGCCACAGAGGTGTATCAGCGTAGAGAGGAACTCCACAACCTGAGAGAAAATGTCCTTCTAGTTGTTAGAGACTATAACAGGTCAGCATGGCTCACAGAGACACACACACATGCAGGAAAACTTGTCAGAACCTCTCATACATGTTTATTCTTCGTAAAACTATCTTATTTATTTCTTTTAATAATGTTTTTTTTTTGCGCAAATACCAAGTTTTTTATTTTATTTTGATCGTTAAAACAGCTCATAGAATTTAGTTTGACCTTTGACCTCCTGCATTTGATATGTGACATTCTATAATGGTTAAGCACTTCCTTTCTCTGTGTTTTAAAAGCAAACTTTTGTAGTTTATGTGAAGTGGCACATCCTAACTATATGCCTCGCAAACACTTTTGTACATTTTTATTTTATGTATATTCTGTTCTTTTATACTTTGTTTTTATTACAGTTTTTTTTTCAACTGCTTACACACATTTTTAAAACTTTGGCTCAATTTTGTCAGAACTTTTCACACAAATCCAGGAATTGCACACACAAAATGCAAAATGCCTTATATCTCTTGCAAAATGAAACACTGCATTCAAAATATCACAAACACATCTCAAAAGCAAACATTTGTCATAAGTTGCAAATATTGTATTTTTAGACATATCATATACACACAGTTATTCAAAACCTAAAGCTCTACTTTCATGAGTTCCTGTGGACATTTTTGTACAAGACTGAAAGTAATTGGCAAAATTCACAGTATTTAGCAAAATTCATAGTAAACAAGAAAGCAAGATTGAAACCAAACTTTTTTGTTTTCTTTTACTGTAAGCATTTGTGGTTGTGAATACAGTATTACACAGTACAAAAGAAAAGAAATACACTACCACAAAGTTTTTGAACAGTAAGATTTTAAATGTTTTTTTTTTTTTAATGAAGTCTCTTCTGCTAACTAAGCCTGGATTTATTTGATCCAAAGTACAGCAAAAACAATTTTTATTTAGTTTTTTGCTATTTAAAATAACTGTTTTATATTTGAATGTATTTTGAAATGTAATGTTATGTGTTTTAAAATGTTTTATTATGTTGAAAACAGCTGAGTAGAATTTTTTCAGGTTTCTTTGATGAATAGAAAGTTCAGAAGAACAGCATTTATCTGAAATAAAAAATCTATGGTAACATTACAAATGTCTTTATCCTCACTTTTGATCAATTTAAAGCATCTAAATAAAAGTATTAATTTCTGTAATTTCTTTCCCTGGAAAAAAAAAAAAAAAAAACTGACTCCAAGCTTTTGAATGGTATATTGTATAATGTTACAAAAGCTGTTTATTTCAGATAAATGCTGATCTTTATATCTTTCGATTCATCAAAGAATCCTGAAAAAAATTTCTTAACTGTTGTAAATATGGAGTAATGCTGCTATAAATTTAGCTTTTTGTATATATTACAATATTTTACATTTTAAAATATATTCAACTAGAAAGCAGTTATTTTAAATAGTAAAAATATTTCATAATATTACTACTTTTGCTGTATTTTTGATAAATGGAGGCTTGGTGAGCCTGCATTTAAAGATTAAGTAAAGATTATGTGTGTAAGCAGTTGAAAAAAACAGTAAAGGAGAAGTTCACTTCCAGAACAAAAATTTGTGTAAAAAGTGTAAAAAATGTAAAAACATCTCAGGAATGTTCTTCATATAGTGGACTTCTATGGTGCCCACAAGTTTGAACTTTCAAAATACAGTTTAAATGCAGCTTTAAAGGGTCTAAAAAAAAAGGGCCGAGAAATATGGATCTTACCTAGCAAAACTATCTGTTATTTTCTAAAAAAAATGAACAATTTTTTTTTTCCTCCAACTTCAAAATCATCCTACATCACTGTTTTACCTTTTTTTGTAAAGGGCTTTTGACCTTCATTGTATGTTTTCTTTGTAAACACTTGGTTGGTACTTCTGTAGCAATGTAGGACGATTTTGAAGTTGGAGGAAAAATTTAGATGGGAGTTTTTTGACATACTCTAACTGTATTGACTGGGGTATGCATGCACATTGCAGTGTTAGACAAGACGAGCATTTGAGGTTAAAAAGTACAAAAATTAAAATATTTTTAGAAAATAACTGATCGTTTTGCTAGATAAGACCCTTCTTCCTCGGCTGGGATCGTTTAGAGCCCTTAGAAGCTCCATTTTGGAAGTTCAAACCTGCGGGCACCATAGAAGTCCACTATATGGAGAATATTCCTGAAATGTTTTCCTCAAGAAACATAATTTCCTTACGACTGAAGAAAGAAAGACATGAACATCTTGGATGACAAGAGGGTGAGTAAATTATCTGTACATTTTTGTTCTGGAAGTAAACTTCTCCTTTAAGTTTATAAAACTTTTATATTTTTATATTAAGAACTGATCTAAAAAGTTGGATGAAATATATATTTCTAAGGAAATTCACTGTAATTTGCTTTTCATAAGTGCAGAAAAACAAGTGCACTTTCACACACGAATACATACTTACCAGTCACATACATATTTAAACGCCGTACTTGTCAGGTAACTTCACATCTTTAATATACATTGCTATTACTCTTCACCTCTTCGGCCTAAACACACTTACACTTCAGTACATACTGAGTATTTACATTCCATCTGCCTCAATATACACATCTCCATTCAAGACTTTAGCACATCCAATCTGGAGAAAAGCACTTGAATTAAATGCACACGCACACACACAAACACACTTCCACTGAACAAAACAATTCACACTTATGTCCCTCATTCTGTAGTGAATAATAGCCTCCTCCTCTTTCACATAAACGAGTACACACACGCGTGCGCGCACACGCTCTTCAGACTGGAGGACTCATTGTAACTCTCAGAGGGACAGAGTGAGTCATCTCTGTCAGTATTGTCACCACATTTAATGCATTCTACACATGCCAGCTGGAAACAAACACTTAAACCCAACACAAGCTAAACAGGCCACTTGCCCCAAATGGCAAAGCACATCCACTAAGACTTGTTAATCCATTTTTACCACCCTCTTGTTCTGTTATGTTTTTTAAAATGGCCTTGCTTGTTTTTGAAAAATGCTGTGAAAGAAACTTGTTAATGCCTGTAAGAGCTAAAATGAAAATGAAAACATTGAACTTACCCTTATATGTTTGTGTTCACTCTCAATTAGAATTATTAAGGCTCTAAATGCAGATGAGCTGGGTCTCTTTTCTGAGAGAATTCGGTTCATGGATAGGAAAATCCAGCCAGGCCTGTCAAAACTGCACTGGTCCACAAAAGGAACATCAAGCGTCTTTATCAATGACTGCAGAGTGCACGCCAACAAGGTCAGTAGTTTCTGACACACACACAAATACACACAACAGAATACTGTGCCCAAACAGATGGTAGAGTAAAAAACTTGTTCCTAAGGCAGATGGAAATTTTCTGGATTTGCCCTGATCATAGCAGTATGAATTTCAATGCTGGTCCGGTGCATTGCCACCAGAAAAATATAGGTGGTGAAGCTGGTCAGCCAGCATGGTCTGTCTGGTAAAGCTGATGGACAGCTAGCTAGGCATGAAGCCCGGTGTGGACAGCAGCCTAGTTTCTTCAGCAGAGAAGCCTCCCGAGTCCAAAAATTGCAAAGAATTATAGACATCTAGTTTCAAGGCATCCCAGAAATGCTGGATTTGCTTGGCAGATTAATACGTGGGTCCTTAAAAAGTCTTAAAATTTCTTGAATTCAGATTCAATGGGTCTTAAATATTTTTGGTCACATTACCGCTAAAATATCTTTGTATTTGACGGACCTAATGACTGTTTACAATCATTGGACAGACTGAAGACCCCCGCCCCGGTTGTTACTGCGTCAACAGACAGACTTGCAGTTAGCAGAATACGGGTCGAACTACCTTTTTTTCTATATATAATGTTCTCAGTAATAATAATAATAAATATAGGTCGAGCTACAGCTAGCTGACCACCAGCCTTCTAGCTAGTTTAAAGTGTTTTAGTTTTTTTTTTTACTTGCCCGTCCGGGCAAATAGCCTGATTAAAACGTAAACATAAAAATTAAAATAACCAGCAAAGAATCGGAAAGCAAGAATGATTCTTCTGATTTTAATACATTTAACGTAAGTGATTAATAATGGATAGTGTATTTCTTAGAACTGAATATTCTCAAGACTGGAAATGTTACGTTGATTTTAGTTCAATAAACGAGTAGATAGTCAAGTAGTTATTAACCCTCTGGGGTCTGAGGGTGTTTTGGGGCCCTGGAGAAGTTTTGACATGCCCTGACATTTGTGCTTTTTTCAGTATTTTAAAAACATATTAATGGCTAAAGTCTGATTACATTGTAATCAGCACAAATTGGGCTACAATAATATATAAGCAACATGGTACATGTTTGTGTTTTTTTTAAGTCACTGAAATAACAGAACACATACAGAACATTTGTTCACTAGACTTTTGAGAACTTTATGTGGTAGGCTAGACCTTGTGCAGTCATTCACAAAAACAGTATACTTATTTAATTTTCTAAGACATGTTTTGTGATCGAAAGGGAATATGCAAGGGAGTGACAATGGCCATGAATATTTAGTGATTCACACCTGAGAGACAAAAAGCCCTGCCCTAATGGCCCAACAATGAGACTGACTGTCAGGTAAGGAACAATGTGAGAAGATTCAGAGAATGGAGTTTTAGATTATTCGTATTTTATTTACAACACAGTATAATCAAAACATACATAATGAAGGTCAAAGATACATTAAGCACACTGATCTAACCACCGAGACGTAAACAGACTTTGTGTCATTCTTGAAAACTGTTTTCTGAATTCTGTTCAGCAAGTGAAACAAGTAAATCATACCTGATATTTAAGTGCAAAGCTCATCATCAGTACCATAGAATATCAGTGTAGTTGAACATCTGATGTTGGTAAAGCGCTCTCAGAGGAAAACAGTTTGGAGAGACTCAAGTAAGAGTCAAGCAGGATTCATCTGTTGTGCAGGTGTCAGATCACAAACAACTAAAACGAAACAAAACAAACTTACTTACATTTTAGACACAATATTTACTGTTTTGTTCTGTTTCACCAATGAAAATAGTTCCAAGCAAAGATCACAGCAGAACTATAGCATTCTCCATCCAACAATCGGCGGTGTTTTGTTACTGAATGATTCAGCATTTTTAACGAATCAGTTGAATGAACTCAATGCCTCACTCATTAAGTGACTTACCGCCACCTGCTGGTAGTTTAGTAAGTTTAAAAGTATGCATTTCCCCCTAACATTTTTTATTTGTATATTCGGAAATGTATTTAAAACTTTAATCTCATAACATTATTTATTGCTGTTGTAATTTTACACTGTAAATTATTTAATCTGACTGGTAACAGCCCTGTAGAATTTATTGATATATTGTAATAATTTGACATGAAAGGTGATGCATACATTCAAAAAGTTTTAAAAATAGGCCTTTATGAAGGTAAATAAAAATCTGCAGATTTAAGCTGATAGAACACTGATGAAAGTATTGCATGCGAATGAATTGTTTACACCAGGTGTCTCCAACCTTTTTTACTCCACAGACTGGTTACGGTTTGAAAATTAATTTAAATTTTCTAATTTCCAATCTAATTTTAGACAGTTATACACTGTTATCAGCATATGTTGAAGTAGATTCGTCTCTAGTCGTCTCTGAGAGAATATGCACTGTTAATGCAGCATTAGAAAACTTTGTCAGTTTTTTTTACTTTCGCTTTCTGTATAATCTGTACAATTCATGAATTGACTGAAGTTAAGACGTTCACTGGCATAACTAATGCGCAAAGTTTTCACGTTTCTTGTGTGATATCCATTGACCTGCCTTCATGGTTTAAAACAGAATATTTTCAATACAGCGACAAAACCGCAAACCCCCATGCGTATGTTTTGAAATTTAGTTTTCTTTTTACATTTAAACACATTAAATATTACATACATATACGTTACGGGTTTAGGTCTTAAATTTCACATAAGGTGGTATTAACAAGGTCTTAAAAAGTCTTAAATTTCACTTGTTTATATCTAGAAACCCTGTAATAATTATAATTTCTGGTCATTCTAGTTTAGGGCTGTAAACTAAACTAAACCTTTTTCTCTTTGATTGCATAGTCTTGCTCATTGAAGTGTTCAGTTTGACTATATTGTTTGCTATGCATTGTTGCAAAAATGTTGTAAAATATAAAGTAGAATAGAACATTGTTCTGAACAACATGCTCCCTTTCTCTGTTGTGCTCCATTGATTGATATGCATGCATACACTTTATGAAGTTTATGAAGACAGCAACATTTAATTGCTCACTTGCTATTAAGAAATCCTGTTTTGCTTAATGGAAATAATTCTTGGAGTGTAAGTAAATGAGTGTCTGTGTGTTTTCCCTCACAAAAATGCATTTTTCACTACATTAAGTGAAATCACTGAGACCCAACCGATCAATAATATAATATTTTTTTGTATTTATTAATATTTCCTTTATCAATTATCAATTATATGTAATAGCCCTATTGTACTATGTGAAGTTTCGCCCTTGTCCCACAGGTTTTATTTTAGTTATTAGTAGCACACTGTTTTTTGTGAGTACCACAGGGCTCTGGTGAGTGGGGTTTAAGATGTGGTCTGAGATTTGAGCTTTGTAGCAGACAGCAAATGCTGCACTAGAATTAGTGGGCAGATAACTGGCAGGTGCTGTTTTTATTAAACAAGACTAGGAAGGCCAAATATAGACTTGCTATTTAATAGCTTGTAAAGCGGACATCTACAGTGAATGAAAGATGTTTGCAACTTTCACTCTGAGGGTAGACAAGAACATGTTTGGAATTCAGTTGTAGTTATTTTTAAGGGCTTTAAGACTTTGGTCATATGTTTGGAGTTAGACCAACGCTTTAGGTTTTGGACTGTGAGACGAAGGACTGGCTTTGACGAGTAAATAAAACAGTTGGCTGGTTTTTTATTAGGAAGACATCCAAAAGGAAATATGAAGAACGAAATCAACTACTGTGGTACTAACTATTGTTATTCCCATTTTTATGGGAATAACAATAGTGCCACTAGGGTCTGTAAGATTTTTTTTTTTTAAATATTTTTGAAAGAAGACTCATCGAAACTGCATTTAATTAAACAATAATACAGTCAAATTCAATACAAAGTAATTTTTGCAAACAGTTTAAAGTCCCCATGCAATAAAAATGTATGTTTTTTGGCTTTTAGTATGAATATGTTAGCCTTAAGATTATCTATAAGCTAGTGTGCTCCAAAACTCACAAAATTCACATTTAGAAGATATAAGCATTCAAAACTTACAGTCTTTAACTTCCGCTAATATGGATCAACGATTTTGATGACCCTGCACTTTAGCTTCTCGTCAAACTTTCTGTCCAATCAAATGCTCTCTAGAATCCGAAGTGTCCCGCCCCCTACACTATAAATAGATGCTGAAGCTGCTGCTGAAATTGGTCACTTGTTCACAGAATTAGTATTTTCTGTACGGTGAATGGCACGTAAACGGTCTGCTCCGGTCCAGAGACACGATAGCATGGAGCGGATCATATGTGCTACTCGGCACAGACCAAAAAACGTGTCGGACACATTTGAATTCTACGCAGATTGCTATTTTATATATAGAAAATGCAATATAGATGAGATTGTGGCTGTCAAATACAACTTTATGCAGCTCAGCGGCTCTGGCCCAAGCTGTGATATAAACTAAACACTATTGGCTATTTCAAAAAGGGGGCGGGACTGTTGAATATGTCCCGTCCTGTCTTCCTGTTTCAGTTGAAATTACACAAACAAATAGAATAATGCTGTGTGTTTCACAGCACTTCAGCGGACCTTTACTGTCACTTTTAATCAGTTCAGTGCATCTTTGCTGAATAAAAGTATTTAGTTCTTTTCTTTCTTTTTGAAAGGTAGTTTATTTTTCAATAAAATCTAGTGTAGAATACATCTTCATGACAGGTAAGAAATATTTATGGCTAGTAAATTTTCTCAAGTCACTCACTATTGGCAGGTGTAGCATAAAAAGTTAATTTTGTACCCTAGCTACGGTTATTCGGGAACAGAAGGCTTTGTTCTTGTTTTGTTCCGATACAGCCGTGTCCTTTTTGCTGGCCGATATTGCTTTTGTAATGCAAGAATAAGGCAGCAGGCTTTACTGAGAATGGAGGTGCGACTCAGTGGAGAGCAATTGTGAAATCTATTCACTTCCTCTGCTGGCTGTCCATCACTCCTACATTGTACAAGGCAATATGATATTAAAGCACTGGCAGTGCCCTTTAGCCATGTGGTAAAGACACACACACACATACACAAAGGCATGCAAGCAGAATGCCCCATCTACTTTAATAAAGGCCACACAGGCATCTCTCAGTATAAACAGCCCCAGCGTTCACAATAAAAGGCAGCCAGCCTCGTTCGTGCCGCCACTGTGCCCGGTTCTCTTTCTCACTTTCTGGAGAGAGCTGGGAGGGAGAGATCAGGTTCACGTCAGAGTCAATGTCAGACATCCTTCGAGCCCAAAACAGAGCTGGCAAGAGCTTCAGTGGTAATGGAGAAGTGTGGAGAACACGACACATCTGAGCTTACACACACCCACACACACTTAGAAATGCAAGTATACATTCTACACACTCGTGCACGTAGAGTAATCCTCCCCTTTGAGGCTTATTTCATGTGACACGTTTCATCCCATGAAAAAGTCATGAGACGAGCTGGATCCAGAGCTGGAAGGAAGAGTGAGATTATGCGGCATGTAAGATGCTTCTGAGAACCTCTGTGCAAACTCTCAGAAGCGTCTCGGAAACGCTGCCCTCCACAGATTGAATAGGGAGCTGTTGGATGAGAAAGCCTGATGCTTTGTGGATAAGAACTGCCTCCTTTAATTTTAAGCACAGGGATAGGTTGAAATCAGATGCTCTATTTCTGTAGGAGAGTAAGAGAGGGAGACATGAGCTGGAAAATCCTGCTGGAAAACCCCTGCTGCTCTGTTTGAATGTGTTTTCCATCCTTCTCCCACAACATTCCTCTCACACCCATTTTTTTTCTTTTCTCTTTTCTCTTCTTTTCTTTTCTTTTCTTTTCTTTTCTTTTCTTTTCTTTTCTTTTCTTTTCTCACAGCTAAAATGTAAATGTGACCCTGGACCACAAAACCAGTCTTAAGTAGCATGGGTATATACATTGTATGGGTTCAAACTATTAGGGGCCAAGCACAGAAGGAGCGAAGACTCCTATTGTATCCATTGGCGTTCCTATTGTTATTCTACTTCCGCTCTGTAAGGCTATGGCAGTCTATGAAGTCTCTAACTCCAGACTCTCTAGTGCCACCACTTGTCCAACTTGGCTTATGCTCATGAGTCAAATGGACACCAACATTTAAAAAACCATCAGGTTTAGTTTTTTTACTATTTTTAATAGTTCAAAAAACCTACTTTTTCGAACTTGTCCTAGACGATTTGTCTGATTTTCACCAAAATTGGCTCAGATCATCTTGAGACCATTCTGGCAAAAAGTTATGGAATTCAAATTGATTAGTCAAACCATTCTTGAATAATGTGAGAACAAATTCGACGAAGAGCAAAAATTGATATGAGGTCAATCTCCGCAACAGTTTGGCTTATTGAGACCAGACTTGGTGTGTGTTATAACAAGCATGACCTGAGGCTGCCTGTGTTTCGGTGCTGCTTATAACTTCTGAATGGTTTGGCCAAAAATCACTGGTCTCTTCAGATTCACAGGAGCATGCCGAGTCGAACCATACCAAATTTTCCAAATTTCCTGTGTCTGCCATTTTGAATTTTTTCATTAAAAGCTATATTTTATGAACGCATTGGCGCATCGTTTTGAAACTTGGTATGTGCCTTCAGCACCATGCCCTGACAGTACTCAAAAAGTTTGGGGACAGCGCCACCTTGTGGCCAAAAGTTATAAAGAAATTTTTAAAAATGCTAAGATCATTTGATTAAATTGACCTATTATAACAAGACTGGTCTCAATATATTCCTTGGGTCATGCCGGGAACATCGATACCAATTATGCCTAAATTGTAATGTTGAAAACCTACTTTTTCACCAAATTTAACTCAGATCACCTTCAGATCATTTTCATTTAGTGCATCAACAAATTCGCTGGAAAGATGCCAAACTGCATCTGAGGCTATTCCTATGCAAAGCTTTGACGTATTTTCATGAAAATTTGTATGTGCCATTGGCACTTAACACTGACCACGCTACATCAGTTTGGTAACAGCACCACCTATTGGTCAAGAATGATAAACCATTCATTTACATGACATTTTGAAAAATGCTAATAAATTTTGAGTGCATTAGCCTATTGTAATGATGCTCAAAATCTCAAAATATTCCTTGGGTCATGCCAACAACATACATACCAATTATGCCATAGCTGGCCAAACCTACTTTTTCAAACTCGTCCTAGACCGTTCATCTGATTTTCCCCAAAATTGAGTCATATTATCTTCAGACTGTGCTGACAAAAAGTTATGGATTTCATGTCGATAGATGAAACCGTATCATACAGCGCTGTAACAAATTTTAGGCATGATGTCAAAATGACTCTGAGGCTGTATCTCTGCAAAACTTTGACATATTGACATCAAACTTTGTGTGTGTCATTGTCACCTCACACTGAACACACCACATCGATTTGATAACACTGCCACCTGTTAGTCAAAAGTGATAACCCGATCATATTACATATTACTAGTGGTTGTTTTTATGATGTTTCACCTATCTTAAAATGGCTTCAGTTACTGATTGCTTCAGCTACCCTGATGCTTGCTGTCTTGCTTGCCTAGTGCTTGGCCCCATAATTGCTGCTTGCAGCTATATTAGACTTTTTCTTTTATCCCAAAAATCTTTAGGATATTAAGGAAAGATCATGTTCCATTAAGTTATTTTGTGAATTTCCTACTGTAAATATATCAAAACTTAATTTTTGATTAATGTAATAATGATGTAATATGCATTGCTAAGAACTTCCTTTTTTCTTTTTTTTTTTTTTTTTGCACCCTCAGATTCTAGATTTTTAAAGAGTTGTATCTCAGCCAAATATTGTCCTATCCTAACAAACCATACATCAATGGAAAGCTTATTTATAAAAATCCGTTTCAAAAAATGGCCCCTTATGACTGGTTTTGTGGTCCGGGGTCACAAATATCTAGTCTTTGCTTTTTTTTTTTTTTTTCCTCTATGCAATTAGTTTTCCTCATTAATTTGGTCATTAGGTGGGACAGCCTAATGGAGGAGCACCTGAGCTTTTAATGGTTGCTTTGTGGTGTAACTACTCTCAGAGCAGTTAGTCAAAACTACCTGTGTGTTGCTCCTCGCTACAGGTAAAAAAACATGTGCTCCCATGTGTAAAGCTAAAATATTGTTTCACTATAGCTTAGAGACTTTGGAATGTTGTAAGACCTGTAAAGTGGTGGCTCTTTTAAATAATGGCGCAGCAATGTCGCGAAAAAGTTAT
Source organism: Cirrhinus mrigala (assembly GCA_036247105.1). Classification (NCBI taxonomy): domain Eukaryota; kingdom Metazoa; phylum Chordata; class Actinopteri; order Cypriniformes; family Cyprinidae; genus Cirrhinus; species Cirrhinus mrigala. Next base: position 16,808,251 of record CM070013.1, on the reverse strand, counting down.
ACAGCAAGAACAAAGAAGTATGTACCCTGGCAATTTCATCTGCAGAATGCATTAGAATATTTGTTAATGTAAACCATCCAGGAACTTAGCATTTGCCCTTGAGACAGCTTGCTGCTGAATTGCTATGTAGAGATGCTTTGTTTACGAAAGTGTTCTAAGGAGATGATCAAATCTTACAGTTTACTAAGCTGTGTGTTTTGGGATTAACATTTGCGCTCTCTCTTTGTTTTTCTGCTTTCTCTGATTTTGATCTCTCATCCCTCCCATAGGTGCAGTTAATGGTGGATGAGTATAAGGCAGCTAACCTAGCTGCCTCTAAGCTCTGTGAGCAGATTAGTGAGCTGCTTTTGGTGCGTGTGGATGGCAAGATGGTCTATGGAGACCTGGAGTTTCAGGAGGATCAGCAGAGTCATCAGCATAGCCAGCTGCTCCGACTGCAGAACGCTCACCAGGACATCATCAAAAACCTGGCCAGAGTCTACGGGACCTTCCACCTGGATGGCCCAGAGGTTGGACTGTCTGTTTGTTGTGTCTTAGGATCTTTTTTACTTAAACAATAAACAATGATTTTACCTTGCTTAACGGGATAGTTCACCTAAAATGACAACTCTGTCATTAATTACTTACCCTCATGTCGTTCCAACCCCGTAAGAGCTTCGTTCATCTTTGGAACACAAATTAAGATAGTTTTGATGAGTTTTCTGACCCTACACATGCAGTAACACAACTACCACGTTCAAGGCCCAGAAAGGTAGTAATGACATTGTTAAAATTGTCCATGTGACATCAGTGGTTTGACCTTAATTTTATAAGGCTATGACAATACTATTTGTCTGCAAAGAAAACAAAAATAATGACTTTACTCATCCATTTCTTCTCTTCCGTGTCAATCTCATCACAGCGTTCACGAGAGTACCACAACGTTCTGACAAGGAAGACACTCTTTGTACATAAAACAGTCTTCGTAAACATGTCTGAAGATATTGACAGAGAGGATGACTTGCAATTTTTTGGCCAGTCTTACTTATTCAAACCAGAATAGCACTTTTGGGTGAACCCTGTTGAAAAATCCAGCATATGCCAGTTAGGTATGTTTGGAATCATGGCTGCTGGTTTGAGCTGGTTTAAGCTGGTTATGTGCTGGTCCAAAGCTCGTCCACTAGCACATGAGCAGCTTAAACCAGCTCATGACCAGCACATGACCAACTAAGGATTATCTTAAACCAGCTCAAAACAGCAGCCATGATTCAAAACATACCTAACCAGCACATGCTGTTTTTTTCAACAGGGAACTACCCCTTTATGGAGTGTTGTTAGTGTAAAATCAGCACAATGCACATCCCGAAGTGGCTTGAGGTTGTCATAATGAGGACTTTCCAATGACTTCAATATTTGTGTGTTTTCAGGTGCAACAGCATTGGGTATCATACATGGAGAAGATGGACCGAATGGTTGAGGAGGCGTTTCGTGTGAATATAAAGCGTTCACTGCAGGAGCTCTCTAAAGCCATCAATGGAGACGGCAAGACATCCCCAAACCCCTTATTCAGAGTAGAAGTGGTGCTGACACAGCAGACTCCTCGATCTCCTGCTCAGGTACACACAGAAACTTTGTCAAATCTAGTAAAGCAGCGGCCATTGATAGCATTGTTTACGTGACAAGGTGAACCTTAACTCACATTTAGACATCAAAAACATACCCTTTGTGATTTCAAGGCAAAAATATACTTAAAAAACACTGTGTCAGTGCGAATCGTTGTGTTGGTCTTGGAGAGCTGCTGGCCATGTGTTTTACATACAGCATAAAGACACTATCATACATCAAGCAGAGGGCATTCAGAACACGGCAACCTCTATAAATCACAGCTGTGGCAGCACTGCTGCGTTATTCAGCAGTCTACTCTACTGCTCAGCTCTACAGAGGTATATTTGGACTAAGGCCTATGGGTAATGTCCCATGATGCTTAGTCAGCTAAATACAGTGAGAAAGAAAAAGCAGAAACGTTAGTGTGACTTAATTGAGTGTATTTTAGGGACAGTGGTTGCATTGGTCTGTGGAGACGGACTGCCTGAGGCAAAGCGCTCTAAGTGCCAGAGGGAATGGAAATGCATTAATGCTAGCTCAGGACACACCATTAAAGGCCCTTTCACACTGAATGCAAAATGAATAAGCAAAACAAATCATTGATGAATGGTCTGTTCACACCGAGAGCGAAACGAATATCCGTCAGGCTGATCGACAACCGAATTCACATTGGTACAATAGTTGCTGCGACACACCTTTTCCAGCTCTCACGGTGACAATTATAAACACTCACAGAAACCACAAGGCACTGGACAAGCTAGCAATATTAGGATTCTGTGATATTTCAGCAATAAAAATAATGATTCTGAGACCGTAATTTGAAAACTTTTATACATTAGCAGAGCCAGAGTGGTAACATTTACATACTTTTGTGATGAAACTCCACATGAGAACAGACAAAACATTTTTTGGCTAATAAAATGAAAAAAAATAAATAAATAAATAAAATAATGCAGTCCTTGTTGACATATCATTTGCATTTTTGTGTTTCAATAAATTATATGTTATTTGTTTTTCTTTAAAGCTGTCTTAATGTGTTCACTACAATAAAATACTTTAATATATTTTTTAAAATGTAATTTTTTCCTCTATAGGGTCTATAGGGTGTTCTCCAGTTTTCATTGTCACTTGATCCTTCAGAAATCATATGCTTATGTTTATATGCAGAAACATTTTTCATGGTTCTCATGTTTTTTATTATGTTATCTTTTTTTTTTTACTGTTTTCTTGTGTTAGTTATTTATTTTAGTTTGTTTTACTTTATCAAAAAAACCCAACTGCAGTTTGATTGAGGTTAACTGGAATGCACAATGAAAAAACATGATTTTTTAGTTATCTGTTTTTGCAAATGAACTTTTCATATTCTTTCAAAGTTCAAAGAACACTATTTTCAACATAGAAATCATTTGTAACATTCCAAATATCTTTACTGTCACTTTTAACCAATTTAATGCATCCTTGCTGAATAGAAGTATTAACAAAATACACTGACCCCAAACTTTTGAACTATAGTGTAAATAACTAAATTCCAAAATTATTACCATGTAATTGTTGTAATCATTTGGCAGCCCTAGTTTTTATGTAATGAATTTAATGATTGTGTCCTTGAAAATCCTTTCCCACTGTGTTCCACAAGTTTTTTTCCACTGTGTGTGTTTGTGTTTATTTGTCCAGGTGGATTTCTCTCCTTCTCTCCAGAAACTGGCTCACATAGTGAACAGCGTTAGCTCTCAGCTCATCAAGACAATCTCAGGGTTCAAACGTCTGCCAGAGCTGCTGACCCGCCAGCACTCACAGCGAAAACCCATCCACATCATCATCGGTACATCCTCCGTCCATCTCATTTGCCATATCCCCTCTACATTTGCCATTTATGCCCTCTTTATATTCCTGTCTACTCACCTTCGTGTCATTCCAAACCTATATAGCTTTCTTCAGTGGAACACAAAAGGAGAAATCATGAAGAATTGTATGGATCCATTCTCTTTATACAAAATCCTCCTTTTTTGTTCCACTGAAAAAAGGAAGTGAATGCCACATAGTTGACTAAATGATGACAGGGTTTTTATTTTTGGGTAAAAAATCCATTCACACCATCATTTGTGTTTTGCTTAAGTTGTTCGGCATCAACAATGCTTTCTGTGTTCCTCTTACTTCCTTCCTCTTTTTCTGTTTCAGAGCAAGATGAAGAGATCTGTAAGATCCAGGGAGCCATAGCTGCAGGTATGGTGACTAATGCATCTTACCTGCAGACCTACCTGAAGACTTGGGACAAACACAGAGAGATCTGGGAAATCGAAAAAGACGGCTTTATACAGCGCTATCAGCGGCTCAACCCTACAGTAACCTCCTTCGACGCTGACATAGCCAGGTCTGTAGTTTTCTTACATTCTCTTTTAGTAGCAAAATTAGTTTTTAAGATTGTAGGGTCTAAAAAGTATGCGCTAGTACAATGTAGTGAGCTCATGAATCATTTGCACTGCAGTGCAGCTAGTAAAATAAACGTTTCTTTAGTAAACAAATCCACTGAAGAATTCACCTTGTTTTCTCACCATCATACATGCATCTCTTTTCTTTTAAAATGCATGGTAGCACACCAGAACGGTGTGTTTGAGGTCACGTGAGAACAATGTGACGGCCTTTTAGACTATTGACGTCTCTGTAGCACAGAGGTGCCAGTCCTGAGGGCAGGGTCAACATCTCTTCCCTATAGATTTGATCTGCACTCGCCAAATCGTTATCATGTCAACAATGAATGGTTGAGTGTGGATCAGAGTGTGTGCCGTGCCAGTAAGACACAGACTTTGTGTGTGATTGTGCATTAATGACCTTGTGCATGCTGGAAGGACACTTGCGTGTTGCCCGCCGCCCCCGTTAATGTCTAAAGTTTTTTCACATCGGTTAATGAATGCGCAGACACATTTTATTTTAAACAAATATGGTTAATGTAACTTCATGCTTTATTTCTTCACACTCACTCACAGAAACAAATGATGCTGAACACTTTGGAAAACTAATTTCATTTACAATAGGTATGTTGTAGTACTGAGATGACAAATTAAATTGCTATTAATAGGGTAGCCATTATGAGGGAGCAAAGAAAACATAATCAAATTACATTATCTTATTATCTTACAGATCAATTTAAACAAAAGTAATTTAGTGCCCATTAGTAATAATTAAAATCATTGTTTTTTTTAAATGTAACGTCAGTAGCTATAATAAGAATACATAGTGTAGAGAACTTTAAGTACAGAAACAATTACAACATTCTTAGGAAGGAAAAATTGAGACAAGCATCCAAATGTCCATCTTTAAACTCGTTTGAACTCCAGTTGCAGATTTGTCATGAGAAAATACATCTTTATTTGCAAAAGTGTTGTTACACAACACCAAACAATCTTTATTGTGTATCAGGATTTATTCCGGTGATGGATTAAACAAAGAATCCAAAATAAGACATCAAATGATTTGTAATCTTTGTTTATTTGCACCCTCAGATTCCAGATTTTCAAATAGTTGTATCTCGGCCAAATATTGTCCTATCGTTACAAACCATATATCAATGAAAAGCTTATTTATCAGCTTTCAGATGATGTATAAATCTCAATTTCAAAAAATTGACTTTTAAGACTAGTTTTGTGGTCCAGGGTCACATATAAATTTTCAAAGTGCTATGGTTCAAGATGTTTCATAAGAATCATCCGTTTCGTTTATACTTTCTCTCTTTCTCTCTCTCTTTGTGCAGATACACAGAGGTGGCGAATAACGTCCAGAAGGAGGAGACAGTGTTAAGTCTGCAGTTTGTGTTGCTGGACTGTTCTCCGCTCAAATTCTCTCTGTTGCAACATTGTAACGAGTGGCAGAGCAAGTTCACACAGCTGCTCAGCCTTATGGCCAGTGCCAAACTAAAGGAATTGCACAGCTTCCTGCAGGAAAACGCACTCAGGTGTGTGAGAGAGCTCTGTTACAAAATCCTGCCTCGCTGTCTGCTCTCTATATAAGCAGCTGGGATCATAACTGAAATGAAACCTCATAAGTGACCGATTTGAAACGCTCTTCATGGGCAGCGACCCTTTTAATGGTCACTCATGCATGCCACAGCAATTAACACCCCTCACGTGAAGAGCATAAGAGACTCGACAAACCTCTCTGTTGATTCCAATAGAGTCTGGCATTAGCATGTTGCTAAGCTAATGGCCTGACACTCTCATAAACAGTTCCATCGACTAGTGACATGAGCCAGAGTTATTTTAGGATCATTGACATACTGTTATAGTTTTTAATTAATATTTTGAATTAGCAGTAGTTTTTTAAAGGATTATTTCACTTACAAAACAAAAATTTACTGATAATTTACTCACCCCTGTTGTCATCCAAGATGTTCATGTCTTTCTTTCTACAGCCATAAAGAAATTATGTTTTTTGAGGAAAATATTCCAGGACGTTTCTGCGTATAGCGGACTTCCAAAGTGCAGTTTAAATGCAGCTTCAAAGGGCTCTAAACGATCCCAGCCGAGGAAGAAGGGTCTTGTTTAACGAAACTGATCATTTTCTTAAATAAATTAATGTTTATACCCTTTTTAACCACAAATGCTCATCTTGTCCATCTCTGTGATGCACATGCGTCCGGTTCAAGATAGTTAGGGTAGGTTGAAAAACTCCCATCTCATTTTCTCCTCCAAATTCAAAAGAGCCCTACATCGCTGCCTTTTTTTTTTTTTTTTAAGGGCATTTGATTTTCTTTGCACATTCACTTTGTAAACACTGGGTCGGTACTTCTGCAGTGATGTAGAACGATTTTGAAGTTGGAGGAGAAAATGAGATGGGAGTTTTTCGACATACCCTAACTGTCTTCAACCAGATAAGACGAGCATTTGAGGGTAAAAAGTATAAAAATTGTCATTTTTTTAAGAGAATAACTAATCGTTTCGCTAGATAAGACCCTTCTTCCTCGGCTGGGATCTTTAAAGCCTTTTGAAGCTGCATTTAAACAGCATTTTGGAAGTTCAAACTCACGGGCACCATTGAAGTCCACTATATGGAGAAAATTCCTGAAATGTTTTCCTCAAAAAACAATTTCTTTACAACTGAAAAAAGAAACACATGAGCATCTTGGATGACAAAGGCGGTGAGTACATTATCTGTAAATTTTTGTTCTGGAAGTGAACAATCCTTTAATTTCTGTTTTCAATGTAGTTGTAGTTTAAATTTTAGCAATTTTAGCACTGTAGCAATACCCCTTTCCACAGCATTTCATCATGCTAAAAACCACTTAGAATTCCTTATCAACTCCATAGCAATATATACTGAAAAGTTACATTGGTAGGCATTTCAATAAGTTTTGAATCAGAGCATCTATATCATTCAGTATGCATTAAATATTTACCATATGCATAGAGTCATTGACTGTATGTGTGTGTGTGTGTGTGTGTTTTCAGGGTGTCTCAGCCTCCTCAGACTCTCCCAGAGTTGGGAGAGAGTCTAAAACTTCTGGAAACTCTCCAGGCAGATCTGAGTAAGATAGAAAGTCAGATTCCGCCCATCCACGAGCAGTATGCCATCCTAGAGAAATATGAGGTTGCCGTCGACCCCGCTGTGAGTGTCGCGCCGCAAACACACATACGCGCGCACACTCCCTCTGGTGTCCCAGTCAAATTGTCTTCTAAATACACTTTCATCTCTTACCTCCGTTCCATATTTGACTGTGCTTTTATTTGACTCAGCGCTCTTAGATTTTCTTTCTCCCTCACTCTTTCTTTCCGTCTCTGTAGGTGTTGGAGTTGCTGGAGGCTCTGAATTCAGAGTGGGTGTGGTTCCAGCAGGTTGTGATTGACAGTGACATCATGTTGAAGAAGCACAAAGACATGATGAAGAGTGGGCTGATCCTGTCCTCCGAGGAGTTTAAGAAGAAGACACAGTCTGCCCTGCAGAGCTTCAATAGCAGTGGTGAACACACACACATACACATACACATAATGATTTGAATGTTACAGAATGGGGAAACAAGCACACACGTACACACGCACACACACGGTCAGTAGGATGACTGCCAGTGCTGCCTCAGACCCTACTGTGAGCTTCACATCCCAGCATGCCTCTTTTTCTGTAGGTCAGCTCGCTACATGGGCGGCACCGCAGGCCTTTGCTTTCTGGGACCGTGGGTGTTCTGCGTGGCGGGGAGTGCTGGGTAGAGCCATCAACCTCCCACATGCCCCACGGCACATCACAACCAATTAGCCTTGAGATAATGTTTCAGAACGCCATGGAGCCTCACCTACAGCAGAAGTGACCGTCACGCTGACATCCTGCCCTTGACTGCACTTTCTTTCTCTCTCTCATTGTCCCGTAATGCTGCTCCACCTCCTGCTGGTGTCTCTGCTCTGCTGTTTATTCTCTGCTCTATTAAAAACGGGATTGAAAAATCCTTTTTTCTGTCTCGCGCTGCCACCTCTCTTCACGAACAAAGTCACGTTGTGCCGAACTGTATCAAAGAGGACAGAGTTTTCGTCCTACTTTTCCTTCCCTCCGCTTTCATTCCTTCATTTTTCTCGCACTTCTTTGCTCGCTCGCGCCCCATCTCGTTTCCATTGTGTTTGCGTTACCTTGTGATCGTTGATAGCTCTGTGAAGTCTGTTGTTTTTCGGTTTGATCTCCTGCCATTCCTTCCCCGCGTCTTTTCCTCCTATGTTCTTCTCCTCCCAGTATGTATCCAAAAGCCTTTCCGTCTCGGTTCAGACGAAGTTGGAGTTTTGGCACAGCCGATTAACGCGCTAAATCAACACGTGGCAGACGCGCTCAACGCTCACTGTCATTATTTCCCACAACCCCAGAATTTCCGAACGTGGGCGGCAGCTGCAACTTGTTGAGAACGGCGGGATTGTTTGGATTGTTCCTGCAAACAATGGCGGGCTCCTTCAGGTTAATGAGGCCAGGAAGCAGCTTTGTGCAGGGAGAAATTTGTATTCAAGAGAGAGAGACGGTTTCAATAATATCACACTCATTCAGTCCAAACACATACTACTGGCCCCTGCCAAGGTGCCCCTTCAAAATCTCATCTCCTGCTCTCCACGGACCCAGCGTGACTTTCCCTCTCAGATCCGGCGCGCAGGAAAAATACGACATTGCGTTTCTCAGCGCAGAGCCAATTAAACATGTATGATTGGTTGAAATCTCCAAGGCAGATTTATCAAAAATTTAGCACATTTTAACATTTGCTAATTAGATTTTCTTTACGTTTTAGTCAGGCACGACGGAGAGAGAGAATGGGCGTCATCAAACCTCTCAACACCCGTGCTCCTGAATTTGTTCTGCTCCAGCGACGCACTTCAGCATGTGCTAAATGCTTCAGTAAACCAGACTGTACGCAAATATTGACTGGAGATCCCCAATGGATCTTCACATGCTGCTTAATGGCTCGCCTTAATGCAGAATTGTGTAAATGTGTGTTTTCTGTAATTGCCGGAGATGCGAGAATGCGATTTAGCCGGTGTGTTTGATGGAATCCATTATAAACGCTGACAGATGTAAACAGTCGCACCTATAAACGTATCACGGAGGCCTTTGGGGCAGATAACGGCCCCTGCTGGTGTCTGTGCGAGTGTGTTACTGTACACGTTTTGTGTTGCCGTCCTGAGATGAATGAGGCGCATTTCAAAAGATCAAATATCTCGTAAATCAAAGCTGTCGCAAGTGCGCGTGGATCGTGGGAGTCCGGGCTTATAAGCGGAGCTGGGTCCGAGCCAGAACTCACACTCTGCTCAGGAAAGAGACCTACTGACCTGCTGAGCTCCCAACTGTGAAACCACATTAATAGCACATTGTGAGAAACATGCTCACTTCGCTAACTTTCTGGCCAATAGAAATCCATACAGCTTTTTTTAGAGCGACAAGCTGCTCTCTAGGGAAATGACAGCTGAATGTGCAGGTTTTTTTTAATCATTAACCATATGCATCTGTGTGCCTGTGTGTGTGGTCTTATCTTTGTCTTCACGTATACGGTTTTATTTGTGTGTGTGCTTGTGTATGCGCAGGTCCATTTGGCAGCAGTGTAGCCCCAGATTCTGCACTGCAGCAGGTGTCAGAGCTGCATGCCCAGCTGGAGGCTCTTAAAGAAGAGGAGCAGAACATAAGCTATGGTCTCAACATCTTTAATATTGAACATCCAGCCTCTAAAGACATCCTCGCTCTAGAGAAGGTGCCTATACACTGCTGTTACAGTAATAAAAACTTTTCTTCATACAATACATCACAGACACACAACACAAAGCAGCACAACAGAGCACAAACAGGCTGAGGGCGATTTACTGGTCCGGCATGATAGCAAATCGAACAATATTGATACTATTGGTGAAGGTCGCTTCTGGTACAGTATACTGCGATGTTTAGATTGTGTTTATGTGTGTGTGTTTGTAGGATGTGAATTACCTGCAGAAGGTATGGGAGATCGCCCAGCAGTGGGAGGCTCTGTGGGATGAGTGGAAGGGGGGTCACTTGGCCTCTCTACAGAACGAGACCATGAACAACACCGCCCAGACCATGTTCAAGAAACTCCACACACTCAGCAGAGAGTTCAAGGCAAGCCAACATACCCTACACAACTGGTGTCAACTCAACTTTAGTCAGTTCAGAGGCCAAACTGACATTTATGGGAGGTTCCAGTAAACATTGTTAGTCTTAGGAATAGCACATAATTTACTGTTTAAGCTATGTAGTGTTATACTATATACAATTACATAAGAAAATGTGTCAAAATATAACACTAAAATAATACATGAATATTAAATATAAAAAAATATGTAAATACATTAAAAATGGTTTAAAAGTTTTGAGTCGGCAAGATTAAAAATTTCACCAAAAATATCCAACAGCACAACATTTTTCAACATTGATAGTAATAATAATAATAATAAAAATTTCTTCAGCTCCAAATCAGCATATTAGAAAAATTTCTGAGGAATCAGTTGACAATGAACAATTGATTAATGGCTGTCAAAAATACAGCATTGTCATCACAGGAATAAATTACATTTTAAAATATATTAAAATAGAAAACGTTATTTTAAATTGTAATACTATATTACTGTTTTTACTGTAGTTGTGATCAAATAAATACAACCTTGGTGAAAATACCTGTTTCAAAAAGATTACTAACCTCAAACATTTAAACCATAGTGTATATTTGAATGTGTTTTTACTCTTTTTGATTTGCTAACATACCTGGAAGTGATCTTCATATTTTATGATTTTAGCACAGACTCTTGTTTCTTTCCAGGTGTGGTAATATGTATAAATATACACTGCCATTCAAAAGTTTGGGATCAGTAAGACTTGTAAAGAACTCTCTTATGCTCATCAAGGCTGCAAAAATACAGAAGATAACTGTAATATTGCAAAATGTCATTACAATATAAAATAATGGTTTCTTTTTTAATATACTTTAAAATATAATTTACTTCTGGGAGTCAAATCTGAATTTTCATCAGCCATTACTCCAGTCTTAAGTGTCACACGATCCTTCAGAAATCATTCTAATATGCTGATTTATTATTAGAATGATCTATGTTGGCAACAGTTGTGCTGCCAAATTCTTTTGGGATCCTGTGATACTTTTTTTCAGGATTCTTTGGTGAATAAAAAGTTAAAAAGAACAACATTTACTCAAAATATATATTTTTTTCTAACAATATAAGTCTTTGCTATCACTTTTTTTTTTATCAATTTAACACAGCCTTGCTGAATAAAATTATTAATTTCTTTCAAAAAGAAAAAGAATACAAATTTACTGACACCGAACTTAGCGTATTTTTAACTTTTTATTCATCAAAGAATCCCGAAAAAAGTTTCAAAGGTTCCAAAAAGTATTAAGCAGCAAAACTGTTTCTAACATTGATAATAAATCAGCATATTAGAATGATTTCTGAAGAATCATGTGACTTAGTAAATTAGATTTTAACGTGTATTAAAATAGAAAAATGTTATTTTACATTGTAATAATATTTCACAATATACATTTTTTCTGTATTTTGGATCAAATAAGCACAGCCTTGATGAGCATGAGAAATTGAAAAAAAAATCTTACTGATCCCAGACTTTTTAATGGCAGTGTACTGTATATAAATAATACAAATAATATTCATTAATATGCACTTTTAATTTGTAAATTTAATTAAGCACCACAATTAACAGATTGAGTACTAAGACCTTGTAAAGACCCTTCACATAAAAAAAACTAGCAGCCATCAGGACCCACTTAACTGCTATCAGCGGCATCAGTGATGTCTCACTGTCTCACTCATCTTCTACTGTACTCACACACGTACTGATGCTACTTCATTAGGGTCCAGCAGAGACTCTCATTTCTTCGTTTCTCTTTGTAACTGTGATAAAAGCCCTTTTGTGTAGCTAATTACCCTTTAAAGCTAATTTAGCTTCTCTTCTCACCAGCTTCTCATTATCCTGACATTTAGCTTTAAGCAGATTAGAAACACCTGCTTGATTCAGACCCTTTGGGTGCTTTTCCACTGACAGGGGATCAGTCCATCACAACACAGCACTCAGCATTTCACAGTGCAGCCTGCAGTGGGTTCCTGACTATTGCAAATATGTGTGTGTGTGTGTTGTTTCAGGACAAGCACTGGGAGGTTGTGGACTTCTCTAAGAGCAGGATCACGCAGTTTAAGAAAATCATCCCACTGATCACAGACCTTAGAAATCCAGCCATGAGAGAGAGGTGGGGGGCTCACACACACACACACACACACACACACACACACACACACGAATCAGTGTCCTCAGCATAATGAAGTGTCATTCTCTCACTAATCCTCCTTATCAGGAGTGGTTCCTGACAAAATGACACTGTCGTCTTTCATGTTGTGTCTTCGGCGGACAATCGCTCTTTGTAACTCCTCTCTGTTCGGGATATTGCCCTCTGTAGCTTGTGACCTGAGGCTTGCTGGAAAGTCTGGCTGATAATCATCAGAGGTTTGGTGCCAATTGCTGTTCTAGGATCAGCTGTAATCCCACACTTTGACAGCCAGCCCTCAGTTACAGCTCGTCACCTCTCTCCTTTCTATCACGCAGAGCGTTTGTGCACTCCGGCGCCATCCCTGCCGAGAGCAAGGCGACGTTTTCCGTTCTTCGTTTTTCTTCTGCCCTGTCATTCGCTCCCTAAGCCATCTGATTGGATCTGGCATTCCCAAAACAACAGCCCATCGGCCCCAATCAGGCGTGCTACAACAGCCCTGGTGGAGACGGCAGAGACAGGCCTCACGTTCCCCTGATGACAGCCGGCTAATCACACTGATGTAACCCTCTGAAAGATCCCTGTTAGCGTCTCCCGCTGGCCGGCGCAGCACATCAGGGAAGCAGATGAAAATAAACAGAGCTCCAGCCTCAGAAGTCCATGACCGACAGAACAGGAGACAAGAGGAGCGAAAGAAAAACAGGCGCTCGTACGAGAGATCGCGTCCCAGAATGCTTGGGCCGATCTCAGAGGGGCCAGTCATTGGCAGGATCTTTTTTTTGAAATAGCGGTGTGGTGTTTTGTTGTGGATCAGATGTGCTGACGGTCTCTGCGGATTTCTTTGAGAGAAGACAACAAGCTGTGCGTCATGGCTGCGGGATCTCTCACGGGAGAATTCAATCCTTGCGCTGTCGTCGTCCGTCACACCTGTTTATTATGACAAAATCTGACCGTCAACATGACCAGTCTTTTGTGACTAAACAGCGCAGTGGACTGCCTTTCTTCAGCTCTTCAAATACTCCGAATAGCACACATTCTCTGGAATTTTAGCTTAAGTTAGATATTAATTAGATATTATGATTAATGAATTACCAACCTCATTTCTCCTCAAGGCTTACACAATAGCTGTCTTTCAAAACCTACTGAACTGTATAAGCATGTTTATATAGGCATATTGACCTATATAAACACTGGATAAGATGATCTACGCTTAATTATGCTGAACTTTGTCTAATACTAAAGAGTATTTAGAAAAGATGAAATATTTATATATAATATTTTACACTGCCGTTCAAAAGTGTGGGATCAGTAAGATTTTTAATGTTTTTACAGAAGTTTCTTATGCTCATCAAGGCTGCATTTATTTGATCAAAAATACAGAAATACAGAAAATGCTGATTTATTATCAATGTTGGAAACAGTTGTGCTGCTTAATTATTTTTGGAATATTTTTTTATTTGATGAAAAAAAGAGTTCAAAAGTACAACGTTCATTTAAAACAGAAAAGTTTTTAAAAAGTTTAAAAGGTTGGGGTCAGTACATTTGTATTCTGTCTTTTTTTTTAAGAAATTAATACTTTTATTCTGCAAGAATGTGTTAAATTGCTAAAAAGTGATAGCAAAGACTTATATGTTTAGAAAATATTTATATTTTTAAAAAATGCTGTTCTTTTTAACTTTTTATTCATCAAAGAATCCTAAAACAAAAGTATCACAGGTTCCAAAAAATATCTGGCAGCACAACTGTTTCTAAAATTGATAATAAATCATCATATTACAATGATTTCTGAAGGATCATGTGACACTGAAGACTGTAATGGCTGATGAAAATTCAAGTTTGCATTACAGGAATAAATTTTATTTCAAAGAATATTAAAATAGAAACCAGTCTTTTATATTGTAATGACATTACCTGTATTTTTAATCAAATAAATGCAGCTTAGAGACTTCTTTAAAAAACTTTACAAGTCTTATTGATCCCAAACTTTTGAATGGCAGTGTATTATAAACGTTTTCTAAATACTTATTGATTTTGAAATAAAACTGTTCAATTATCTATTGCCTAATTCTCATGTATTTATTTTATTTCAGCGCAATGTGTTCAATGCAGCACAATTAAGTTGCCTACCGTTTGAAAAAAGCCTGCATGTCGGAAACTGCGTCTATGTTGTCTTAAAATGCTGGCCCGTAGGCGGCTCATTAGGTTTTGGAATAGATCAAATGGCTTTGATAAAAGTTTTTTCCGCCCTATTTAAGCTCAGATTCATGTGTCAATGTCAAAGCGTTTTGGCCAGTCAGATTTTATCTTCAAAAGTCTGTGTGGATCTGTTTATTTTAGACATTGGGATCAAATAAGGCAAGAAGTGCAGCAAACATTTGACCCGACCAGTGCAGACTTTACTCTGGAGAAGATTGTGGCTTTGGGTCTGGACCACCATGCTGAGCGTATCAGTGACATATCAGGAGCGGCCAGCAAAGAGCTCTCCATAGAACAGGTATGATATTCTCTTCAGAACTCTTTCTTTCTCATTTGGGTTAATTTATTTTCATTTGTCACTTCAGACTTAAAAAGACTTTTCAGTGAAAGATTTTACAGAGAACAGAGTTCTGAATCTGAAGTACAACAAAGAACGCTTTTTCTCATCAGTTTTTCCTCTGTTTGGGGTTTTTGAATTTGCCACTGTATATCATTTATTTGAAATGAACAGTGTCCTTGTTATTTGTTATTAGGTTCTTCAGATCAGAGTATTGGATTCAGGGCTTTTGAAAGCAAAAGATAAATTAAATTGTCCCTGATCCTCTGAAGGAGTATTTGAAAACGTACTGAAACTTTCACTTAAAACATTGTGGAAACCTGAAAACCAAATTATGACATAATAAGTGGACCTCATAGGAAAGAAATAAACGCTTAAAAAGCGTATGATATGATTCAAAAAGTTTGAGGCTGTAAAACCCTTTTCGAATATAACTGGAACCTTTATTTTAAGAGTCTCTTCTGTTTTGTTTCTATTACTTTTGTCTCTGTGAGGGACTGTAGGTTCATCAAGGTTCAATTCTCTCTGCTCCTCTCACAGTGCATAAGATCCTCAGAGGTTCAGTATGTTAAAGAGAAAAGGAAAGTCACTGTCAGGAGGATTATGGTCAGAGGTCAGGTTTGGAAGGTCAAAGACGATATCCTCAGGGTGACATCCGGGAGTCAGACAGAACCCAGCAGAGAATCACAGCTGAGAGCCCCAGCCTAAGAGTCTGGCAGCAGTGCAGATGTGGTTTTTATTAATCAAACAGTTTGAATGTATAGGCAGTGGTGTTCATGAAATCATACTGCTGTGTTATACAGTCAGATTTGTATTCATTTTAAAACTTAGACACATTGCATTTGTGGTGCTGCAGGCATATGTTCTTTTGGGTTCCCATTTGGTATCCACATTGCAGCATATGAGCAGCAATAAAGGTATAAAATAGTTTTGCTGCATGTCATACTGTATATAGAAGCCTGTTTCTGCCTCAGAGTAAAAAAGACAAAAAAAGGTAATTATGTGATGAACTTTAAAATAAGAAATATAATAAGTCACAATTATGACAAGTATATTTACAATTTCAAAGTCACACTGAGTGAATTGACCGTTCGCAAACAGCTTGATTGACAGGCGATCTGACCAATCATAACGAATCTGCCATTTTGTCCGACAAACAAATCAGACAGGAGAGTGGATTAACTTCGGTGGACTTAAACTTTAAAAATTGTGTGTATTGACCTCTTTCTGCGTTTGAAATAAAATACGTTCTGATGTTCATTCATGTTTATTTTGTGCTTTAAGTGAATAAGAAAAACTGGTTCACGTGTTGATTGATCTAACAAGGCAATAGCCACAAAGAGCCACAAAATGGTATTTATTGTTTGAATTTCTTTAAAAAAATGACATTTTAAAGCTAAGACTTTGTTTGTTGGCATGTTGTCAGTTTCCTCTTTGCTCCACGACGTATTTTTCACTGCGTGAGAACGTGATGTGTAGTGTGAGATTGTTTGTCGGACATAGCAGCAGTAACTGAAGAGGGCGGGTTTTTGCAAAGGGTCACATTCACAAGAAATCAAGTCGCAGTTAACATTTTACTCTAATGTTATAATGTTTGAGGTTTTTTTCAAATACGTTATTGTTTTTATTTAGCAAGAATTCAACACATTAAAGCACTGATACAAAGGTTTTTTAAATAAAATAATAAATGCTGTTCTTTCGAAATTTCTATCCATCAAAGAATTCTGAAAAAAAAGGCATCATACTTTCCGGAAAAATTAAGAATGCACATAAATAAATTGAATTTTAAAATATATTCAAATGTAAAAGTTGTTTTAAATTGTAATATTGCATGATATTTAACACGTTTTTAAATTTTGATCAAAAGAATTCAGCCTTGATGGGCATAAGTCTTTCAAAAACATAAAAAATTGGTAACACTTTACAGTAAGGTATCATTTATTAACTAACATGAATGAACAATGAGCAATATGTTTATTACACTATTTATTAATCTTTGTTAATGTTACTTAATACAAATACAGTCATTTGCAATGTTTGTTCATATTAGTTCACAGTGTATTAACTAATGTTAACAAACACAACTTGTGATTTTAATAATGCATTAGTAAATGCTGAAATTAACTAAGATTAATAAAAGCTGTAGAAGTATTCTTCATTCTTAGTTCATGATAACTAATGTAGTTAACTAATGTTAACTAATATACCTTATTGTAAAGGGTTAACAAAAAAGCTTACCAACTTTTGAACTGTAGTGCGTCTATTCATTCTATTCATTCATACTCTGATTCAGAAACTGGCTTTTGTAGAACTCATCAGAAAAATATTGAACATGTACTGTAAACTTTTTTATTAAAACTATATTTTGTAATATTGGCTTTTATGAAGCAACATAATACTGAGAGTATAAATCTCTCATTGCTTGAAAAACACCTTCTTGTCAGGCCTGATGCAAACTCACAAAGAGCACTTTTTATTCAGTAAAGACTGACTGAATCCAGACGCTTTGAACAGTTTAAAGCTGCGTTTTGTGTCCTGTGTAAACCATTTGGATATAAATTTCATCGCACCTCCTCATGTAAATTAGATTTCACGGCGATCAAGCTCGTAATAATTCTCAGTGGCCCACTTCCGATGTCCATTATATTATTTGTATTATAATTTATGGCTGCTATTGGAGGAAATATGCAGTGGAGTAAACCATCAGTCACTTTGTTTTCTGCATAGAGCTGTTACGCAGCAGAAATGCCTTTAGTGTACAAGCAGACACAGGATGTGTGAAATGGGCCAATGAGTCGACTGGTTTATAGTCCTGTTTTAGACTTGAAAAGGAAAATTTCCTGGACTGTGTTCAGTAATAGCACAGTACAGTATGAGCGCTGTGCTGCTGGAGGCGTCTGTCCCCAGGCTGCAGTCGCAGGTCATGTGTGGTGGCCACAGGGGAAATGAGCCTTGCGCTTAATTTCCTTCAGCGCAGCCTTTACTGCCCCTGCAGAGGAGAGCTGCCCTGTCCAGCTGTCAGACTGTGGGAGGCTGTACTCCTCCTCTCTCCCCTCTCTCCCACTTTCTTCCTCTCTTTCTTCTCGCTTTCGGCCCAGGGAGATTCCCAGACGTTCTGCTCTGTGCTCACAGAGGTTACAACAACACAGCTTTGGTTCGAGAGCGGCAATGGGAGAGCCAACCCTTATAACCCCCAAAGCACAGAGCGGTTCACCTAGAAGTCACTCGCAGAGAGAGAGAAAAAGAGAAAGACAGATAGAGTGTAAATGAGAAGCATCGTTGGCATGGTGCATGCCTGGTGTTTTTGGAAAGACCCCATCTCTGACGTTTATTGTTGCAGGGGCCACGATTAATGGTATTTCCCTGTCACTAGTCGCCTAACATACTTACAATATAGATGGCTGTCTTTTCAGCTCTAAAGGTGCGGTCGCATGTAATTTCCGGCCAGATTTCGTGAACAAAAATGGTTCATTTTCTATTGATACTTCGTTACTGTTGCTATGTTTGACAAGCCATGGCGCTCTCCTGCCGCACATCATGTTCTCACGCAATGAAAAATACATAGCAGAGCAAAGAGGACACTGACAACTTTTCACAACACTTTCAAAAAAAGTCTCAGCTTTCAAATTTTGTCATTTTGTAAGAAGTTCAAATAATAAATGACATTTTTTGGCTTTTTAATGTTTTGTGATTTATCGCTGTAGCGCCTCAGTTCAAGCAGCACATGAATTATCTCTTCCACACCGATTATCTCTTCCTTATTACTAGTTACAGTGCAAAATAAACATGAAGAAACATCAGAAAGTATCTTGCTTCACTTGTGGAAAGACGTCAATACAAATTTTTCTAGTTCAAGTGCACAGATGTTAATCTACTATTCTGTCTGATTTGTTTGTCCAACAAAATGGCAGGTTCGGTTTCGTGATTGGTCAGATTGCCTGTCAGTCAAACTCGCTGCAAAGAGTCAATGGTCAATAGTATAGCGATTCACAGCTTATACAGAAGTTATTGTCAAACCAAACAGCTTAATGTTGATCAACATGGATTTGAACTTCAACCAGTTGCAAAATCTGCATAGCGTAATTCTCACATTTTCTGATCATATAGATTCCTTAAAATAAGTGGATTTCATCCACTAAAATTCACGGAATGTTAACGTGACTTTAATACAACAAAATCCCGCCTAGATTGGCAGCTCACTTTTTGAGAAAAAAGCTCAGCTTTTTAGTGATAGTTGTTCATGAGTCCCTTGTTTGCCCTGAACGGTTAAACTGCCCACTGTTCTTTAGAAAAATCCTTCAGGTCCCACAAATTCTTTGCTTTTCTAGCATTTGAACCCTTTTCAACAATGACTGTATGATTTTGAGATCCATCTTTTCACACTGAGGACAACTGAGGGCTCATATGTAACTATTACAGAAGATTCAAATGCTCACTGATGCTCCAGAAGGAAAAACCATGCATTAATAGGGGTGGGGGTGGAAACTTTTGAACAGAAATGGAGATGTGTACATTTTTCATATTTTGCCTAAATATCATATTTTTTCATTTACAGAAGATAGTTACATGTTTCCTAGAAGACAAAATAAGTTAAATTTACCCTGATCTTTAAATTCCCCTCAGCTCTTAATGCAACTATTATTTTTTCTTGTGGGCTATATGTAAACATCTTTTATGTGAAATATCTTATTCAGATCAGTACTAAATAAACAATAACATCCATTTTGTATGACCCCTCTTATTTTGGTCAAATAATTAACATTTTGCAGATTATGAAAGGGGGATGTAAACTTTTGACTTCAACTGTATAATTCCAACTAGGCAGGTTCCTAGATTTTGAAACATCTTACAAGACCTTACGACTCACAAAAGTGTTTATGTAGGCAGCTCACTATGTTTTAAAATGCAGCTAGAGCTTAAATCTTTAAATGTACCTGTGATGCCCAAAATGCAGCAAGTGTTCAAACGTGCCTGTGATGCCTAAAAATATTGTCTAGGTAAGCAGCTCAGTGGAATTTAAAAGACAGCTGGTGTTTGAATGTTTGAATGATGTCCAAAAATGCTGTCTATGTAGGTTGCTTGCTAGGTTTTAAAATATATACAGTAAATGAGAAGTGTCATTGGCACGTCTGGATTTTCTAGAAAGACTCCATCTGTGATTTTTATTGTTGCAGGGGCCCCAAATAACATTCTTTCCCTGTCACTAGCCATCTAACGATGGCTGCCCTTCCAGCTCTTATACAATGTGCCGCTTAGTGCTGAGGTGGAATGTGTCTGGATAGATTAGTGCTAACATTAAAAAGCCTAATGCTGACCTCTGATTTACAGACACTGGAAGGCATCACAAAGACATGGGAGGAAACATCTCTGGACATCACGCCCTACAAAGACAAAGGTCACCACAAACTGAGGTGAGAAGCCAGAGGTTCCTGAAGGTCAGACGTCGAAAGGTTGAAGACACGCAGGTGCTCAGTAAGCAGAATCTTAAAAAGATGATAATGATGATTCAGCATCCTGAAGTCCCTGGCCTGAAGGCCAATTCACATCATGTAATCATGCAACTAACAAGAAAGTATTTTATTTTATTTTATATTTTATTTTATTTTTTCCACAGTAGATTTAATTTGCAGTGCAATTTCTTTCAGAAAAAGAAAACAAGAACGTTAAAGTGCAAGTCTGAAAGACTTTGTCTTTCCTAGCAGCTTGCTTCAGCATACAGCCTCCACCAGAAAATTTTCCATCTTAAATGGGGAGCTGTCCTAATTGACTTTGCCTAATTGATATATTGGATTGTTTTTTACCGCAGCGTAATTGTACCATAACTTTCATGCGTGTCCAGTCGAGGGGTAATTGCAGAATTTTTGTTTTTTTTTGTGGCAGACTCCCTGTCCACCTAGGGACTGTTACTGGCTTCATCCATGCTGTTACAGCACCGTAATGTGAATATATTAGTGCCAAAAACAAGCCATAGCCTAAAAAACACCATTCCTCAACATGATGGAGCGCCCTGCTGCAGGGGAGAACCGCCACGCGTGAGGAGCCAGTAACTCCACATTATCATATTACTCTGTGTGGCACAGAGAAAGCAACGAGCAAATGAGACAGAACACTGGCTGTGTTTTAAAACCTAGTGGGCCGCCTACTGCCTACTGGACAGAAATTTGGGCATTACAGGCATATTTAAATGTTCTTATCGGATTTAATGCGCCTATGATGTGGAAAAATGCTGTTTAGATAAGCAGCTCACTAGGTTTTGAAAGACAGCCAGTGTTCGAATGGACCTTTGATATCCACAAATTCTGGCTAGTTGTGTAGCTCGGTTGGTTTTGAAACACATCCAGTGTTTAAATGTACCTTTGATGCCCAAAAATGCTGTCTAGGTGGGCAGTTCACTGGGGTGTGAATCACAGCCAATGGCCGGACAGCATCGCTCTCTCAGAGTCCGGTTCAAATCCGTGTTTGACAGCAAGCCATGTTTTTATACACGGACTAAATGGCTTATCAATGCCAGGGCACCTTGTGCTCTGACACAAACATAATTACTATCAGTCTCCTTAGAGAGCGGGACTCAGAATGGCTGCTTTAAGCCTTGTGGGCAAACAAGTCGAGGGTCCAATAAAGAACATAAACCGACTGTCTATGAATGAATAAATACTAGCGGGAAAAGTCATTCTTGTGTTTAGATGAGCTCAAATGATGCTGTTGCTCTTTTGGGTTTGATTGAGACCCGTTCGGGAGTTTCACAAAGTGTTTAGTGCTCACAATTATACAAACGAGCTGTGAGCAGATAAGAACTGGAGAGGATGCTTTGTGCATATGGCAGCCGCACAAAAGCTCTAATCTAATAGAATCATTTGTACAAGCAGCCTCCTTCCCAAGGGCTGAAAGTTTTCTGGAAATGCCTTCAGGCCTGTTCGTATTTAGCTGGAAGCAGTGTGTGTGCGTGTATCGGCGTGTTTATGTGCGAGTTGCGTGGATGAATCGGAAACGGGTCAAAGGCGTTGTTTGTGGAAGTCTTTGCCTGTTTGTCCGTTTTGATGTAAGAGCACTTCCGTAGTTTGTTTTTATACATCTCTATGGAGACTTCTCATATAGATTTTTGTAATTTTGCATCAGTGCTGTTTGCGAGAGTGTGCCTTTGGGGACAGTTTGGTCTATGATATTTCTTATATGAATTTGCTCATATATGCTTACACATACACACACGCAAACACAAGCCTTTATATATAAAGAGTTCAGATGCAAAAGTCTCTAAGTGCCACTTGAAATTTTCTTCTATAATTAGTATTTCTCTCAGGCTGTATGTTTATTTTCAGTTACTTCACTTTAATGGCAATGAAAATAACCTGTTCAATGCCATTAAAGTGAAATTACTGAACACATAGGAGCCTGATATTGAACAGGAATGAGAAGGCAAAGTTTAACATTTATTTATTTAAATTTTTTTAATCAAATGTAAATTCATGTCCCAGTCACATTTTCTATGAGAAAAAAAATCTATTTTATATTTTTACATTGAAGGAGAAGTCCACTTCCAAAACAACAATTTACAGATAATGTACTCACCCCCTTGTCATCCAAGATGTTCATGTCTTTCTTTCTTCAGTTTTAAAGAAATTATGATTTTTGAGGAAAACATTTCAGGATTTTTCTCCATATAATGGACTGATATGGTGCCCCGAGTTTGAACTTCCAAAACGCAGTTTAAATGCGGCTTCAAACGATCCTAAATGTGGTTGTAAATGATCCCAGCCGAGGAAGAAGGGTCTTATCTAGCAAAACGATCGGATATCTTCATAAAAATAATACAAAATATATACTTTTTAATGTCAAATGCTCGTCTTGTCTTGCTCTTCCCAAACTGTTTTTTTTCTGGTTCATGACAGTTAGAGTGTGTCTAAAAAATCTCGTCTCATGTTCTCGCTCAACTTCAAAATCGTCCTATATCGCTGTTTTATCTTCTTTGGATGTTCACTTCGCAAAGACTTGGTCGGAACTTCTGCAGAGATGTAGGATGTTTTTGTAATGATTTTTGAAGTTGAGGGAGAAAATACGATTGGAGTTTTTTGCCATACCCTAACTGTCTTTAATCAGAATACACAGAGTTCAGGCAAAGCAAGACAAGATGAGCGCTTGACATAAAAAGTATATAAATTGTATTATTTTTATGAAAATAAAGGATTGTTTCACTAGATAAGACCCTTCTTCCTCGGCTGGGATTGTTTCCAACTGCATTTGGTATCGTTTGAAGCTGCATTTAAACTGCATTTTTGGAAGTTCAAACTGAAATGTTTTCCTCAAAAAAACATAATTTCTTTACGACAAGGATGACAAGGGGGTGAGTACATTATCTGTAAATTGTTGTTCTGGAAGTGGACTCCTCCTTTAACATTGTAATCAATATTCTAGTTATTAAAGCCAAGTATGAATCTCATCAAGTTTCTGTTTTTAAGCATTTTACATTTACTCCACAATAATAACTCAAGGCAGTTATGTTTAAAACAACATATTTTATTTGTCAACTTATGTTCAGATATTTTTTTTAATAGTTTTAGTCTATTTTTAAATTTTTTAGGTCATCAGTCATCAAAGTTTGGTAAATATTCGTCACAGTCAAGGTGATTTACTTAACATTTCACCAAGCTGATCATGTTTTCATGCCATTTTAAGTCTTATTTTGACGTAACAAAGTGGTTATTTCTAAATGTGTGCTTTGTGTACTTACTTTTGTTAATTTAGTCTTCCCATTAACGCCATTTTATTGTTCATTCAGACTGATTCTCAAACACAAAATGTGCACAGGATTTATCACATGAACCAATCACAGCCAATCGTAACCAGTCATATTCAGTCATATCGGGATGGAAGCATCGCCTCCTCTCATGTGACTTTCCCCCATTCATTCTCAGTTACCACCCAACAAACCCACCACACGCTGTAGGGGGTCTGTTAAAACTAAGTGGGCTCAGGGGAGGCTATATATACTACCGGTCAAAAGTTTTTGAACAGTAAGATTTTTAATGATTTTAAAGAAGTCTCTTCTGCTCACCAAACCTGCATTTATTTGATCCAACTTACAGCAAAAACAGTAAGATTTTAAAATATTTTTACTATTTAAAACAACTGTTTTCTATTTGAATATATTTTACGATGTAATTTATTCCTGTGATCAAAGGGTTTGGTGGGGGGAATTACAGAAATGAATACTTTTATTTAGCAAGGATGCTTTAAATTGATCAAAAGTGATGCTAAAGGCATTTTAATGTTACAAAAGATTTCTATTTCAGATAAATGCTGTTCTTCTGAACTTTTTATTCATCAAAGAAACCTAAAAAATTATAGTCAGCTGTTTTCAAAATAATAATAAATGAGCTGCATTTTTGGAGCTGCAAATCAGAATATTAGAATGATTTCTGAAAGATTATGTGACTGGAGTAATGATGCAAAAATTCTGCTTTAAAATCACAGGAATAAATGACATTTTAAAATATATTCAAATAGAAAACAGGTATTTTAAATAGTAAAATATTTAAAATTGGGCTGTTTTGCTATACTTTGGATCAAATAAATGCAGGCTTGGTGAGCAGAAGAGACTTCTTTTAAAAAAAAAAAAAAAAAAAACAAATCTTACTGTTCTAAAACTTTTGACTGAAGCTATGTTCTCATTTTTGATTTCTCAATTTTGGGACAAAAATTGTTCCTAAATGTTAACTAAATCTGACAAACCTCCCTGTGGAGACAGTGGAGAAAATCAATGCATTAATAAAGCAAATACTAAAATAAATGCATATTTATAAATAAAAAAAAAAGTTTCTTTTAGGGCTTTGAATTAGTCATTCATTTTTGTCTGTGGTCTCTGTTAAGATATTGATCAGCCTGTACTTCTGTCCTTTACAGATCAAATTAAATACCCCATGCATTCCCATAAATCTGTGGAAACGTGATCGTGTGTATGTTTAGTAATGCACTAATACGCAGAGTCATAAAGACTGCAGCTCTCTGTGCTCTCTCTGTGCTATAAGCTGTCATATGCGTCATGTCTCACACCCACCTGTGAGAGAGAGAGAGAGAGAGAGAGAGAGCCACGGGGGGTGGTGTCTTACTGACAGGTAGGCATGGGGAGAAAAAAGTGAGAGAAGGGATATATAGAGAAAGAGGTGGAAGATTCATATTGCTTATTTCTAAAAGCTTAGATCCTGCAGAACAGAGAAAGGACGTGGTCTCTCTCTCTCTCTTCACCCTCTTTAGCAAACGTACCTGCTGGTATTGTTCGTCCCTGTCAGCGCTGCAACAAAAGGTGGACATATGCTTTATCTTTAGTTCTCCCTCTCTCACTTTTCTTTGATCACTCTATTTCTTCCTCTGTTTTTTTATGTCGGTGGGTTGTATGCCATATCAACAAATACTGTGTGTTTAGTATTCTGTGGTGGGGTTGTATACAGGGGACAGAATCAATTCCAAATTACTCAGGCTCTCAATAACGGACAGCCCCGTCCGCAAGGAGAAAAGATGATTAATGATGATAGTATTCATGATAGAAGCTGAAGTGTTCGCACACACAGATGGAGCCGTGTGTGCGTTAATGGTCCTGCAGTGAAGAGGCTTTCTGTTTGCTGCCGTGTACTTATAATTGAGCGTTTCCACACATTTAGCAGGACGGAGTGCAAATCACCTGTAATTACCACCTACAGCCCCGCATTGTACGCACCGCACACACAGCCATTGTATAAATACGGTGCATAGAAGCATCTCTTTGCCTGCTCTGCAGTTGCACAAGTGACAGTTCTGCAGAATATGTGGTAAAACCGTCCTGCACCAGAGGTTCGACTGACCGGAGCGGAGCAAGTGGGAGAAACGGTCTTTAATGACGCGGGACAAAACGTGTATGCAAACACTTTTAGCATATGCTAGTTTCTGTAATTAAATTAGACACATACGCTTTCCTTACCAACACTGCAATATATTTATGGCTAGCTACAGTGCACATTTTTGTCGTGACACGCATATGCTGCTGTTTGGACGCACACACACAGCTGCGGATGAACGTCCCAGCCCAGTTTTGCTGATGACTAGGTATTTTGAGAGGTCATGTCCTCCTCTATGTGTTTTTCTGTTAGTACACTTTAAGTTGGTTGGTGTGTGTGTGAATTTGTGTGATTTAGTATCTATGGGCTGTTGAAAATGTAGTGAGATGGCTACATAGACAGCATTTTTAGACATCAATGGCTTCAATCTGAACATCAGTGTACGTTCAAGAAACAGCCTAGGTTGGCACTTTACTTTGCTCTTAGACATAGAGCGAAGCTTCACATTCTAACTCACACATGGTCACTTTTTCTAAATGATCAGCGTTCATTGCTTTATAATGGCTTTAGGGCTTTAAGCGTGACTCATTGGGCCAGGGTAGTACAACACTGCCACCTAGTGTGTGTGCATATGTGTGTGTTTATATGTGCTTATGTGTATGATGTGTGCGTGTGTGTGAGATAAAGGAAGCAGGAATGCCCTGACCATCTGCTGCACATTAGAAAGAGACCCTCAGCCCAATTCAATTAACATCCACAAGCCCCCTGATTGGGCTCAGGGAGAGATGGGAAGGGAGATAAAGGCCATTGCAGGAGTTACTACTCTGCAGTAAATATGAGTTTCAGCATTCTCTGATGAAGTCTCCGCATGACAGCGGGGCGAATGGAAAAGTCATTGATCAAACACACACATGCACACACATACACAGAGTAGACTCATTCAAAGAGGTTATGGAATTGTGTTTGCTATGAAACAAAGGGAGGGATAAAGAGATACTCTTGCTCTATGGAGATGTTTGAAGTTTTGTTTAATAAATAAGCATTTAATAACAGAGGGAATCTTTAGTTGGTGATTCTCTTCATATATCCTCCTTGCTGTTTGTCTTTTAGTCATCTAAAAGTCATCTAAATCTGACCAGACAGAACTTTACAGGATGTCCCCCGTTTCATTTTTTTGGGCTCGAGCACTGGTGATCCGAGGACCCTATTGGAATTGCTCAGTTTCTTCTTCTTCTTCAAAATGAATTGCATTTTTGAGGGTCTAAACATGCTTGAATACTGTGAAAAACTGGTGAAAATTTTCATCTGATATGGGTTTCAGAAGTGGGTGTGACAAAATGGCTTAAAGCGCCACCTATAAAATTTCAATAAAGTGCCCCTTGAGCTATGTATCACATACATGTATGAAATTCGGTAGACACATGTAACACACCAATACCTACAAAAAAAAGTCCCTCTGTACGAAGGCCAAAACCCAACAGGAAGTCTGTTATTTTGAATTATCGCTGCAAGTTTTGTGCCTTTTTTGCCACTTTTTTTAGGCGTTGTTTAAACAAACTCCTTCTAGAGATTTAAACAGATCAACACCAAATTTGGTCAGTGCAATCTAAAGGCCTTTGTGATGCTAGATCTTGAGTTTTTGTTGAAGGGCGTGTCAGTGGCGGCCTGACAAATTTAGCTGTTTCTCCGTCAAACAGGAAGTTGTTATAACTCAGGCATACAATGTCTGATCTGCCCAAAACTTCACATGTTTGATAAGAGTCTTGACCTAAACACATGCCCATGCCCATATTCAGTTATAGTCATAACGCCACCTACTAGCAACAGGAAGTGACATGTTTTACGCTGTAACAAACTACCCCTAGAGATTTAGTGACATTAACGTTATATTTGGTCAGTTTAATCCAGGGATAGGTAATGTCGGCCCTGGAGTGTCGATGTCTTGCAGAGTTTAGTTCCAACCCTGAAAAAAAACCCTCACCTGCCTGTAGTCCTCATACTGAAGACCTTGATTAGCCTGTTCGGGTGTTTTGATTAGGGTTGGAGCTAAACTCTGCAGGACAGCGGCACTCTAGGACCAACATTGCCTATTCCTGGTCTAATCTAAAGGCCTCCCTGGTGAAAAAACCAGCATATGCTGGTAGGTATGTTTTGATGCTGGGATGCAGGATAGGTAGGTTTTGATGCTGGTTTAAGCTGGTTCTTTGCTGGTTTATGCTGGTTATTATCTGGTTTGTGCTTGTCCTTTGCTGGTTTATGCTGGTCCTTGACCAGCAAAGGATATGTCATTCTTTACACTAATTCAAACATGTAGTGTCCGATCTGCACTAAACATCATGTTTAATAAAAGTCCTGGCCTGAAGACATCTACATGTCAATATTCAGTTATAGTCATAGCGCCACCAGCTGGTAGCAGGAAGCGCATAGAAACAGCACATTCCTCCTATAATTACCAGGCGGCAGTGAGACCAGGTGCAAGGGCTCTTTCAACGCTGCTTGCAGCTTTAATGGTTGTTTTGTTTCGTGTTTTGTTCTGTAAATAAGATGTTAACTTTCTTAGTTACAAGCGTTTCAGTGGATGGTCTTTTGTTTTGTTTCATTTTGAAACCTTTTATTAGTCTGTAGAAATTAAAATGAAAGTATTTATAATTAAAAAACAATTTTACATCAAAAAATGTCCTAGATATGTAAATGTTCACAGCATAGTGAATTTATCCATTTTTGTCTGTTATGTAATATATTTTACATATTCTGTGTAATGATGGGTTTTTAGTCTCTTTGGAGACACTGTAGTGGCTGTAATTGTCAAATATGTGCATTTACTGTCTCAGAGGCAACTACTGGTGAATGTGTAGCTAAAATTAAGTTGATTTCAACTGAAAATAATTGAATCAGCTTGATACACTAAAAGAGCGATTGCATTAAGATCCACTGTGATACATAGCAGAGGCCCATAGAACTCTATAAGGACCAGGCTAAATTATGTCAGTTGATGTTTTGTGCATTATTTTTAGGTACTTTTGTGTGATGATGTTGTTTTCATAGATAACAGCCAGAATTGTCCAGAGAATTTACTGCAGTTGATTCAGTTCAAGTAACTGTCATAAATGGACGACATACCTGTTTTTTATGTGGTTAGAAAAAAAATGCCATTATAAAGTGAAAATCAATTTCAGGTGGCAAATATTGCTGCTTAAAAAGCAATGACACAGTCCCTTATTTTGATAGCTAGCTGTATGTGCGTATGTGATAATGCTGTGGCAGTAGTAATGTAGTCAGGGATTTTCAGTCCTCTCTCTCACCTGCTGCTACAGCCTGCAGTGAAGACACACAGTTAGATGATGTGATGAGAGTGATGAATATGGCAGATCAAGAGCTGCTGTGCTGTGTGTGTATATATGAGAGAGACCGAGAGAATGAATCCTCTCATCACTGCACCTTTCCCGATGCTAATGTTCATATGTGTGTGAGGCAGAGTCAGAGAGAAAGAAAGAGTTGAGAGCACAGGAGATTGAGCAGGTCTCCGGTGATTGGTCTGAATCAGAGGCCTGCGGCAGGCGGGTGGAATGTGTGATCACTTATAGCAGAGGTGATAATTTACAGCCTTTCTGAGTGTGTGAGAGAGACGCCGCCTCTCAAAGCAGCCGTGCCGTATGCTTCCATCCATATTTAACAATATCTTTGTTTTATTCCATGACAACAGATGTCTGTTTAATAACAATATGATAGCAACAGTAGACTATAATACAAAACACCAATATACTGTATAAAAAAGTCAAAAAAGTATGCATATACTAATGCCTACACTCTCATTCAAACGTTTGGGGTTGGTAATAGATCAGAAAACATTTTAATATGCTGATTTGGTGCTCGAGAAACATTTCTTATTATCAATGTTAAAAACAGTTGTGCTGCTTAATCATTTTGGAGAAACCATGAAACGTTTTTTTCAGGATGCTTTGATGAAATTTAAACTTGGAAAGATCAGCATTTATTTGAAATAGAAATCTTATGGTAAATGTCTTTACTGTCAGTTTTGAACAGTCTCCTTGATGAATAAAAGTATTAGAAAAAAAAAAAAAAACATACATCTGAACACCTGTTGAAGTTGGACCACTACCAAACAATGGAAATTTCTAGTCACATTTCATCTATTGATCAATAATGATGGGATTAAATTTATGTAATATTTCTGGAGTTATATGCACCCTGATAATCCACTTATACTGTAATCGCTTAAAGCTCATATAAACTGTCTGGGTTTGGGGATTTAAAACAGATTCTCTGCCATTCATCTTTGAAAATATCCTGTTATATTCTGATGTATGTTTTTAATGCTTTCTTTGATGATCATAATCCAAAACTTTGTCAGCTTGTCAGCAGAGGAGCTCTTCATGGGTCATTTATTCATATACTATAACATGCTGAAATGCAGAGCATACTAACATGATTTCTTCTTTCTCTACCATCATCATTCGCGTTTATTGTGCTATATTTTTATGGTGGCTTCGGGGCAAAACACCAAGTGCTCATAAGTGCACTTAAACTTGATTAAAGCTGTGTTATGATTCAAAGGGTTTTTGCGTTGTGTTCTCTACACACAGAGCAGGGGATATATTATATTATATTAATATAACAATATATTATATTATATTATATTATATTATATTATATTGTTTTAAATTATACTAATATGATGTTACTGTATATATTATATTATAAAACACTTAAATTGAACATACAGTAATCTACACTACTAGAGTTAAAAAAAGAAGAAATAAATACTTTTATTCAACAAGGTTGAATTAAATCAATCAAACGTGGAAGTAAAGACATGTATAATGTTACAAAAGATATCTATTTCAAATAAATGCTGTTCTTTTGAACTTTCTATTCGTCAAATCAATCCTTATAAAATGGTACAACTGTTTCCAACATCAATAAAAATAAGAAAAGGTTCAGCATATTAGAATGATTTCTGAAGGATCATGTGACACTGAGGACTAGAGTAATGCCTGCTGAAAATTTAACTTTACCATTCCAGGAATTAAATTAAAGGACAAGTTTGCAGATAAAAAATTTACAGATAATGTACTCACCCCCTTGTCATCCAAGATGTTTGTCTTTCTTTCTTCAGTCGTAAAGAAATTGTGTTTTTTGAGGAAAACATTTCAGGATTTCTCTTCATATAGTGGACTTCTATGGTGCCCCCGAGTTTGAACTTAAAAAGAAATTTTGAAGTTAAAATGCAGCTTCAAGAGGCTCTAAATAATCCCAGCCGAGGAAGAAGAGTCTTATCTAGCAAAACGATTGGTTATTTTCTTACAATTTATCTACTTTTTAACCTCAAATGCTCATCTTGACTAGCTCTGTGTGAACTCTGTGTAATCTGGGTCAATACAGTTAGGGTATGTCGAAAAACTTCCATCTCATTTTCTCCTCCAACTTTAAAATCATCCTACTTCGCTGCAGAAGTACCGACCCAGTGTTTACAAAGTGAACGTGCAAAGATCAAACGCACTTTACAAAAAAAGGTAAAACGGCAATGTTGGACGATTTTGAAGTTGGAGGAGAAAATGAGATGGGAGTTTTTCGACATACCCTAACTGTCATGAACCGGTATACACAGAGTTTACACAGAGCTAGACAAGACAAGTGTTTGAGGTTAAAATGTATATAAATTGTAGTAATTGTAGAAAATAACTAATCGTTTTGCTAGATAAGATCCTTCTTCCTTGTTCCTCATGGTTCACTATCTGGAGAGAAATCCTCAAATGTATTCCTCAAAAAACATAATTTCTTTACGACTGAAGAAAGAAAAACATGAGCATCTTGGATGAAAAGTGGGTGAGTAAATTATCTGTAAATTTTTGTTCTGGAAGTGAACTTCTCCTTTAAATGTTAAAATATAGTAAAATAGAAAATGTTAATTTCATTATAATTTCAGTATAATATTTCACAATATTTACTGTATTTTTGATCAATTAAATGTAGTCATTTCAAATTTTAAAAAATTGATTCAATATTAAAAATATTTAATCTAATTTAAAACATACCAAAAGTTTTTACAGAGAGTTTAAACTCTGCTGTGCACGATAGAACGTGTGCGCTGACCTGTTGAACTCATTCCTAAAAATGGTCATGATATGCAACTTTGAATTGAACTAATATCAGCCATTACAGACAAAGTGGCTCAACCATAAATGCTCTCGGACTTCACTTGTGTGTGTGTGTGTGTAAAGTGTTTTTCCTCAGGCACTGGTTCAATGATGTGTGTCGAATGCTATATGTGTCTGTCATGTTGCCTGGACTCGAAAACAGACAGATTATTCCTCTGAGTGTGTGGCGGTAGGTGCCGCAGGCGAGAGATTGTGCCTCGTTTCATGCTGTCGCTCTGGAGGTCAGGTGGCCCACGACTGTCACTCACCTCCTCTTATTCTCTCCTCCTCTCTGGAACTCTCTTCTCCTTTGCTTCACTCGTGCCTTTCTTCTTCCTCTCTTTCCTCAGTAATGCACTACAAATAAAACTCGCTCTTTCCCACCAGCCCTGTGCTCCCTCTCAGCCTTTTTCCTCCCTCTAAGAGAAAGAAAGATTGTGAAGATGTCTTTCTAAGGTATTTACACTCATCCAATTCTCTTTTTTTCTTTCTTAGCCCACCCTTGTGTCCTTCACAAACTAACATTGCTGTCCTGGTTGTGCAAAGTGTGTGTGTGTGCAGTGCTTCTCCATGGCTCGTATGAACACACTCTGCATGCAGGGGCATCGGTTAGAGCTCGGGGAGATGGAGAGGCAGAGACAAACAGAGATGAATGACACACACACACACACACCTGCGGCTTCAATCTGAGAAATCAAGAGATGTGTGACATGTTTTGTGCCTGTGAGTGTGTAAAACACACTGTGTGTCTTTCCTGTGGGTTTGTGCACTTGTGTTGATGTATTTGAGTGTGTGTTTGTGCGTGTACATGCGGACATCAGGTGCCGGCAGTCACCGTTCATCCCCGCAGTGAGGCTATAGCTCCATCGTTGGCATGGAGACGGCTGCGGCAGCGCGTGAGGCTGCTGCCATGGCAACGCAGTATGCCAAAGAGGGGGGTCGAGAGCCACTGCTGTTCACTTTGTCCTCTCTTTTGTTTGCTTCATAAATCTAGCTGAGTGTGCACCAGAAAGAAAGAGATGTGTGATAGTTTGTCGAAATTATTAACGGGCTGAACCTTGAGCTCTTTATATTACCTCCCTTTATTTCACTTGTATTGTGACTGTGCCTTCTATAAATATGCTTTGGGTTTGTGTTCAGGTTTGGCTGTTCTTATGAGGGTCACATTTTTGAAAATCTATATAGTAAACCCTGTTAAAAACAGGCATTTGAAGTACTGTTCATTATTTAAAATGCACAAAATAAACTAAATCATGTTTAGCTAGTCTTATAATGTCAACAGGTTGTGTGAAGGTTAGATTTTGGGGGTCAGGTTTAGTAAATATTATCTTTGTATGAAAACCATTGCATCTATGACAGTAGTTATCAACATTTTTTTTACAAGAATATATATATACACACACAGTGAAGATCAAACATAGAGTGCAACCTGTAATTTAATAAGGAGCAGAAGGGTTTTTCTCTGAGCATATTTTATAAATGAATTGTTTTCTGAAGCACAATATAAAAAAAACTTAAATTAGATATTTGAAAAAGAAAGAACTTTGTTCAAAATAAGAGAACACTTACGGATACCTCCAAGTTATTGGTGTTAATCTGGCACCTGGTGCTAATTTTCTTTAAAGGAGAAGTCCACTTCCAGAACAAAGATGTACAGATAATTTACTCACACCCTTGTCATCCAAGATGTTCATGTCTTTCTTTCTTCAGTTGATAAGAAATTATGTTTCTTGAGGAAAACATTTCAGGAATTATCTCCATATAATGGATTTCAATGGTGCCCCCAAGTTTGAACTACCTAAATGCAGCTTCAAATGGCTCTAAATGATCCCAGCTGATGAAGAAGGGTCTTATCTAGCAAAACGATCAGTCATTTTCGAAACAAATTGACAATTTATATACTTTTTAACCCTAAACGCTTGTCTTGTCTAAGTCTGCGTGAACTCTTTTTCCAGTTCATGTGGTCAGTGCAGTTAGGGTATGTCAAAAAACTCCCGTCTCGTTTTCTTCTTCAGCATTTTACAATTTTTTTTGTAAAGGCCGTTTGATCTACTTTGCATGTTCTTTTTGTAAACACTGGGTCGGTACTTCTGCAGTGGTTTAGGACGATTTTGAAGTTGGGGAAGAAAATGAGATAGGAGTTTTTCGACATACCCTAACTGTATTGTCAATTTGTTTCTAAAGTGACCACTCGTTTTGCTAAATAAGACCCTTCTTCATCGGCTGGGATTGTTCAGAGCCATTTGAAGCTGCATTTAAATAGCATTTTAACTGCATTTTGGAAGTTCAAACTGGGGGGCACCATTGAAATTCATTGTATGGAGATAATTCCTGAAATGTTTTCCTCAAGAAACATAATTTCTTATCGACTGAAGAAAGAAAGACATTACCATCTTGGATGACAAGGGGGTGAGTACATAAATTTTTGTTCTGGAAGTGGACTTCTCCTTTAATTATATACAAACCCTATTTAACTGGAAACATTTCTGCCATTTTCACTGAGAATGGTGACTGAAACTTTGCGACAATAGGATGTCCAGATGAAAGCCAAAGGGATGACCCTTTCAGCCACTACATGAGAAGTTAATCATTCCACATCTGTGATTTCTCAAATATTGCAGGTTTACAATGATACTAATTCGTTCAAGTCCTCCAAAAAAGCTGGTCGCCCACCTAAGACAAATGCACGAGAAGACAGGATAATGCAGGACTCTCAGTGGGGAATCGGTTCAGCACTGCAGCTGGAATTGCTAGCCAGTTCAGTGCTGAACAGGGTAAGGATCTGTCTCTGCTTGTTTAAGAGAAGTCAGACTTCTGATGAGAGTCTGATGAGAAACATTTTGTTCGACGTCAAATTAAGGAAAGACTGAATCCCAAGTGCATAAAGAAGTCATTGAAAGGTGAAAGAGGAAGCGTCATGGTTTGGGGGGATGTTTTCTGCAGCAGGAGTTGGGCCTCTTATACAGATACATGGCAGGGTGAATCCAAATATCAAAATGGAGATCAAAATTAGAGAACAAACTATAATTTCCTCAGTTTCAAGGTTACTGCTTAGTCCTATTTGAAGTTATCCTAAGGAGGTTTACAGTGATACTAATTCATTCAAGTCTTCCAAAAATGCTAGTCGTCCGCGTAAGACAAATGCACGTGAAGATATAATGCAGGACTCTCTGTGCGGAATCGGTTCACCTCTGCAGCTGGAATTGCTAGCCAGTTCAGTGCTGAACAGGGTAAGGATCTGTCTTGGCTTGTTTAAGAGAAGTCGGACTGAAAGCACACTCTCCAGTGACCAAGCCTCTCATCAGCGGAAAGAATCAAAAGGCTAGGCTCACCTTTTGAGGAGCATGTTGTGTGGAGAGAGGAGAACTGGTCCAAAGTTCACTGAAGTGATGAGTGCAAGTTTAATTTATTTGGGTCTGATGAGAAACATTTTGTTTGACGTCAAACTGAGGAAAGACTAAACCCCAAGCGCGTAAAGAAGTCAGTGAAAGGTGGAGAAGGAAGTGTCATGGTTTGAGGAGATGTTTTTTGCAGCAGGGGTTGGGGGTCTTATACAGTTACATGGCAGGGTGTATGCAAATGTTTATCAGAACCTCCTTCAGCAACATGCAGTTCCACCCCTGCAAGCATCTCCCAATCAGCCTGTAATTTTCATGCAAGAGGGTGCTCCCTGTCACACAACAAAGTAGGTAAAGCAATGGGTAGAGCCCTAGAAAATAAAAATGCTTCTCATTTACATTACTTTTTCTACCTCTTTAAATTCCCTCATAGCAGTTTTCTGGGAATACCCTAGTTCTTAAATAAAAATTGGTTGAAAATCTAATTCAAATAAGAAATATCTAGATTTTTAGCTGTTTTAGCTCATTTTAAAACGTTTAAACTAATTTTAAGCATTTGTGGCCCCCTAGTGGGTCCTGGCCCACTGGTTGAGAAACACTAGTATATGAGAAGTATTTACAAATATATTTTCTAAAGTGTGTGCATGTTTGTGTGTGTACGCAGGGGAACAGATGATGTGTTCCAGGCTCTGGAGGATAACCAGGTGACACTCTCTGTAATGAAAGCATCCCGCTTTGTCAAAGCATTTGAAAAGGAAGTTGACCACTGGGAACGCAGTCTGTCTCTGGTGCTGGAAGTCATTGAAATGATCCTCACTGTACAAAGACAGTGGATGTATCTAGAGGTACGCACACACACACACAGCACTTCCTACAGTTTTATACAGCACATTATTCATCCAAATGCTTCTTTTATGCTTTAAAAGTCTATGGTTATATTATCCAGGCATATGCTGTTCACAACACCCTCCTGACCTTCCTCACACCTGGTTCATTCGTAATAAACACCAGCCACAATCTAATGCGTTAGATCACAGAGAGGTCTGCTCTCTACATGTGATCCACAAACTCACTGAAAAAGATTAGCGTCTCACAGACACACACATAGCGAACTTCAGAGTCACACATCTGTTCTCTCCTAGCTGATGAGGAGAGTAAACAGTGGCTGTCAGCCTGGATTTCCTGTGTGTATGAGTGTTTGTAAACACACCTGTGATGGCTCCAACCAAGCCCCAAACTGTTTTATCTTCCCTTCTGTGCTATTCTTTATTTTGGTCATCCGCTACCACATTCTTTTTTTTTTTTTTTTTTCCTTTGTTTAGAATATCTTTCTGGCAGATGACATACGTAAGCAGTTGGTTCGTGAGACGGCTGAATTTGATGAGGTCAACTCCAGTTGGAAGACTATCATGGAACAACTAGACAAGGACAAAAATGCTCTCAGAGGAACGCACCGTCCAGGTAATGAAAGGATGGTGTTGGAATTCACCACCCTCAGTGATTGTAAAAAAGCCTTTACTGGAGCAAGTCAGTTCACTTGGCAGCAATCTTGGCAACACCCCTGGGCAGATGGATGAAATGTGTCCAGGTCACATTTAGACAAAAAAACTGAGGCCTGTTAACTATTAAGATTTTTTGAATTGCAGAATTATTTTAATTAAAATTAAGCACAAGCATAATTCATTCAGTCATCTCACTTTTATTATTAGGGGTTCAAGCGCGTGATTGTAATTGTTAGAATGGTCATGGATCAGCGATCTCCACGTAAAACTGATCGTGCAGATCAAACTGTAAGTTGTTGAGACTTTAAACTTGAAGGGATGGTTGTACTCACACTGCCTACGACATGACCAAGGCTTGCCCCAGTCAGCCTGATGGGGGCGCTACAGCGATCAAAAGTATGAAATTGCTCATAACTCCTAAACTGTCAGTCACAGGCTCAAGTGTCTCATGTTGTTGGAATCCTTGGCTCACGGCGGACAAAATGCATGCCTCAGATTCGATAGTAAACCTGGTGAAATTTTCTGGCATTTTGCATTTTTTTGAAAATCCTACTTTTACGAAATGCCTAGTTCTTTCATTAAACTCCAGATGGCGCAGGCTGATGGGTGTTAACGTAACTGATGATATTCACAGCCTTATACCACTTGGCACAAGCTGATTGGTTCATCTCGTGTACGCAGCCAATGAGTTTGAACCTTTAATTTAAATGGCTGGTTGGCATTCACTTGAGCCTTTCACAGCAGCGCGTTTTGAGTTCCTCTGAACCTTCCACCTTCCCCAGCTCCACCTGTATAGATCTGCTACGGGTTATTTTGTATGCTATTGTGCAGCAGCAGTATGTCTTAAATACTCACAGCACTGTATCGCCATATGCTTTGGCAGTAGCAAGTTCCTGTACTTGCTTGCAGCAGCAGCAATAATCTACAACTACAGCAATAACCAATAGCAGCAGCAATTCAGCAGCTGCGTAGCACATCTGTAAGACCAAATACATTAGCATTGTCATATCCATTACCATGCTAAAATCTTCCAAGAGTTGTCATGGAAGAACTAGTCCTAGGTTTTTCACCCGATTGGAACTAAACCAGTGCAGAAAGATTCTCTGGAGAATGAATATCAATAATTATCAAAAAAACTTTCGACTCACCGGAAAGGGACGCCAAAACGTTGGAAAAGGGGCAGGGCCTTATAGCTCCTGAATGAGATAGCTCCGCCTAACTTAGAACACTTATGTAAGAGCTCAATCTGAGGTCACAGGGAAAAAAATGCATAGCTTAACCACTTGGTGGCGCTATAGGAGGTAGAAAACATTAAAATGGCTATAACAGGGCAATCTTTTGTTCTATCAGCATGAAAATCCATGTGCACAGACTTGGTCCGAAGTGCCACAAGTGTCTACAAGGACATTTGCGCATCTCGGAAAACATGGCTGCCTTTGGACGATGAAGATTGAGCACCTGTTAGACAAGGTTAACGATAGTCTTGTGTAGCCAGACCTTCAGACTGACGGCAGAAGGTCTGGGAACTTTGGCCACTTTGAATAGTCAAGGCCTGCCCAAGAGGCCATATGACTGACAAAGTGTTTGGCGCCACAGCATTTTTGTCTCCAGACGGAATGTTAAAGAACGCAACACACGCGTCTCCTGGAAATTCTGTATAATCTAACCAATCCGATGATGACTTCAAAACTCAAAGTGTTTCCAGCTAAGTGTGCCTTATGCATCTTATGCATCAGGCTGGGGGGAGGGGGGGGATAGAACTCCTCATTCTGGACAGCTTTGCTACTAGAACCACTGCTGTCATTCAAATTGTTTGTTAAATGATTGAGAAGATGTAAAAAACCTACTTTTGCAAACTAGTCCTAGGTTTTTCACGCAATCTGGAAAAAAAAAACACTGCAGTAAAATTCTTTGGACACTCTAGGCCAATAATTATCAAAAAAAATGTTGAAATTTACCCTTTGGGAAGCTGTAACGAGGTTGTTTAGAAAAAGGGCTTGTCCAAATTTACCCAAAAAATCCTATAAAGCCTAAAGGAAAACTTAAAACTTCACGAAACCTGCTGAGCACATGTGAGCATGCAAAGTTTTAAGGGGGTTGGACCACAGCTGACGCTGTAACAGTTATAAACATTAAAAAACATCATATTTCTATGGTGAATTACCTGGATTTGCCAAAAATGCTTTTTTAATCATTGATAAAGGTGGGTACAGCCTTGCTTAATAATATGTAATGTCTTTTTCCTTACATGCTTAAATGCCTTAAGCACTTAATTGCTGCTCGCAGCTATATTTACTTTTTTTTTTTATTGTTTAATTTTTTGCAGCTTTACTAATTCTCAGCGGTAATTGTCATTACTGTACAGTACAGGGATTCCCAGACTTTTTTGTTAGCTGAATCCCTTTTACCTGCAATATTTACTTGAAGTACTCTCTGACATTGAGATGACATATTGATATATATGACATATGTGATATATATATGATTGAGAAATATATATAATATGCTCAGTTCTACTAGAAAAATGTATTACACTTTTGAATAGGAAGATAGGAAAATGTCAATAAAAGAAGCAATAAAACACACATATCCCTTTTTTCTGTTATTACAGGTCTTCTAGAGAAGCTCTCAGAAATGAACACTAAGTTAGAGGAGATTCAGAAGTCTCTGGATATGTACCTGGAGACCAAACGGCAGATCTTTCCTCGCTTTTACTTTCTGTCTAACGATGACCTCCTGGAGATCCTGGGCCAGTCACGCAACCCTGAAGCTGTGCAGCCGCACCTCAAGAAGTGCTTTGACAACATCAAAAGTCTCCGCATCAACAAGGTATACAGTATATGCACTAAAATCTTATACTAAATGATTTTGTGTTACTGGTATGATTTGAAATTCCAGAAATGAATGAGATTAAGCATGAATATCAGTTTAAATATTCTGCTTGTGTGTGTGTGTGCATAGGTTGGCATCAATAACAACAAATCGGAGGCCAGTGGGATGTTCTCAGCTGATGGGGAGTTTGTTGACTTCACTCATCCTGTTCTTCTGGAGGGGCCAGTGGAGGTGTGTTTCCGACCTACAGTCGAAGCCTTTCTTGACAAATGCATTCTACATCGATTACTTCATATTTTGTATGTGTAGGCATGGTTGTGTGATGTCGAACGAACCATGCGTTGGACTCTAAAGGACTGTTTGAAGAACTGCTCCATGGCTCTTAAGAAGATGCCAGGGAAGAGGGGCAAATGGGTACGAGACTGGCCAGGACAGGTGCGTGTGTGTGTGTATGTGTCTGTTTCTGTATGCCTGTGCATGCTGTAACTCCACTTCAAAATGTGCTTTGTGTTTCTGTACAGATGTTGATCACAGCCAGTCAAATCCAGTGGACCACAGACGTCACCAGAGCACTCATGACCAGCAAAGAGAGAGCAGATAAAGCTGCTCTTAAATCACTAAAAAAGAAACAGGTGAGAGAAGCAGTTACAGATTGGGCTAGTGATCTAAAGGTCACCAGTTTGAAACACTAGAAAGGGCAATTTACGAATTATGTTGAATTGTGCTGCCCTTGTCCTCTTGGGAAAACAGTTAGGCACAGTAAAGGTCTGTTGAGTCTAACAATTACCTGTTTGCCCAACCAGTGACAGATGGAAAAGTGTTTGAATCCTTTTTGAGAATTCCATTTCTTTCTATTTTCATTAAGATTTTGTTTTACATTGGATGTGAGGTGAACAGCCTTTATATTTGCTAATAACTTGGAGCCTTATGTTTTCCGCAATGCGGAAAACGCAGACATAAAAATGAAATTTACTGTATAAAGCGAAATGTCACAGAATTTGCCAAAATTTTAGATGAGTAAATCATAATTAGGTCCGTACACTTGAATCAAAATGTGATATGGACTAGTGTCCACAAAATACCATTTAAAAGTGAATTCTGCATGTTCTGGACTGTCTCTGTGTGAATGAATGGCGCAGACGAGCGGTTTCGTTTACTACACACATACTGAAGCGTGCGTGATGCTCGCAGTGTTTTCAGCCTCTGCCACCTCAATATATGACCACATGAACATGTAAACATAATCTCTAGAACTGCTCTTCATAAGCATTTTACCATTTCTTGGGAGAAAAACCAAAACTACCATAATTTACTTCACAGCAACCCGTCAAAATAAAAGTTTAGTTTAACTTGAAAGTGTGACAGAAATATATTACTTAATGTAATGATACTACTACTACTACTACTACTAATACAATTATTTTAAAACATCATTTTTAAGGAATGTTTAGCAGAAAAATAATTTATCAGAATTTATTTACTGGAAAAATGTGTATACACAACAGTATTTAAAAAATAAAAATAATAATATATATATATATATATATATATATATATATATATATATATATTATATATATATATATATATATATTTATATATATATACAGGGGTTGGACAATGAAACTGAAACACTCGCCAATATAGTATTGGAGGTTTCATGGCTATATTTGCGCTGTCTGGTGCCCAATCTTCACTTATTGTACATTACACCAGTTAGAGCAGAGTGTAAAGTTTCATTATGTGCACCCAATGGTTCAAACGTTGTACCTTGAAGGTAGTGCTCTGTATCAGGATAATAATGCACCAATACACACAGCAAGACTGGTGACAGACTGGTTTAATGAACATGAAAATTAAGTTGAACATCTCCCATGGCCTGCATAGTCACCAGATCTGAATATTATTGAGCCACTTTGGGGTGTTTTGGAGGAGCGAGTCAGGAAACGTTTTCCCACATCAGCATCACATAGTGACCTGGCCACTGTTCTGCAAGAGGAAAATGGCTCAAAATCCCTCTGGCTGCTTTGCAGGACTTGTATTTGTCACTCCCACGATGAAATGATGTTGTATTAGCTGCAAAAGGAGGCCCAATATCATACTAATTGTGATCTAAAACCAGGTGTTTCAGTTTCATTGTCCAACCCCTGTATATATATATATATAATGAAACTATTAAAGTGGAATCCAGAATGGATTAATGGAAACACAGAATTTGGTAAGAATAAAACAAAAAATAATTCAAACTTCAATAAATTGCTGTTAAATTGTGTAAGTTTTGTGATTTCAATAATTGAACATGCTTTTTGATTAATAAAATTTAATTTAACCATTAAAACAGAGCCTAGAAAAATGAACAACCCCCTTTTCCTGTGCCGATTTAGATAGAAATCTGGAATGGATTACAACATGGTGTTAAATGAAGCTGAGAGTACTACACTCTTGTTAGTAGCTGAAAGCAAAATAAAATTAGCCCAAATATTTAATTAACAACCATGTTAGCAGTGGGGGATTTGTAGAATTTTAGGAATGACAGGTGTTCTGATTCTGCAGAAATCTGCAGAGCTCTCTGTGGAGTTCTGCGGGCACTGATTCAATGCGTGTCTGCTAATAACTGATGGATGAACTCCACATACACTGCTGACTTCACTCAAACCCTTTATTGAAAATGAGTTATTCATTTCAAGTATATTTGTACTTGGAGGACAGGATGCGCAAGATACACAAGTTAATTAAAGATGGCAGCTCAAATGAATTTAATCCAATCACATCTTATAAGCCAAAGCCAGTGAGACACAGAAAATGGCTCAGGCCCGTCTCTGTGCCTTTGAGAGTTGAGATTTAGTCTCAGAGCATGGCTTCTTGGGCTTTAGGAAGGTGGGGATTTTTCTTTGTTGTTAATTTACATTTACATTACCAGTCTCAGCTGATGTTTACTGACTATGTTTGGAGTAACTGTGGTTAGGTTTGATCTCAAACCCCTGATCCATAAAATCAGTTTGCGTTGTCACTGAGTGTGTCTGTTTTCTAATAATGAGTGTTTGCATTGTGTTACCCAGGTGTCCATGCTCAGTCAGTACTCTGAAGCCATACGAGGGAACTTATCGAAGATTCTGCGCTTGAAGATCGTCGCCCTGGTGACAGTCGAGGTCCACGCCCGAGATGTCATTAGCAAACTGGCCAAAGCAGGCTGCTGTGACGTCAATGCCTTTGACTGGCTGTGCCAACTCCGCCTGTATTGGGACAAGGTCAGTGGGGAGACAGGATACTGGGATGGACAAAACATATAGAATAGGGAGAAGATGATCACCACAAGCCTCTAAATGTCTCTGTCTGTGTGTG
This sequence comes from Cirrhinus mrigala, assembly GCA_036247105.1. Lineage (NCBI taxonomy): Eukaryota > Metazoa > Chordata > Actinopteri > Cypriniformes > Cyprinidae > Cirrhinus > Cirrhinus mrigala. The sequence continues at coordinate 16,765,410 of CM070013.1, read as the reverse complement.
CAGGATGTGGACGACTGCATCATCAAACAGACCAATACTCACTTCCGCTATGGCTACGAGTACCTGGGCAACTCTGGTCGTCTGGTTATCACCCCCCTCACAGACAGGTAACATATCAGTGTGGTGAAATTATTTAAATGCTATTAAAGTATTACGTATTAAATAGGGCTGTCAGTTGATTCAAATTTTTAATCTAATTAATTATATGATGTTTCGATTAATTAATCTAAATAAATTTGACTGTAAAAATACCCACAAAAGATTATTTAAAGCTATTTTTGTGTTAAGTGAGAAAGTATCAAGTGGGCATTACAAATGGTAGATTTATAAAGAAATATTTTATTTGATTCAACATAGAATGTATTACACAAACATTTAGGCTGCAACGGCCTAAACTATGGAACATAAAATAAGATCATTTGAGAAACATCTCAGTATTTTTTGTTCACACAATGAAAGTCACTGGTAACCAAAACAGCTTTGTTACCAACAGTCTTCAAAATACCTTCTTTCATGTTCCACAAAAGAAAGGTTTGAAACGACATGAGGGTGAGCAAATGATGACAGAATTTAAATATTTTTGGTAAACTATTCCTTTAATGTTTTTATTTTTCTTCTTTTCTTTTTTTTTTTAAAGGAGATATCCACTTCCAGAACAACAATTTACAAATAATTTACACACCCCCTTGTCATCCAAGATGTTCATGTCTTTCTGTCTTCAGTTGTAAAGAAATAATGGTTTTTGAGGAAAGCATTTCAGGATTTTTCTCCATATAATGGGCTACATTGGTGCCCCGATTTTGAACTTCTAAAATGTAGTTTAAATGCAGCTTCAGAGGGCTCCAAGCGATCCCAGCCGAGGAAGAAGGGTCTTATCTAGTGAAACGATCTGTCATTTTTTTTCGAAAAATAAAAATTTGTAAACTATTTAAGTACAAAAGCTTGTGTAGCGCAGGCTCTGGGATGCTACGAATTAGTGATGGGTCGTTTGAACGAATCTTTAATGTGACTCGGGAAAAGCGCGTCGTCTCGGGGGGTGATTCGTTCGGTCGCGCATGCGCAACATCCTATTAGGTTCTGTACTGGAATTAGTTCACCTGTTTCGAGTCTTCAGGTTTTTTGAGTCGTTCGTTCATCTTATGGGGCTGTCACGTGATGAACGAACGACTTGAACCCGAAAACTTGTCAGATAAGAGGTGAGGTGAGCTAATCGTAGACTAAAGACTAAAGGTAAACAATGAATTAATCTTTTCTGTTTCTTATAGCATTTTAGTTTTGTCTTGTTTGTAGTGTGATCAGCGTTTGTGTAAGCAGTAGATGTGTTAGGGAAGTAACACGTAACATTTTAATTATATTTTGCTAAAATGAACGAAATGACTCGAAAAAAGATTCGTTCATTTTGCTGAATGAGACTCAAAGGTCCGAGTGGGTAAAATGATCCGAACTTCCCATCACTACTACGAATCACGTCTAAGTTCATCGTGAATGTCGAAAAACTTAATCTTATTTTCTCCTACAACTTCAGAATCGTCCAACATTGTTGTACCTTTTTGTTTGTAAACAGCGTTTGACTTATTTGCACTTTCTTAGTCTTTGCGGAATCGTTTAGAGCCCTTTGAAGCTGCATTTAAACTACATTTTGGAAGTTCAAAATCGGGGCACCAATGAAGTCCATTATATGGAGAAAAATCCTGAAATGCTTTCCTCAAAAACCATAATTTCTTCACGACTGAAGACAGAAAGACATGAACATCTTGGATGACAAGGGGGTGAGTAAATTATTTGTGAATTGTTGTTCTGGAAGTGGAGTTCTCCTTTAATGAAATGATACTAAGAAAATATAGGAAATAAATAGAAACTAAATCTGCCAGCAGGTGGCGGTAAATGTCTTTGAGTCATTCATTTATTTATTCGACTCGTTCAAACGGTTGATTCATTCGTGAATGAACTAAATGGCTCTCTTTATGAATGGGCTTTTGAATTGACAGGATGCGTTCAAAACGCGCATTCATTCAGAACTAAACACCGCTGAGACACACACCAATTCTGCTATGGCTTCAAAGGTAATATGTTCTCTGCAAAATTGAGCAAAAACACAATATTGTGTTTAAAATATAACACAATATCAACTTGTTATTTATAGAACTGTTGTATAAAATCACATTTAAGCTCGATAGATCAGGAAATATTCAACACTGGTGTCGTATTGCTCATGTTGCCTGTGTGACATCGTGTGATATGTGATATATATTTGAGACAAATCGCATACAGGGGCATTTTTTGCGCCAGTATCTTGAATTTTAGGGAATAACTGCATTTAAAAAGATGGTGTACAGGTTTGGGGGGCGGGGCCAGCCCGTTAACCGCGTTAAAATATTTTAATTGCGTTATTTTTTCATAACTAATTAAGTAAGCTTTTTTTTGGATGTATGAAGTATTAAATCACAAACAAAACAAATACTGTTTTGTATTACTTCATAAAAAGAATGCAGTCATTCTCAATCATTTTTTCCTCCCGAGTGATGTATTTTGCTGGTTACGTATCCACTGCAATAAAATATAGTAGTAGATATTCCGGAGTTACTTGGTGCATGTTTTAAATGTCATAAATAATGAAAAATAAAAAATGTCATAAACATTTAAATGTCATGAATATAAAAAAAACCTGTCAGCATATACAGAGGAAAGTCCCCCATGGTGGTTTGAATGTAACATCGCACAGTCTAAAGTGTGGACACACTTTTACCCTTTTATTTTCTTTATTTTTTATTTATTTCTCTGTTTGCACATTTTAGAATAAAAAGTAAAGAGTATTATGTGGTAACAAAAAATGAACTGACTGAACCAGTCAGAAACTTATGTTTTAGGTTCTTCTTCTCTTTGTTATAAATTATCTCTGCACACAATTTAAAGATTCTCTCAGTCATCTTTATGAAGGGCACTCTGGGATACTTTTTAAGTTCCCCTATATGCCAAGCACTTTATTGTCTGCTTTAATTCACTGTCTGGTCCAACTCATCCATTTGAGAAATTTAACTGTCTGATGACTGGCTTCCCCAGTCCAACAGACAAAACGCAATAAAGTCAGAGTGAAGCCTGTAACGTTAGACTCACTCTTGATAAGATGATTTGAGTTCACATACCTTTATAAGAGTGAATTTTGGGTCTCATTGTGCATGTAGAAGCATTAACACCACCAACAAATATAACCTCCAGCTGAGATATAATCACCTACACTCTCATATTATACTCTCAGATTATTACAGATATCAATATTCTGTCCTGTGTGACAGTCAACTCTTGCATTTGACTGATGTGATCAGCTGGTATGTAATGATCATTATGGGGACTCTGATGCCGTTATCTGACTTCAGCCATTATCCAAGTCATTATGAGCGAGAGACAGAGATCATGTCATTAACCTTATCAGTCAAGATCTTACCTCCCCATCAGCAGAGCACACCTGCACGTAGAGGCAGAGAGAGAGGAGCTCCAGATGTCTCTTGTGTGATAATAGAACAAAAATGCAAAAATTTTCTTTTACATGAAATTATGCAGCGACTCCTGCTAGGAAGTGGAGTCAGGAGTCAATGGCAGATTTCCTGTTGTGTGCCTTCAGAGGCCGCAGAAAATCAGCACAGAACGTGCCTCCAGTCGAATGAAAGGAAGAATCTAATCCTGGTTTATTATGTTGAGAGGGTGACATCTTAAGCCCACTCAAGGACATGAACAATGTGCTTAAGCCTGTCTGTCTGTCTCTTCTCCATGTGTGTACTCACTTCCGGATGCATGTGATTTGAGTGAATGTCAGTGTGTGTTCCAGTGTGTCTATCTCTGTTTCTATCCTAGCCTGAATGACTGCTAAAACATGTTCACAGAAGTTAACAAAATATGTTACAAATCCTCCTTTAAGGGTAAAATGGTTAAGAAATAGTCAATAAAGCATGATGAAGTAGGAAGTGATACATGTGGTCTATTCTGTACATGTCTTTATTTTTGCCATAGCTAGCCATGATTGTGACAGGCTCATTTTGTCACTGCCTTAGCTGTTCCTTACACTCTGCATAATGGCTGGTTTACACAAAGATGGATAACTATAAAGATAACTGTATGTGACTCTGGACCACAGAACCAGTCATAATAGTCAATTTTTTGACATTGAGATTTATACTTCATCTAAAAGCTGAATAAATAGGCTCTGAATTAATACAAACTGAGAGTGCAAAAAAATGTAAATACTGAGAAAATCACCTTTAAAGTTGTGCAAATGAAATTCTTAGCAATGCATATTACTAATCCAAAATTAAGGTTTGATATACTTGCTGTAGGAAATTTACAAAATATCTTTATGGAACATGATCTTTACTTAATAGCCTAATTATTTTTGGCATAAAAGAAAAGTTGATAATTTTAACCCATACAGTTGGGTATTGCTACAAATATATCCGTGCTTCTTACGACTGGTTTTCTGGTCCAGAGTCACATATTAGTGTCCATGATTGGATTACAATTGGCTATCAATCATTCGTCAGATAGAAAATATAATTCTGAAAGTTTTTCCAGCAATATCTTTCCACTATGTTTAGTGGACCTATTCTCATAGAAATAAACCAATTATTAAAACTTTATAGTTATCGTTAAAGTAAATGTCCTTGGTGTAAATAACCGTAATTTGATTTTAAATATCAAATATGCATCTTCTCTTTCAGTGAGGACCAACAAATCGCTTGCTTCTAAAATCAATTGCCTTGTGTTATGCTCAGATTAAAGCAGTGATTCTTAACCAGGGGTCTGGGGCTCACTAGGGGGCAAACTTCCAGAGGCCATCAGAATGACTTTAAATGAATACATTATTATTTATATTGAAATGAATACTTACTTAAAGTTACTTAAAAGGATAGTTCACCCAAAAATGAAATTCTGTCATTAGCCCCTCTCACACAGTAATACCAGTAAATTGGCGGAACGACTTTACCGGTAAAAAATACAAAAAAAATGCACTGTTCACATAAGCAACGACGTTCTGTCTTTTTACCAGTAAAGCACCGATAACAGTCTTACAGAGGATAAAAAGTATTGTCATAGCCTCATAACATTTCGGTTGAACCACTGATGTCACATGGACTATTTTAACACTGTCCTTACCACCTTTCTGGGCCTTGAATATGTCAGTTGTTTTGCTGTCTATGTAGGGTCAGAGAGCTCTCAGATTTCATAAAAAAATATCTTAATTTGTGTTGTGAATAGGAATGAAAGTCTTACAGGAGGTTTGTAATGACATGAGGGTGAGTAATTAATGACAGAATTTTCATTTTTGGGCAAACTATCCCTTTGAATATGTCAGTACTGCCAGGTGGAGGTGGGAGGGCTTTGAATATTGTGAGGGGAAATGGGGGACCATCGAGTCACAAATGTTCAGAACCACTGATGTAAAACAATTATAATTATTAAAATAAGGAATAATTTAAATGGAAATAGCTGATGTAGCTACACATGGGTCAGACTGGTTCATATAAGAGCTATGTATATATATATATATATATATATATATATATATATATATATATACACTGACCAAAATTATAAATGCAACAATTTTGTTTTTTGCCTCCATTTTTCATGAGCTGAACTCAAAGATCAGAGACTTTTTCTATGTACACAAAAGGCCTATTTCTCTCAAATTTTGTTCACAAATTTGTCTAAATCTGTGTTAGTGAGCACTTCTCTTTTGCCAAGATAATCCATCCTCCACACAGGTGTGGCATATCAAGATGCTGATTAGACAGCATGATTATCGCACAGGTGGGCCTTAGGCTGGCCACAATAAAAGGGCACTCTGAAATGTGCAGTTTTACTGTACTGGGGGGGGCAGAAACCAGTCAGTATCTGGTGTGACCACCATTTGCCTCACGCAGTGCAACACATCTCCTTCGCATAGAGTTGATCAGGTTGTTGATTATGGCCTGTGGAATGTTGGTCCACTCCTATCATGCTGCAACATGAGGTGATGGTCGTGGATGAATGACACAACAATGGGCCTCAGGATCTCGTCACGGTATCTCTGTGCATTCAAAATGCCATCAATAAAATGCTTCTGTGTTCGTTGTCCATAACATACGCCTGCCCATACCATAACCCCACCGTCACCATAGGCCACTCAATCCACAGTTACACGTGGTCTGCGGTTGTGAGGCCGGTTGGATGTACTGTCAAATTCTCTGAAACACCTTTGGAGACGGCTTATGGTAGAAAAATGAACATTTTCAATTCACGGGCAACAGCTCTGGTAGACATTCCTGCAGTCAGTATGCCAATTGCACGCTCCCTCAAAACTTGTGACATCTGTGACATTGTGCTGTGTTATAAAACTGCACATTTTAGAGTGCCCTTTTATTGTGGCCAGCCTAAGGCACACCTGTGCAATAATCATGCTGTCTAATCAGCATGTTGATATGCCACACCTGTGAGACTTTCTTACCTACAGTGCTTGTATAAATGTGTAACTATCATAATAAGCCTTAAAGAAGCATTAAAAACCTGCTATATGTACTGCGCTAGACTCAGACTTGTCACAGTACTTATATATTATTGCTCTTTTGTTGGTTTTAAATGCTTCTGTTGTCCTCATTTGTAAGTCACTTTAGATGAAAGCATCTGCTAAATGACTAAATGTAAATGTATATGTCAGTGTATGTACTGTATGCATTACAGACAGTGTGTTTGTTTTCGGTGTAGGTGCTACATGACTCTTACCACAGCGCTGCATCTGCACCGGGGCGGTTCACCCAAAGGCCCTGCTGGAACTGGGAAGACAGAGACGGTTAAAGATCTGGGTAAATCTTTGGGCATGTATGTGATTGTGGTCAACTGCTCAGAAGGTCTGGACTTCAAATCTATGGGCCGCATGTACTCTGGCCTGGCTCAGGTATGTAGCAAATTACGTCATACAAACACTTTAAAACTTTAAGAACAATTAATGTGGTGTTATTGAATATGTGCATATGTTTCTCTCTCCAGACAGGCGCATGGGGTTGTTTTGACGAGTTTAACCGTATAAACATTGAGGTGCTGTCCGTGGTCGCTCAGCAGATCCTGTCCATCTTGTCTGCTCTGTCTGCTGGACTCAACAAATTCACCTTTGAGGGGAAACAGATCAACTTGGTCTGGTCTTGTGGGATCTTCATCACTATGAACCCAGGTGCTCAAACTGCATGTTGTAATGCTAAGACGAACGGTTCATTCAGAAATGAAAATTCTGTTATTATTTACTCACCATTATGTTTTTCCATCACATCAACTTACTTTCTTTTGTGAAACACAAAACAATTTTTTCCCCCATTTACTGAAAGTAAATTATGACAGAGGCGTTCAATCTCCTAAATGACAGAAATGCATCAAAAACCTTGCTTATAAGTAGACTCTTTTTTAAGTTTTCTGAAGCCATATGATAGCTTTATGTGGAATAAACTGACATGGGTTGGGGTTAAGGTTAGTTTTTGATAATCTTCACCTATAGTGAGTTTATTCTCTATTACTGGATCATTGATTCTGATTCATTAACAAATCATTGAGAATTATATTGTAAACTGGATCACTGGAAAAAAATTGACTGAATGCATAAATGATGACAGAATTTAAATTTTTGGGTGTTCTGTCCTTTTAAATATCTTTATAGTGTTAGTAATATGTGTTTCAGTCTGTGTTTGTGGTTCTCATCCCCTCAGTTCCTGTTGTTTCTGTGTGTTTCCTCTGTAGGCTATGCTGGCCGCACTGAGCTGCCTGATAATTTGAAGTCCATGTTTCGGCCAATCTCTATGGTAGTGCCAGATTCCACCCTTATAGCTGAAATCACTCTTTTTGCAGAGGGTTTCAATAACTGCAAGGTATGCATACAATATTCAGTCTGAAAGTTCTTTAATTCTTTAAGCTTTAAATGGTTACACAGCATGAATAACACCATCAATTTCAAACAAGAAATGGACACTTAAGGATCACATTTAAAACATTAAGAATTGTCTTATCTACTGACAACCTTGAGAGCAAAAGAGAGCCATAATTTTTCCCATTTTAAAGCCTAATAATTAATGATGAAGTGTCAATGCTAAAATAGTTTCTCATATTCCAGTTATATTTCAGTTCCAGTAAACAGTGTCATGAAATATTATTTCTGTGATGGCAAAGATGAATTTTCAGCAGCCATTACTCCAGTCTTCAGTGTCACATGATCCTTCAGAAATCATTCTAATATGCTAATTTGGTTCTACTTAATATGTTTGTGGAAACCATTTTTCTTCAGGATTCTTGGATGAATAGAAAGTTCAGAAGAACAGTAATTATTTCAAATGCAGTTCAGGTCAAAAGTTCGCATACATGTTTCAGAATTTATTTTAACAAAATAAGAGGGATCATGTCTGTCTGAAATGAAAAGGTTACATACACTTGATTTTTAATACTGTGTTGTTACCTGAATGATCCACAGCTGTGTTTTTTTTTTTTTAAATGATAGTTGTTCATGAGTCCCTTGTTTGTCATGAACAGTTAAACTGCCCGCTGTTATTCAGAAAAATCCTTCAGGTCGCACAAATTCTGTGGTTTTTCAGCATTTTTGTGTATTTGAACCCTTCCCAACAATGACTGTATGATTTTGAGATCCATCTTTTCACACTGAGGACAACTGAGGGGCTCTTATGCAACTATTACAGAAGGTTAAAATGCTCACTGATGCTCCAGAAAGAAAAACAATGCATTAAGGGCCAGGGTGTAAACCTTTTAACAGAATGAAGATGTGTACATTTTTTTTATTTTGCCTAAATATCGTATTTTTTTCATTTAGTACTGCCCTTCAAAAGCTACGGAAAATACTTGCATGTTTCCCAGAAAACTAAATAATTAGCATTTTGCAGATTCTTCAAGGTGTATGTAAACTTTTGACCTCAACTGTATCTAGTTTATTTTTGTAACAATGTAAAAGTCTTATTTTTGCCCAATTAAGTGCATCCTTGCTGAATATATCTTTCAAAAAAACAAAACAATACAAAAAAAGTACAGACTCCAAACCTTTGGATGGTAGTGTATATTTTACACAATTCTAAAGTGTTTTCCAGGGTTTTGCAGTGCAGTTGCTATGGTGTTCTGAGAGGTTGCTAGGTGGTTAATTACAGACATAATTCAAAAAAGCACACACCAGGTTTTTATGATTCAGCCATTTTATTGTCTAAAATCTGGTCACTTGGTGCAGTAATAGCATATCTTTCCTCAAAAAGCAGCAATATATGAGGCATCATGCATGTCCGTACCACAAATACCATTAATTATTCTTTTTTTAATTGAGTAATTTCTTCAAGTTCAGTGTATACCAAAACATTTGTTGAAGGAGGTGAGAGTGCTAGTTATTATGGGATATTAGATTCTATTGAAGATGGAAGAGATCAACTCAGTTAGGCAAACACAGATGAACTGGCTCACACACACTCTTACGCACTCCAGGGGGATGATCCTGCCATCGGATTACCTCCAACACGCAGCAGGCATGCCAATTGTGTGTTTATGCACGCGTTTGCGCGAGAGACATCCGACCGACGCGTAATGCCAACCCCTTCAAACACACACTCCACAAACACACACCCCTGTGGTTGACCAAATCCCACAAGTTTCCACTGGCTGCGTCCGCTCTCTTCCCCCTGCCTGCGCGCGCTCCAAACGGGAAGCCTCATTTGTTGATGCCGCACACAGGCCCGGCGGGCTGGCAGCGGCACAGGCATGGGGAATTGGACTCAGAATTACAAATAATGGACTTGAGATTAAGAGAGCTGGGAAGGGAACCAGCACCGGCCCCAGCCAAGCACAGAATGTCAATGGCAGATTTGATTGTCCCGGCATACTCGGCCCTCATCCAGACGCCCCTCTGCATAGTCAATACGGCAGAATCATCGCGTGCTGTCGAGAGAGAACTATTACCTTTGCAAATGAAAGGAAATGGACATATCAATGCCGAGCCATGTTAGAGAGAGAGAGCGGGAGAGCATTGCCCCGACGCACCGAAGTGTGCAGGTCTTGGTGTTATGAGCCATAACTGACAGCGAGATGACCGTCCCCTGCGAGTCCATAGTCTGCTCAGCCTAGCGTGACTCTGGCGCGTGTTTCTGTGTGTGCGCTCGCACGAGCGTTGGTGTCTGTATAAGTAAGACTGTTAGCGGGCAGTGTGGAAATGGAGCTGACACGGTTACCCTGACTCACACACACCGGCTTCTTCCTTCTGTGACATATTCACGGTGTTCATGGGAACACACACATAGACTCACCTTTTTTTGCATTCTGTCTCTCTCTCAATCACAGACATAAATTGCTCCCATTGTGTTTGCCTGTCGTTATTTTTCATTCAAAAACAATTGTGCTTTCAATAATTGTCTTTCCAATTATATTTTACGAATGGTTGTTGACATGCAATTGCATTATGGGCGTTTAACAAGTGTATCGGAGCAAATTTAGAGCTTCTTGCTCCTGTTCAGATTTTTACTTTTTATTTTTCGCTATGCATTTTTATATGTGACCCTGGACCACAAAACCAGTCGTAAGTAGCACTGGTATATTTGTAGCAATAGCCAAAAATACATAGTCAAAAATCATGAAATAAAATGATGACCCTTATGACTGGTTTTATAGTCCAGGGCCACATATTTGCCAGAATTATTTGTTTTTCATTAAATGTTAAGCAAATTTAGTGGCTATAATTTAACTCACATTTGCTGTAAAACAGGGTTTCCCCAAACTTTTTTGTTAGCCAAATCCTTTTGGCCTACTTGAAGTTAATAATTTAATAATGGTTCTCTGATGTCAGTTAATAGTCAAATGACATACAGGTAAAAATATAACATATTGGCAGCGGCTATTTGCACTTAGTGTAAATAGCAATAGAGGCTATTTACACCTAAGTGAAAATAGCATATTTTTTTAGCAACAGATGCTATTTACACTAAGTGCAAATAGCTATGGATTCTATTTACACTATGTTAAAATAGCAGGATTTTCTGCTATTTATAATACTTATTGCAAATAGAGGCAATTATCTGCACCTCAGTATTGTAGTTTATTATAAAACAGTATGCAATAATAATGTATTGAGTGTAAATTATAGTTTTAATTCAAATTATTAAATGGATGCTGCCTTACTGGGACAATAAGCCCTCCCTACACCTACCCTAACCCATACTTTATTTTTAACTTTTCAATTATTTCCTTCATCTTTATTGAAAATAAATGCCTTTCCGATATGATATGAGAAAAAAAGTTTGACAAAAGGCGGATTTGAACCCGGGTCGAAAAGATAACAGTTGGTGCATAATGATCATCTTTTGTAGTGTTGACTAGCCCAATCACACGTTGGTGGGTGGAGTTAGTGTAAATAGCCTCTGCCAACAAGGCAGGCTATTTGCACTTAGTGTAAATAGACACTGTGAAATATTTAATCTTTTTTTTTTTTTTTAGTAATTAAGTTTATTTTAAAATGATTTATTTTTTGTTTTATTTTTTAATTAATTATTAGCTTTTCATTAACTCACAAACCCACACCAGTTCCCTCAATAAACACTGCTATAAAACAATGGCATACAGTACAAAACATACCAGTTGTGATTTTTGTTGAGGTCTTGCTGTCTCTCACTTTTTTGATTTCTTGACTTCTGTTCCTTCGTAGATGAAAAAGTGATGCAATAAAGGTTATTGAATTTGCTCGTTTACACTCCTCTCGCTCCCTCATGCTTTTTCTCTACCTGTCTGCCTGACGTATTACTGTATTACTGTCAGATGTATTGCTGTATCTCTTCTCATGGTTTCTATTAGCTGTGGGAGTTCAAGGTCACATAATCCGTTTTCTTATTCCCATAAGAAATTTCTGTAATGTTAATGTCAACAGGAACTGAAAACCTTTTAGACACTATTACTTTCCTACCGCATGTTCCTGGTCTTACTGTGGAAAATTCATCAGTGAACTTTTCACAATCAAACCAATTCTCAACAAAATTAGCTCTCGGCCTAATTTTTTCTTCTCTGTTTATCCATTTTCATATGAGAATATTAATGGGTTTTGAATGGAGGTTCATGCTAACTATTCTCATTATATTCTCATTGTGTTTTGTTCATGGAGACATTATATTACACTTTTAATCTCTGTCTCTTTCTCTCTCTCTCTTTCAGGTGTTGGCTAAGAAGGTCTTCACTCTGTATTCTCTGGCAGTACAACAGTTGTCTAAACAGGACCACTATGACTTTGGCTTGAGGGCTCTCACCTCTCTGCTTCGCTATGCTGGCAAGAAGCGCAGAGCTCGCCCTGACATTGTCGATGAAGAGGTGAGACACAGAGACCTGCAGCATCCAATAAATCCAGAAACATTATCTCAGAGGCCTGCTTCACCGTTGCAGTGTATGTTCAGTAAAACAGCCAGTTAGTGTGTGTGTGTGTGTGTGTGTGTGTGTGTGTTTGTGTGCGTGCGTGTGTGTGAAGAAAGTGCTAATGCTGACAGGGACATGTCACTAAAACGTGCTCCTCTCTGGCTATGATAAAAAATGTATCAAAGGGGACAAAACCTTAAAAGAGAAGTTGAAAAGGGCTCATAAACCTCATGTGAGTGCTTATCTCACTACTCTCTGTCTATCTCTCTCTCTCTCTCTCTTTTTACCTGAATATCATCACCCATGCAAAAGGTGCCCCATGTTTATTTAAAGGTTCACGTGTGTAAGGTACGCTTGTTAAAATAAATGTCATTCGGAAGCAGTAGGACTACTGCTTTTGATAGCCGATGAGCAAGAAGGGTTTTCAGATGTATCCGATGCCCGTTTCCTGCCTATAAATTAAGGTTGACATTTGGTCAAGTGAGGCTGGCCTGCCTTAGCTTTGAAGATGTACTCATGCGCTGAGCTAATTTAACATAATATTTTTTCTCTTCTTACCCTCTGACCTCAGATCCTGCTGATGTCTATGAAGGACATGAACATCGCTAAACTAACCTCCATCGATCTGCCACTGTTTAATGGGATCATCCAGGATCTTTTCCCTGCCGTGGAGACGCCCACTATCGACTACGGAAAGGTAGCCTGTCCCACAGTGCATCTGGCCTCTTAATGGACTCATAAAGCAAGTCTCTGTGTATTTGTGTATGAATCCGTGCTCTGACTCACAGCTCTTAAAAGCATAGTTTTGTGTGTTTTTGATTACACCCATCCTATTTTTCAGAGAACAGCTCTCACACAGGCTCTCTCTCACTGAAACACCTTTCAAAAGATCCATTAAAGCCCGCGGATATTTTCCTGCCCTGCCTGTACACAATTCACACAGTCCGCTTCTTTAATACAGATAAAGGCCAATGCAGAGGTGTTAGGGGGAGCTTAGTGGATAAATATCCTGACAAGCACCACAAAGGTTGCTGTTTTAAAGCCAAGACAGTCTGATCTGCGAGCTGGAGAGGTATAGATCCCTGTTTAACTTTGTGCCTTTAGAGTGTAGCCTGTAATTTCTGTGCCAATAACTCTAAATCAGGACGTCCACCTAGAAATGGCTTACTTATTGTTTTCTCTACATTTCCCTGGTCTGGGACCTCATTTATAACCATTGCGTACGCACAAAACATACCCTGAAAGAGGCGTACTCCACTTCCTACGCAAAAGTTGGGTTTTATAAAAATAAACTTGATAAATTTGCTCACCTTTTACTGCAGTGAGTGAAACAATAAAGCATTTTAAACTCTGAAAATATATGTTTTAATGATATTACGCAGCACCTGAAAGTGACCGGCACTAAGTTTGTGTAGATGCAGAGTTGCAGCCGGCAGGGTTGACAGCTGCGTAATATCATTGCGCCTGGTGAACCCATGGTACGGCAGCAAAGTTCCTTGATTATTATGCCGAAATGAGAGTATAGTTCCTAGCCATATCGACCTAGAAAATCGCAACTTTTCATTTTTCATCTGTCTTTGTACACGATGTAACTACAGAAGGGTCAAGTTTTAAATAGGAAAAATATTGAAACTCTTTGGTCATTTTTGATCGAGATGCTAACGGTCTAATCGGATTCAATGATCTATGCTAAGCTATGCTAAAAGACCCGGAGATCGGCTGAATGGATTCGAAAACGGAAAAAAAAGTGTTCCTTTAAAAAAGAATTTTAATATGCTGGGAGATTTGAAAACTGATGCTTTTGAATGTTAGCATGACATATCCAGCTTCATATCTATGGATTTTCATAAATGGTAGGTTTGTTCGGTAGCTCACACAGTAGGGCGACTTTAGAGGTGAAGAGCTCTGGTTTGAATCCCTTGTGACTACGGTTTGACAAAACACTTCAAATCTGCACAAAAGGAAGATTCAAATGGCACGCTTGTGTCAACACATGCATTTTTATATCAGTTTTGCATTTGTTAACACTATCGGGTAGGTTTAGGGTTGGCTTTGGTGTAGGGCATATTTTCAACACGATATTGAAAATATTAACTTTTAGCGACAGTCCCCTAATATTTGAAATCTGAACCGCCGCAATACGTATCTGAAGCAACGTAATAAAAACACAGCAATACGTACCTATATCGACGTAATAAAAATGTGCCAGGGTTCACGTATTGAACCCGTGTTTTAGCGCCACTCAGTGAACATTTCTTTTTGAAACTGCTGCGAAACGTGCAGTAAGGTACGTAAAAACAGTGCTGCAAAAAAGTACCCAGAGGTATGTATTGACCATGTTAAACATGTCACATGGATAGAAATATGCATGGAAATTATATGCAGATGAGGTTATGCATAGTAAAACAAGGTATTGTAATATCCATATACGGTGATTTCGGAAAGGAGGCGGAGTGCAGATGCATGTACGCACAATCTTCGCCTGACTGGGATTTATAAATGGATTTTTACACAGGTTCTGGCGTACGAATGGTTTTATAAATCTGAAAATTGTTGTGCATACGCAAAATGTAGCTTTTGTGCGTACGTACACTTTTAGGATCTACGGAAAGTTTTATAAATGAGGCCCTTGGTCTGTTGGTTCAACCTTTTTGACTCCAAGGCTTTCACGCAAACTGTACTGTAACTGTAGGTAAGAAGTAGAGAATAATGGAAAGCTAAAACTTTTATTAGGTGTATTTGATATATTTGATTCTCAAAATAGTTGATAACCATCTTCAAGAACTTCAAAACTTGGCTAAACCTCTTACTGCCTTTTGTTGTTTTGACTGCTGTGATTAATGCATTGTCCAAATACAAAGTTTACTTTGGGAAAAAAAGGGCAAAATTTTATCGAGTGTTTAAACTTGGTTTAAATACAGACTGTCTAAGAGAGATATGTTGTTTCTGAGGAAGAGTTTATGGTGTTTGCAAATACGGTTTGGAGAAATAAGGCAGATACCTCCAAACGTCTGCACAGCTGTTTCCTGCTTCTTCCGCAATCAAATGCGACAAGGACAAAATTGGAGGCGCAGTGTGACACACACACACACACACGTAGACGAAAAGTAGTACTGTATTTCCTCTTCTCTGCCTCCACTCATGCACATCATACAGTGTTTTTATTGCTGTTTTATATTACCCATCCCGCATCTTCATCTCCACCTTACTCCAGCACAAACGCCTCAGAGCCGTTCCCTTTATTCCTCCTCTCCATCTGTTTAACGAGTCGAGAGAGAACTTAGAGAGGGAGATTAAATTAACCTGAGAGTTTAGCATGGCTGCTTTAGTGCCTCTGGAGCAGTTCTGGTTGGTGCGACTTCACTCAGGGGTGCAGTATCAGCGGGTGTTTTTATTAAGATGGCCGCCCACCTCTTGCCAGTTCATTTGCCTTTAGTGCTTCAGTGGGATTCACCTCCACCGAAGGGATGTTTTTCCAGCTTTGAAAGAGTTTATGCAATGTTATGAAGCAATTAGCACATATTTGGTTATAAGAACTTACACAAATTTACTTTCTTTTTATCCCCAGCTGAAAGAAGCTATAGAGGCAGAACTCCGACAGAGCGGTCTCCAGGTGACCCCCTTCACCGTGACCAAGGTGATTCAACTGTACGAGACCAAAAACTCCCGACACTCCACGATGATCGTGGGCAAGACGGGCAGCGGCAAGACGGTCACGTGGAGAATCCTTCAAAGCGCCCTCAGCGCCCTGCACCGCAACGAAGAACCAGGATTCAACCTCATACGTGTGAGACCTCCATCTTTATCTCAATCTCTGTCTCTCCATTCATTGTTAGATAGCGGTCTTGCTTTTCATGCCGTCTAAAGGGCAACAGGTCAACGCAAAGTTCCTCAAAACAAAGCGGCCCCGTTAGCTTTTTCGAAACGAGTTGTTTCCATTCATGAGTAGTTTTAAGGGCAAAGATCATGCCTCTGAAACGAATGTGTTCGCAGCAGCTGTTCTAGAGCCTAAAAGGCTACGCCAACCTTCTATCCCTCATTACCATGAAAATGAACCGCCGTCAGCGGCCACGCTTATTCAGCACCCGATACATTTACCACCAAGACAACAGTGTTTCCCTTAAACACTCTTCGCTGTTTAGAGAACATGTGGCAACAAGGACTTAACACTCATTAAAAGCCCCCCTGACAGACTCTCGGCTCACTCGTGGGTGTTTTGAAAATGATGGCGTAGTCAAGACGGCAGCTAGCGCTAATTGCCGCAGCTTATGATCTCTTTCTTTTCACAGTTGGTTTGGCTGCGGCTAAAGGAGCGCCACTCCACGCTGTGCTTTTAACACAGACGTCTTTTCACCCAGTCGGCTGAGACTCCTCACGTCTAAAACCGTGTGTTTAGCGTTCATGTTTGTTCTGATCTGTTTTGTTTTTCGCTTCTGTTGTTTTTCCCCATCTCCTTCATTCTTTGTAACCCTTTTCACGTGTCTCATCCTGATGTGGGTAAAAATAGAAGAGTGGGGTAGGGGTGGGGGGAATATGTGTTTCTCAGGTTTTCCTTCTTTAATGATGTTCCTGGAGTGTGTGTATGTGTGCAGGTGAGGTCTGACAGACTGTTTTTATGCTCTGTTGATGTTGTCAAAGTCTCTTGTTTCTCTGTTTAGATGCAATCCAAATTTCCCCCTTTTGTGCTTCGCCCTATAACATGTTAGAAATAGTATACTACTCTTACCGTTTTTGTAGAGTTTAGTTCCAGCCGTGCTTCAACACACCTGGCTGCAATTTTCAGGGAAACCTAAAGACCTTGATTAGTTTATTCAGGTGGGTTTAATTAGAGTTGAAACTAACCTCTGCTGGGATGAGAAATGGGGAACCCTGTACTTGCTAAATTAAACATTTAACATAATGAGGTCAGGTAACAGCATATTACTGTTTTTTTTTTTTCAGTATTTAGTTATGTTGAGAATAGCACATTACCAATTACAAAAAACAGAACAGCTGAACAATGATACTGTTGTTCTTGTTAGAGCTGCTTTACAGCAGAATTAATCTCTGTTTGCATCACTGAATCATTATTTTTCTGTTTAACCCTGTAAAGCTGCTTTGAAACAATTTGTACTGTATAAAGCACTATATAAAAAGGTGAAAAAAGAAGAAGAAGAAGAATACATTTTTGTCACATGACCTTGAGTAAGTGGCTTCCAGTTCACACGTGCATGTTTATTATATATAGAGCGTTTGCACCTATGTAACGGTTTGGTCAGTTACCTGGATGTGCGGCCATGTTGGAGATACTCGGATGCAAAAAGCAGATTTTGCGGTTAATGTATTACTGACAAAATTGTTCTACTAATTTATGCTGTCTAAACCACAGAAAAAAAAAATGTGGGAGCTGCTAAATCATATAGAGAAGGACTTTTGACAAACTAAAGTTGGTAGATGTTAAAGATCCATACAAGCAGTATTAGTTAAGATATTAGCTTAATATTTTACCTACCTGACAATAAAATATCATAACAAACACTTTTGACAGTCTATAGTACTCCAAATGTTTTTCCTGGTCCGATTGATTAGTAGGGGAGAGTGGGGTAAGATAAGCCATTTTTACTTATGTGATCTTCAAGATAAGGGAAAATGAGATAATTTACCTCTTTTAAAAACTAACCTAATAATCAAATTTAATTTTACAAACAGTCATATTTCTTTTCTTAAAGCTAACTTAAACAAAATAAAAACCAACAAAATGAAGTTTAATTTTCAGTCTTTAATTGTTTGCATTTCTGAAACAGTATGTTGAACACTAAAGTTTTAACCTTCTCAAAAACAGACTAAACAGAGAGTTTGTTGAGTAAAATTAAATAAAAGCTGAATTAGAATGAAGGAATAAATGTCACTGAAACTAATAAAAATTTTTGATTCTTGGCATGTTAGCTTTTCTGCAATGTCGAACATACCATTAGGGACTACAGGTAGAAAGATATATTTGATTATAATGTGATGAAAAGCATCTTCTGGCTCTCAGAGAAGGATTTGGTGCTCTTGTACACTATCCCTATCAAATAAACTACAAATAATATGTATATATATGATAAACTAAACCAGTTGCGTAATATCACCAGTTTATACTTCAGAGATTTAACTTCAGTGCTTTATGGTGGGGTAAGTTAAGTGTTGGCTCAACTTACCCTGTAGCCTTTGGCTCACTTTGCCCCATAGCTGGCATTTTGGGGGGAAAAAACGAGCTAGCTTACCAATTCAGGCTAATATTTAGCTAAATGATTTGCATGGTTTTATATGTTGCTAAATCACCTATATGCATCATATCAACTTAATCAGGAATCAGGAAGAGCTTTATTGCCAAGGAACACACAAGGAATTTGTCTTGGTGACAGAAGCTTCCAGTGCACAGGCAGGATCACAAGTGAATTTCCCAATATTTAGATTTTTTTTTTTCCCTCAGATTCCAGATTTTCAAGTATTTGTACAGTATCTTGACTAAATATTGTCCTATACATCAATGGAAAGCTTATTTATTCAGCTTTCAGATGATGTATAAATCTCAATTTTAAAAAATTGACCCTTATGACTGGTTTTGTGGTCCAGGGTCACAAATGACCATTTTCAGAAGCAATAATCAGCAAAATCTGCAAGTTCTATTCAGTTCTGTATCATATTATGTTCTATGTCAATTTTATCCATTCCAAACATTCTTAATTATTGCATTATGCTTCTCATTTTTAGCAATTATACTGTGCAGTATGCAATAAGAATTACACAAGTATTCCATCCTGAACTTAAATAAACTTTTTATATAACATTTTTGGTAACACTTAGGGGAACGATTCTCACTATTAACTACTTAGCATGCCTATTATAAACATATTGACTGTTTATTAGTACTTATAAAAAGGGGTGGGAGAAAAAATCGATTCTCCGATGCATCGTGATTCTTTCTTCAAAAATTCTGAATCGATTCGGAAGGTTTTTTTTTTCCGCATGTAGCAAGAGTGCGCGCTAGAGACGTGGCGGGCTTCATTGCATAGAATTTGCACTGTAAAGCCGAACGCATAAAGCACTGCGCAGTGGCAAAAGTTCAACTATTTTGAGTGGTGCGCTCCGTGTGCGCGTGCACTTTGGTCGACGCAGAAACAAGCCGTTCTAGACACGTGCGCATTGCTTGACAGTGTGTGCTTCCACCCGCTGTGTTTTACATTATATATGCTTTCATTAATGCTGTTTGGAATGCAGTACTATTAGATGCATGAAATTCGCGCATTGACGGACTTTCACGTGCGCTTTGTGTTTGTTGTCCTGAAGATCGATTGCACCTGCGGTTAAATGCACTTTAATTTTCGAATACTTTTAAACGAAACTGATGTTTGCGCAGTCAGTTATGTTTTCAGAGCAGGACAGAACATCTGATATATCGAAATAGATCTGTGTATTAGTGTGAATACAGTCTGTTAAAGCTGCCACTGTCTATGATCTCATCAGTAATTATCAAACGGCAATAATGCTGAGGAAAAAAGAGAAACATAACTATTGTCTGAAAACCTTTGGTTTTTGGTAGTTAGAGTACACTATATACAGTGTAGCATTCAGTAAGTAGTAAGGTAGTGTTCCATTCTGAGCATAGCCTAATTTTCTCTCTCTCCCTCCAGTGTTTCGCCCCTGTCCCTGTCACTGTCTAATTCTCTGTGGGTTTGGGTACCTGTGGTGACTGTGTGTCTGTGTGGGTTTGGCGTCCTGGTGTTAGCATATGAATGTGTGTGAGTCTAAATCTCTGTTGGTTAACGTCTCCAGATACTTTCTGCCTAGTGTGTGTAATTCTTTACAGTTTGGGGGTCCATCTTGTTCTCTGCTCTCTCTGTGACTCAAGCTGCCATTTCTATTTGCATCCTCCCTTTCTCTCTCTCTCTCTCTCCCTCCTTGTGTCTCTCCATCTCTCGATGCCTGTCTCCTCACTCTTTCATATCTGACTCAACACCTCCCTCTATGCATATCTATTTCTGGTGCCTATCTCTATCTCTCCATGCAAACATCACCTCACCCTGTTTCCTCATTACCTCCACTCCATATAACACTCACACACCCTTGAGTCTCCTGTGTATCAGCCTCTCATCACTGTGCGATTCCATCTCTTTTTGATTCCTCTCCCGTAGTTGATTCATTCCCTCCTGACCTTTGAACTTTGCTCTTGACCCTTTAGGAGTGTCCCCTAAACCCAAAGGCAGTGAGCCTGGGAGAGCTGTATGGAGAATACAACCTTTCCACCAATGAGTGGACAGACGGCGTCCTCTCCTCGCTCATGAGGGCAGCCTGTGCAGGTATGTTTTGTTTTTTGTTTTGTTTTTTTCTTTATGTGTGCCTTGTGTAAGCTGCGTAAATTTCAACTTGAGTTTAAAGGTAGGAAACAAAACACTGTGTACAATTTGAATTCAGCCATTTGTTTGGATCACACTTGTAGTCAAATATATGTGCATATAAAGACAGCAGTCTGCGGTAGATTTCTGTAGCAGTGCACTTTAATCGTTGCTCTCGCGCTTCTCTCTTCTTCACATCAATACGACGTCAAATACATTTGCCTCCAGAACTGTCAAAACTTGTTAAAGAAAAACAAGCTCAGGTGTCTCATTAAAGGGAGAGGAAGCTGCTTGGTAAGTCTGTTTTGCAGTTGTAGTATTGATTTGTTTTTAGTTTGAAAGAGTATCATTGTAATAATAGACACTTTAATGATATTAATCATAATGCTGAATGATTGGCAGTTATTTGAAGTTTAAAGAAACTCATTTCTGTTGTGGTACTACTGAGGGGGCTGTGGAGGTACGTAAGAAAAATAGGTAAAATATTGTTTTTGGCCACTGATGTATAGGTACATACTACAGGCTTTAAAATTCTAGTTAACACAGTAGTTCAATGCAAGTTTAAATTTATTTATTAAGTATAAGTACCTAATTCAGATCTGCCATAGTTTTTCATATAGGATGCCCACTTTCAGTTAATTCTTGAAAGATTAATTCGCTACCAGAACAAAAATGAACAGATAATGTACTCAGCCCCTTGTCATCCAAGATGTTCATGTCTTTCTTTCTTCAATCGTAAAGGAAAACATTCCAGGAATTTTCTCCATATAATGGGCTTAAATGGTGCCCCTGAGTTTGAACATCTAAAATGCATTTCAAATGCAGCATCAAAGGGCTCTAAACGATCCCAGCCGAGGAGGAAGGGTTTTACCTAGCGAAACAATCTGTCAACAAAAAAAAAAAATATATATATTATATACTTTTTAACTTCAAATGTTCTTCTTTTATAGTTCTGCCACGCATATGCGTACTCTGTGTAATCCTGGTCAATACAGTTAGGGTATGTCGAAAAACTCCCATCTCATTTTCTCCTCCAACTTTAAATTTGTTCTACATTGCTGTTTTACCTTTTTTTGTAAAGGGCGTTTGACCTTGTTTGCATGTTCACTTTGTAAACACTGGGTCGGTACTTCTGGAGCAATGTAAGACGATTTTGAAGTTGGAGGAGAAAATGAATTCGCTTGGCAGAACTAGACAAGACGAGCATTTGAGGTTAAGAAGTTCATACATTTTTATTTTTTTTTAGAAAATGATCGATCATTTCACTAGATAAGACCCTTCTTTCTCAGCTGGGAGCCCTTTGAAGCTGCATTTAAACTGCATTTTGGAAGTTCAAATTTGGGGGCACCATTGAAGTCCATTATATGGAGATAATTCCTGAAATGTTTTCCTCAAAAAACATAATTTCTTTACGACCGAAGAAAGAAAGACATGAACATCTTGGATGACAAGGGGGTGAGTACATTATCTGTACATTTTTGTTCTGGAAGTGAACTAATCCTTTTTTCTCATAAATGTATTTCTGAGTGACACATTATGAAACTGGGAGATTGTGAATGCCATTTCATGTTGACTTTAAAGCTGGTGCTCATCAAGAAGTTTAGAAATTTGCTGATACCAGCCCCAGATAGCAGGTGCGACGTCAGCTGAAGCAGTGACAGAGACAGAGGAAAGATAATGAGTCAATAAATCCTGATGTAACAGGAAAGAAAGAAAGTAGAAAGTAGAAAAGTTTGTTGAATTGTTTTCCTTTCGCCATCCCGTCCAGCCTGGTCTCTACCCACAAACCCTCTCTGTCTCTGTGCCAGTCTCTTGAGTATCACAGGAAATCATAGCTTGTTTTTTTGCAGCCTTTCTCTTTGATCACTATACAGCCTGCTAAAACAGCAGGGATTGGCGGGGCTTGTGTGTGTTTTTTTGTCAGTTTTTGTACTCGTGTTCTGTGTGCAATCCAATATGAAGTTTGTCAATCTGTCTGAACTACACTTTCAAGCCATTGACAAAGGATGCATTGTGTTATTCTGATAATTCTTAAAGTCCCCCTATTATGCCATTTTTCCTAATATATTATGCCAAGGTTCCTAATATTGTTTTGGGAGTCTCCTACAGTAGGTTTACATGCATGCAAGGTCAAAAAACGCTTTTGTTTTCTTAAAATATCCATTTAAAGGAGAACTCCACTTTCAGAACAACAATTTACAAAAAATGTACTCACCCCCTTATCATCCAAGATGTTCATGTCTTTCTGTCTTCAGTCGAGAAGAAATTATGGTTTTTGAGGAAAACATTTCAGTATTTTTCTCCATATAATGGACTTCATTGGTGCCCCAATTTTGTACTTCCAAAATGTAGTTTAAATGCAGCTTCAAAGGGCTCTAAACAATGCCAACCAAGGAAGAAGGGTCTTATCTAGCAAAATGATCAGTCATTTTTTGGAAAATAAAAATTTGTTTACTTTTTAAGCACAAAAGCTCATGTAGCACAGGCTCTGGGATGCGCGTCCGCGACACTACGTACTATTGAATCACGTCGAAAGGTTACGCGGAACATAGGCGGAACTACAGACCCAGTGTTTACAAAGCGAACATGCAAAGACTAAGGAAGTGCAAGTAAGTCAAACGCTGTTTACAAACAAAAAGGTACAATGATGTCAGACGATTCTGAAGTTGTAGGAGAAAATGAGATGAGTTTTTCCCCATATGCTTTTTGAGCCGAAGTAGCCTACACAGACGATGAACTTAGACGTGATTCGTAGTGTCGTGTATGTGCATCCCAGAGCCTGCGCTACACAAGATTTTGTGCTTAAAAAGTATACAAATTTTTATTTTTCGAAAACAAATGACAGATCGTTTCACTAGATAAGACCCTTCTTCCTCAGCTGGGATCGTTTAGAGCTCTTTGAAGATGCATTTAAACTACATTTTGGAAGTACAAAATCGGGGCACCAGTGAAGTCCATTACATGGAGAAAAATCCTGAAATGCTTTCCTTTAAAAAACAGTATTTCTTCACGACTGAAGACAGAAAGACATGAACAACTTGGATGACAAGGGGGTGAGTAAATTATTTGTAAATTGTTGTTCTGGAAATGGAGTTCTCCTTTAATATCACCTCAATTTCCAGCGATTCTTAAACGATTCATTTGAAGCATTTGAAAGATTCAGTCTCTCTAAACTCCTCCTTTCCGTGAGCCTAGTCTGCTCTGATTGGTCAGATGGCCCAGTCTGTTGTACAGCGCGTGTCAGAAACGATATGCTCATTGTCATAGTTCTGTATTTTGAACGCTCAAAAGAAAATATAAGCATCTATTATTTATCATACTTACAGGTTGTGATTGAGTGGAGCTGGCTTGTCTAAATAAACAGGGTACTGAGCCATCTTTCAAGAGCAAGCGTTTTGTGAATCCCGTGTTGAACTCAGCGAGATCAGAGAAGCAGTTGTCAGTAAAATGACGTGTTTGTGGGCGGGTCAAGTGTTCACAGCCGGCCAGTGTAGGACATATGCGGAAATTATGCAAATGTGTTACAAATGTGTTAGTGAGATTCAAATTACTAACAGCTCGTTTTGGCTATACAGAGTCGATTTTTTATTTTGGAAGACAATAACTATATTTATTGTGCACTTTCGGCTTTACAACTTCATTTTCATTTGTGTTCGTTTACACACTGCTATCTGAAATGGCATAATAGGGGCACTTTTAATTATTACATCTTTGGTTGTTGTGTCTCTCAAAAATATCATAGTTTATTAATATATTAAAATAATGTGTCTTTTTTGTTCTTTATTGTAGTGTATCTCGGTGTTTTGTGATTGGTAGCTGCTATCAGACTGATCTGGTCTATCATTCTTTTGATGTTCACTGTCTTTCTCTTCATCTCTGTCTCTTATCTAGCACATTATTCTGAACTTGACCAGCAAACAGCTCAAATCCCCTCTCTTTCCGTCCTTTTCTCTCTCTTTATTTGAGTTTTTCGTATTCAGTATAGTTTGATTTATTGGCATGACAAATAGCTACATTTGTATTGACAAAGCATTTGCAGCTCATAGTTGCAGAGAATAACAATAGTGCAAAACAAAGAATGACTGACAAAGAAATGCTCTTCAAGGAATTTCTCAGTTTCCCTCATTACGCTTTCTCTCTACTGTTAATGTTTTTTAACCTTTAAACAGTTTTTGAAAGCCTACTGAACCAAATTCCCCTTACTGAAGGCGAATTTAGAGGCCTACAGCTTAAGTTAGAAGTCTTGTCTATACCATAGATTGTTGAAACTTCAATACGTACTTCTTAGAGTGTTATAAGACTGAACATGATTTTACAGTGTTGACTGTTGTGTGAATGAAATAAAAATTTTGTATTACTACAGGGGGTCTCTGATGGTTAACATTGGACTCTTTCTCTATGTGTGTGTGTGTGTGTGTACTGCATTGTTCTTTTGAAACTGTCTGACAGAGCCAAAAATGTGCCTCTCCCTGGATGCTTGTGTTTCTCTCTGGACTTCTGCAGTCCCTTCCTCCCTCTGTTTCCCTTTTAATGTTTCAATGGGCTTCATTGGCATGACAAGTAATGGTGCATTTGCCAAAGAGAATGAGTCAGTGAGTATTAAAAAGAAAAGTGCAAAATGAAAAGGAGAGAAATATTAATTAAGCAGTAAGGTACAGCAGACTGTGAATAAATTGTGAATAACACAGCACAGCCTTGAGTACCTTATTGCTTATATAAAACAATTAGAACATAATTATTCATTACAGAGTCTGTAATTTTTTTATTAAAACTTTTTAAAACAAATTCATTAAAGGCACCCAAAAAATCTGTCTTCAGGTTGCTTACCTACTGTCCCTCATACACTGGCAGATGCATCTACCCATCATTCTTTATGTTTGCTGATTATAGAGAAGTTGTTTAGTTGTTAATTTATGATTTTGTAAATACTTTTGCAGCTTTCATTAAAGTTTTTGCATTGAGTCATAGTGAAATACAGCTCTGACTCAGTTTTGTTTGGTTTGCTATAAGAGCAACCATTTATCTTGTTCTTTGTTTATTTTGCCATGTTTTCAGCCTGCTTGTTCCATTTGCTGGTTTGTTTGCTGAGTATGGACCTAGTCAAGATGATTCCCATTTTTCACAGAGGACAGGTGTACATTTCTGGGCCAGATAACTTTGCATTTGTTTAGGTTTCCCAGTGTGTTTAATTTAAACGTATGCCATTTGGGTTCTAGCGTGGTTTAGTCTAATCACAGGATTATTCTGCTCTTGAGCCTCAGTCTGTAGTGAGACGCTTGTTGTTTTCTTTGCTCAACTCTTGAATTTACAGGATTTTAAACTGGTGTGTTTGGAGACCACTAAGTTTTAAATGGTTCCAGAATTTAATTGCCTGTTTTGTGTCATCATAGTTAATGGATATCGGCCTAATTATACCCTGCATGCATTATTTCTAGAGTCGCTTGTACTTTTTTTTTGCAGAATTCAGCGAGGAATGTCTCAGTTGGGTGTTTTTCCCATTTGGCGAGTTCTTGGTTTGTTAGTGGACCACACACCTCGCTGCCATAAAAAGCAATGGCCTCAATTACTGATTCTAATATTTTCAGCCTAATTTTAATTGAAATCTCAACAGGACATTGCCTTTTTATGACACAGTGGGCCCTGTGCGCCATTCCTCTCAATTCTTTCACTGCAGGGTTGATGTTGCCTGTGGACCTGAGTTTCAGGCCTAATTGTACTTTGATGAATGTGTGATATAATTGGATATGAATATGTTTTTCATGCACGTACATCTGCATGTTGAAGGTCAATATTCGAGTCATTTTAGGTTTACTGCCAAGGTAAATGATCCAGGGCTATGAGCATTGTTCAAGTAGATCCAACTTTTGCTGTGATCTTGAATCAGAATTAGGACTGAGCCATACTGAGTGATACCAGAAACTACTGATGCTGAGTGAACTGGTTGGAAAATAATGGGCTCAAGCAACAGCACTCGATGCCATAGGTTTTTTTTTTTTCTTTTGTAGCTGTAATTTTATTAAAATATTTTCATTTTGTTCATGCTTTCTGTGAACAATAGTTTTGTTTTTTATCACAGTCAGATGTTCAAATCTTACATTACCCACTGTAGTCTATTTTGCATTAATGACTTGCCGACTGTTCATTAACCTTCTTGTTAAACAGTTCCTTATAAGACGAATGAATGAACATGGAATATAGATTTGAGTTAAAATATTGAGTGTGAGTTGAAGAGGTCAGAAAGTTATTTGCGAGATGCAGCTATGTCTGAAATTGGTTGTGCCAATGGACAATGCATTTTAGCGGCTATTACACAAAAATATTTGACTTCAGAGTGCCACGATCAATCAGTCAGGATCAAATATTCCAGACAGTTATGCAATATAGTCATAATTTTTAATGTCAAACAGCAGATAGAATGGAAGGCTTTTATAAAGTTAAGTCAAAAATCTTGCAATTGTAGTTTATTTCAATGAATGTTAGGAATATAATCAGATGTGCTATAATTTTGGTATTAAAAAGTCAATTTTACTTCTACCCAGGAGATTGTGTGCTTTTTGAGGAATTCTAAGAGTCTGGTATTGATTACTACAAAACAGCCTTCCCTAGTTACCTCCCACACAAATGCTTTAGTCATTATTACGGATAAATTCATTCCCCCTTCAAGAGCCATATTGAATAGCTTTTGGAGAGCAGACTGGAATTAGTACATTTAGCTCTAGTGCATTTGCTTTTTAATGCGGCCGTTTTGTCTTGAAGCTCTCGCGCGGTAATGCAGAGATCTAATGGATTCTGATCTCAATAGCTGATTCGTACACCTCAGGCTGTTTGTTTATTTAATTTTGCTTAGAACACTCCTTTTTTTTCTCCTGCTTCCCTTGCAATTAAATTTTCCTTTAGTTTGCGCTTAACTTCTTTCCCATACTTTTAACCTAATTTGCAGAGCTGTTTTGTCTGTAGCCCTCATATTGTATACTCTAAACTCTTTCCATCACACAGACAGGAGTTTCCTATAAGTCCTGAACTCTGTGGACATATTGACTGAGATCACGACTCCGAATGTAACATTGCCATTCTCCTGCCAATTGTCAGTCTAACGAAAAATAGTCGTTCTTTTTGCAGCCCAAAGCTCTTCTCTCTGTTTTTAGGAGCTCCTTCAGTTTCTTTCTTCTATTCCAGTGGCCGTATCAATAAGAGTCTTAAAGGGATAGTTGACCCAAAAATGAAAACTCTGTCATTAATTACTCACACTCATCTCGTTCCAAACCCGTAAGACCTTTGGAACACAAACTAAGATATTTTTAATGAAATCCAAGAGCTTTCTAACCCTGCCTGGACGCAACTACCACACTCAAAGCCCTGAAAGGCAGTAAATAGTCCATGTGGCATCAGTGGTTCAACCCTTCTTTTATGAAGCTACAAAAATACTTTTTGTGCTGTAAAGAAAACAAAAATAATGGGCCTCATTCATGAAACGAGCAGAACGAATTTTTGTGTAAATCGTTCGTAAAGCCGTTCTGATGTAAATTTTCAAATTCATGAAAATGTTTGTATTTTCAAAATGTAAGTTGGTACGAAAGAAATGTACACCTGCTCCCTACCATGTGTAAACGATGTGAAAAAATGTACTGTGTTCTTTTTAGCAAACTGATGACACTGAATTTTGATGCACTGTCATAATAAATACAAGTGCATTTGCCCTTGCCCTCTTTTATTTAATTATTTATTTTATAGTTGAGATGATAACTGTAAAACACAGCGCTCATCACTGCCACTATTTAACCAGCCCTAAAAAAAGGAGGGGCGGGAAGGGTTTAATTTGGGTTTGTCTGTGTATGTTTTTTTTTAACTTCTCAAAGCTGTGGTTCCCATTGACTGCCATTATATAACTGAGAGACTACAATGGTTTGAGTTAAAAATCTTTGTTTGTGTTCTACTGAAGACACCTGGGGGTAAGCAGATAAACATCAAATTTTCATTTTTGGGTGAACTATCCCTTTAATTGAATATTTATTGTCAGGCATATGGGCTATTAATCTTTTTTGCATTTATGCAATATACTGGAGCCAAACCTGAGAAAGTAGACCAGAATATTCCACTGGGTTCCAGGACACGCATTTTGCATATGTAATTCATAGGCGTGGATTATGCAAATTGTGAATGAGCGTACGTGTGCGCCCTATTTACGAATGATTTGAATTCATTAACATAAACATGTTTAACGTTCAAATCGGAAGTTTATGAAGCATTTGTGAATCTGGAGGAGAGTTTTCGGGAAGGTCTGTTTTACGCGCAAATTACTCCGAATTTACTCATATAGTTTTGTGAGTTTCGCTCAATGACTTTGTTCAACAATTTCTTCTCTTCCAACGCATGTGTGTCGTGCTGCTGACGGAGGAGCTGGCGTTCTGATGTGGAACGTCCATCTCTTTTAGTTCATCGTTTGTTTATTTTGGTTCAAATAAGTAAGTCATCAAGGCTCCTGCGTCAGCAGCACCATACGTGTGTGTCGTGGCACTCTAGTAGATGTGTGCCAAAGACTGACACGGAAGAGAAGAAATTCGTAATTTCGTAAAGTCGTAATTTTTGTTTTCATTGCGTACAAAAAGTATTCTCATAGCTTCATAAAATTAAGGTTGAACCACTGATGTCACATTGACTATTTTAATGATGTCCTCACTACCTTTCTGGGCCTTGAACATTTCAGTTGCTTTGCTGTCTATGCAGAGTCAGAAAGCTCTCAGATGTCATCAAAAATATCTGAATTTGAGTTCTGAAGATGAACGAAGGACTTACAGGTTTGGAACCACTGCAATCAATGGCAGAATTTTCATTTTTTAATTGAACTGTCCCTTTAAATTTCCCTTAAAGGGAAAAAGTTTAAAGTTCACCCACAAATGAAAGTTCTGTCATCATTTGTATGGATTTCTTGTTTGTATGGAAGTCTTATGGGTTTAAAATGACATGTAGGTGAGTAAATGATGACAGTATTTTAATTTTGGGGTGAACTGTCTCTTTAAGCTAACTGTCCCTTTCTAATCACGATTTGCAGTGGCTCAGTACGGCTTGTATCTGTTGCCTGTGTCCCCTCCTCCCTGTTCAGAGAGGGAAGATGGCCCAGAGGAGATGTGACACTTCCTGTAGCTGTGTGTGACAGGTCTGGTGTTATTCGCTTACCCAGGCAGCCAGCAGGCCTGCTGCTTCCAGACAGGGCGCGTTTGTATGTGTGTGTATAAGACAGATGGGCTGTGCACCGTGTTTGTGTTTTATTGTTTTGAGTTCAGTAAATGAGACACACATGGGCTGATAAAGGGACAGGAAAAGATAAATGATCAATTAGAGGCTTCACCACAATTGCCTGCAAGTCTCTCTGGTGTCTGTGAAACCAAAATAGGGAAATGAGACTGACAGAGGGAAGAAGAGAAAGGCAAAATGAAAAATCGAGAGACAAAGAGATCCAGGGTGTATTAGGAAATTCACATTTATTCTGTTTATGTGTGTGTGTGTGTGTGAAGCACTAACACTTCCTCTCTGTGTGGCCGAACTCAGATGAGAAGCCTGATGAGAAGTGGATTGTGTTTGACGGGCCAGTGGACACGCTGTGGATCGAGAGCATGAACTCTGTAATGGATGACAACAAAGTCCTCACACTCATCAATGGAGAGAGAATCTCCATGCCCGAACAGGTATCGGTGCCAGACGATACTCGGCACACACTGAAACCTCTAATGTCGCCCACCCAGGGTTATTTCACTTCTGATTCCAGACCTGATAGTGTGCACATCACCTCACTAATCCATCAGGGTACTACACAGAACTATTTAGCATTTCCTTCACTTTTCATCAGTTATTGGGTGAATTTTGTGAAGAAATACCTAAGGCATATAAAGAAAAACAAAAGACACTGTTGAAAAACTGAAAATGAAGAATTTTATTTATTTTTTTCTTAAAAAAAGAATACTATTTTTTCTGCAAAGGCACATGAGATTGATCAATGGTAACAGTAAAGTAATTTGTATTTTATATATGTGACCACAAAACCAGTCTTAAGTAGCACGGGTATATTTGTAGCAATATCCAAAAATACATTGTATGGGTCAAAATTATCGTTTTTTTTTTTTCTTTTATGCCAAAAATCATTAGGATATTAAGCAAAGGTCATGTTCCATGAAGATATTTCGTAAATTTCCTGTAAATATATCAGAACTTAATTTTTGATTAGTAATATGCATTGTATAGATCTTAATTTGGACAACTTTAAAGGTGATTTTCTCAATATTTTAATTTTTTTGCACCCTCAGATTGCAGATTTTCAAATAGTTGTATCTCGGATGAGTATTATCCTATCCTAACAAACCATACATCAATGTAAAGCTTATTTATTCAGCTTTGATATGATGTGTAAATCTCAATTTCAAAAGATTGACCCTTACGACTGGTTTTGTGGTCTAGGAATCACATATATTGAATATTTCATATTCAGATATTTCATACTCAGATATTTCACATATTTCTATTTTAACATTTCAAAAATCAGCACATTACAGTGATTTCTGAAAGATCTTTTGACACTGGAGACTGGAACAATGGCAGCTTAAAATTAAAATATATTGTAATAGAAAAGTGTTATTTTAATTTAATTGACATTTATTTTATTGTAATAAAATTTTACAATATTACTGCTTTTACTGTATTTTTGATTAAATGAATGCAGCCTTGGAAAGCTTAAGAACCTTCGAAAAAAAAAAATGTGGTAAAGAAATGTATATATATATATATATATATATATATATATATATATATATGAAGACTTCAGATGCAAAAGCCCCTAAATCCATCTGACGCATTTCTTTAAAATTAGCATTTCTTTCTGACTACTTTGTATAGGTTTCTATGTAAGTATTGGTACTTCTGATTTGGCTGAGGCTGGAATTTAGTGAGTTTGAAGTAAAAGTATTTGATGGATGTATATAAATATGAAGAGTTCAGATGCAAAACCAGCTAAAAGCCATCTCGGTCAAAAATGAGATAATGATACTGAGTGAACACTCCTGACATATAGTATACATCCATCAAATACTTTTACTAAATTCCATCCTCAGCCCAATCAGAAGTACCAGTACTTACATAGAAACCTATACAAAGTAGCCAGAAAGAAATGCTCATTTTAAAGAAATACGTCAGATGGATTTAGAGTCTTTTGCATCTGAAGTCTTCATATATAGAGATGAAGAGTTCGTTTGAAAAAACAGATAACTCAGTTTTTAACAATTTTCGAAAATCGTGTTTTTTCATAGTGCATTTTAGTTAATCTCAATCAAACTGCAGTTGGGTTATTATAAAAATAACTTAATAAATACAGCTAACTAACACAATAAAAACATGATAACATCATAAAAATCATGATTTTTGAAAAAAAAAAAAGCTATCTGTTTTTGCAAATAAACTCTTCATATATACGACAATAAATATATAAAAGCTTTACAGCTTAAGTTATACAGTTTTACTCCTTTTTTTTTAATTAGTTTATATACAGTTCCATTTTTTCCATTATAGTAATGTTCATGATGATGATTATTATTATTATTATTAAAATGTAGGTGTGAAAATCCACTTTATTGTCATAGAAATAAATGTCACAATACATAAAATTGCAATGGCCCTAAAATAGATTTCATATATGCAAAAATATTTCTTATTTATTTCTTTTGTTTTAGTGTGAAATAGGACGCTGTCATGTTCTTGACAGGTTTTGTGCGATTCACTTTTCAGCTAAGTGACAGTTCTGTGCTTATTTGGTTGGGTTTAACCGTTAATGAGAGAATGTGTTGCAGGTCTCATTATTGTTTGAAGTGGAGGATCTAGCTGTGGCGTCTCCTGCTACCGTGTCTCGCTGTGGTATGGTTTACAACGACTACTCTGATTTGACCTGGAAGCCTTACGTTCAGTCCTGGATGGAAAAACGGCAAAAGGTCGGGACACAAAGTTAAGCATTGTGTTATAAATTTGGCAAAGTGCTTCATCTCTCTCTCTCTCATTCACTCTCAGGCTGAAATGAATCATCTCAAACAGCTGTTTGACCGCTACATAGACAAGACGCTCACTTTTAAGAAGACTCACTGTAAGGAGCTGGTGCCCATCACTGAACTGAATGGAGTGGCGTCGCTCTGTAGACTCTACGACTCACTAGCCACTCCGGAAAACGGGGTCAGAATACTTTCGCTTCATTGATGTGTACAACTAATATTGCAACTGTAGATGGACCATATGACCAACCTTCAGTCATGGAACATAAAATGTTCTTTTTTTAAATATATAATTCAAACAAACTAAGTTGTCAAGGTCTGTCAAGGTCGATACATTCATACATATGCTATATTCCAAGTCTTCTGAAGCCATATAATGTGAGGAACAGCCATATGATACTTTTATGGTGCTTTTGTTTCCTTTTTGAAGCTTTACATTTCCAATTGTAATTACATGGATACCAGTGTATTACTCAAAATATTTAGATTGACATGAAAGTAATTTTCATTTATGGGTGAGTTAGTCCTTTAAAAGCATGTTTTTGTTTACTTCTGGGGTATACCGCCACAGTTAAAGGTGACGTGTCATGAAAATCTGAGTTTTTCCGTTTTTAAGTGCATCTACCAACCTAGATAGAAGTTTAAACTAATATGATTTAAAACGCATGATTTCACCACAATAAACATGATAATAAAAACCAAACAGATGTTTTGGGCAGAGTATCTGAGATATGTGCTGTAAAGGGACAGTCCTATTCTGGAAAAAGGGGGTGGGGAGCTGCAGCTCATTTGCATTTAAAGAGACATGCACGAAAACAGCGTGTTTCTGCTTCCACTCAAAATAGGCATTTTCAAAATTATATAATACATGATCTGTGGGGTATTTTGAGCTGGAACATCACAGACACATTCTGGGGACACCTGAGATTTATATTACATTTTGTAAAAAGGGGCATAATAGAGCATAATTAGGTTTAATATAGCTAATTTACAGAAACTTAATACTGTAATTCTCTCTGGATGCTCAGGTGAATCCAGCAGACTTGGAAAACTTTGGCCGTATGGTGGAGCTCTGGTTCATCTTCAGTCTCATATGGTCTGTGTGCGCTTCTGTAGATGAGGATGGACGCAAGAAGATTGACAACTTCCTGCGGGAAATAGAGGGAACTTTTCCTAACAAGGTATACAGTTGCCCAAAAAGTGTATAGGCACTTAAAAATGAAGTGTGTCATTTCTGTGCCAATAGTATTACCAGATAGATTTGCAAAATAATGACTTTTGCCAATTCACTCTGGCTTCCACTGGTCTATTTATTTAGTTACTTAATTATATATTTATTATAGTTAAACTGTTCTTGTCTTATCTTTAAACACATGTGAAGTGATTTAATTTTTAACACATTTTAAGTATCCAAATATTTTTTGGAGCAGCAGTAGTCTATATACAGTGTGAAATAGATAACATGTATGTGTAATTAATGCAAATGTATGCACACACATGCTCAGACATGTTAATGTTACATGAAAAGTACTGATGCTCTGCGTCTAGAACAAACGTTTAAGCCTTTTTGCCTACAGAAACAAATATATTACTAGAGAAATAATCACGTTATATTAAATCTCAGGACACCATCTACGAATACTACGTGGACACCAAAAACAAAACGTGGGCGTCATTTGAGGACAAGCTGCCCAAAGGCTGGCGCTACGCCTCCAAGTGAGATGTGTGTGTGTGTGTGTGTGTGTGTGTGTGTGTGCCCCCATCCTTCCCTTATTCAGGGGTCTCTGCCAGCCGCCTGCAGGCTCAGTCAAAGGCCTCTCGCCTGGCTCCCTCCCAGACTTCTGAATTCCCTGTCTATTCATATTTCTCATCTTTTTCATCCTTCTTCGTCTCTCTTTTCTCTTCCCTGCTCTCATTTGTCATGTCAGTCCAACTCTTTCCCCTTCATTGTCCTTTGTCCTCTTGGCTCTCTTTGCTCCCTCTTTGTCGGCTGTCCATTTTTCCATCCTGGGGTTCTTTTTTTTTTTTCTTACCTGACTCTTTTTTTATCCCTCTGTTCATTTGAAATGTCTCGCTACATCTTTCAATTTTCAGTCTTTCAATCAGGACTTTTCACCTCCTCTTCCTCCTCGGTATTCTCATTCATTCTGCTCTCTCAACTCTATTTCCTCCCACCCATTTTTGCTCCTTCTTTCTCTCTCTCTTGCTCTGCATTCTACTTTTTCTCTTCATTTTTGTCCTCTTTTTAAAGCATGTCTCATACTTAGCCGTCCCACTTTTCGACTTTCTTGCTGGCGTCTTTTTAATTATCATCTGTCTCTCTGCAGCGCTCCGTTCTATAAGATCATGGTCCCCACAGTGGACACGGTGCGCTATCATTACCTGGTCAAGGCTCTAGTGTCTGCTCAGCACCCTGTGCTCCTGACGGGTCCAGTGGGGACAGGAAAGACATCAGTGGCCCAGAGTGTCCTGCAGAGCCTGGATTTAGTCACATGGGCCATGCTCACCATCAACATGTCTGCACAGGTGATGAGAATCACTTCTTAGTAGCAGTAAGGTAAACTTTAATGTAATTCTTTATTTAAGGTGTCCTTGTTACACATGCTACATGTACTTACTATTATAACTATTATAATATACCATTATAATTGATTATGCATAATTACAATACATGCAGGTAACCCTAAGCCAAACCCTAATCCTTACCCACGTAATTAATTAGTATTACTTAGTACTTAAATGTGACCCAGGACCATAAAAGCAGTCATAAGTAGGATGGGTATATTTGTAGCCATAGCCAACAATATATAGTATGGGTCAAAATGATAAATTTTTCTTTTATGCCAAAAATCATTAGGATATTAAGTAAAGATCATGTTCAATGAAGATATTTAGTAAATTTCCTACCATAAATACATCAAAACTTAATTTTTAATTAATAATATGCATTTCTAAGAACTTCATTTGGAAAACGTAAAAGTGGTTTTCTCAGTATTTAGATTTTTTGGCACCGTCAGATTCCAGATTTTCAAATATTGTCCTATCCTAACAAACCATGCATCAATAGAAAGCTTATTTATTCAGATTTAAGATCATGTATAAATCTCAGTTTTGAAAAACGTACCCATGTGACTGGTTTTGTGGTCCAGGGTCACAAATGTATAATTACACTGTAACAACGACATCTTAAAATAAAGTGTAACCAACTTTGATCAGAAGCACTAAATGATTTTTGTCTCTTTTTAAATCCCAAACATGAACAAAATCATAATTTTCTGTGATCATTTTTGCATTGCATTTCAGCAAAATATCTAAATATCTTCAGGTAAAGATATTTGAGAAGCAAACGTGTGACAGCAAGTGTGCAAGAAAATATCTTGAAATATTTTTTTTAAAAATAAATATTCTCACTTTTTTGTTAAGGTTGTTATGCATTTATTTGTTTGTATATTCAAACAATAAATAAAAGCACTGTTGTATTGGCAAGTAAAGTATAAGCAAAGAAAACTTTAGTGCACTGAAAGATTGACAGAAGAAATGTTAAAAAGGGCCATTCATGAGCCATCACCAGGTATCTCCAGGGGGACTGTTTCTGTAATAAGTGAGCTGTAATTTGGGTTGAATAAAAGAATGAGTAATAATGAATGAATAATAGGTCATTTAAGTTTTGTTAAGAATATTTCCTAGCATAAAAGACTGACATATTAAAATAGTTATGAGTTCTGGTGCTTAGAATAGAAATATCTCCTGAGAACAAAAATTCGGTGTATTATTATATTCAGTTTGAGGTTGATAATTTTTTAAGCTTATGTATGCTTATCAGTGTATATTCCTTTGACCAAAAATAGTGTAGAAACAATAATATTGTGAAATATTATTGCAATTTAAAGGGGTCATCGGATGCAAAACTCACTTGTACATGTTGTTTGAACATAAATGTTTGTTGGCAGTGTGTGTGTACACAACCACCCTATTATGATAAAAATCCACCCAGTGGTATTTTGCAATCTTTATAAGAAATATCCCCTTTTTCAAATCAAGCCATTCTTAGCTTCTTGTTGGTGTGACGTCACACCGACAAAGGTCGCTCCCACGATAGTTGATTGACATGACCGTCTTACCTTAGACCTGCCCTGACTAAGCTCTGAACAGTCCGACTCCGACCGCCATTGTTTTAACTCCGGTGCAGGGGAAGAAAAGAATGTCTCAGATTGAGCGTTTGAGGTGTTCTGTTGTTGGATGTAATAATGATCATAGCAGTCATCATTTACTCCCAACATCTGAGCCACTGAAGACGCAGAGGATTAATGTTACTTTCGTTTTAGAAGGAAATGCGCCCAGTGATCTACATAAATGCGTCTATGTTCGCACAAATCATTCGTGATGCTGCTTCACCTACAGCAGAAGTGAGTATAAGGGTTTTTAGGCATCTTTGCAAATTGCATTTCTTAATAACGTGCTAGTTAGCATGTTTCGCAGCTAATGTAAACAGACCGGATCGTCATCCTACAAGAGAGAAGGGCGGGGTGAGCAGAGCTCATTAGCATTTAAAGGAACATGCAATAGAATGGCTTGCTCTGAACAGGGCTGATTTTGACAAGGTAAAAAGGGTGTTTTTTACACTACCACTGAGAAATTTTAACCAAAGTATGTTATAGACTTCTCATTAAGACCCTAAAGAAACCATTTTTGTGGAAACTGTGATCCTTTTTTTTAAGGATTATCTGATTCATGACGTTTTACTGATTAACCGAATGCATCCTTGATGAATAAATTTTTTTTTTTTCAAAATGTTTGCATTAGTCACCTCCAAGATGCTCAGAGCGCTCTCTCTTTCTGTGTATGTGGTTAATCAGTGTGTGCAGTGATATTTTAGTAGTCCACTCTCACATCTGTAATGAGCTGAGTCATTGCTCAGATGGCCCAACCTGACGAGCAAATATTAGAACACATGGTGAGAGCACCACCATCATCATCCATCTCCAACTATCATCATCATCATCATCATTTATTATAATAAAGAGTTTTCCACTAATGTTCAAATCTGCAGTCACGCTCGCTGAATATTTGATCGTCTTTGGGTTTACTTGCTAACATTCTTGTCTTCATAACATTATTTTTCTATCTTTGTCTCAGACTAGCTCTAATAACGTGCAGGAGATCATCGAGTCTCGGGTGGAAAAGAGGATTAAAGGTGTGTACGTTCCAGTGGGAGGGAAAAGAATGGTCGTTTTCCTGGATGATCTCAACATGCCCGCCATGGACGACTTTGGCTCCCAGCCGCCTCTGGAGCTGCTCCGCCTCTGGATTGACTATGGCTTCTGGTACGACCGCCAGAAACAGATCCTCAAGTGTATCAAGGTAAAACTGTGTGTGCATTTCATCAATTTTCATATGAGTATATATTTTAGATGTGCGTGTGAATACATGTCTTCTCTCTTACATAATCTAAAAGGACATTTTCCTACTGGCTGCGATGGGGCCCCCTGGTGGAGGGAGGACTCAGATATCAGGACGCCTGCAGAGTCGCTTTAATCTTATCAACATGACATTTCCTACAGTGAGTAGACATTGACTCTAAACTAGGTGTATATTGACAGAATTATGATGGAAATGTGACAGCAATGCTTTCCTGTTGGTGCACAGCATGTACCAGCTTGATAGTGTAAAAGCACCTATTGATAAATAACTAAAATAGAAATAGTCTACAGACAAATCACAATTCATTATTAAAATGTTATGATGACATCATTGCTGTTTAAATAGTTAAGATAGCATGTGTAAAGAGGAAATAGTCTGCAAAAGTTTAAATGGGGTCTCTACATAAAGTGGTTCGAACTGGATTTTATTGCAGCTTTGTAGTAAAAAAAATGGGCACAAGAAGAAGAAGTAATAGGAATTTCAATACAATTCTTGCCTAGCAAGCACTGTAATAAACCATGCTTTAAAGCATGTGGCTACAGACAGTATATTTAGATTAAACCAGTGGTTATTGTTTTTGTCGCAGCCCAGTTTGAAACTAGCTTGAAGCTGCTTACAAATGGGGAAAACCAGAAGCAATTTATCATAAAGGAGCCAGTAATATTAGGTGTGAGTTATTTAAGGTTTTTATTGAAAAACTGAAATGCTTTATTTCAGTTTCATGTCTCTTTCTGAATGATGAACACAGTTGTATTGTAAAAGAAAGAAAACTGAATACATTATTTCAGTTGTTAAATTATGAAAATATATTATTTGTTTATAATATTTGTCTTGCAAAAATGCATTAAACCTTTCATTATAGAAAATGGCTTTTAATATATCAAAAAAAAAAATACAATAATAATACATAAAAGGATATTGTTTTACTTGAAGCAGTATGTTCACCCCAAAATGAAATATCTGTCATCATTTACTTACCCGTATATGTAGTTCGTCCTTTCTTCTGTGGAAAACAAAAGGGATGAGATGCATGAGGGATGAGAGGATGATGATTGTGACCGTCAAGCTCCAAAAAGCACATAAAAGCGCTGCATCATAAAAGCACCATAAAAGTGGTCCAAATATCTCGTGCTATATTCCAAACCTTATAAAGGCATATGATAGCTGTGTGGAAAGAGCAGACTAAAATTTACTGAAAATCTTGCCCACCACCCATTTGAACCTAATGCAGTGATATATACAATAATGTCTAAACCTTTTAAGTAAAGCACTCTCTTTTCTCAGATGGTGGTTTAGTATAAATGTATTTTACATTGCTCTGTTTCTGTGCATCAAACTCACCAATCAGCTTTCCTCTTTTGTCTTATCTGCTCTATTTAGCTTCTGTTTTACCCGCCCCTGTAATTCCCTCTCCTCTTCTATTCTCTCCAGGAGTCTCAGATAAAGCGCATCTATGGCACTATGATCAGTCAGAAGCTGCAGGAGTTTGAGGAGGAGGTGAAGCCCATCGGGGGGGTTCTGACTCAGGCCACCCTCGAGCTCTACCACGCCATCGCCGCCCGCTTCTTACCCACGCCCGCAAAAATACATTATCTCTTCAACCTCAGAGACATCTCCAAGGTGATTAACATCATGCGTCATGTGTGATTGTCTCTCATCTGGAAAAGGAGCAGACTGTGGTTTAGGTACACCTAGTGTGAGCATAATATCAGACCGATTGATTCCAGAAAGATGAAACAAAGCATATCAGTCCACTTTGCCACTTCAACACCACATGCCTGAGATTCTGATGTGTTTGAGGAAAAGAGTGACTGACCGAAAAAGACACGTACCCAATTGAAGACACGTACATGGTCGTACAAAATAACACCTTTTCAGGATACACTTTGAAAGCATCTGAGACCGCAAGGACACTTAAAACATTTCTTTTGTGCTTGATCAGACAAAAAAAAATCTATTTTTTTTATACATAACAAGAAATTAGACTGAAGGCTTTGTGTGCATGTTCAATATGTCCTCCAATCCAGGTGTTCCAGGGTTTATTGCGAGCACACAAAGACTTCCATGACACCAAACAGAGCATCACCCGCCTCTGGATTCATGAGTGCTTCAGGTACAAACAGGCACAGGCCTGCACATACAGATATTTGTGTTAGAAACAGAAGCCAACAAAGTTTTGTGTGTGTTTCAGGGTCTTCTCTGATCGACTGGTGGATCATGCAGACATGGAGACATTTGTGGGACTTTTGTCAGAAAAACTGGCTTCTCATTTCGATGTACCCTACCATACCATTTGCCCCAACAAACAGCCTCCTCTATTTGGTACACACACACACACAGACACAGTGCTAATTTGTGTTTGTGAATGACCCGAAGATTTTTTAAATAAACATTTGAGGTCTCTTATGTATAGACTCAATATAAAATAAAAATAAAGTAATTTAGACCCTTTATCTCACAATTCTGGCTTTTTTTTTGCAATTGCGAGTTTTTTTTTGGAATTTCTCTGAATTTTTAGAAATAAAGTCACAATTCTAAGATATAAAGTCAGAATTGCAAGATATAAACTCACAAATCTGCCTTTTTTTCTCAGAATTGCATAATATAAACTCGCAATTGTGAGTTATAAAGTCAGAATTGCGAGGCATAAACTGCAAATTCTGAGAAATAAAGTTGCAATTCTATTAAAAAAAGCCCGAATTGCAAGATATAAACTGGCAAACGCAAGTTATAAAGTCAGAATTGTGAAACAAATTTGCGATTGTGATAAACAAAGTCGCAATTCTGAGAAATAAAGTCAGAATTGCAAGATATAACCTCACAGTTCTGACTTTATTTCTCAGAATTGCAAGTTTATATATTGCAATTCTGACTTTATAACTCACAGTTGCAAGATAAAAGTCAGAATTGCAAGATACCAACTTGCATTTGCGGAAAAAGTCAGAATTGTGATTTTTTTTTTAATCACATAATTCTGAATTTATAACTCGCAATTACAAGTTTATATCACACAATTCAAATTTTTTTATAAAAAATACAAATACAAATAACTTTTTTTAATGTAATTTAATGCAAAGCTGAATTTTCAGTAGGCATTACTCCAGTCTTCAGTGTCACATAATCTTGCAAGAATCATTGTAATATGCTCATATATATATATATATATATATATATATATATATATATATATATATATATATATATATATATATATATATATATATATATATATATATGTATATAAAGAAATCCTTTGTAACATTATAAATGTCTTTACTGCCACTTAATGCACCTTTGTTAAATAAAAATATTACTAAATAAAAACTTGCTGACCCAAAACTTTTGAATGGTAATGTAAATCAATAAATAAATAATAAAAAGAAATCTATTTACATTCTTTCATTTGAAAATTCATTGGTTGCTTCCATGTGATCAACTGTCAGTTAATTCAAGATATTTTTAACTTCTAACCTAATCCACAGGTGCACTTTTTAATACATAAAATCAATGCTCTTTACCATACACTCTGGTAAACTAGATAATTTGTAAAGTTATTTATTGTAATTTTTAATTTTTAATAAATGAATTATTAAATTTTAATAGTCATTCCTAACCCTACATGTATGTTGACTTTGTATGTGTGTTTTTATTGTAGGTGACTTCCTGAGGGAGCCGCATGTGTATGAGGACCTGTTGGACTTCAAAGCTCTTAAGATTCATATGGAGAACCAGCTGGAGGACTATAACCTCACACCTGGTGTTGTTCCCATGAGCCTGGTGCTCTTTAGAGATGCTATAGAACATGGTAAGAGCACAGTCAGAGTAAATGCAGCAGTTTAGCTTAGTGGTTAAACATCTGGGCCAAAAGGTTGCAAGCTTAAGCCCACAATGGGAACTCTATGTGCTATCACCATTGTGCATTGCTCCTATCTCTAAAGCTTATCAAAGTGCCATTGAATGATGATAAAAACAAAATAAAAAACAAAATCCACTAGTTGTGTTCTATTGAAGCCATCAGTATTCATGGTACAGTTTTATTACAGCT
Source organism: Cirrhinus mrigala (assembly GCA_036247105.1). Classification (NCBI taxonomy): domain Eukaryota; kingdom Metazoa; phylum Chordata; class Actinopteri; order Cypriniformes; family Cyprinidae; genus Cirrhinus; species Cirrhinus mrigala. Next base: position 16,723,177 of record CM070013.1, on the reverse strand, counting down.
CTCAGCATTTGCTTATGCCCACATCACAACACCCATGTTTCAGTACGCACTCTCAAGTCCCATAATTCAGTGACCGATCTCCTTAGCTCTCTTTCAGTGCTCGCACAAATATAACTTTCTTCAAAATCACACGCACTTCAGCCCTCAGATCCCCCGCGAGCATGAATAATTACCCTTCTCATTCCCACAAAGAAGAACGCAAACGCATTACAAACCCCCTCAGCAGGAAGAATAATTAGGCGGCCGGTTCCCCAGCCTATATGTCACTCACCCGCATACAGGCATTTACTGTCAAAGGCGCATATAAGAATGCTTTATATGCATCCTGTCATGCACACGCCTCACTGTGACATTAAAGTGGTCTCACATTCAGCACGGTGAATGCGGCTCACGTCACAAATATTTAGCTCAATGACATGCCACTGTGCATAGCTGAATGATTACGAAATTAGCAAGCATAACGTGTATGTTTATATGCCTACGTGTTCATAACTGATTATGGTTTCGTGCCAATTAGTTTCCTTTGTGATCGGTTGTTTGTTTGGCCTCCTGCAGGAATGATGTGTGCCTGTGTCTTTGTATGCATTGGCGTTTTAATGTGTTCTACTTTGTGTTTGTAAATGTTGCATTGACCAAATGACACACATGATTCATGAAACTAAATGAACTGTTATGATGGAAACAGCACCCTCTTTCTGCCCCCTCAGTAACGCGTTTGGTGCGTGTGATCAGTCAGCTCCGCGGGAACATGTTGCTGGTTGGTATCGGTGGCTCAGGCAGGCAGAGCTTAACCAGACTCGCCGCCTACATCTGTAAGTTTACAGTCTTCCAGGTGGAGGTCACCAAACAGTACCGCAAACAGGAATTCAGAGAGGGTGAGTTCTGCACACAGTTTACATCTTATATTTATTTGTGCATAAATGTGGTGTTTGTCAACTCTTCAGCTTGACCTACAGAACAAGAAGCCTCTCATAAATTCTCATATTTGACCTACTTCATATACTTCATGTCTTCACTCAATTCAGCTACTTGACCAACAAAATGTTACATAGCCAAGATGCCAACAAACCAGCAACGAAAGTCGTTTAGCTGGTTGTTTAAAGAGTTATATGAACATCCACGCATGTTGAATTGTATTTCAAGACCAACTAATGCAAGGCAGTTGGCTGATTTATACTTTCAATTTCAGATCTCAAATATAAAGCTCTTTTGATATATACCAAAGGCTTTGATATTTTGTCCTGTGGCGTGTTGTAGTAAATGTTTCCAAATGCTGAGGAATAACGCCTCTTGCCCTAGCACTCAGGACCAAAGGATCTATTATGTTATGCACATTGTAGCCTTCACAGCACAGTTTAATGTGGCCTCAATGGAATATTTGACATATTTCTTGTCCCCATACAGATATTAAAAAGCTCTATCGGCTGACAGGAGTGGAAAACAAGCCCACAGTGTTTCTGTTTAATGACACACAGATTGTGGACGAGTCCTTCCTTGAAGACATTAACAACATCCTGAGCTCAGGGGAAGTGCCCAATCTCTATAAAGCGGACGAGCTCGATGAGGTGTGTGCTTGTATACATTTTTAATGCGTGTGACTGTAGGTTTGTCATCTGAGTGACAATGAAAGCAGATTTTTAACACGTTTTCTTTGTGTAGATTCAGAATGCTCTGTCAGACTCAGCCAGGAAGGATAATATCCTGGAGACGTCAGACGCCATGTTTAACTACCTGATAGAGCGTGTCAGAAACAACCTGCACATTGTGCTGTGTATGAGCCCTGTAGGAGATCCATTCAGGTGCAATTTTGTTTTACTGTTTTATTTGCATGACAAAAACTGCATTGATATTGCTAAGCCTTTGCAAAGATGCATACAATAAGACATCGGGCAAACAACAGTGCAAATGGAATAAAATATAAATATCACTTATACAATGAAAATTGTCAATTAAATTATTTATTTTTTTAATTTAAACAAATGTATAGTTTATTTCTTAATACATTCTGCTATTATTTTGTTTGACAGTACGATTGTATTATTTTAATAGTCATTTATTTCTGTTATAAATAACAATAGTAAAAATATTATTATTATTGCTTCTTCTTATTATTATTATGTAGTCATACTGAATATTTATTTATTATTTATTTATTTAAGATTTATTTTTAAATAAATCTTTTTTTTATGATTGGACAATGTTGGGGAGGACAGGAAGCAAATTGGGAAAGGTCCTCGAGTTGGGTTTCGAACTCCAGACGCCTGTAACGGAACGGTGCTATATGTTGGCGCACTGCCCACAAAGTTATCGGTGCCAACCGTACTAAATTAATTTGCCAATTTTTTTTAATTAGGCATGTGATCAGCTACCGTTTTTTTAATATAGCATTCACCATGATTGCAATAACAGTAATAATAATTAAAAATATAAACCGTAAGGAAATCAGTAGCGAAGCACATGACTAATTAAAATAAATGAAATATCTAAAACTAAGTATAAATGTAACAAAGAATACATTTTGGAAGTATCAATTAAGATTAATAAGTTGTATTAAGCAATATGGCAGTTAGCATTAATAACGAACAATCGGGCATAGATAGTCATAGAAATACTATGCTAGTTACAGGATATATTCTGGATATTACATGCAAAGGCATGACTGTAACCCGCCACCACTTCAGCATTCAGTCTCCACCAAATCCCATGTGCGTGGATTCAATAGCTAACTGTAATACAGCACACATGCATGCCTACTGCGTATAATCTAACATGCTCAAATAGTGAGTCAGACTTGATTACCATGCTAACATTGAGATCCGTCCTGTGGCTTCATATGGCTTAAGATCTCTCTCTGTAGGCTTGATTCACATTGAATGGCAATATACGGTTTAACAGACGAACAGACCCGCGCACAGTATAGCTGCTTATGAATCAACCGATGACTCAGTGTGTGAGTCAAAGTGGATGAGAGATACAACTGTGTGAAATTAGAGGAAACGACAGGAGTAAACCTCTATGCCACTGTCATTTCACACACATCAGGAAGACAAAGCTCTGTCCTCCATCTACAGTCTCTTTAGTGTGCGCTGTCCTAAACTCACAAGTGTCTTCATAAACGATGTAGTAAATTTGGCTTCCCCTCTCTCTTTCTGTTTACTTTTCCATCTTTAGCTTGCTGTGTCTCAGTCAGTTTCAGCTTCAGGGGCTTTATTGGCTTGACGAACAACAGTGTGTTTGTGTTGCCTAGGCAGTGGCAGCCTAGCTGCAGACCATAGTTATAGTGTGCCAAATCAATAATGATAAAAAATGACAATGAAAATAACAAGGAAGAGCTATAATACAGGTAAATATTAGGTTAAATGAGAGATGGCGATAAGTAGATGCAGTACATTGCTCACTGGCCCCCAGACGCCGTCTGGCAAAAACATTCTTGCTTAGTAATTATGCCTGTCACACTTGCAGCACTATAGAACCATGCATGGGAAATGTTCTCGTTAATCACTCATTTGCATCTGCCGTCACATGAAGGAGGCGGTTGTGCGTAATGTGACCCGTAGGGCCCTGACTCATTAAATATGACAGCCCAAATTATCTAACTGCTCACTCTGATTGGTCTGGCAGTGGTCTGACTTTAATAAGCATGATTGGACCGATGGGTGATATTAGTGTTTGTGACAAATCAATGCAAACCATCTTGAACTGTCTACATAATAGACAGTTTATGGCTATGTTTGCTTGTGTGTGTTATTTGTTTAGGAACCGTATTCGACAGTACCCAGCACTTGTGAACTGCACAACGATTGACTGGTTCTCTGAATGGCCACGTGACGCTCTGTTGGAAGTGGCAGAAAGATGCTTGGATGGACTCTCTCTAGGGAGTGAGGATGGGGTGAGACACATAAACATAAAGATGATCAAACGATTGATTTACAAATGCTGTCTATATATGGAATATTATGGGTTAAGTTGGTTAAACTCTACCCTATCTTGTAACCAAAAAATTTCCAATAAAAAAAAAATAATTCTAGTAATAAAAACTTGTATTAAGCAGCCAGTATAACCAAAGTCTTTATCTGGTACATCAAATGTGACAGTAATATGGAAGCCATTTATAGACTCACAATTCTCAGAACTGTGTGATATAAATTCGAAATTGCGAGTTTAATTCTGACTTTTTTTCTCAGTATACTGATATAAACTTGCAATTGCAAGTTATAAAGCCAGAATTGCAAGATAAAAACTCGCAATTATGACTTTTTTCTTGCAAATGTAAGTTTTTATCTTGCAATTCTGGCTTTTTTTCTCACAAATCTGACTTTTGTGAGTTATAAACTTGCAATTGCGAGTTATGAAGTCAGAATTGTAAGATATAAACTCGCAATTCTGACTTTTTTTCTCAGAGCTGATATAAACTTGCATTTGTGAGTTATAAAGTCAGAATTGCAAGATTCAGACTCGCAATTTTTTTTTTCAGTTTTTATCTCGCAACTGACTTTATAACTTGCAATTGTGAGTTTATATCTTGCAATTCTGACTTATTTTCTCACAGTTTTCTCACAACTGTGAGATATAATCTTGCATTTCTGAGTTATTAAAGGACAAGTTCACTTCCAGAACAAAAATTTACAGATAATTTACTCACCCTCTTGCAATCCAAGCTGTTCATGTCTTTCTTTCTTCAGTTGTAAAGAAATTGTGTTTTTTGAGGCAAACATTTCAGGATTTCTCTCCATGCATTCCGGTTCAGTGCAGTTAGGGTATGTCGAACTTCAAAATCTTCCTACATTCCTGCAGAAGTACCGACCCAGTGTTTACAAAGTGAACGAGTAAGGAGGGTCAAACACCCTTTACAAAAACAGGTAAAACAGCTACGTAGGACGATTTTGAAGTTGGAGAAGAAAATGAGACGGGAGTTTTTCGACATGCCCTAACTGTCATGAACCGGAATGCACAGAGTTCACGCAGAGCTAGACAAGACGAGCTAGATTTGTTTCGTTAGATAAGACCCTTCTTCCTCGGCTGGGATCGTTTAGAGCCCTTTGAAGTGGCATTTAAACTGCATTTTGGAAGTTGCGGGCACCATAGAAGTCCACTATATGGAGAACATTCCTGAAAATGTTTCCTCAAAAAACATAATTTCTTTATGACTGAAGAAAAAGAAGGACATGAACATCCTGGATGACAAGGTGGTGAGTAAATTATCTGTAAATTTTTGTTCTCTAAGTGATCTTCTCCTTTAAGTCCAATTTTAAGGGGGAAAAGAAGACTGATGTTCTCAGAACTGCAAGTTTATCTCAGAATTCTGACTTAATAACTCACAATTGTGTATTATAAAGTCAAAATTGCAAGATATAAACTCGCGATTCTGAAAAAGACAAATTACTGAGTGCACCTTTAAATTTGTTCTTTAACTTTAACTTAGAATATTCCTTTCACACACTCTAAAAGTCCAATAAAATCAGTGACACTCACCCCTGGGCTTTAATTTGTAGCCTTTTTGAGGCACTTCATCTCTTAGTAGCTGTTATTGAATCATAGTTTAATTGAATTTCAAGTGTCGAGATTCATCAGGAGTCTCTGACTCGCTCATCCTTCATCTCTGTGTGGATCTTTTGTTTCCTTTGAGAGAGATGTCATACAAACTGTGTTTCTTTTTGCTCACCATTTTTGAACTACAAATCACTTTGACTTGAGGTTCTCCATTGAGACGCTGTTGTTTAGAGTAAGTTCAAGCCTAGTTTTGCTTTAGGTTGTTAAAGGATTAATTTGGGTTTGTCATACTTCTGTTGCGACCTTGTGCAAGGTTTGTTTAAAACCGAGGCTGCCACATCTTGTCGTTTCTCTGGTGGCTTCACAGATCCAGACTAACGTTGCCAGCATCTTTGTGACCGTGCACCAGTCTGTGGCCCAGTTCTCTCACAGGATGAAAGTAGAACTGAAGAGACACAATTACGTCACACCCACCAACTACCTGGAGCTGGTTTCTGGATACAAGAAGTAGGAATCAAACATGCTTTTTTCAATTTATCGTTCCTGATGTTCGTTTTTTTTACCTGCTGTGAAGATTTAAAAACATGGTGGTTTCCTGTTTCCATTTTATTGTTGTCTGTTAACGGTAACACTAACTAAAACAAAGTATTTATTCTCAAACTCTGTTTTTTTCCTCAGGTTGCTGTCTGAGAAGCGTAGTGAGCTGGGAGAACAGGTGTCTAAGTTGAGGAATGGCTTGTTTAAGATCGACGACACACGCAGTAAGGTGGAGGCCATGTCTGTAGAGTTGGAGGAAGCCAAGAAGAAAGTGGCCGAGTTCCAGAAACAGTGTGAGGAATATCTGGTTGTCATTGTGCAGCAGAAGAGAGAGGCAGATGAACAGCAGAAGGTGCGTGTGTCAGTCTGTCTAATGTTGAGGCTCTTTATTAGGGGTGAAAGGTATGACCAAACTCTTATATTACAGTATGAATAATTGCAACTTATCACAGTAACATTATACATTGTGATATATTCATTTTTGTGGAAAATCAACCTTGAAATGTTTTAAATATTACATAATTGTATATCTTAATAGTAAAAGGCACTTCTTTTTTTTGTTTGAGACAAACCAAAAGATAAGATTTAACAGTTTAACTTTGTAACATTAAACACAAAAACTTTTAATTTATTATGATACATAATAGAATCTATATATTTATACTAAGTACTATTTATTGTACATCATAAATATGCCTAGATATACTGCTTTATGAATGGCACAGCAGATTCTCTACCAGTTGACACACTTCTGTCGTCAGCTGGTATATGCAGTCATACCGCTCAGCAGTCCTCTTTTTTTTTTTTTTTGTTATTGCATTACAAACATATTGATGTTTGTGTTTGGTAAAATGATTTGTGTCTGTGTGCATTTCTGTTTTTTTTTTTTTTTTGCTTTGTATGTGTTAGGTAGCGTGCATTCTTGGAATATTTATAACCTTCTAAGATTGGTGTGTTTCTTAATGTGTGTCTGTGTGTAGGCGGTGGGTGCTCACAGTGAGAAAATAGAAGCAGAAGAAATCAAGTGTAAGGCCATGGCTGAGAATGCTCGGAGAGACCTAGATGAAGCGCTTCCTGCCCTAGAGGAAGCCATGAAGGTCATTCCGCATTCATGTGACTATTACTTTCAATACGACATCATACAGCTACAGTGCCCACTGAATATGTGATACATAATGTTTTCATCAGCACATGAAAAAACTCTGGTAATCTTGTTGGACTGTCTTCAGGCTCTGGAGTCGCTGAATAAGAAAGATATGACGGAGATCAGGTCTTATGGCAGACCTCCAGCTTTAGTGGAAACCGTCATGCAGGCAGTTATGATTCTCAGAGGATGTGATCCAACTTGGGCGGAGGCCAAGAGACAACTGGGTACGAGAAAGAGAAAGTTCCAGATCTTTATTAAATCACTCCATCACACTGATGTCACACATGGATTCAGGCACTGGCTCAGGCATGAAATCTATACCAGACTACTGTATAACCAAAATCACATGAGCCGAACAGAGAAAGGGGAGGGTTGGGTGATTCATTAGCATGCCAGGATATATTTAAAAAGGTCAGCACAATGCAGTAGAAAGCACATAACCACAGAACAGATTGCAGAAAAAAAATGAAATATGTGCTTGCCTGAGGCTGAATTCAAGCCATTTGTTTTAGGAGAGGGCAACTTCATTAAGCAGTTGGTGAATTTTGATAAGGACAACATCTCCGACCGCGTGCTGAAGACTATTGGACAGTACTGCACGCAGCCCGACTTCCAGCCTGAGATCATCGGACGAGTCTCGCTCGCTGCAAAGTCCCTCTGCATGTGGGTCAGGGCCATGGAGGTACAGTTATAATGAACAATTACAACAGTTAAGACACCAGATTGCTATTCTGCTGCCCTTGTTATGAAAAAAAACATTTATTCTAAATTTCAAACCAAGAACAAAACTATCATTTTAACCACATTACAATCAGTACCAATGGTCCATTCAAAGCCCTACAAAACTTTGATGAAAAATTGGGTTCTTTTAAGGTCAATATCACCATAAAGTGCCTTTCAACCCTCGCAATGGTCAAAATGTTTGGCCTTAATTTCCCATTCCCTTTATGTCATGTCATAAATAGTAAACATTCAAGTACTATATAAACATATTAGCTGAGCTCCCACACATTTTTTTTTTTTAGATAATTATGGGCCATTATTCGAAACATTTAACCATAAGATATGTCCACTCTGTCATGGACATATAAATTACTGTTAAATACATTTTCATTGCAATATTAAGATGCAAATGATATTTTCTGAAGGTATAATGTCCCTTTCCTAAACAGGGTTATTTGTTTGCTTTCAAATTATAAATGCGTAAAAGATTTTATGTAAAACGTGTTTTAAAGAAACTCATACAATTCGCACATGTATTTTTTTCTTGTTTAGAGTGATATTTAAATGCCGTTTTTTTTTTTTTTTTTGCATGTTATCGCCCCCACACCTAGCTATTGAACACATTGGATTATATAGATATGATTGAATTATTATTTAAAATATTATTTTAAAATATCAAGATGACAGGGTGGACTAGCACATGACGTGGTGGACACAGAAAGCAGAACACACAAAGGATGACAAAATATGAAAATGAAACATGTATTCAACTTTGAAAAAAAATAATATAATAATAATAATAATAAATAATGTAGTTACATTCTCAATCACATTGATATACCCCCCATTCATTTTAGTTTTTAGCAGTATTAACTACAAATAAATGCCATGTCCACCCTGTAATGTGTATGTCCACCCTGTCAAGTCAACAGGGTGGACATTTTGGAACAATGACAGGGTGGACATTTTGAGCTTCAATTAGCATATTAGCTTACAACAAACTGTGACTAGCTAAACAGTTAACTCCTATGAAGAAAATGTGTCAATTTAAAAGTCACCAACTTACTCACCTCAGCCATTGAAATTCCCGCCACTGAAGAGACAAAAAATCTGTTGTCCTGATGTCACTAAAGAGGATGGCCTTTTCTTAAAGGGGCGAATTCCCTAAAACAACAGAGTGGACAACCATTCAAGGGACATGGACAGCAAATTTTTTTAGCAAATGGCCAATACAGTCAGATTGAGTAATCTCTTGTTTAAAATATTAATAGGAGAACAAAATTTTCAAATGTTACGATTTGACTACATTCTACTCTCATTCAAATGTAATGAGCAGTGCATGGGACATAGCAAAATAACATGCGTCCTCCTACACAAAACTTCAAAAAATCTAGAAAATGTATCTAAAGAGCCAAGTAATGCTTTTGTTATGAATATAAAAACTTATAAAAAAAGGTGTGCCTAATATAACACACCCTTTCACAGTCATTTTTATGTTAAGTTATCATGGCAAATTAGTTATTTATGTACAGGACACCAAAAGGCACCCATCTAACGTTTCTTGGCTAAATTTTGCAGATGAAATCAAGTAATTTCAGTAAAAATTACCAAGAGTTTTGTGTGAGAGTGAAAAAGTTCCCCACAGATTTTGTTTGGGTTGAAGCTGGTCATGCAAATTTGCCATGTCTGCCAACCGAGAATTGTTTGGTTTTAAAGTGACTATTGTTTGAATTTTACTTCTTGCTACACTATTGACAATGGACATGTTTTTTCCTGCAAAATGTCTCTAAAATTTATGTATCTGACTGCACCTTTAGAGTTTGAGAATTTTTTTTTAGATATTGTTCATGTTATTCTTGGTGTAAACTTTTTTTATGATCTCAAACCTGTGTGTGTATATATCAGGTATACGGCCGTATCTACAGGGTGGTTGAGCCGAAGAGAGCCAGGCTGCATGGAGCAATGACTCAGCTGGCTGAGAAACAGGCCGCACTGGCCGAGGCCCAGGGCAAACTCAGAGAGGTCAGCGTGTCAGTCTGTTCCGCACTACATTTACATGCATGTGGGCGTGACCTTATATTAATGCTATTCGAGTTAAATTGTGCTAAATACATGTTTATGCCTATGTCTATAGGTAGGAGAGAAACTGGATCAGCTGAAGCGGCAATATGATGAAAAGCTGGCCCAGAAAGAAGAGCTAAGGAGGAAATCGGAGGACATGGAGCTCAAACTGGACCGGGCCGGCAAGCTGGTATCGGGACTGGCAGGAGAGAGAGTTCGTTGGGAGGAGACAGTGGCTGTATGCACAAACACACACATAGTCACCCTCCAGTCACCTTGGTGTTTTATATGTGGATGTGAAAATGCAGCCAGGGGTCTCTGATGTGATTCTGAGTGTATGTGATGCACAGGGTCTAGAGAAGAACATGTCCTGTCTGGTGGGAGACTGCCTGCTGGCTGCTGCCTTCCTGTCCTACATGGGCCCTTTCCTGTCCAACTACAGAGATGAGCTGGTCGCAGATATCTGGATGAAACAGGTATCTGTCTACCTGTCATTTTATCTTTTTTTGTTTTGCTACTTTTTTTTTTTTATCTGTCCTTCTGTCGTTCTGTGATTGTATTGATCTGTCAGTCTCTGTCTGTCTGTCATTCTGTCTGTCTGTCTGTCTCTGTCTACTGTTCTGTCTGTCTGTCTGTCCTTCCATCTGTATGTATCTGTCTGTGTCTATCTATCTATCTATCTATCTAGCTATCTGTCTATCTGTCTGTCTGTGTGTCTACTGTTCTATCAATCTGTCAGTCACTGTCTACTGCTCTATCTGTCCAGCTGTCTGTCTGTCTGTTTGTCCTTCTGTCTATCTATCTATCTATCTATCTATCTATCTATCTATCTATCTATCTATCTATCTATCTATCTATCTATCTCTCTATCTATCTGTCTATCTGTCTGTCTGTCTGTCTGTTAGGGTTAGGGTCTATCTGTCTGTCTGTCTGTCTGTCCATCTGTCTATCTATCTATCTATCTATCTATCTATCTATCTATCTATCTATCTATCTGTCTATCTGTCTGTCTGTCTACTGTTCTATCAATCTGTCAGTCCCTGTCTACTGTTCCATCTGTCTGTCTGGCTGTCTGTCTGTCTGTTTGTCCTTCCGTCTATCTATCTATCTATCTATCTATCTATCTATCTATCTATCTATCTATCTATCTATCTGTCTGTCTGTCTGTCTATCTGTCTGTCTGTCCTTCCGTCTGTCCATCCATCCGTATGTCTCTGTCTGTCTATCTGTCTATCGGTCTACTGTCCTATCTATCCATCCGTCTGTCAGTCTGTCTGTCTGTCGATCTATCTATCTATCATTGTTTTTCTATTGTTCTGTCTATTGTTCTGTATGCCATTCTGTCATTCTATTGTTCTAGAGTCAGTCTGTCTATTCTATTTGTCTGTTGTCATACTGTATGTATTGCCTAAGCTCATCTTTATCAGCCAGTATAAACTTGGTGCTAATGGCTTTTATAGATACGTCTCAACTAACATCAGATGCATCTAGAGCACTTGCTGTAAGTTACTGTAATTTTGTGTTGAATGCTGGTTCAGTGTTGCACAGTATTGCGCACTTCAAAGGTTAGAATATTATGACATTATGCAGGTGACAACTCTAACACTTCATTTCTCTTTCCTCTCATTCAAATGTCCTTGCCCGAATCCTCCGCTACCCTTTTCATCTCTAGGTGAGAGAATTGGGGGTGCCGTGTTCTCCGGGGTTCAGCTTTGCAATGTTCCTGTCTAAACCCACGGCAGTGCGCGAATGGAATATCCAAGGCCTGCCGTCTGATGCCTTCTCCACCGAGAACGGAGTCATCGTCACCCGTGGCAACCGGTCAGGCCCAGAGAGCCAATCCCTTAACGCTAATTAGAATAATGATGATATCTCATGAATAATGAGCGGTAATGAATAGTGATTGGAGAATAATTAGCTAAAGATAATAGTAAGCTCAGTTTTCCCTGATTGTTCATTTATAGCTAATGCTAATTTCCTCCCTCACACATACACGCACACACATACACACACCAAATAGATTAATGGCATTTTGAGATTATGGATTATTAGGAAATAGCCTGTTTATGGATAATGTGACATGCATTTATAGTGAGAGCTAATGTTTCTTCCCTGTCCTTCCCACAGATGGCCACTAATGGTGGACCCTCAAGGACAAGCGTTAAAGTGGATTAAGAACATGGAGTCCAAACGAGTAAATATCTCTCTCACACACACACACACACACACACACACACTCACACACACACACGCGCATTCCCATATATTTGAGTTCATACAATCCTTGTACTGAACACAGACTACATTACTTTGCCGTAAATGTCTTGGTAACGGATATAGACATCAGAGCAGGACAGAAACAATAGAAACTGAGACTGCCGTGATTATTAGACAGTGTTAGATCTACTTCTCCGTGGAGAAAAACATAACCCACATTCAGTGCCAACATTACCTGCTCAGAGTCACGATGCCTCATCACATGACTCACCGTCTAACCCAGAGACGATCCGTTTTCAGAGCCCTTAATTAGAATACAAGAACTCCAAACTCAATACTCCTGTGAGTTGGAAACTGCTTCCCCTGTGAGGCTGCGTCTCCTCACCTGCTCTCCTTCAGCAGAATACACCTTCCATTTATCACTCCCTCTGAACACAGAAGCACATTAATACACTCGCTCTCTGTGTCTCTGTTGGAGCAGAGATGGTTTTGTTTGCTGAACGATAGATAAATAGATAGATAGATAGATAGATAGATAGATAGATAGATAGATAGATGAATTGACAGACAGACACAAACAGAAGGATAGATGGATGGATGGATTGATGGGCGGAAAGGCTGTCAGGTGTGTTCAGAAGGAGATATAGGAGGACACACTTTCGTTTCATCTCTCAGGATAATTTGCTGTTCAGCTTCAGCCTCTGTTCTTCCCCTCTCTTTCTGCCTGTGACCTTTTCCTCCTCTTCGCAGGTCTTTTCTCATCTGTAGTGGTGAGTGTCTGGAGCGGCGAGCGCCGTTCACACGCTACAGTTAAACGTTGACATTTACGAACAATAACAAAATGACAGAGCCGAAGCCTCTTTTCTGCCTCCTCCAGCTCTTCTCCGTCTCTTTCACAACCCATTTTCTTTCTTCGATGTCCATTTATCACTTTTGAATCATATTTATCCTCTCTGCTACCTTTACTTTTTTCTTCTTAGTTGATGTCATTATCTCGTCCTCTGTGTGTCCTTCTTGTTCTCTTCTAGTCTCATGTTGTCTCTCTCTCGCAGGGGTTGAAGGTAATAGACCTGCAGATGCCGGATTTTTTGCGGATCTTGGAGAACGCGGTCCAGTTTGGTTCCCCGGTTCTTTTGCAGAATGTCCAAGAAGAACTAGATCCTTCACTGGCTCCCATCCTTAACAAGTCCCTCACACGAGTTGGTCAGTGCCCTCTATACACACACATGACTCAAAATTGACTAATAACATTGCTTAACAATCAGGATGACAGAATATGCAGGATATAATGGTTTCAGGTTATGCACATATGTATATGTATAATTTTAAAGCAGTGTCATTTACAGTTATAATGCTAATTAAAGGTTATTTTATTTTAAAAAGTATGTTTGCTATAAAATTATCTTTAAAGCATACAAATCATAATGAAATAATGAAGTAAAACAGCTAAAAAATTCTGTATTAAGAAAAATCTGTGTAATAAAAAATGTCTCAGAGCAAGTAAACTTGTCACAGTGATTAAAGATTTGGCCTAGCAAGGTTGTAGGTTCAAATCCCACATGGGATGATCTGTGGAAATGTTGCAAATCTCTTGTGTGTGTGTTCTGCAGGTGGGCGTTTCTTGTTAAAACTGGGAGATAAGGAAGTGGAATACAGTCCTGAATTCCGTTTCTACATGACCACTAAACTGTCTAATCCACATTACACTCCTGAAATCTCTTCCAAAACCACCATCGTCAACTTTGCTGTTAAAGAACAGGTCAGTGTGTATGTTAATGAAATTGCGTGTTTGAGCATGCAGCAGAGGTCTTTGAGGATAAAACATTATTCTGTGCGCAACAGGGTCTGGAGGCCCAGCTGCTGGGGATCGTGGTGAGGAAGGAGCGTCCTGAGCTAGAGGAACAGAAGGACTCTCTAGTGATCAACATCGCCTCTGGCAAGAGGAAACTGCAGGAACTGGAGGACGAGATCCTGAGGTGGGCGGCACACACACGCTCGCACATCACAGCTCTGCATTAGCACCTTTATACAAGTGCCACTAACACATCAGTAATTCTAATCAACAGTATATTTATACTAGCAAATCTCACATTTTGCACTCGTGTGTGTGTGTACAGGTTGCTGAATGAGGCGTCCGGCTCCCTGCTGGATGACGTTCAGTTGGTGAACACCCTGCAGACCTCCAAAGTCACGGCCACAGAGGTCGCAGAACAACTGGAGATCAGCGAACTGACCGAGAGCCAAATCGATACCGCCAGAGAGGTGAGAGGGAGAGAGAGGGATGAGGGGGAGGTCAAGGAGAGAGAGATGGTGTGAGGGAGGGTGCTGAAAGGGTTGCCAGATTGGATTAAAGATTGCGCCTCTGAATAAGGCAGAGAGATAAAAAGACTGCTGAGATGAGGATGTTGATAGTAGGAGAGGCAGATAAAGCTATAGACACCGCTCTGTGTGTGTTTGTGTGTTCAGGCCTACCGCCCCTGCGCCCAGAGGGCGTCCATCCTGTTCTTTGTACTGAATGATCTGGGCTATATAGATCCCATGTATCAGTTCTCTCTGGACGCCTACATCAACCTGTTCACCCTGAGTATAGAGAGCAGCCCCCGCAGCCACAAACTGGAGGAGAGGATAAACAACCTCAACAGATATCACACTTATGCCGTCTACAGGTCTGAAACACAAAATCACACACTCATACACATGCAGTTGAAGTCAAAAGTTTACATACACCTTGCAGAATCTTCAAAATGTTCATTATTTGATCAAAATAAGAGGGATCATACAAAATATTATATTTTTGTATATTATATATATTTTTTTATTTAGTACTGACCTGAATAAGATATTTCACATAAAAGACGTTTACGTCCACAAGAGAAAATAATAGATGAATTTATGAAAATGACTGTTCAAAAGTTTACATACACTTGATTCTTAATACTGTGTTGTTACCCAGATGATCCACAGCTGTGTTTTTTTGTTTGGTGATAGTTGTTCATGAGTCCCTTGTTTGTCCTGAACAGTAAAACTGCCTGCTGTTCTTCAGAAAAGTCCTTTAGGACCAAATTCTTTGGTTTTTCAGCATTTTTGGGTATTTGAACCCCCTTCCAACAATGACTGTATGATTTTGAGATCCATCTTTTCACACAGAGGACAAGTGAGGGACTCATATGCAACTATTACAGAAGGTTCAAATGCTCACTGATGCTTCAGAAGGAAAAACTATGCATTAAGAGCCAGGGGTGTAAATATTTGAATAGAATAAGGATGTTTACATTTCTCTTGTTTTGGCTAAGTATCATATTTTTTTTCATTTAGTACTGCCCTTCAGAATCTACAGAATATACATGTTTTCCAAAAGATAAAATAAGTTAAATTTACCCTGATCTTTAAATTCAAAAGTTTTCACCCCCCAGCTCTTAATGCATCATTTTTTCTTTTAAATGATCACTGAGTGTTTGAACCTTCTGTAATAGTTGCATATGAGTCCCTCAGTTGTTCTCAGTGTAAAAAGATGGATCTCAAAACCATACATTTTGTATGATCCCTCTTATTTTGGTCAAATAATTAACATTTTGCAGATTCTGCAAGATGTATGTAAATTTAACTTCAACTGTATTTACAGAAGTGTTACTTTGTTACTGTGCATTTTTTTTTGTATTTGCACTGTACTTGCACTTTTATCCCCCAGATGATATTTATTAAAACTTACAGATGTACTTTTTAGAATTTCAAAATGCCTTTTAAAAATTAGTTTTGTTTTGAAGCATGAAAATCTATTTTAAGTATGATTAATTTTTTTTAACTATTTAAAAATAAATAAAACTAACTAAAAATATATAAAACTAACTAGTAAACTAATAAAAATAACAAATTATATATACTGTGTACAAGTTTGGGATCAGTAAGATTTTTAAAATGTTTTTGAAAGAAGCCTTTTAAGCTCACCAAGCCTGCATTTATTTGATCAAAAATACAATTAAAACGGTAATATTATGTAACTGCTATTTTTGTAACAATGTCTATACTCTCATTTTTGAATAGCTCAGTGGATCTTTGCTAATTAAAAGGATTCATTTCTCTTGGTCTGTTTGTAGATACACCTGTCGAGGACTGTTTGAGTGTCACAAGCTCCTGTTCAGTTTCCACATGTGCGCCAAGATCCTGGAGGCGTCCAGGAAGCTCAACGTTGATGAATACAGCTTCTTTCTCCGGGGGGGACTGGTGAGGGCTGCAGTGTGGAGTGTGTTTGTGTGTGTGTGTTCTGGTTTTGAAAGTGGATTATGGAAAAGGATTGTCTTGACTTGTTTAAAAATGAAAAAAGTCCTCAAGTTACATAAAGCATTCTGTGTGATGTGTGTGTGTTTGTGTGTATGTGTGTGTTAGGTTCTGGATAAGGAGAAACAGATGGATAACCCCTGCTCTAGCTGGCTGTCGGACTCTAACTGGGACAACATAACTGAACTGGATAAACTGACTAATTTCCATGGACTCATGGCCTCGTTTGAGCAGTACCCTCGAGACTGGCACCTCTGGTACACCAATCCAGAACCAGAGAAAGCACCGCTTCCCGGTAATATATGTGTGTTTGTGTGTGTGTGGGGCTCAAGTTTTGCGTACATTGTGGGAACCTAATTTTAGGATATAAACTTTTACAATTAGAATGATTCTGGCTTCTTAATGGTTCAAATAACAGTTCCTTCTGTGCTTTTGATTGGATTGCAGTGTATCATTTTGATTCCCTAAAAAGAATCAACTAATAAGAATCATTAGTTTGGGAATCAAAGCACAGATTCATAAAAGCCATTCTTGGGAATCAGTGTCAGAGTTATATGGATTTATAATGGTGTTCAGTCCACATGCATGTACTATTAACAGAAGCAATCATCATTCAGTTCTGGTACTTAAAAAAAGTTCCAGTAAAAAGAACTTCCTAGTTAGGGAATAGGAAACATCATTAGAACAATATGAAAACAATACAAGGCAATGAAAAGTCCCCTTTTAAAGTTAGTGAAGTGAAACACATTATCAGTTTGTTTCTTAATTTCCCTCTTCATTTCTCTTGCCTCTCTTCCTGACCTGAATGCCACAATCTGCCTCTTTGTTTTGTTTTTCCATTCTTTCGCTCTCTGCACAGGAGAATGGCAAAAAAAGTGCAATGAGCTGCAGAGGATGCTCATTGTACGATCTCTCAGACAGGATCGCGTTTCTCTCTGCGTCACGACTTTCATCATCAATAACCTGGGCTCTCAGTTCGTAGAGCCGCCCATTCTGGATATGAAGGCCGTGAGTGACACATACACACACACACACACACACAAAGATGGCTGCTCATCTTAAAGCTTAGTATTAAAAATGAATCAATAAGCAAAGAAATGAACTTTTTTTGTTCTTTATCTTTATATCATAGTTGCTCTTGGGTGAGATGTGAAAATTGCAACGTTTTGTGTTCCATTAAAGCGAAATGTACTCAGATTGTCAATGACACCATTCTATAAAAAGCTGACATTTTCAGCTTTTGAACTCAGAAAATTGAATGTGGGACTGCTTTTTAACTCTTACCTCTCTGGATCTCTGGAGCTTAACAACCAAAACAACTTACTAACACCAGAGTTTTATTTATTTATTTTTTTTGCTGGCCTGCATCTCCCTCTAGACAGAGAGAGAGACTGCCTGAAATAAATCAGATATGCTTTAGGGTTACCTTAATGCAATTGATTTCCCCCTCCTTCTTATTTTTCTGTCTTATTTTTTGCGTGCATTTTTACTTAGAAAATGGGGACAGTCAAAAACCCGTTAACTTCTGTGTGTGTGTGTTTATGTGTTATGTGTGTCAGGTTTTAGCAGACAGCACCACGAGGACTCCTCTGATCTTTGTGCTGTCCCCTGGTGTGGACCCAACGGCAGCCCTGGTTCAGCTGGCAGAGACGTCAGGCATGGGTCAGCGCTTCTTTGCCCTCTCGCTGGGTCAGGGCCAGGCACCCATCGCAACGCGGCTGATCAAAGAGGGAGTCGCGAATGGTGAGGTGTTCCCCCTGCCTGTGTTGTTGCCACTGCTTATCTCCCTGTTTATAGCTTTCTCTGGTATCTGTTAATGGTTCACCCTCAAAATATTTTAGTTAGACGAGTAGATTGGGATTAGAAGAAATTATTTATTTATTTATTGTTTTTAAAGAAATTAATACTTTACTATTTACTATTGTTACGACAGTAACACTTCAGTATAGGTACTGTTAACATGTTGGCTGTTTATTAGTATTTTTTGTACATGACCATATTCTACATCCCTAATCCTACCCAATACCTAAACATAACAACTGCCTTACTAAAAATCATAGTTAATGGTTTATTAATGGCGAGAATTTGACCATAAAATAACGTGTGACCATTACGACTTTATTTAGATATTTAATTGCATTCAATTGATAAAAAGTGAGAGAAAAGGCATTTACAATGTTACAAAAGATTTGTTTCAAATGTGTTTTGAATTTCTATTCAAATCACACTTTCTACAAAAATATTGAACAGCACAGCTGTTTTAAACATTGATATTAATAGGGAGACACCAAATTAGCATATTAGAATGCTTTCTGAAGGATCATGTAACAACTGAAGACCAGAGTAATGGACGTGGTGTAAAGTATTTGAGTAAATGTAATTAGTTACTGTACTTAAAGGAGTAGTTCACTTCCAGAACAAAAAAATTACCCCGTTGTCATCCAAGATGTTCATGCCTTTCTTTCTTCAGTCGTAAAGATATTATGTTTTTTGAGGAAAACATTTCAGGAATTATCTCCATACAGTGGACTTCAATGGTGCCCTCGAGTTTGAACATCCAAAATGCAGTTTCAAAGTGGTTGCAAAGGTCTATAAACGATCCCAGCCGAGCAATAAGTGTCTTATCTAGCGAGTGCATTAGCAGCTAGTTGCTGAATCGCAGGTGTTTCATATATGAGATGAGGACATAGAAGAGACCTTTTTGAAGGATATTGGTTTACTTATGCACTTTTGAGTGCTTGAGCTTAACTGAGACTTGAGTGTTAGTAGACGTTTAAGAGGAGGTTGTTGTGTCGACCCTGATTTATTGCTTTCCTCACAAATCAACTGTTTCTTGTTTTTCACTGGCATTTCTCTGAGCCTACATTCAGTACGAGGAAAATACTAAAAGGAGAAGTCTACTTCTAAATTGTATTTTTTTTAAATGAAAATAACTGATCGTTTCGCTAGATAAGACCATTCTTTCTCAGCTGGGATCGTTTACAATCGCATTTGGGATAAATATGAATAAAAATATCACTTTTTACTGTATTTTTGTTCAAATAAATGCAGCCTTGATAAGCACAAAACATTATTTAGCCAACTCCAAACTTTTTAATGGTAGTGTACTGTATATATTCTACTTTTAGCACCAAAAGCAGTTTTATTTTACTTTTACAGGAGTATTTTCCACACTTTCTCTGACCCTGAGAAATAAACCATTTGTTGTTTACATTTGCACTTATGCATTTGGCAGATGCTTTTATCTGAAGTGACTTACATTCCATTCAACTTATACATGTCATTAGTTCTTGCATTACCTGGGAACCCATGGCCTTGGTGTTGCTAGCAACATGCTCTGCTGTTTGAGTTCAAGAATGTTGCTACAGTAGCTTTAGTAGCTAGAACTGGCTAGCCTCTTCACACATAAAATGAGTAACAGTGCTTCACCAGGTTGCCGAATACTGAATAGATATTGTATGGTGATTCTATGTAAATGTGCTCATGGTTGTGAAGATACAAAATCCCCGGAGTGATCCATATTTAGGGATAGAGTGAATGAATAGCATAGAGACTTGGGAAGGGCTATTTTGTATTTAGCCAATAAGCAACACCCTGGCAACTTCATAGCAACATGTTAAAAACATGTTTTAAAAGCAGCTTAGCAATCACAAATAGGACAAACATAACACCTCACATTACCTTCAGAAAATGTCAAATCTAATTTACTGAATCTACTAATCAAACTCTCTTTCTCTCTGGCAGGTCATTGGGTGTTCTTGGCTAATTGTCACCTGTCTCTCTCTTGGATGTGTGAGCTGGATAAGCTAGTAGACGAGTTACAAGTCCAAGAGTGTCATCCAGATTTCCGACTGTGGCTAAGCTCCTCCCCTCACCCAGAATTCCCCATCGCCATCCTGCAGACGGGCATCAAAATCACTACTGAGCCTCCCAGGGTACACATATACAGACTTCACACAATATAGTCAGATGTTTGAAATGGTGTGTGCTGTAATTAAAGTGTTCTTGGTGTGTGTGTGTGTGTGGGTGTGTGGTCTTGTGTCTCTGTAGGGGGTGAAGTGGAATATGAAGCGTCTCTATCAGCGGGTGTCTGAGTCTCAGTTCTCACGCTGCTCGCGGCCGCTGCTGTACCGTAAGCTGCTCTTCACTCTTTGCTTCTTCCACAGCGTCATCCTGGAGAGGAGGAAGTTCCTACAGCTCGGCTGGAACATTGTCTACAGCTTCAACGACTCTGACTTTGAGGTAGAGAAAGAGAGACTAGGATGTGAATTTTCCATATTTATGTGGATATCTGTGTGTTCTCTGAAGTATAAATTTGAGTACAAAATTGCATATTCATATCCATTTAAAGTACATGTATTTCAGGCATTTATTTCATAGCTTCCTCAAAAAGTCCACACGGGTCAGCATTTGAAAATGAAACGCGTGCCAACCCTCTTCCCAAATATTAATAATTATTTATTTTAATCGTAGTCCGTCAAATGATTAGTCGCGATTAATCGCATTTAAAATAAAAGTTTTATTTACATTATATATGTGTGTGTACTGCGTCTATTTATTATGTAAATACAAACATACAATATGTATTTTTAAAATATTTACATGTATTTAAATGTGTATATTTTTATTTGTATAATTAATATATAAATACATTTAATATGTAAACATAACATATTTTTCTTAAATATATCCATGCATGTATTTATATATACATAATAAATATACACAGTACACACATATATTATGTAAACAAAAACTTTTTTTTAGATGCGATTAATCACGATGAATTGTTTGACAGCACTAATTTATTGTGATTATTAGTAATATGATGCTTTTTTATTATTTTACAATGCAATATTAGTAAAAAAAATTCTGCAAATAAAGTCCTTTTAGAAAAAATCTTCAAAAGTTTTTATTCAGGCCATAAAAATACAAAAGTGCAAAAAGTATTAAAAAAAAGTGCATAGTGCAAAGACAAAACTTTTTTAATATCACATTATCATCAGTATTCAAGTATAGCTGTTATAGATCTTTGACTACTAAGTTAATTGAAAAAATATAAAAAATAAAATAAAAATAAAAACAAGTAATTAAATCATATAATAAATACATAGAAAAATAAATATTAATAAACATGCTTAAAATATATTTAATGTATAGGAAAAGCTATTCAAAATACACATTCAAAATAAAAATAATAATCCTGAAAATCATTAAATTAGTACTAGTAATTATTTTTTTTATCATTAAATACTAAAATAAAAATCATTTTCTTCTTCTTTTTGTATAGCCATTTAGACTTTTTTTTGTCTTTAGCCGATCACATACCTGAGCTGACAGCTGTTAAAGCCTTTGACAGCTTGTCAAAGTCATTACAGTTGAAAGCATGCATCTTATCCAGGCTCATACCTTCAATGAAACTGCATGTTCACCTTTGCATCCTTGTGATGCTGTAGCCTAAAAGTCACACAATATTTTAAATTCAAGATAAGCTGCATATTTAATAGGTATTGCCTATGGCTATGAAAAAAAAAACATGTTTTAAAAATATACCATAAATAAGATGCACTTCATGGAAATCTGTGAATCCATATGCATCTATGTCAACTGTATGGGTTTGTGAAGACTGATTGTTTACAATAATTATTCCTCTCTCCTTTGTTTTTTAGGTGAGTGAGAATCTTCTGAGTCTTTATTTGGATGAATATGAGGAAATCCCCTGGGATGCTCTCAAGTTCCTCATTGCTGGGATCAACTACGGAGGACATGTGACTGACGACTGGGACCGGCGTCTGCTTACCACATACATCAATCAATATTTCTGTCCTGCTGTTACTGATACTCCCTTCTTTAGGTAAGTTCATACACACACACACACACACACACACACATGTTGTTTTTCCGTGTTTTATGGGGACATTCCATAGACGTAATGGTTTTTATACTGTACAAACTGTATTTTCTGTCGCCCTACATCTACCCTATACCTAAACCTAGCCCTCACAGGAGATTGTGCAAACTTTTACTTTCTCTAAAAAAACTCATTCTGCATGATTTATAAGCCTGTTTCCTCATGTGGACCTAAAAAATGTCCCCACAAGGTCAAATTTTACTGGTATTACTATCCTTGTGGGGACATTTGGTCCCCATAACGTGATAAATACCAGGTACACACATACACACACACGCACGCACACACACATAAACAATTTTATGTTTTAAGTTAAATGGGTACATCTGTTGTTTAAAAAAATTTAATTAAACCAAACCCTAACCCTACATCTTAAAGAAAACTGCATTTTTAGATTAAAAATGTGAGTTAATTAATTTATTGATATCCCTAAAGTAAAGTTTTGGCACATTTGCCTCACTTCTGGAGACAAATTTGTTCCCAAACTCCAGCCTAGTAAACCCAACCACACGCACAGAATCTCTAATGTACTCTCTGTTCGGTCCAAACACTGTACAAAGTCTTTAGTGTTTGTATGTTCGTCACTCTTAGTCCCCGTTTTTGAACATTATGAAGAGATAGAGCGTCCCCATATGGCGAGACTGTTTCCCTGGTTGCGAAAGAACAAGAAAATCTCACACACTCTCACGGACAGATCTTCTCATTACTTGCTCACACACAAACTTTGCATTGAATATATGTCAAGCCATCACACACACACTCTTTGATCCCTGACACCCCTCTTTACCCTGCTGTGAGGATTCCCGTGTGTCCTCTTCAGCCAGTAAGTCTGCCTCCACAGGTCCTGATCTAATGAAGACCAACAGCTCCCCCATGGGGCCGAAAGTTGAATCTCGTAGCGTCTAGAGTTTAATGCGTTCCAGTTCCTCTGAGTCTGCTGGTCTTTCAGGACCCAGCAATACAGCATGCATAGATGGAACATCTGTTACTATAGCAACCACATCCTATAATTACCCTCAATCAGTGCCTCCATGGTGACTTGAGTGCACAGCAGAGGCAGCTCTAAAGTTTTAGGCGGTAATAGAAATGAAATAGCATGGATTACTGGACTTGGTGGGTGAAATAGAAATTGGAAGTAATTACAGTATCTGTAAAGTTTTAGTGACAAACAGTTTAGCTACTAGCAGATTTTTTTATATGACTTGTAGATGAAAACTAAAGAATGTATTATTTTGGGAATGTGTATGAAATTGACCAAAAGCTCTATATTTTTATGAGCCAATGCAAGAATTGTTCATACCAAATCTGACTATGTGAAGTAGCAGAAATGTGACATATTGACAAACTTATTGACTGGACCACAAAACCAGTCGTAAGTAGCACGGGTATATTTGTAGCAATAGCAAACAATACATTGTATGGGTCAAAATTATAGATTTTTTTATGCCAAAAATCATTAGGATATTAAGTAAAGATCATGTTCCATGAAGATATTTTGTAAATTTCCATCATTTGGACAACTTTAAAGGCAATTTTCTTAATATTTTGATTTTTTTTTGCACCCTCAGATTCCAGATTTTCAAATAGTTGTGTCTCACTTTCAAAAATTTGACCCTTATGACTGGTTTTGTGGTCCAGGTTCACATATACAATTATAAATATTATAGTCATTTTTCACAATTTTCAAGTTCACACAAAAATGAAAATTAAATCATTGTTTACTCGTCCATGTGTTGTTATAATGCCGTATCCCTTTCTTTCTATTTTGGACCACAAAAGGAGATTAAAAAAAAAAAAAAAAAAAGCCCCACACGTGCTTGTCCATGTGTATGCCAATCAGCATCAAGCTTTTAAAAAAGACACAAAAATATCACAGAGTGGTCCCATGCGACACATGCCGTACATTTCAAGTGTTCTGTGTAATGTAGGGTTTGATGAATAAGAAACCGAAATTTAATGTATTATTTAACGAATATCCTGACCTTGGCCATTGGTCTCTGGTTCATTAAACTCTATTAGCACTCAAGTTCACTCCACCCAGGAAAAGCACACAAGATGTGAAAAGTCAAGATGAATAAAAACGTGACATGAAATACAATCCATGTACTTTTTTTGAGATTAATATATGTGTTGTGCTAGTCGCAACAACAAGTTATCTGTCAACTGTCAGTTTCGGTCCAGAGATATTTACTCAGAAAGCACACAGATACTTTTCTGGGGGATTTCTAGGGGTTGTTTTGTGTAGCGTTTTTATTAATCTTGATATTTCACAACTTGTGCACTGTTTCTGGATGAGTCAGAGTGAACTGTTGTCCTAATAAAGTCTTATGAACTTGTAAATGAACAAGGTCATGATATTCATTAAATAATATGTTACTTTTTGGTTTGTTTTTCATGTGAACCCTTGGAATATACAGCACGTGTTGCATGGGACCACTCTGAGATACTGTGATATGGCCAAAAAAAATTTTTTTTTTGAAATCAGTCGATATTGATAATTATCACGATAAATGTCAAATCTTTATTTCTTTCAAGTTTATAGGCAGATTTTTGCTCGTAAGTGACAGTTCTAGAAACTAGACCGTTAATTGTGGTTTTAAACTAGTCTTTATGGTCAGAACATGACAAACACTTCACGTTTTTGATATCGTTTTTCTTTCCTTCTTTTCCTGATATCTTTCCTTCACGTCATTTTTTCTTAACAAAATAAAAAACTTTTAAAATTAAAGCAATAAGCCCCAAGACTAAACTAGTTTAAATCTCGATGAAACAGCGCTGACAAACAGGAGAAACACTTTGCATTGTGCCTAATAACACCGCTTAGCTGTTATAAATTCATTGTAAACCATGGCTCCATATACATTGTAAGGTTTCACAAAACAGAGCAAACAAAGTTTAATGATATTTATAAAAAACATTATTCTTCCACCAAACAATGTAGTTCCTCAAAAAAAGTTGTGGTTGCCAAGCAACACACAGATGTAAACAAAGGTGTATGTTTGTAGAGTAATTTACAACAGCTTCGAACATGGCTCAATCAATCAGAATCAAGGACCGGAACTATCAGCTTTATAATTGTTTATGTAAATTAGGATTCAAATACAAATGTATGTTTATTATCAAAAACATTAACATCTGTAAAAATTGTAACAACCTCAATTTATATTTACTGTTTGAGTTTTATTAACCATTGGTCTTCTGTAGTAGTATATATTTAGATCGTGATAACCAGAGTTAAAACCTCAGTACCATGGTAAAAATGTAACTGTGGTTTCTAGGTATTTGTATGAAAAACAGTAGACTAAATACACTTAGTTTAAATGCACAGACGCTATATCTTAACCACAAAAAACTGTATTTAAATTCCATTACTCCTTTAATATATTTAATACACGCCTACACTAATAATATAACGCAATTCAATTTGAATATCCAACATTTCTACCACAATACCATGGTGCAGCAAATAAATGGTACATGCGTTGCGCTTCAAATGATTAGTGCTGTTTCATTCCATTTTTGGCGCATAAGCATTATATCGAACATTTATCGAACTTTTGTTGTTGTTTTATCGAGGAAAATTATATTGATGCTGATCGCCATACACTGCCATTATATGGACAAGCACTTTTTTTGTGGTCTGAAAAAGAAAGATAGACTAATACCATTAGAACAACACCAGGTTGAGTAAATGATTTAAATTTCATTTTTGGGGGAACTATCCCTGTAAACCTATTTTATTTAAATGTGAATTTGTTTTTTGTTTTTTTTTTACATTTTAAAAGCTGTTTGTTTCTGTGTGTATAGGGTCTCTTCCTTGGTCCATTACTATGTTCCTCGTGATGGGCCTCAGTCCTCATATGTGGACTATGTTGGTCAGTTGCCAGCAATGGAGCACCCTGAACTATTCGGACAACACCCCAATGCTGACATCGCCAGCCAGATCACAGAAGCTCGAACCCTCTTCCACACACTGCTGTCTCTGCAGCCGCAAGTCACCAGCACCGACGCCACCAGCACTGGAGCCAGCAGGGAAGATAAGGTGTGTATAAAAATGATTTGGGATTTACTTTCAATGGCGTTTTTAAAGATGTTTCAGCATATGTGACTCTTAGAATTAATTTTGTGTTTAGGTGTTGGAACTTTCTGCTGATGTTCTACAAAAGATTCCCGCTGAGATAGACTATGAGGGTACAAGGAAGTTGCTGAAGGATGACCTTTCACCTCTGAATGTAGTACTGCTGCAGGAGATCCAAAGATACAACGCACTGCTGCACACCATCAGGTCTGTGTGCGAGAACGTAACATTCGTAAGTGACCCTGGACCACAAAACCAGTCATAAGGGTCAATTTATACATCATCTGAAAGCTGATAAATAAGCTTTCCATTGATGTATGGTTTGTTAGGATAGAACAATATTTGGCCGAGATACAACTATTTGAAAATCTGGAATCTGAGGGTGCAAAAAATTCGAATACTGAGCCTTTAAAGCTGTCCAAATGAAGTACTTATCAATGCACATTACTAATCCAAAATTAAGTTTTGATATATTTATGGTAGGAAATTTACTGAAATCTGATCATTACGTAATATCCCAGTGGTTTATGGCATAAAAGAAAAATCAATAATTTTGACCCATACAATGTATTTTTAGTGATTTGTACTTAAGACTGGTTTTGTGGTCCAGGGTCAAATGTGATTATTAATATTAACATGCTAACCATGCTATATTTGTGTGTGTAGATTGTCTCTCTTAGAGCTGGAGAAAGGCATTAAAGGTCTGGTTGTGATGTCCAGCAGTCTAGAGGAGACATTTCACTATATCCATGATGCCCGTGTGCCTCCTCTCTGGGAAAAGGTAAAAGAGAACATCTATACGCTACCATTTACCAAGATTTTTCTCACTAAGGCTGCATTTATTTGATTAAAAATGCAATAAAATATCTGGGATTGCCTTCTCTGCATAGAATGCATGCAATGCTTACAATTCAGCCAAAACAAGTTATCTTAGAGGGTAACACTTGATCCCTTTAAAATGCTATCTAGGTAAGCACATGACTAGGTTTTGGAACAGTGATTATAACTCTATGAATCACACACACCAGGTCATGTTGTAGTTGTAACACAGCCCTGCGTGAGTGTGTGAAAGTGGGCCGTGAGGTCAGAGGTGTGTGTTCAGCGAAGAGCAACAGGAGTGTGTGAATGAATGGTTGAGAGGGTTGCTCTGTGAAGGATGCAACATTTAGAGGATTAAACACACACTCATCTTGGGTTTAAACACTCTTTGTGTTTGTTATCGACTGAGAGCTGCCCGATTCATGTCAAGAATACACAGGCCTTGTGTGCGTATAGGTCAACAAGGGCAGTCTTGTATGTTAGACCTTGTGTGTACAGTACAGCCTTATTATTCTGATGTAGATTTGTGCTCTTGTACACTTCTTGGTTCATTGCTGAGGGTAACTGGCCTCAAATAAACTGAATAAACAAACCCATGTTTACTTGAAGATCTTCTGTAAGCGTATGGCCTATATACCAATCCGTCCATCGGTCTATTCTGTCTCGTTCTCTGTCTTTCTGCACCTCTTTTACAAAATAAGTGGAGAGCATCCATTAAGACTTCCTCTCCAGCTGGGACTGTCCTTCTGCCGTCTGCGGTGCCTCATTACTGTCTTTTTCTTTTTCTCTTTCTTTCTCTCTCCATCCATCAGCCTATCTTTAACACTGAACGCACAGTTCCTCTGTCTCTGTCCAGTGTTATATTTTGGCAGCGACTCGTTGTATCTCTGCTGAGATGTATGACTTTCATTTGCCGCTGACTCTCTCTGCTGTTCTTCACTCATCATTTCTCCCATCTTCTGTTCTTTCATGCTCTTTATAACTGCTGGCTTGTGAGTGGTGAAGGTGTCAGGCCTCATACGTCACTTTGACACTGTTGACATAACCCGTTGCGACCCCAAAGGCTATTAAAAGATAACACTCACACCATTTATTGAATCTGGTGTTCTTTTTTTGCTGACCTTGGATCAGTGGTTTCTAATTTGTAGAAGCCCATTTCTGAGGAAAAATGAATAATTAAAAAGATAATTGTGACTTTGTTTCCTGCAGTTTTATCTCTCATAATGGTGGCTTAATATCTCAGAATTATGACTTTATGTCTCACAATTGAGATTTTATGTCTCACATTTTGTCTTTATTTCATAGTTAACTCCAGGCTTTTATACCTGCGATGCACTGAAGAAAACAGATGTTATGGTGGAAAATTACTTTGATGTCATTCATGTTAGCTTATTGATTGATACAATTTGACATTACAAGCATTACTGACAGAGCTAAATTACAGAGCTAAATTAGTTTTACAAACACTTTAGCTCAAATATCTCTGCTTATTTTCGTAGGTTAATTTTCCTTACTGAAAACGAAAAAAATCATTACTTTGAACTTTGAAAATGTAGGTCCATGTACCAGTAAGTGTTATTTTTGTGTTATTAACATACTTTCAGTAATTGTTAAAATTTCAAATAAGCTTTTATTTTTGTATTTTCAGTTTTCATTTCATTTTTATTAACATTAACAAAGATTAATAAACAGTGTAATAAATGTATTGTTCATTGTTCTTTCACGTTAGTTAACACCTTATTGTAAAGTGTTACCGTTTTTTATATTTCGATTCTATTTAGCTTTAGTTTGTGTATTTTAGTTTTAATTATAGTAATTTTAGTACTTCCATATAAACCCATATCATTTCAGTAAACTTTAGTTTTTTTTGTTTTAGTTTATTGTGCCAACACTTGTGCCAATCTTGTGGATGTTCAACAGTGTTAATTTTGACAGCAAATTTTGATTTAGTGTTAGTCATTGTCTTTTGACTAAAATGCCATTTAGGTTTAGTCATATTTTAGTCAACTGAATTGTTTTAGTTTTAGTCGACTAAATATCATAAGATTTTTTTAAATGGGTTTTCTTACTGTCTATTGCATTTATTAAGCATTTCTCTAAGTTACCAAACTCATTGTATAGGTTTGATATTGAGGTTTTATCATGATAGGCAGATTTACCTACTGTGACACGCAACATGCCTTTATATTAAAATTAAATGAAACCACTTGAAAACATGAAAACATGGTCTTCTTTTCAATGAAATACCAATGGTTGTATAGGCTAATTATGCATTCTTTTATAATAACTTGTTTACCACATTCTTCGTTCTTTCAAGCAGACATATTTATTTACATAAATAAATGAAGAGTTCAGATGCAAAACCAGATAAAAGCCATCTCGGTCAAAAATGAGATAATGATACTGAGTGAATGCTCCTGACACATATTATACGTCCATCAAATACTTTTACTTCAAACTCGCTAAAATACCAGCCTCAGCCCAATCTGAAGTACCGGTATTTACATAGAAACCTATACATCTGAGCCTGATAAAAATGCATTTTTTAAAAGAAAGACGTCAGATGGATTTAGGGGCTTTTGAATCTGAACTCTTTAAATTTAGATTAATTTTTATTAAGGCTACTGAAGTGATTCAGTCAAGAGCAGTGAGTGATTTTCTGTCTTTCTTTTGTTGCTTGATTAACATCAATGCCACATACAATAGCTACCAAATTAGGCTGCTGTCCCTTTAAAACTAGATGCAATGTACTGATGCATGTCTGATATTCTCACAACTGTTTACATTTACCTAAGATGTAACCGAGTGTGTTTACATGAATACTTGTCAAAACGGGCAATTTGACATCATTTTGTGTTTATTTCTCCGTTCATGAGACACGAAAGGGTACTCGTGTGCTGTGTGAGAGGCGCTGCTTTAGTGTGTGTGCTCAAAAAGACCGAATTGAGTTCATTTTTGCGTCGTCATATTTATCCATATATCTGCTCTTCTCTTAATCCCAGATATTGACATTTTTGACGTTTTATGAAACGTGCAGCAAGTGTATGCTACCTTATGTCCCGCTGGATAGATCAATAGGCTATGATACAGTTCAAATGTACAGTTCTTTCCAAATGAATCTCTTCCCAACATTTTTGCCTTGTTTTTATTAATTGACGAAAAGGTCAATAGATTTTCGTCATAGTTTTTGTCGTTTATCTTCGGTGAAAAGTGTTGTTGACATAACTTATGATGAAAATTATTGATCAACAAAATTAACACTGATGTTCAAAAGTTCAAAAGTTGAATCACCTGTGCAGAAGGAACAAGGTTATGTTAATAAAAACAAATTAAGTTATGTGCAATTCATTAATGCAGGTGCCCTTAACGCTAGCTGATCTCTGCAGGACAGTTAATCATTTTTTTGTCATTTCTAATAGCATTCTATATGACTATTAGCTTTTATTTTATTGTCAGTCTTTGTTCAGTGGTGCTGAAATGTGTCTGTTTGACCAGATTTGTCTTTAAACTGCCTAGTTAAGAAAAACAATGGACATCATGCACTTGCTCCCAAGATTGTTATTAATTTGTAAATACATTTATACTACCTCTGTGCTGCGTTGCGAGAGCAAGGGTTTGGTGGGTTATTTAGGGCACCCCATTTTCATGCACAGCTTCAATTTGTTGCGTGGGTGGTGGGAAAGTTTGGGAACTACTGCTCTTGAGTGCTAGATAAGATTAAAACATCAGCAGATACTCCATCAAAACCTTTTATCCTCATTTATATCACTCCATGTTGTCCCAGTTTCAAAGGGTAAAAGCGACAGCATTTATTCTGCCTAGAAATATCTCAAAACGTTCTCATTTTCATGCCAGTGAGAACCTAAACGCATAAAGGTTTTTTTATGGCGCAGCGTGAAATGAAACTAATCATGAGTATTTTCCTAGTGCTGTGTGGCAGTCGCTGCGTTTGAAATGCTAATTCCTTTGGCACAAGCCACACTTACGTTTGATTCTTCTTCTTCTTTTTTTTTTTTTTTATCAAATCCAAATATCTTTGTTGTTTGAACACCAAAAATAACATTGAAGGGTGAATAATTTCTTCAGTCCCAGGAATTCCAGAAAACATTGCACCGTACTGTTCTGCACCGTCAGATTTATGTAAGTTTAATTGCTCAATTTGAACTGGTTATGTAAGATTTGTTTAAAAATCTTTCGAGTCCAGGCGTAATATTATATTCAGCGGTTCAATCACTCAAGATATTCTTCATGACAGTCAGTAATGCATCTCATCCAAACCCACAGAAACTCTTCTATTGTATCCTCTCAATGGCCTTGAGCGGCAGTTCTCATAAACCAGCTGAACTCTGAGTTACACAATACTCAATGAAAGGCCTTACTGTAAGCGGAGATAGATGTCACTAAGCTATTTTGTGCCGTTTGAAGTTGATGTTATGCCCTTGACGAGATTTCATTCATCTGGTGTCAAGTTCCCGCTGAGAGCAAATACTGTTGCAGAACAGTAAGATCATTTTAATTACACCACTAAAAAAGACACGCATCAGTAATGAGACGCTCTCCATCCTTAGGCGTATCCGTCTCTGAAGCCCTTGGCGTCTTGGACGAGGGACCTGTGCCAGCGCGTGGAGCAGTTTGCTCGCTGGGCGGAAACTGCTCACCCTCCTGTCCTCTTCTGGCTGTCTGGATTCACCTTCCCTACGGGCTTCCTCACCGCTGTACTGCAGAGCTCTGCACGCCAGAACAACGTGAGACTCGCACACACATAAAGTCAACAACACATCACGAAACTCATACATATTCACACATACTTAACAGAGTCTTAGCACACTCTCAGGATATCAAACACATGCGGTGAAGACTCTTTAGTGTCCTCTTATACTTACTCAGCTTAGTCAATGATATACTACTATTCAAAAGTTTGGTGTCAGTAAGATTTTTTTTTTAAGGGTGTGTTCACACTTGTAGTTTGGTTCATTTGGTCCAGAGCAAAAAGGAAAATGATACATTTGGTCCTGGTCCGCTTAGCGTTCACACTGGCATTTTTGACAGCGAACCTAAAGATAACAAATTTAAATGATTTAAATACTTTTAATCTCAAACACTCGTCTTGTCTTGCTCTGCCTGAACTCTGTGTATTCTGGCTCAAGACAGGGTATGTCGAAAAACTCAGATCGTATTTTCTCCCTCAACTTCAAAAATCATTTCAAAATCATCCTACATCACTGCAGAAGTTGAGGGAGACGTACCCTAACTGTCATGAACTGGAAAAAAACAGAGTTCAGGCAGGGCAAGACAAGACAAGCTTTTGACATTAAAAAGTATATAAATTGTATTATTTTTATGAAAATGACTGATCGTTTCGCTAGATAAGACCCTTCTTCCTCAGCTGGGATCGTTTACAACCACATTTGGGATCGTTTGAAGCCGCATTTAAACTACATTTTGGAAGTTCAAACTCGGTAAGTCCACTACATGGAGAAAAATGCTGAAATGTTTTCCTCAAAAAACATAATTTCTTTGCGACTTAAGAAAGAAAGACATGAACATCTTGGATGACAAGGGAGTGAGTACAGCATCTGTAAATTTTTATTCTGGAAGTGGACTTCTCCTTTAAGTCAAAAACACTTAATGCCGTCTGCTGGACTAAGCACGCTCATTGTTGCGTGTATGTGATTTAATTTTCACCACCTGCGAGCTCACAGAGAGCTAATAAATGACACTTTACCTCCTCGTCGCTCCATGTTTGCCCTCTGCTCATTTTTTTGGATATATCACTTGATCCCTTTGTGAAATCACGTCGCATAGCATCGCATCTTGTCATTACTTCCTGTTTTTGGTTCGTTTAGAAGTATTTGGTCCGTACTGCGTTCATGTTTCATTCGAACCGCAGCAGAGTTCATTTGGAAGTGGACCGAGACCCGTCTTTTTAGCGTTCTCAGTCCGCTTGTTTGGTGCACACCAGGGTTCGGATGGCAGTGTTTACACTTACTCAAATGACAGAGCAGGTGCACCAGAGTTAATTTTAATTGAACCAAACATGACAAGTGTGAACACACCCTAAAAAATCTATACTATTATTCAGCAAGGACAAATTAAATTGATCAAAAGTCGCAGTAAATACTTGTACATTGTTACAAAATGTTCAAATAAATGCTGCTTTGCAGCTTTATATTCATCAAAGAATACTGAAAGAAATGTCATGGTTTCCACAAAAAATATTAAGCGGCGTAACTGTTTTTAACATTGGTAATCAAAAATGTTTCTTGAGCAGCAAATCTGCATATTAGAATGATTTCTGAAGCATCATGTGACACTGGCATAAATGCTGCTAAAATGTGTCTTTGTCATCAAAGAAATAAATAAAAATGTAAAATATATTTTATTTAGACTATTTTAATAGTATTTCACAGTATTACTGTTTTGCTTGTTTTTGATTAAATAAATGCTGCCTTGGTGAGCATGAGATTTTCTTTCAAAAAGGTTAACAATAGCTTACTGACCCCAAACTTTTGAATAGTAGTATAACTACTTGAAGTAACTAGACAGCTAACCAGATTCAGAATCCATGTAATGAAAGTCAGTGGGGTCCAAAACAGCAATGAACTTCACTGACTTTCACTGTATGGTCAAAACAACAATGCAATGCTTCTTTTGTACATGAATTGTTATTTTAAAGTAAATAATGATTTTTGTCCAAACTATCCCTTTAAAAAATCATGGCAGAAACAAATTCCTATTGATTGGATAAGTTCCAATTAATAAGTTCCAATTGATTTATATGCATTGTGTGTACTGTTAATAATGAATATCAATAAATCCTGCCACAAAATGCAGTACAACTGCATTAACAGGTGGATTACGAGGCAACAGGCTTGTGTCTAAGCAATAATTCCCATCATTCTCTGTAGAAGCACAAGAATGATAAAATGCACAGATAAAGCATCAATTACACAGCTAATGTCAGTCCTCTGCACTTCATTTTAGTGCATCAGCCTCTAAAACATCTTCCTGGGGATTTGAAGAGAGAGAAAGAAGTATGAAATTGCTCTATGTGCTCATTGTATTCTGAACAAATCACTTCATAATTACAATTTCCAAACTCACAAGTGGAAGCTTCCCAAGAGGATTTTTTTTAAATGCAGCATTATATTTCTGATATGGACTTCAATTACACCAAATCGTCAGTTTATAATCGAGTAAAATGCACGGTAGCACATTTTTACCGCATTACATTCACATTCGCATTCACTTACTCACACATTCTGCAGGGGACACTGCACAGTCCTGCTCCATTACCTTTCTAATGCCCCAGTGATGATGTTTATTCTCGGTTCCTTTTGGGATCTGCAAACAGGAGTTTTCTCACACGCTCCCCCAAAATCACACTCTGCTCAGCTGCTCAATAGCTTCAGGAGCATAGCAGGAAAATGAGCTGCATCTGATGATCAAGAGACACCTGCGACGCTTCGGGGCAGCCAATTCTGCAGCAAATGGGCTGAAAAACAAATGTCCTAATGTGTAATGTCCCCACACACCGACAGGTGGCTAGCAGGAACTGAAGATACACTCAAAGTGGCCGTATCTGGGCAGTACTGTAACTGTATGTGTGTGTGTGTGTGTGTGTGTGAGAGAGAGAGAGAGAGAGAGAGAGTTTTTTTCTGCTGGCAGTGATTCTGATATCAGTACTGTGTTTGCTGTGCAGGTGTCTGTAGACACTCTATCCTGGGAGTTCACTGTCACTGTGGATGACAAGAATCTGCTTTCTCCTCCCAAGGTGAGTAACTGCTGCCATCCGCTGTCCATTAGGAGCTGATGCACCTGACATTTGCATCTCTCTCGGTCTCGCTTGCTCTCTCTCTGTCTCACTACTCATGTGGCATGCCTCCAAAACAAAAAACAGCCCACATTTTTAATTGTTTAGTAGTTTTTGGGAGCACAAATATCTTCTTGACTATTGTTAGTAGTTCATAAACATTCAGATATATTCTATTTAAAAGTTTGCTCCCCAAGGCAATATTACAATACTGTATTATAAAACAATATTGTGAACTACTATTAAAATAACTATTTTTAAAAAATAACTGTTTTCTACTGTTAAATATTATTAATATTTTAAAATGTATTTTTCAGCATCAGTCTTCAGTATCACGTCACATGCCTAGTATTTCTGAAAAAAAAAAAAATTAAAATTTTCAGGATTTACTGATAAATAAAAAGTTTAAAAGAACTGCATTTATTTGAAATAGACATTTTTTTAATAATATTATAAATGTCTTTGCTGTCACTTTTGTTCAGTTATGCATCCTAACTGAAAAAAAGTATTAAAAAAATATTGAGTTCATAACTATTTAAATGTATATAATTAATGATGTAACTTTGTATAGTGTTTCTTAATGTGAATAACTGAAGTTAACTGTATATCTGTATGAGATGCATAGAGTGCGTCACATTTCATGTCTATATGCTGTAGTTGAGGTAAAGTCTAATTATTTGGTGAACAAAAATGAATCCTTCTACTATGAAGGCTTGGATCAACCTTTACCTCTATTACAATCATCATCCATCAAAACTTCACAGGTAGAATACTTGTTTGCTTTATTCAGCCCGTACTTCATAATTTTCATTATTAGAGGTATGTTTGTTCCCACCAATCGCTGCACAAGTCAAGGTTTTATATGATGACGAAAGTACGTTAGTGCCAGCCCTCCCGGAATCCATAGAGATTGCATTGCAGTGCCTGCAGTTTGAAAAAAAAAAAAAAAAAAACTTTGTATAGAAGTCTATGAGAACACTCGGGGAGGTACTAGACAGAATGTGACTGGACTATATATCCAGAGCCAGAACAAATAGTCTAGAACAGTGAAAACTAGCATAACACAGTGACTGAATGTGAAAAAAAAAAATTCCTCCCTTCCGCACTTCGGTCGTGTGTCGCCCTATCGCCCTAATGAAGAAACCACACGTTTCTGACCCTGCATAGACAGCAATACAACTGACACATTCAAGGCCCAGAAAGGTAGTAAGGACGTCATTAAAATAGTCCATGTGACATCAGTGGTTCAACATTAATTTTATGAAGCTATGCGAATAGAAGAAATAGTTGAATAAAGTCTTTATTTCTGTTTTATTTGCACACAAAAAGTATTCTTGTAACTTTATAAAATGAATGGCCTTACTACCTTTCCGGGCCCTGAACGTGTCAGTAGCATTGCTGTCTGTGCAGGGTCAGAAAGCTCTCAGATTTCATCGAAAATATCTTAATTTATATTCTGAAGATGAATGAAGGTCTTACAGGTTTGAAACAACATGAGATTGAGTAATTAATGACAGAATTTTTATTTTTGGGTAAACTATACCCTTTAATAAATTCTAACTTTAGTTAAATTCTTGCACTGAAGGCCGCTGCGTGTCCTCTCTCAGTGTCATTGTTTTGCACTCGACCTCTTGTTTTTCCCCCTCTCTCCTCCAGGATGGAGTGTTCATCCAGGGGCTGTATCTGGAGGGGGCGGGCTGGGATAAGAAAGCTTCCTGTCTGATGGAGGCAGACCCCATGCAGCTGGTCTGCCCCATGCCCTCCATCCACTTCAAACCCGTGGAGAGCCGCAAGAGGGTCGCCAAGAGTGAGTCTTACGCAAATCCCTGTGCTACTGAATCCTCTCTCTTGAATTCAGCTGTCAACTTTATGTCCGTGCATTCAGTAATGTTCTGGTGTGTGTGTGTGTGTGTGTGTGTGTGTGCAGATATGTACTCCTGTCCCTGCTACTACTACCCTGTGCGGTCCGGCGGTAGTGGTCGGCCGTCATTTGTGGTGGCGGTGGATCTGAAGTCTGGAGCTGTGCCTTACGATCACTGGATCAAGAGAGGAACCGCTCTGCTCATGAGCCTCGATAACTAAACACACACTCACACTTTCAGTGACACTTGATTAACACTTCATGTCTAATTTTATACAGTGCACAACACAGGACAAGCACGTGTTATACCCTCTTATATACAGAGTAAATTTAATTTAAGAAGAGAATTTAATGTGCTGAATCCAAGACCTGAAATGAAAACTTGATGAATTGTGAATTCATTTAAATGTCAAATAAAACAGCTCAGAATTTTCTCATTCAGTGTTGCAGATTTTCCAGGGATATGTATGTATTATATATATATAGACACTACTGCACAAAAGCTTGGGATCAGTAAGACTTAAGACTAATGTTTTTTTAAAGAAGTCTCTTATGCTCATCAAGACTGCATTTATTTGATCAAAAAATACAGAAAAAAAAAACAATAATACTGCAGTATGTTATTACAATATAAAATAATGTTTTTTTTATTTTAATATACTTCAAAATATAATTTATTTCTGTGATGCAAAGCTGAATTTTAATTAACTGTCACTCCAGTCTTCCAGAAATCATTCTAATATGCTGATTTATTATCAATGTTGGAAACAGTTGTGCTGCCAAATATTTTTTTGGGAACCTGTGATTCTTTTTTTCAGGATTCTTTGATGAATAACAAGTTAAAAAAAACAGCATTTAATTAAAATATAAATATTTTCTAACAATGTAAATATATGCTATCACTTTTTATTAATTTAACATCTTTGGTGAATAAAAGTATTAATTTCTTTCAAAAAAGAAAGAATAAAAATGTACTGACCCCAAACTTTTGAACAGTAGTGTATATTGTTAGAAAGAAAATCTATTTTAAAGGGGTCATCGGATGCTAAGTTTACTTTTACATGTTGTTTAAACATTAATGTGTGTTGGCAGTGTGTGTACAAATCTACCCTATAATGATAAAAATCCATGCAGTGGTTTTTAATTAATCTGTAAAAATAGTATTCCCTTTTTCAAATCGAGCCATTCTCAGATGCCTGTCGGTGTGGCGTCACACCAACAGAGGCCGCTCCCACAATAGTTGATTGACATGAGCGTCTTACCTTAGATCAGTTGTAACAGTCCAACCTCCATGTTTCGATGCAAGAGCAGGGATGTAAGTTAGACAAGAATTAAGCGATTGAGGTGTTGTATTGCTGGATGTAATAATGAACATAGTGGTCATCATTTACTGCCGACATCTGAGCCACTGAAGATGCAGTGGATTACATTCATTTGTGAAGGGAATGTGCCTAGCGATCTACATATATCAGTCTATGTTCGCACAAATCATTCGTGATCCAGCTTCACTTACAGCAGAAGTGAGTATAAGGGTTTTTTTAATGAATCTTTGCGATCGCCTTTCCTAATAATGTGCCAGTTAGCAAGTTTAGCAGCTAAAGTAAACAGGCTCTTCACTCCACAGAGAGAAGAGAGGGGCGGGGCGAGCAGAGCTCATTTGCATTTAAAGCAGCCTCGACCAGAAGGAGATGATTTTTGCAAAGCTGATTTTGGCAAGGTAAAAAGGGTGTTGTTTTACACAACCATTGAGAATTTTTAACCAAAGTATATTATAGACTTTTCATTAAAACCCTAAAGAATCATATCAACTTGTGGAAAATGGGCATCCGATGACCCCTTTAAATAAATTCTGTTCTTTTTAACTTTTTATTCATCAAAGAATCCTAAAAAAAAAAAGAATTATCACAGGTTCCAAAAAAATATTGAGCAACACAACTGTTTCCAGCACTGATAATAAATCAGTGTATTATAATGATTTCTGAAGGATCATGTGACACTGAATACTGGAGTAATGATGTAATGAAATTAAAACAAATAAATTCAGCTTTGATCACAAAAATAAATTAGATTTTTAATGTATATTAAAGTAGAAGAATGTTGTTTTACATGGTAATAATATTTCAGAATACAATTTTTTTCTGTATTATTGATCAAATAAATAAATGCAGCCTTGATGAGCATTAGAAACTTTTTTAAAATACATTGAAATCGTACTTATCCGAAACTTTTGACCGGCTATATATATATATATATATATATATATATATATATATATATATATACATATATAACACAACCAATAATTTCACTTGCCTGCAGGATGTCAGCAATAGGCTGTGTATTCAATTTTGTGAGAATCGGCCACAAGGTGGCACTACAATTGACTTTTTGCTTAGATCTCAGAAATGAACTGAACTGTGCCATTTTATTTATTCAGTTATTCTGCCATTTGAATTTTTTTGAGGAATGTAAGCCAGTTGTTTTGATTCAAATAGAATTTGTTATGTAGTGGAGGTTTTATTTGGTCATACAGATATTTAATAGTAAAGGCACATACTCTAAAGCAATTTTTTTTTATTAGCAATTTCATTTTATTTATTTATTTTTTTTCCTTTGATGGCAAATTTATTAGAATTATCAGCAACCAATACACACAATCCTTCAGAAATCATTCTAATATATTGTTAAAATGTTGTTCTATAGAGGCCTTAACGTTTTACAAAGTAATAGTAATAAGTAAAATGTTGAACGGATTTGTTATTTGGTTTGATACAGAAGGGGACTCTTGTAAGAATGAGGTGAAGCCACAATCTAATCCTGTTTCCCAGTAGGTTTGCACTTACAGACCTGTTGCTTTGACAACAACTCTGAGATGAACCGAGCAATCCAGGATTGTGTCAAATCAGCAAATGCAACTCAGTTGTCCGCAGATGAAAAACAGAGCCTAGAACAATCACATGCCCAATTTCTTGTAATAGAAGGCGCTATAATTTCTGAAAATTCTCAAAATCGTGCAACTGTGATCCAATTAGTTGAGATTTACCGCCAAATCATCTGTAATTCCACAGGAATTATTCCTTCAGATTTGACAATTGTGGTCATTTACTCCACTTTTCCAGTCGGCGTGGACCTCGATGATTGACGTGTGCGGCTATATTTGTTCTTTAGTGCCAGAAGCGGCGATCTTCTCAGGACACTCATAAGATTGAGGGAAATTCTTGGAAGAAGAGAACAAGAGAGCAGAGAAACTGGAACAGAAGAATAGTTCTGAGGGAAGGGGAGAGTGAGGGTGGCCTCCGTGTAAGGCTGCATTCACTCTGCCGTCCTCTTCTGAAAGAGCCAGACTTGCTCAGACTGTAAGGAGCTCTTTATTCAGCCACAGGTCTGTGTGTCTCTGTACCTCTAACTGGTTGTTGGGGTGCTCATAGCAACATGTCTAATTCACATTCAAATTGGCCTCCGAGGCGCCATTGTAATCTTTTAGAGTACTTCAGATTTTTTTTTTCTTAAAAAAATGGAAGTTAAAAAGAAGACGGGAGAGAAAGACATCTTTTGAGTCGCCAAATGGAGGATGAAGTCCCCAGGGTTTATTCATCACCCCGATGTTCCCACCTCAGACCCATT
Source organism: Cirrhinus mrigala (assembly GCA_036247105.1). Lineage (NCBI taxonomy): Eukaryota > Metazoa > Chordata > Actinopteri > Cypriniformes > Cyprinidae > Cirrhinus > Cirrhinus mrigala. The sequence continues at coordinate 16,682,621 of CM070013.1, read as the reverse complement.
GAGACTGTGAGAGGGGTCGTTCACAAGAAACAATCCGCATTTCCTCACATGAATCTGACACTTGTTGCTCCCGGGCAGCTCGTGGAGAGATGCAAAAGCGTCAGTGTAAAACTGAGTTCTGAACCCTCCTCTCAGACACCAGATGAGAACTTAATAATGATCTGCAAGCGCCAGCTGAGGACAAGTGGACAATCTGATTTGCGTTTTGAGTGATTTGGGTCCCTCGGGGACACCAGTCCCGAGTCTCGCTACATTTGAAGCGACATAATCGAGTTAGCTCTTCTCTGTATAGTATTGCATCAAACGTCCTCCATCTGTGTATTCAATTATGGCAGTGAAGCACCGACCACAGACATTCCAGGAGGAATACACTGAAAACGCACACACGCACGCGGCCCTGAACTCAGCAACTAACCAAGAGGCATGTGTCGTTGTGCAATAACTATTAACCCTACTGTTGTCTAACGATTACATATGACCCATAAAACATTCAATTAAAAATTAAAATTTAATTAACATTAAAATTAATTAATTCTTGTTTGCAGTGTAGTTAAAGACACTCTGAAATTTTGACATTTTTGGTCCCAAACAAATGAAAAAAATGTAGTCCCAAACTGTATTGTGAAAAATGATATTTAGAAATATTATTATTATTATTATTATTTAATAATTTTGACACAAGATTCTCCAAGGCTGCTTTTTTTTTTTTAATCAAAAATATAGTTTGATCAAAACTTTATCAAATCAAGTGCAATAGGTTTGAACACCATTAATGAAAAAAGAGATTTTTTTTTTTTTTTTAAATAATGCTTAAATAATAATAATTATAATAATATTTTTCCCTATAAATTGAACATTTTTGAGAGTAGCATTTCAAATAAATGCATGGGGTGTCCCTTTTTTATTTTGGGCATTTCATAATAGCTAACGTATTTTATAAAAATTTTGCCACAATTTCATATTTCACAAATAAATAACCAGTTTTAAAGGAGCAGTCCATATTGACCACTATTTTTGCACAAATCCATTCATTCAATTTGCTGTAGCAGTTTTTTGTTTTATTTATTTATTTATTTCTGGTAGAAAATAGCAGGTAAATGTTTTTATTAAAAGTTATAATTTATTTTAAGATGAATAGCCCATGTCAGGTTCACCCAATCTGGGTCAAATTTAATCCACATGACCAGAATGTAGGCATTTTATAAAAACTTGAAACTGTTTAAAATAAATAATAAATTAATTAATTAATCATATGAATTAATAATAAAAATATATATATTTTTAAATGTAAAAATAATATTCAAATATATTTAAAACTCTAAAAAATGTATCTTAAAAATATAAAACCTTTCTATATATATATATATATATATATATATATATATATATATATATATATATATATATACACACACACACAGCTGGGTAGATTACTTACAAATTGTAATCTGTTATTAATTCCAAATTACATTAAAGAATTGTAGTTAGTAAGGTAATCCATTACACCATATTTAGGTAATATGATCAGACATTTGTTGTTATTAACAGCATGAAGTGCATTAAACATTTTATTATATCAAGGTTTCCCAAACTGTGGTTTGTGAAGGAACTGCAGGGGGTTTACGAGTTTAATAAGAAGCTAAATTAAATCATAAAAATAGTACATTAAAATAATCATTTTAAAATCAATTAAAAAAATAAATAAATAAATAATAAAAAAACTTGCTAAGAAAAATGAAATGTTATATTTGTTTACCTGCATGTCATGTGACTGAAACCAACCTCAGAGAGCCAGTGAACATGCAGATGTGATAATTATTAAAATATTTATTTTAAAATCTCAGGTGTACTGAATGTAGTTGACACAATATTAAAACACTTCTGAAACCAATGATTAAATGCTGTGTAGCCACCTGACTAATGACTGATCTCTGTGTTAATGTCCACAAAACTGGAAGACTTTCTAAATGTATAAAGGGCGGCTATTTTAGAAAGGAAAATGTAAAAGATTAGAAAGGGGAATTAGGGAGAAACAATAAATTATGATTAATTTAGGCTGGATAAATAATATGTAATCATGTAATCCATGAAAAAGAAGCTGTATTCTTATTCCGAGTATTTTAAAATGTAATTTGATTACAAGTATTTCATTTTTGAAATCTGATTACGTAATCAAGATTACATGTAATCAGTTACTACCCATCTCTGACACTTTGGACAATGTCACAAAACCCAGTTTCCAGTATAAAAACGTTTCTTTGTACTCAGTTTTCACTGAACAAATATCATGAACGATCGTAAGAAAACAGAAGGGTTAATTTACTAGAGATGACAGAAAATCAATCCATCCCCATCAACACTAGCAGCCCCACATTATCCCCCCCAAAGCAGCCTTGGGAACGGACACCCTGCTCTCTGCTCGGATGGAGTGAGTGATGGTGGAATTTGGAAGTCTTGAGCGTCCGGGAGAAACGGAGGCGGGGCGGTGCGGGTCCAAGAGAGACTCGTCCACCGAAAATAAACCTGCATGAGGGGGGAAAACGAGTGCGAGGGAGGAGGAGAAAGAAGAAGCGAAGGGGAAGCAGCGAAAGAGTGCAGGGGGAAACATACTGGAGAGCGAAGAGAGAGAGAGAGGGGAGTGCCTGCGTTTGCAGCGGATTAAAAACTGCGCAATTTCCAAACGCGCATCTCCTCAGATCAAACTCGTGAGTGGACATGAGGGACCCGCGCCGTGGCACCACATCCTCGCCTGGCCGAAACCGCATCATCAGATTAGTAGACCACAGAGAAGTCGTGAGATGCGTGCGTGCGTGTGTTTTTTGGGGGAAGACTCTGGAACAATTTTGCGCGTTGATGTTTGTGTCACATCATCTCCTTTTACAGTGGTTTCATAACGCAGCTGCGCCGACATTTTACAGTGCGCGGTTCAAATGTGCTCATGTATGACATGATGAAGGTGCTGGCGGATTGCGCGCTGCGCCGTTCATTCACGGCGCCAGGCGAAAGAAACTGCGCAGTTGCTTATTTAGCTCGCATTTTCACAATGAGGACATGCGAGAAGAAGAAGAAGCCACCTCCCAGTTTGACTCTCCGTGCACTAGCAGGTAAAGACAGACACTTTCTGGACTTTATGCACCACGTAAACACTGCATATGGATTGAGCATCTTACGCCTGTTGTATTCTAATAGCCATTCGTGTTGCCGTGAGTCACTAGGTGTGAAATACAATGAAACACGTCCGGCGTGGGCTAATCACATCGGAAGCGTGATTAATTCCCGCCTTTATTCTTGCAGGTTGATGAAATTCAGTCATTTTGTGTCGGTTGCAAACAGAAAGTGAGTGTTGGTTTCCATATGAGTGGTGGATAAAGTTGCCCACCCTTTACCAGTAACACGAATGAGATCATAGTTAACCGGGAAGACTGTGGGAGTTTAATATTGTGCAATCGTCTGGTATAGAAGTGCTATAGGGAATATATCAGTGCATTGACGTGTGTGTGTGTTTTTTTTTTTTTTTTTTTTTTTTTTTTTTCACCAATAGTTGATCCAAATCTCGCAGTTGTTGTAAACGTTTGTAAATCAAACCGCGCTGTAAAGTGAGGGTTTCACATAGTTAAATAATTAAATGTCAGATAATCGCTGCATGGGATTCGGGCCTGGCTGTGGGCGCTCAAGGGTGTCGCGTTTTCTTTCGGAAATGTCATGTGGTGAAGTTGTGGCGGGATCAGAGATTTTCCAGGAAGAACATTTGAATTTTTTCTGTGCCATGTTTTTTCTCTTCCTCTCTTCTGCTGACTGTACGTCGCCGCCCCCTTTTTTCCTCCTGTGTTACCTGTGTGTGACCGCAGGGGGGCGCCGCGGCTCCACTCAAAGCGCCTCCCCTCAGAGCTTTCTAGATCTGCCACGCTTTTGGGAGGGAAAGAAGGAAGGGTCATGGCGGCGGTTAGTCTTCTGTTAAAGGTGCACTCATTCATTTTTTTTTACTAATTACATTGTTGCACCGTATAAATAGTGCTTAAGGTTTTAAAACGACGTATGCTCGTATCAACTCATATTAGTCTAATAGAAAAAAAGTTTTTCAGTCTGCATGGAGCAGGTTTCCGCCTTGCTGACATCACATGACCAGTCCACAACCATAACCACAGTTAATAAAAGTGTTACTAATACTTCATGTGGCACTTTCAGTGCTTAGCACAAACCAGCTAAGGTCATGGCTGCCACACTGGTGTAGGTAATGTGCAAAAATTGATTAGCACTGAATCAAACAACAGCTAATAAAATGTGTAAGGTAGAAAAATAGAAACAAACAGCTTTGTTGTAGAACGACAGCAGTTACTAAACAAATGTCGTGCATGCAGGTCTAAAGGTGTCAGTATAGAACCTAAGCAACTGGTGCTATTGGGACAAGAAAACCAATAAACTTTATGAGTACACCTTTAAGAAAAGATATGCTGCATTCAAGTGCACCTGGGAAACTTGTACTTCAGAGTCTGCAAAAACAATTGTGAATTCAACTTGTATTACTGCTTGGTATCAAAACTAAATGTTTGTGTTATAAAGCTGGCAGTGAAAAGCAAATTAATAAGTTACAATAGTTGCATTTGGGTAACACCCTTTGAAATTATTGAAATAGAGTGTAAAATTAAATTTACTTGCCAAATCATTCATTATATTTTAAAACAGACTTGCTTCTGCTCACTAATCTCTATATATAGACTTATTACACTACCAGTCAAAAGTTTTTGAACAGTAAGATTTTTAATGTTTTTTAAATGTCTCTTCTGCTCACCATGCATTTATTTGATCCAAAGTACAGCAAAAACAGTCCAATTTAGATTTTTTTTACTATTTAAAATAACTGTTTTCTGTATTAATATATTTTAAAATGTAATTTATTCCTGTGATTTCAAAACTGAATTTTTAGCATCATTACTCCAGTCACATGATACTTCAGAAATCATTCAAATATTCTGATTTTCTGCTCAGAAACATTGATGTTGAAAACAGCTGAGTAGAATTTAAGTTCAGAAGGACAGATCAACTTAAAGCATCCTTGCTGAATAGAAGTATTAATGATACTGACTCCAAGCTTTTGAATGGTGTAGTGTATAATGATACAAAATATTTTTATTTCAGATAAATGCTGACCTTTGCATCTTTCTATTCATCAAAGAATCCTGAAAAAAGTACTCAGCTGTTTCAAATATTGAAAATTAAAATAAAAAATGTTTATTTAACAATAAATCAGCATATTAGAATGATTTCTGAAGGATCATGTGACACTGAAGACTGGAATAATGATGCTGAAAATTTAGCTTTGTTCACAGGAATAAATTACATGTTAAAATATATTAAAAAAGAAAGCAGTTATTTTAAACAGTAAAAATATTTCACAATATTATTGCTTTTACTGTACTTTGGATCAAATAAATGCAGGCTCAGTGAGCAGAAGAGAATTCTTTAAAAAACATTAAAAATCGTACTGTTCAAAAACTTTTGACTGGTGGTGTAGGTTATGTATATGTATGATACTATATTATACATGCTACTTGTTCATTATCTAGAATTCTGAGTTTCCCACTTGTTAATATGACTTTTCTCTGTCACTCATGTGCTGGTTATTTTGCAAATGTGACCCTGGACCACAAAACCACTCATAAGTGTACATTTTTCGAAATTGAGGTTTATACATCACCTGCAAGCTGAACAAATAAGCTTTCCGTTGATGTATTGTTTGTTAGGAAAGGACTATTTGGAATATTTGGCCAAGATACAACTATTTGAAAATCTGGAATATGAGGGTGCAAAAAAATCAAAATATTAAGAAAATCGCCTTTAAACTTGTCCAAATGAAGTTCATAGCAATGCATGTTACTAATCAAAAATTATGTTTTGATATATTTACGGTAGGAAACTTAGAAAATATCTACATGGAACATGATCTTTACTAAATATCCTGATAATTTTTGGCATAGAAGAAAAATCGATAAATTTGACCCATCCAATGTATTTTTGGCTATTGCTACAAATATACCAGTGCAACATAAGACTGGTTTTGTGGTCCAGGGTCACAAATGACCTGATAATTATGATACTTCCAACTCCACTTAAAAGGCACATTAGTTTAAGTGATTCTCAACTTGTTTTTCTTCAGGACCCAGATTTCAAAAGTTCTCCACACATGATTATAGTTCAAATTTTATTATTTAGTTCACTGCAATTTATTTACATTTAGCATTGTTTTTCCTTGCTATCTGTGAACCTATCAGAAGAGACTTGGGTCACTTTACAACCAGCTGAGGTACACTGGCAATGATGTACATTTAATGTTTTTTTATGAATGCTCATTGGTGTCTTTTTTTTTAAAGAAGAAAAAAGTCAATTCTGCAGTCCAGCTCACATTGTAAACAAGAACAAATTTGCATTTGCATTTGAAAATCAAACCAATCTCTTACTGTATCTAGAGGACACTATGTCCCCATGAACAGCATAGTAATTAGTAAGTGATTCATCTTACATTACGATACACCTTTCATACTTGTTACCTGAACCCTGGTAACCTCACTCCACCTACCAACCATCCCAAAAACAACAATCCCTGTTTCAACAACCTCGCCCCACCTAGCAACCACCCTAGACCTTCAGCCCCACTGCTCTCGTGTCCCTCAAACACCTTCACATTATTTTAGTGCAGGTTTGCTGAGATTGTGTTGTTTGATTGTGTCTCTGATTAGACATTTATCTTATATGGTACTTGTATGTTGCCTGAAGTCATTATAGTCAGCTGTAAATAGTTACAGAGAAACATTTGTTTCTTGACTTAAGCATGACTGTACTGTGAAAAATGTCAAGACTTGGCTTGTTTATTAATCACTGTTACAGCTCCTTGTCCCTGCACTTAAAAAGGTCATTTACCTCAAATGTTCAAATTTGATCAGCATCACTTTTTCATTTTGATTCTATGTTGTTTCATATTGAAGGGAACAGATCTGTGAGGTACAGTATCACACCACTAGATGGCAGCACATGCTCAGAAAAGGGAGGCTGTTTGGCTTCCTTTGTGTTGGCAGTACAAAACCCTGGGCTGTTTCTTAATGCCAAACATCAAGACAAACAGAACATGCAAAAACGGTTGATCATGTGCGCACAGCAGTTACCACTACACAAGGAACATTACTTTCGTTTTGTATACTTCTCAACTTAGTGGGGTCATGACCTAAAATCACAGGTCTGTTCTGAAGCTGTTGTAGACAACAGAGAAAAAACGTTCTTAAATGTAAGTTTTGATGGCAAATTAAACAGGCTTATGAAAGGGGGAACACATTACCCAAATCTTTTGTTGGTCACGTCAAAATCTGTGTGTCTAATTGCTTCAGCTTTGGTGTAATGTTAATTGTCACTTAGCATAGACATGAAAAATCATTAAACTATGTAAGATTAAATTAATAATACTTGGAGTTCACTTGCATTGAGCACATGGTTTGAGCTGTCCAAATGAGCATGATGATAATAATAAAGGCTCTTCTGAAGTGAATCGATGCGTTTGTGTAAGAAAATTATCCATATTAAAAATTTTCAACCGTAATCTCTAGCTTCCGCTAACTAAAAACGTGTTTACGAGAGAGTGGCGTTCCAGTGGATGATGTAGGATGTAGGCGAACGCAGTGACCTACACAGAAGAGCAGTGAAGAGAGCAAAAATACGAGGATTTGTAAAGACAAATGTCTTTTTGAATTTCGATATAAGCCAAGAGGAGACTGTTGCTGTTAACAACACTAAAATATTTTATATAAAATATAAATATTTTTTCTCTTGTCTTTTTTACAGAGTTTGCAGTTTCACCATGGCTGAGATTTGGTTGGCCAACATGAGAATCTCTCTGGAAGAGTCTAAAAAACGCAGATCCAATGAAAAGGCCACAGTGCCTTCTATCACTCAATGGAGGAGGAAGATCAAGACACATGTGGCTGAATGTTTTCTGTGGCAGAGTGGATGGAGAAGACAGAGGTCAGTTGGCATGAAGATTAAGTTGTCATCATTGCCACACGATCCTTCAGAAATCATTCTAACATACTGATTTAGTGTTTAAAAACATTTCTTATCATCAATGTTGAAACATTTGTGCTAATTGGTTAGTTCACCCAAAAATGAAAATTCTGTCATTAATTACTCACCCTCATGTCGTTCCAAACCTGTAAGACCTTCGCTCTTCTTCAGAACACAAATTAAGATATTTTTAATGAAATCCAAGAGCTTTCTGACCCTGCATAGACAGCAGTGCAGCTGACATGTTCAACACCCAGAAAGGTAGTAAGAACATTGTTAAAATAGTCCATTTGACATTTGTGGTTCAACCATAATATTATGAAGCTAAGAAAATTTTTTTGTGTGTGCAAAGATAACCGTGACACGCAGGGCTGGGCGATAAATCGTTAACGTTAGGTATCGCGCCATCTATATTTCCTTGATAAACGATATTCGCTAAATGTTTTATACAATGTTTATGTGGCAAAGGCGGAACAAAAGAGCGATAGTCATTTAAAGTGCGCCACTCCGACTGTTTGTCTGCTCGGAATCCAAGTTCAAACGGCGGCACGGCGGGAATTTACTAGAGCAGATGCGTTCATTCTCTGAGTCCCGGTCACTAAACAGTGCTGAGATCCAGTGTGAAGCGCCTGAATTAATTGAAGAACACAGATGACTCGGTTTAAAGCCAGATGAAACCATGCTGACAAACAGGAGAAACACTGTGCACAACGATACGGTCAGAAGGCTTTTTAATCTACAAATCACCATCATTTACCATAGATTTACTGTAGTTGCACTAACTGCACAGTGGTATTGTGTCAGAAATGTCGGTATATTTGTGTCGAATTTTATTATATCATTAATGTAGACATGTATTAAATGGATTGAAGGAGGAGTAATGGAATATAATTACAGTATTTTTTGTGATTAAGCTATAGGGTTTATGCATTTATACTAAATGTATTTAGACTACTGTTTTTCTTACAAATACCTAGGAACCATATTACATTTTTACCATGGTATTGAGGTTCTATATTTGTGGTTTGAACTGTTATTATCATTATCTATGGAGTAACTTTGTAGCTTTAACAATGATTAATCTAATGTATACAGTGGAGTACAGATGCACCGATCGACCGGACATATTTCAACAGATCTCTGTTCCGGGCTTGCACACCAAGTGCATGCAATCATTTTTCAAAATGTCATGTGTGTGGAAATATTACGAACACATCCGTTAACAGGAGCCAGAGGCGCTGAAGACGAACGCAAAGGGGGGGGGGGGGGGGGGGGGGTAAATACTGTAGTAGACAGAGCAAGATCACGGTTCACAATGCGCGAAATATTGGAAATATTATCCTAAATATTGAAATGGGGGGTTATATTAATGTATCTCTGAGGGGAACTGACTGTTGTAAGAAAAGTTTTCATGGCGTTTTCTTTTCATTTCCTCTGTATAATGCTTTTAAAGTAGCGTTCATAAGCACGGCGTTGCTTTGTTTACAGCGGTAACCAAGGAAACATAATAACACTGTTATACCATACGCGCCACCTGCTGGTAGAGACTGATGCATTTGCGTTCTTTCAATCTATCTGCTGTTTTTCCCTAAAACATCTTTTTATTTGTAATAAAATAATAATAATAAAATAATTTTTGAACAAACAAATAATGTTTGGTAGGCTCGTAGGTTGCTGTGATATCGAAACTGGAATTGAGAATTGTACAATTTAATTGGTATGTAACATTTTGGTGTCATATAACTGTATTTATTAATATAAAAGATAACATGGGTCAAAAACAATGATAACTGCAACTATTGTATTTTTTTGTGGCAGGGCCAGTGAAAAACTTGACTGGGCAAGTAAGAAGTTTAACCACTGGCTCGACTGGGCCAGCAGAAAAAGTCCCTAGCGTTGAGCCCTGCGTCAGCATAATTAAATTTCACTATATAAAAATGAGGTTGCTACAATTTTTACAGATATTACTGATTTTGATAATGAACATAAAAGTATTCTCGTAGCTTCATAAAATTAAGGTTGAACCACTGATGTGACATGGACTATTTTAAACAACGTCCTTACTACCTTTCTGGGCCTTGAACATAGTAGTTTCTTTGCTATCTATGCAGGGTTAGAAAGGATCTCGGCTCACAGATTTCATCAAAAATATTTGAATTTGCGTTCTGAAGATGAACAAAAGTCTTACGGGTTTGAAACAACATGAGGGTGAGTAATTAATGACAGAATTTTAATTTTTGTGTGAACTATCCCTTTAATATTTTTTTGTGGAAACTTTTTGAAAGATTTGCATTTTTGCTGAACAAAAGTGTTAATTTCTTTAAAAAAATCTTACCCTAAACTTTTAAACTGTAGTGAATCTATAGTAACACACTGACAATGGAAGCTTAACGGGGAAGTGAGATGTTAAAAAACTGTCACATTGTTTCAAAAAAATCAGTTTCTTCCTTATATGTGCAAAGTATATTTAGTCTTACAGTAAACCTATTACTTATATTTGGTGCCAGTCATATACCAGTAAAGCACATGGAATGGATGTGATGTAATTATCCGTTTAGAAGTGTTTACATGCACCAAACCACAGGAATGCTGAACCAGTTCATTTGCCTAGAAAATGAGTCCCACCTTAATAGGACAACTGAGGCAACTTTATAGCTCAAATACCAAGCATTTATACTTAAGAATTTAACTAAAATATGAATGTTACTCACCTTTTTTGAGCAACAGGTCAACATTATTTTCTGTGGTAATTGATAGAAGGATATAGATACTGTCCGTAGAGCTTATGTTATCCCGTAGCCTATTTATCACATATATTACATTATTACATTAAGTGTCCTTTTTAGTGGTTTAAAGTAAATAAATTTTAGTTAATTTAATTTAACAATACTAGTGCATACAAATTTATCAAAAAGTAATTGCATCAACAAAAGTAGCGAAAACTGAAATGTAATTGATTGTGATTTAAAAAACAAAACTGTTTTTGAAGGTCATACAGTGTGCATGCTGTGTATTCTTCTGTGTATTTGTGGAGGCTCAGTGTCGTATATGGTGGTGTTAATGTGCACTGATGGAGATCTTGGTGATGGATTCATGGCCTTGGCTTTTAAGTTTCATTTCCGCTGCTGTTGTGCCATCAGAGGAGAGCTGATACTGTTTGGTTGCCTCTCAGCTGCTTCCCATTGGCTGGTGTTCAGCAAGGTCTCTAAGTGCAGTCTGGGGTTTGTATTACAGTGATTGATTTATTTAATGATGTAAACCATGCAGAAAGCTCTCATGGATTCCTGTTCTACAGTGTCTGTCTGCTCTCCTCGTCACTAAATGAGTAGTGCGTGATGATGTGTGTGTGTGTGATGATTTAACACAAACGCATATGCATGTGGTGTTTTGTCTTAAATAAAATATACGTTGCCGGTGTGATGGAAAGAAGAGGATTGGTTGAGTAAGATATAGAGGAGAGGAACAGAGTGACTTTACTATTAAATGACAAAGGCCACATATATTCAGCAACATTTTGAAAGGGACAACAACATGTTTAAAGGATAGTTCACTCCAAAATGTAAATGCTGTCATCATTTACTCACCTGCATGTAATTTCAAACCTGCTTGACTTTCTTTCTGCTGTGGAACACAAACAAAGATGTTTACAAAAATGTTCCAACTGTTTTTGTCCATGGGGTTCAAAGTCAGTGTGATTCAGAATCACCATTGTGAAAAAAAAAAAAAACTGTGTTCAGTAGAAGGAAGTCTTACAAGTTTGGAACAACATCAAATTTGGGGCAAACTGTCTCTTTAAATATACGTGTGAATGCCATGCATTTAATTGCGAATATCAGCAGCTCTCACAAACTGTCACTCTGTACTGAACCTGCTTGACAGGAAAGTCCTATCAGTCTCTCCAGGCGAAGACTGTTTGCCTCACACAGCCCATGTTTTGACTATCAGCAGTAAATTTGGTGCATGCTGTAGCTTAATCTGGCCAAAAAAATTCATTGTAGGTAGAGTTCACCCAATAATGAAAATTAACCCATGATTTACTCGCCCTCAAGCCATTGTAAGTGTATACTTTTTTCTTCTTTCAGACGAATACAATCATTAACTGTTGTACGCGTGTTCACAAGAGAGTGACATTCCAGCATATGACGTAGGCGTAGCTCCAGTGAGAATATGTTAGTCTTGACAAAACCTAGCTTTGTTTTGTTTACAGCAAATGAAAACCAGTCTCCTCTTGGCTTATATTGAAATCCTCTGACATTTTTCTCTCTCATGAATGACGATGTTTTTACACTTTACAGCGCCATCTAATCTGTGTTTAATATTGACTCAACAATATTTAATTTAAATGTCTACTTAATCTTTATCTAATATTTGGCCATTTCTTTATGATAGAAAAGCTACAGCCACTGTAATTTCTTGAATATGTGGACATTAAAACGTGTAAACTCAGAGGGTTTAAACTTTTATTTTAAAATCGCAATGAACAGTTAGCATATTGAGAAACATATTGATGTATTCTCCTGTGTTTGTGTAGGTTTATAAATGATTTACCTTACAAATCTGATGAAATAACGCATTTTGCGTTCCCCAATGAACCTTATAATAAACCCAAACTCACAACAACATGCAGAGATGGAGTTTGAGGCGCTCCACACATGTAAATGATAACTGTTTGTGGAGCAGCATTTACTGTGTAGGAAGCCGCTCTGACAGGCACGTATAGTTGAATAGTTGGGTGAACTAACCCTTTAAGTTAGGAAGAAACTGATTCGGAAATTGACTTCAATTGTCTTTAATATATTCAATTTCATGATCTTACTGGTTTTTACCTCAGAAAACAAATACATTGTATAAGTGATCTCATGTATTTGTAGTTAATGTAGTTCATACAAGGTTAATGTAACTTAAGTCAGTGTGAGTTAATGTATTTCATACAAAACAAAGCAAAGATATATGTAAAAAGCCAAATGAAGTAAATGTGTTTAAGTATCTTTAGCTGAAGGTAGTGTGTATGTGGCTAAAGAGAATGTCTAGTGCTTTGTAATGCTTGTGCCAGTATATTATCTGACAGAGGATTGTATAAGTTTCAATAAGCCAGTATGTGGTGATTTATATGTGAAATGTGAAAGGCACTGATAAAGTGTGTCCTTCAGGAACAGAGAGACGAATGTGTCGTCTGTGGATTAGACAGGAAGCTGTTGTATGTGAACTGGGCCGTAGAGCATGGTGCAGTGAATTAGATTGTGTGAGAGAGTTATTGCAGTGTTTCTGGTAAACGTATGGTGTCATGCTTTTATCAGGACATTGTATCAATCAACATGATAAGACTGTCAATCACCTGCCATCTCTACACTGTCTTCACAGTGTCACCTTTGCGTCTCTCCTTGCTACATGCGTCTCTCCTTGAATATCATGAGTGACACATAACTCTTATCAAGGCTGGATATCAGCTAGAGCAAGACAGAGTCACCGTAAAGAACTTGTTCTTGTCACCTTCTTCTTCGTTCATTATTTTACTCCACTTTAATATCACTCCACTTGTTTGTTTGTTTGTTTTTTGTTTTTTTTTTTGTAAATGTGTGAGTGTACTGTCATTTTTGTAGATAGATAGTAGAGCTGGGTTTTGACACAAAATTTGATTCTGGTTCACAAGCTTGCAATTCGATTCAATTTCCGATTCGATACAATTCTTTTGGATATATATCAGGAACAGTACATGCCAAATATTCTCAAGGTGAAAGAAAAAGAACTCAACTAATGCAGCAATATATACATGAGAGTCAGCTGGTACTGCATAACTATAATATCGAAAGTTAAAATTAACCGATTTGTATAAAAACACTTAAATTACACTCAATGAAATTTTTATAATAAAAATTACAATTACATAATTATTTCTGCTCCAATTAGTTTTTTTAAATACAAACATTTTAACGGTGGCCATCATAAAAACTTGACAGATTTTTTCAAATATAAATTAAACATGAAAATTATAATATGTTATATGTTGCATATATCTAGCAAAATTTATGGTCACAGAATGTTTTTTTTTCAGAGGTAAACATGACCTTACATGTGGAAGCCCGTTTCTGTAACCCAATTAAAATAAAAAAATGTTATTGTGACTTTTTATCTCACAATTCTGACTTTTTTTTTTTTGCAAGATATACACTCGCAATTCTGACCTTTTTTTTCACGAATGCAAGTTTATTTCTGACTTTTCTGACTTTTTTCTCACAATTCTGACTTTTTTCTTAGAATTGTAAGAATTGTAAGATATAAACTCGCAATTGCGTGTAATAAAGTCCAATTTTGAGGAGAAAAAAGACTGATATGTTTTCAGAATTGCAAATTTATGTCTCACAAGTCTCACAAATCACAATTGTGTGTTATAAAGTCAGAATCATGAGATATAAACTCGCAATTCTAAGAAAATGTCACAATTGCGAGATTGTAACGCAATTCTGACTTTATAACTCGCAATTGTGAGTTTTTATCTCACAATTCTGAGAAAATAGTCAGAATAGTGAGTTTATATCTTGCAATTCTGACTTTATAACACAACTGCGAGTTTATATCTCACTATTCTGACTTTTTTCTCACAATTCTGACTTTTTTCTTAGAATTGTGAGATATAAACTCACTATTCTGATTTTTTGCGAGTTTATATCTCACAATTCTAAGAAAAAAGTTAGAATTGCGAGAAAAAAGTCAGAATTGTGAGATATAAACTCGCTATTCTGACTTTTTTCTTAGAATTGTGAGATATAAACTTGCAATTGCGGGTAATAAAGTCCAATTTTGAGGAGAAAGAGGACTGATATGCTCTCAGAATTGCAAATTTATATCTCACAATTCTCACAAATCACAATTGTGTGTTGTAAAGTCAGAATTATGAGATATAAACTCGCAGTTCTAAGAAAAAAGTCACAATTGTGAGATGTATCGCAATTCTGACTTTATAACTCGCAATTGTGAGTTTGTATCTCACAATTCTGAGAAAAAAGTCAGAATTACAAGATGTAAACTCACAATTCTGAGAAAAAAGTCAGAATAGTGAGTTTATATCTCACAATTCTGACTTTATAACTCACAATTGCGAGTTTATATCTTACAATTGTGACTTTTTTCTTAGAATTGTGAGATATAAACTTGCAATTCCGGGTAATAAAGTCCAATTTTGAGGAGAAAGAGGACTGATATGCTCTCAGAATTGCAAATTTATATCTCACAATTCTCACAAATCACAATTGTGTGTTGTAAAGTCAGAATTATGAGATATAAACTCGCAGTTCTAAGAAAAAAGTCACAATTGTGACTTTATAACTTGCAATTGTGAGTTTGTATCTCACAATTCTGAGAAAAAAGTCAGAATTACAAGATGTAAACTCACAATTCTGAGAAAAAAGTCAGAATAGTAACTAGACTAATTGATTCTTTGGATTTAAGAATGAGAAAAAATTGAAAAATGACAATCGAGAAATCGCTATTTTTCACTCAGCCCTAAAAGATGAGTAGACAAATATAATGATGGATAGATAGATCAGTACACAAATATAACAGACAGACTACCATAGGTAGTCAGACAGATAGATACATGTTCATTTGCCATTAGATTCAAGTTTGTCAAGTTTGGCATATTTTCTGTCATGTCCATCAACGACTTAATTGTATGGTCTTGACAGAAGAATAGAGAGGAAGGAAGGGAAAGAACGGAATAAAAAACCCAGCGATATTAGCTGAGTCAGCTGTAGGAAGTAGTGTGGGTGGATATCCTGTACACACCTCCTCACAGCGTGGAGAAAAGAACATGATGTCACTCTGAGAAGAATGAATGGGCTGACGTCACACATGCAGCCCACCTGCTGAAGGGGCAAGTGTGAGTGTGTGATGAGACTGACTCCCCGGTGAAACTGAAGAGGACGAGTGTGTGAGACTTGATGATGAGGAAAAAGTGAGTGAGTGAGAAGCATGAATAAGCTGCAGAGATGACCAGGCAGGGAGAGAGACTTCATCCTTTATGTAAGTTTGGCTTTTTGTGTGTGTATGTGTTCAGTCTGACATGCAACACATAAATGTTTCCTGTGTGTATATGTTCTGTGTCCTGAGGGGCTTCTGGGTCTGTGTGTGAGTATTTCTGTACAGAGGAAGTGATGTATGCCTGAGGCCCAGCTAACCATGAGAAGGATGAGAGGAAAGACACAGGTGCAGGGATGAAGGGGCAGAGAGAGAAGGAGCGTCTTTAACCTGAGGGTGAAATACCACTGTCAGTGTCTTTAACAACTTGACCAATGTCTTTTAGTTAAAGATTTAGTTATGTTTTTTGATGCTTAACGGTGTCCATCTGCATTACTTTAATGGATAGGATCTGCTAAACGTCTGCTTTTGTGTCCCACTGAAGACAGAAAGTCAGGGTGAGTTAATGATGATGATTTTCACATATTAACAAGTTCACCTCATCATCATCACGTTCTCCACGTTCGCAGAGGGAAGGTGATAAACGGGGATGTAAGAATCAAAACCTTCTTCTCGCCCTCCACCTCTTTTGAATGAAAGGAGCTAATCAAAGCCCACCCCCACCCCTCACGCAGTCACTGCTCTCAGCTCTTTGTGTACCAGGCCTTTGTGTTCAAGAGGCCCTAACGGGGAGAAAGACAGAGAGAGAGACAGAGCACTTAGAAGACGGAGAAGAGACTGACTGCTTTGTGATCACGTTAAAACACGCCACTGTAATTTACTCCGATGCTGCCATGCAGTTTATCAAGAGCACTGCCAGAATTTGACTGTGCGCAAGAAGCAAAGCACAGTGAACGCTGCACACATACACATGTCCCCTGCTTAACCCCCGACACAAACAGACATTACCCAGATGCTGCTGCACCCAGTGAAATCAATCATGGCCTGTCCACTTCTTTCCCTCTGTCTCTTTCTTTAGTGGTCTGTCTTCTCTTCCACCCCCAACATCTCAGTTTATATTCTGGCATGACAAATAACAGCACATTTGTGTTGCAAAAGCAGCAGCTGAATAGCTGTAAACAATTTCTATATTTACTAGATTAGGGGGGGGTTTGGAAAATGTGAGTGGTGTTTGATGTACGTGATTTTTTTTTTTAGAACGCGTCTCTTATGCTCACCAGGACTGCATTTATGTGAACAAAAATACACTAAAACCAGCAATATTGTGAAATATTGCAGTATAAATGAACTGTTTTCTATTGTAATGTATTTTAAAATATAATTTAGTCATGTGTTGGCAAACGGAATTTTTAACCGCCATTACTCCAGTCTTTAGTGTCAAATGAGCCTCCATGCTGATTTGGTGTTTAAGAAACATTTATTTTATTATATCCTTCTTTAAGATTTTTTGATGAATAGAAAGTTCAAAAGAACAGCATTTATTTAAAATTTAAATCTTTTGTAACATTATACACTACCAGTCAAAAAGATTTTTAATGTTTTTTAAAGACGTCTCCTCTGCTCACCAAGCCTGCATTTATTTGATCCAAAGTACAGCAAAAACAGTACAATTGTGAAATATTTTTACTATTTAAAATAACTTATGTATTTGAATATATTTTCAAATGTAATTTATTCCTGTGATTTCAAAGCTGAATTTTTAGCATCATTACTCCGGTCACATGATCCTTCAGAAATCATTCTAATATTCTGATTTGCTGCTCAAAAGACATTTATTATTATTATTATTATTATTATTATTATTATTATTATGTTGAAAACAGCTGAGTAGAATTTTTCAGGTTTCTTTGATGAAGAGAAAGTTCAGAAGAACAGTATTTATCTGAAATAGAAATCTTTTGTAAAAAAAAAAATAAAAAAAAAATTATACTGACTCCAAGCTTTTGAATGTTATAGTGTATAATGTTACAAAAGCTTTTTATTTCAGATAAATGCTGATCCTGGGTTCTTTCTATTCAACGATTCCTGAAAAAAATATACTCAGCTGTTTTAAATATTGATAATAATAATAAAGAATGTTTCTTGAATAGCAAATCAGCATATTAGAATGATTTCTGAAGGATCATGTGACACTGAAGACTGAAGTAATTTAGGTTTTGATCACAATAATAAATTCTCTTTTAAGATATATTCAAATAGAAAGCAGTTATTTTAAATAGTAAAAATATTTCACAATATTACTGCTTTTGCTGTACTTTGGATCCAGTAAATTCAGGCTTGGTGAGCAGAAGAGAATTCTTTAAAAAAAATTACAAATCTTGCTGTTCAAAAACCTTTGATTGGTAGTGTAAATCTGTACTGTTACTTTTGATAAATTTAATGTGACTTAAATGAATAACTCTTAATTCTTTATAAAAAAAAAATCTTATTGACTCCAGCCTTTTAAATGGTAGCATATACTATAATTTAAAAATAGTTTCTGCATATTTATAATAACTATGTTTGATAAAATATATAGTAAATAATATTTAAAATGATTTAAAAGTATATATTAAATAATAAATGTAAAAATTATATATTTAAAATTAAAAATTTGGAACTATACATAAATATAGATAAAAATTAAATGATACATTTAAATTGATCTTTTTTTTTTTTTTTTTTGGCAGTGATCCAGTGAAAATGTCACGAGGGCCAAGCAGAAATACGGTACTGAACAGGCAAGCAGAAAAATATCCTTATTATCAAGCGCTGATGTTGTTTCAAAGAAAAAATTGCTGAAGGATGAATGTCATTTTTTGTGAGAGAAAAAGACCTATTGTTCCTCACACAGTATCAGGCAAACATACTGTACAGCCAGTACACAGTGCTCCTTGTGTTCACCTAATAGCTAGGAAAGTTTTACATAGTGCATCTTATTGACGAATTGGAGTAAATCTTTTTTAATTCTTTGTGTGGGTTGTGCGGATTGTATGCAGTCTGTCAGGAAATGCAGTTCTGGGTTTGTTTTGCTTGCACTCGAGGCACAAATCTAGTCTCTGTCTCTCTCTCGAAGAACTCATTAACCTCTCTTCAGACTGTGAGCTGAATAACTGAACAGCAGGGTGCTTGTGTCAACTCTACGTCACTGTGATAATAAGCCTTCTAATGCCATGTGTGTATGTGGGACGGCTATTTGGGCGATGGTGGGAGGCCGAGACGAGAACTCGGGGCTCGTGACTTGGACTCAAGTCAGACACGAGTCCCGATTTGGAAGGCCTGTGACTCGCCACGGCCAATATTAGAATACTTGAGTCTCGACTTTGACATTATCATAGTTACTAGTGACTTGACTCATTCTGGAGGAGTCATTTGTTGCTGGTGTGAGCTTAGACTCATGCTGATGTTCTGTTCCGGATCAGCATGTCTGTCTGTCTATGTATGATGTCCTGGAACATAATTAGAGTGAAAAACAGTACAAAAATATCAGCAGCTATTTGACTTGATTCAAATAAAAATATCTGCAATTGGAGGTTTGTTTCATGTCTTTCAGTCAGTTGTGCTTCATGTTACCACTCTACAATTCTCTTCTGTTTCTTTTATTCTGTTCTAAAACAGATTGAGTACTTTTAGTTCAGAAGAAATAGAGCAGGGTGTAAAAATAGTCTCTAGTATCACGTCAAAAATAGTGAGATCTACTCTTCACACAAATGCCTCTCCTTCTGCCGTACTTGCGCTTACATTTTAAAGGAGAAGTTCACCTCTAGAATGAAAATTTCCTGATAATTTACTCACCCGCATGTCATCCAAGATGTTCATGTCTTTCTTTCTTCAGTCGAAAAGAAATTAAGGTTTTTCAGGACAACATTCCATGACTTTTCTCCATATAATGGACTTCAATGGTGGCCAGTGCGTTGATTATGGCAATCCCAGCCAAGCAATAATGGTCTTATCTAGCAAAATGATCGGTCAAGAAAAATACTAGTTTATACACTTTTTAACCACAAATCCTCATCTTGCACTAGCTCAGCCTCACGCATTAAGTAATCACGCAGAAGGCGGAAGTACCGCCCCTGTGGTTACAAAGCAAACATGCAAAGAAAGTCAAAGAAAGTTGGTGGAGAAAATGAGATGGAGTTTTTCGGCCTACGCTACCTTTTTGAACTGGAGTACAAAGACCAAAAACTAACACGTGTTGCAGAGCTAGTGCAGGATGAGCATTTGTGGTTAGAAAGTATATAAATTGGAATTTTTTTTTAAGAAAATGATAGATCGTTTCGCTAGATAAGACCCTTATTCCTCGGCTGGGATCATGTAGACCCCTTTAAAGTTTTGAAACTGCAATTTGAACGTGCAACCCACTGGTCACCATTGAGCTCCATTATATGGAGAAAAACCCTGGAATGTTTTCCTCAAAAAAAAAAAAAAAAAAAAATTTCTTTGCGACTAAAGAAAAAAAGACATGAAATGAAAAAACATGAAAGTTTCATTCTGGAAGTGAACTTCTCATTTAATACCTATTTATTCATAATAAGTTGAAGTCAAAAGTTTACATACTCCTTGCTGAATCTGCAAAATGTTAATTATTTTACCAAAATAATAATAAGCTACAGAAGATACTGTTTCCCTGAAGACAAAATAAGTTAAATTTGCCCTGATCTTCAAATTCAAAATGTTTTCACCCCCCGGCTCCTAATGCATTGTGTTTTCTTCTGAAGCATCTGTGAGCATTTGAACATTCTGTAATAGTTGCATATGAGTCCCTCAGTTGTGAAAAGATGGATCTCAAAATCATACAGTCATTGTTGGAAATGGTTCAAATACACAAAAATGCTGAAAAACCAAAGAATTTGTGGGACCTGAAGGACTTTTTTGAAGAACAGCTGGCAGTTTAACTGTTCAGGACAAACTGAAAGGGACTCATGAACAACTATCACTAAAAAAAAACAACAGCTGTGGATCATTCAGGTTCTGAGATTCTGATTCACAAACAGTATTAAGAATCAAGTGTATGTAAACTTTTGAACTAGGTCATTTTTATAAATTCAACTATTGTTTTCTCTTGTGCGCTATATGTACACGTCGTTTATGTGAAATGTCTTATTCAGGTCAGTACTAAATAAAAAATAACATGTATTTTGTATGATTCTTCTTATTTTGTTAAAATAATAAACATTCTGCAAGGTGTATGTAAACTTTTGACTTCAACTGTATGTCAGGTGAGTGTTTATATTAAAAGGCATTTAAAATCTGTGTACATCTGGTTTAATATGTCATTCTGACTAATTTGACTAAAATGCCCACAAAGTCCGTAAGTGGCTGTGCATGATGTAACTGTAAATTTTGAGCATAATTAATGTTGGGTTTAATTAGACCGTTGTTATGGGAGTCCGCCAGAAGCCCAAAGCTCACAGGACAGTTACGGCATAACTTTAATTACCTGTTGTTAATTTTGAAGGCCATACTTCATTAAAACACACAGACACATGCTCTTGAGTGCGTGCCTCTCCACATTGTGTGAACAGCGTGTTGGATAGTGACAGATGGATCACTTTAGCGAGCGTAAGCACTCACACTGCGTTGTGAATGTCTGTTCTACAGTAGCTTTGTTCTCACTGTAGAGAACTGGAGAAATATTGAGACAGACTCTTCAGGATGAGAACAAAGAGCACACACGCAATCGCACCATGTTTACGTGTGATGGCGTGTTCTCTTTTCTCCCTCTGTTTTTCTTTTCTGTTCCTCTGTGTGTTTCTCCTGATAAGAGTCTGTAACAGGCTTATGCTCCTTAAAACCTTTAAAAGAGATTGTCACAGTGGCTTTGTTTTCCAGTAAAGATCCTCCCTGCTTGGTCTTACACGTTTCATGTTTGTGTTGTCTGTGTGTGTTCTACAGTGCTAATGCAGGACATGATTGGATGTGATGAGATCATCGAACAGTCTGGATTGGTGGAGTTAGTTTTGGAGTTTGATGTTGTTGTTGCTGTTGTTGTTTGGAATGCCATGATTCAACTCTTTATGATGCAACATTTCAGCATGTTGATGACATTATGAGCTGTATTATGACTGTAAACGGTTATGAGACTAAAAGATGAAAAAACATTTCGCAATCACTATTATTCTGATATATGCCACTGTACAGTATATTTTCTGAATTTAATGCAACTTGCTGTAGTTACTCTTTTGAGATTCATAGCAATAGCCAGCAATACATTGTATGGATCAAAATTATCGATTTTTCTTTTATGTCAGAAATTATTAATATATTAAGTAAAGATAATGTTCCATGAAGATATTTTGTAGATTTCCTACTGTAAATATATCAAAACTTAATTTTTGATGAGTAATATGCATTACTAAGAATTTCATTTGGACAACTTTAAAGGCGATTTTCTCAATATTTAGATTTATATTAGATGTACATTAGGGCTGTCAGTTTAATGCGTTAACTTTCCGAGCAAACAGCGCTGTTTAGTTTCTGAATGAATCCGTGTTTTGAATGAATCGTGTGAATCAATGATTCAAAGGCCCTTTCAAAAAAAGAGCCATTTACTTCATTTCTGAATGAATCAGCTGTTTGAATGAATCGAATGAATGAATGACTCACAAAGACATTTATCACCACCTGCTAGCAGATTTAGTTTCTTGTTTAGTGTATCGTTACATTAAAAAAAAAAAAATATATATATATATATATATACATATATATATAATTAAAATAAAAACAATAAAGGGATAGTTCACCCAAAAAAATTAAATTCTATAATCATTTACTCACCCTCATGTCGTTTCAAACCTTTTTTTTAAGGAACATAAAACAAGGTATTTCGAAGACTGTTGATAAAGCTGTTTTGGTTACAATGACTGAAAAAATACTAAGATGTTTTTCAAATTATCTTAATGTTTGTAGCCTAAATGTTTGTGTAATAAATTTTATGTTGAATAAAATAAAATATTTTTTTTATTTTCACAGTTAATTAACAGCCTTAATATATATATATATATATATATATATATATATATATATATATATATATATATATATATATATATATATATATATATTCCTATATGAAGTAATTAAAATCAGCTAGTAAAGTCATGAATATTCCATATTCATTAGTCAAAAGGTGTGAGAACCCTGTTAAAATAATTTATCCCTTTTTAAAGGAAAAAATGCCTTGGAGCCAAGTTAAGTCTATTTTTATTCTGTTGTTGGGTGTGTATTTCTTCTTCTGTGCAGGAATACTTGCGTTTATGCATGTATTCGCTGATGACTCAAGAAGTATTTTGGCACCTACACCACTTAAAATATATAAATATTACTAAATTAGGTACAAAATATCAAATCAGGTGGAAAAAAAAATCACAAAATGGGACATTTTTCTTGCTAATGGCACACTTTTCAAGTTAAACAATTTACAAAAAGACTTTGCATTTTCATTTTTTTAAACAGAATTATATTTTTGTTTAGAATTAAGATAGAAAGTATTGTGGTACTTTATTGATGTCAAATGTTTCTGGATCATGTATGTGGTTAATGTGAGCTACACCTTTGTGAACTTTATTATAACTGACTATAGACATCCGTTAAAATTCATGTTGGGACCAGTCAGTGGGGAGGATTTCTGTAAAGAAGTAGTTCTGAACCATCATATGTGCAAATAGTGCTTGGTTTGCTATTTTGCTATCTGATGCAATGAAGTTAAGTGCAGCTTAAGTATCCACATACTTTTTGGGGCTGTCGCAGTATCTGTTTCTGTTTGCTGTGATTTGTTCGTAGGTCTGCTGTAGATCAGGCAGACTTAAAGGAGCAACGGTCCCTGTGTCCACTGCTAGCCATATGTTTTGGTTTGTTTGTGTGTTGTTGCAGGGTACCTTTAAGTCAGGGCCAGGCTTCTGTTGCCATGGTGAACCTGGAATCCAAAAAGCTTAGCTCTCCCTCCAGCTCAGGCCCATTACGACATCTCATTGGCTGATTGTCCTGCATGGGATTGTGATGCGGGCTGTCAGCCGGCCAATAGGGCACAGACTGAGCGAAGGCTGTTGCTAGGGGGAGTTGCTTGGAACAGAGTCAGCTGGGTTTTTCTCTCTCTCTCTCTCTCTTGCTCTTGCTCTCCCATTGCACTCATTGACTCCATCTCCCCCTCCCGTTTCCTCCTTCCTGTCTCTCTCTCTCTTTTTTTGCACTTCTACACGTGCTGGGGGAATAGAGCACATGTTGAAAAATTCACTGAATATTTCATGTTGCTCTTTGGTGTGTAGAGCTCTGATGCTGGTGTATAAGTGTGTGTGTGTGATGTGCAGAATTGTTTCAGCATTTATGTGCGTTGCTGTAAACGTGTGTGCTTGTGTTTAGTTTCTCGTGGGAATATTATGGTATAGCCATACTTGTTGCGTGTGTGTGTGTGTGTGTGTGTGTGTGTGTGTTCACGCGCACAGAGCTATGCACAGAGTATCACGTAGGCAAAGTTCCCCTCAGTCACCCCCTTCATGCATTGACCCCAAACCGGCCGCCCCACACACTCCCCTCAAGAACAAAAGCGCACATATATGTTTTTAGCAGCCAAAAAGGGGAGTTCCTGTTGACCTATATTGTTCTTAAATTAAAATTACCCTATAATAACCCTAACC
The DNA here is from genome assembly GCA_036247105.1 of Cirrhinus mrigala. Lineage (NCBI taxonomy): Eukaryota > Metazoa > Chordata > Actinopteri > Cypriniformes > Cyprinidae > Cirrhinus > Cirrhinus mrigala. The sequence continues at coordinate 16,658,049 of CM070013.1, read as the reverse complement.
CCAATAATTGACAATTTTTTTACTTCAGATTTGGATTTTTGGAGTACGTTTGTTCTTAAAAAGCATTGATCCTTTGTCTTATTTTTCTTTACTGTCATACTTAACAAAGTAGTCATTTTGAAATCAAATTCTGAGTGAAAAAATATTTTGTATTGTTTTCTAATTTATTGACCTTTTTTAATGTATTTTACTTAACTTATTAGTTTATTACTTCCTTTATGGATTTGTTTTGTATAATTTCTCATTGTCTGCTGCTAAGAGCTGCAAATGCTTTACAGTACAAATCTTTCATTTTCATTTAAAGATAAAATGTGCAATTTTTGCATAACTAGTATCACCAAATTGAGTTGCAATATCATGCTGTTTTATATTATACTATAATACTGTATTCAAACAGGTTTCCTGAACACTCCTGCAAAGAAAGCAGATTACAAATTCATGCAATTGGTTAAAGCCCAAAGTATACTTAGTTTATCCGCATCCCATGATGATCCACACACAATTCCGCGTGACACAATTTTCGTTACCAGAAGAGTCCATGGACCTCATACACCATGTCCATGTACAGCCCAATTTTTGATGGTAGGGATGCACAATATTATCAGACCGATATCGGAATCGGCCGATGATGGCTTTAAATGTAAATCACGTCAGCATTGTGGCTTATTCTTGAAGCAAGTTTTTGCCTCGATGATTAGATTCACTGTTTTGGATCGTTGCATTTAATCTGAGAATGCACGTACAGAATAAAGCGTTCAGTGTGTGATAGGTAAACAGTAAAAGCACATGCAGTGGTAGAAGCAGCAGCCTCCCCCGGTCCTAATGCTTGTTGGGTAAAAAGTTTTAATTCCGTAGGAGGCGCTGTTGGCCTATAAGAAGTTACAATTAGTTACAATTACAAGTAACAGTTACAATTAACAACTTAACCCAAAACTAAATTGAATCACTATTTTATTTTTAAATATAATATTCAACACTTAACTTTTAAAAAATTGTATGCAAATATGTAAATTGGATATAATGCAGTTTTTAAATTAACTTATAAATGATAAAATTTCTATTTGTTACAACAGTTACACAGTGGCTGTCATAACATATTACATAACAGATTAATTTAAACATACATTAAATAATTAAGACTAAAAGGTAAAGAAAATGTAATGAGTATTTAGTGTAATATTTCACTAGACTTCATTTCTCTAGTGAACTAATGAGCTGTGGACACTGATAACTTGCCTGAGGTAAATTAAATGCTACATGACATTTTTTTTCCAAGCTGTTTTGTTGACATCTTTCCGCAGTTGAAACACTGACTGAGCGATTACATGAGTCATGAGATGTTCATTCATGTTCGTTCATGTTTATTCACCTTAAAACTAGTAGTACGGAGTACTATCTTCACTCGTGATCTGCTCTGCTATTTAAAAGGACGCCATTTACACTGTACAAGTCTGTGGCGCATTACGGCTCTGACATGGCCACCGGAGCTGATCGCAGCCAGTCTAGTCAGTGCTTGTGTTTATACCAGCACATTACTGAACTGTCCAGTAATGTCCAAGCCGTTTATACAGCGATCTGTCATGCCGCATCAAAGCCTGTCAAAACACCATTTTTTGTTTGAATTTCCTTGGGAAAAAAAATGCTGTACTTGTTTGGAACACTTGCGTACCGAACAAAAAGACCTGTACTAAAAGTTTTCGGTACGAATATGTGTACCGTTACACCCCTAATATACTGATTTATTCATTAATGTGTAATATATTATATTTTTTAAACAAATGATGAGCTCTAAATTTTTAGAATTTTTACAACTCTGCTTTAGACCATCTACAAATGTTAAATCTTAAAATAAAATGTTACCACTGCATCTTTCTAAGAAAAAGAAGAGCAGCGATCGATATATAGTTTAATTATAGTTATTTTCAAAGCTTCAATGTACTGTCATTATAAAAGAACTTCAGTATTGTTTATTTAATTCTAACAAACAAGTTCTTGTTAAAAACTAACAAAAATTAAAAATAATTTGCTGTTTCCAAACAAAAGAAAATATATCGGTATCTGCATTGGCTTTCGGCCAAAATAAGTAGAAAAATATCAGCATATCGGATATTGGCAAAAATCCAGTATCGTGCATCCCTAGCGAATAGTTCGCGTACAACAGTGCAGACTCGAGGTGAATGCTCAGACAGAACAAGTCAACTAGGTGGTACTGCACATGTTGAACTCGTCCATGCACGCTCATCCGTATACTTTGAATACTCATGGTAAGTGAGCTCAAATCAAAGTCCCAAATGGCATCCATAATGGATAATGTTAAACTATGTTTCTTAAATTATGTTAAATAATTTTTTTATTTTTTTTTAGCATTTTCTGGTAATTGTTCTTTTATTTTGGGCCCTATGGTTTCCGCAATGCGGAATGCACAACCCAGTATTTCTGAAAAAAAAAAAATAAAAATAATAATAATAATAATAATAATATTTTTTTTAAAATGAAAATCATTTATTTAGAAATTCTTCTGTTTATTAAAATTTAATGAAACAATTTAAAATTACAGAAAAAAAGAGTATAATTCAGAAAATTAATGGAAAACAACTAAATGTGGTGACAAAATTAAATTTGAGAAAAAAAAACCAATTTCATAGGCCCTTAAAAGTGTAGTTTTTAATCATTTTTAATAATTCGCTGTTGAATTATTAAAGTTTTATAAGTATAAATTATAAGTTTCATGATTTCAATTAATTAGATATGCTTTTTGGCAGCCGTGGCCTAATGGTTGGGGAGTCGGGCTTGCAATCGAAAGGTTGCGGGTTCGAGTCCCAGGTCTGGCAGGGATTGATGGTGGAGGAAGTGAATAACCAGCACTCTCTCCGCCCTCAATACCACGACTGAGGTGAGTCCCTTGAGCAAGGCACCGTTCCCCCGATTGCTCCCCGGGCGCCGCAGCAATAGCAATATGGCTGCCCACTGCTCCGGGTGTGTGTTCACGGTGTGTGTGTGTGTGTGTGTGTGTGTTTGATCACTTCTCACTACTGTGTGTGTGCACTTGGATGGGTTAAATGCAGAGCACAAATTCCGAGTATGGGTCACCATACTTGGCCACACGTCACGTCCTTTCCTTTTTTTTTTTTTTTGATTAATAAAATTTAATTTCATTAAAACAGAGTCTAGAAAATTAAAACACAAAAAAAACTGATTTTGGAAAAAAATAAAATAGAATTTGGGAAAAAATAAAACGGATTTCATAGGACCCTATTTATTGGACAGTTTGAGGAAACATAATAAGCAATAGAGAAATTGAGAGGGAGAGCAGTATCGTGAAAGGACCTAAAGCTGGGAGCTCGAACTTGGGTTTCCCAAAGTGATTTTCGATCACTGTTCATGAGACTATGGCTCTAACAGGATAAAGCATAACGCACTTCAGCTTAACTAAAGCTGTGTTAGTCCAGGCCCCAGTAGCTGGAAAACGTTTCAATCATTATGTTTTTAATTGTTCTCTTTTTCCCGAAAAGCCCTTGCTCATAGTTCTTTCACTATATTAGCCACTCTCTCTAATGGGAGCTTTCCCTTTGGAATCAATTTCTGCTAATGTAAGATTCCAGTTTCTCTATTACAGCACATAAATACACAAACATTACCATAATCCTCTGTGTGTATGTTGATCCATCTGAAAACAATAACACTGGGAGGAGTGTTAAAGCTTGAAGTGGAGAGTGCGTTGATGAGATACAGTAGATTAGATCAAAGCGCTCAACTCCACCCCACACCCCATCTCTCCCTCCCTCTCTCTCTCTATCTCCATTTCTTCTGGCACAGACCCAGCTGTGTAAGCTCTTATTTCTGCGCGTGTGCCTTTGCCCTCCTCTCTTTTTCTTGGTTTCTAGTATTATAGGTGTGAGGTGAAAACCTAGTTTTGTACTGATGGAGTTTGAGAATATTTTTAGCATTTGAAGACTGAGATTTACTCTGATTCTTCTGGTTAGTTATGTGAAGTTATGTGCAGCAGGCTGATAAGGTGTAAACTGAATGTATGCATTGCTGTATTCTGGGTCAGTGAGTTCCGCTGTAACACCAATGCAGATCAGCTTACATAACATAGCTCAGCACTTTTCTCAAACACACACACAGAGCACTTTTTTACATTTTTACAGAGGTATCCACATATTAATGAGCTATAATTTAGCTCAGATTGGAACACTTTCTGTGGTGGCTTTGATAAAGAAATACAGTTTTTAAGTTAAGTTAGCTTTATTAATATGACACTTTATACAATAGAGATTGTTTTAAAACAGCTTCATTGTATTAAACAGGGAAATAGCAAAATCAGTGATGCTTTAGTTGTGATCTCCAATTGCTTTCTATTTATTCATAGCAAACTATAATCTGTTTCATAAGACCTTGAAAGATTATATTATGTGTGTGGAAATCTACACAAAGCTCTCATGCACACACATCCTCTATACCATGCGTGGTACAAGGATAAAAATATCCAGCACTGTAAAATATAGCTTGCTTTGGTCAAGTTAGTCACACACATGCAGTCTTGAGCCTGTACTGACGTACAGAACAATGACATGTACAGATAGACAGATACTTTATCTCTGTTATTTTTATTCTTTCTTATTTTTTTTTTTCCTGAAGAGCAGAAACACATAATGCAGTCCTCTCTCTCTCTCCCTCTCCGCTCCTCCTCCCAGACTCACTCAGTGCTCCGGAAAGAAAGAGTAGGAGATGGCAGGAGAGAGAGACGGAGAGAATGCGACAGGAAGAGGAAGAGTAGAGAGAGAAGAGGTTCACAGGTGAGACAGGATGGCAATTATCAATTGTGCGAGTGAAGGATGTGCAGCTGTGTGTGTGTCTGTGTCTCGGTGCATGCGGATGAAACTAAGTGACAGTTTAAGAGAATAAATCTTTCTTTTCTCGCTCTACCTACAGTTTGATTGACAGACAGCATGTGCAGTTGTCATTCAGTAACAGCACTCAGGAACAGTACTTTCATTCGTATGAAACAGACGATAGGTAGATATAGACAGACAGACACACAGATTAGATAGATAGATAGATAGATAGATAAATCGTTTTTTTTTGGCGCTTTAGCTGGACTTTATTTAATTAAGTGTGTCAATAGCTGTTGTTTCATCCACAGTAGCAAATTTGACTTATGCGCAAAATTGGAATATCCAACACATAAAACATTTACAAATAAGTACTCTTTCTGTTCAATGAGTCGAAGAGATCAAAATAGTCACTTCTTGATAAAATGGTAGTAAATATTACAAAGAAAAGTAGGAGAAGCCACTGATGGTTGCCAGATTGCAGAAAAAAGCAAAACACCATGCAAAAAATGTAACCTTTGAACAGACAAGCTCTGATCTGGGGATTTGAACTCTTGATATCTGGCAGCCGCACACATGAAAGCTTTTGTAGTAGAGGCATGTACAGCAGTCCACAGTAATGTATATGATTAAAAATGTATAATTTTTACATTAGATAAGCAGAGATTTTGGTAAAGCTTTCATTTTTTAAAGGGGTCATCCGATGCTAAGTTCACTTTTACATGTTGTTTGAACATTAATGTGTGTTGGCAGTATATGTACACATCAACCCTATAATGATAAAAATCCATGCAGTGGTTTTTAATTAATCTGTAAAAATAATATTCCCTTTTTTAAAATCGAGCCATTCTCAGACGCCTGTCGTTGTGGCGTCACACCGACAGAGGCCCCTCCCACCATAGTTGATTGACATGAGTGTCTTACCTCAGATCAGCTGTAACAGTCCAACCTCCATGTTTCGATGCCAGAGCAGGGAGGTAAGTTAGACAAGAATATCTCCGATTGAGCGATTGAGGTGTTGTGTTGCTGGATGTAATAATGAACATAGTGGTCGTCATTTACTCCCGACATCTGAGCTGCTGAAGGTGCAGTGGATTACGTTTGTTTGTGAAGGGAATGCGCCTCCCGATCTACATATATCCATCTATGTTCGCGCAAATCATTCGTGATCCAGCTTCACTTACAGCAGAAGTGAGTGTAAGGGTTTTTTTTATGAATCTTTGCGATCGCCTTTCCTAATAATGTGCCAGTTAGCAAGTTTAGCGGCTAAAGAGGGGTGGGGCGAGCAAAGCTCATTTGCATTTAAAGCAGCCTCGACCAGAATAAGATGATTTTTGCAAAGCTGATTTTGGCAAGGGTGTTGTTTTACACTACCATTGAGAATTTTTAACCAAAGTATATTATAGACTTTTCATTAAGACCCTGAAGAATCATATCAACTTGTGGAAAATGGCCATCTGATGACCCCTTTAAAATAAATTTTATTCTCGTCTTTATTGTCAGTGTTGTATGTTGATATACGAATGATGAAGGTTGATGATAGGTTGTCAACGAACATTTTTCATCATAGTTTACAAAATTAACACTATCTGGGAGACAGATAGATAGTCACTATTTAATGACAGGCTTTGCATGGGTATTTAAGAATGACCATAAAAAACATTTCAGATGCTCCAACAAGATCAGTCCCTGGTTAGACAGGTTATGCCATCTTATCGCTCAAAGTCATGTGACTTTTTTTTTATGCGCATGGAAGAATTTATTAGACAAACACGTTTCCATCTCCGATTATTCACATTAACCCTTTTTCACGCAAGTTAAAAACTACCTCAAGCAAGCGTAAAAACTTTTTTTAAAAATGAAGGGATTTTTTCCCAAAATTTGGCATTTCCGTCACTCGTTTCTGATGCGATACTTCAAAATGCGCATAAAAACAGGGTGATGGAAGCACAGCTAATGTTACAAACTCCAGAAAATGACTCAGTCTTAATGTGATCTCACTCTCTGCATTACCAGGACTGTTTTTGTTTTGGAGTGTTTGTGCGCTGACTGTGGTGGCAGGCCATTATTTGACTTCTTCGCTCATCTTATTGCATCTCGCAGAGCGAGAGAGAAAGATGAAGGGAGTGGGAATGAGTGTCTAAAGCTGAAAAGGGGAAAGATGGAATGGGAAAAAAGTGTGTGTGTGTGTCTTGGTGTCTGTGTGTAATAAAGGTCTGTGAAGGACGGGGTCCCTGCAGTCGAGGGCAAATTGACTGGAGGCATGTGAATTACAGAAGACAGGCTGCGTGTGTAACGTTTCTTTCATCTGTCTGCTCTCACATTCCCTCTTTTTCTCAGGTGACTGATTACGCCCCCCCTCACACACACTCACACTCGTTTTTTTCCCTTAAAACTGTCTGAGATTCATTCTGCCTCTCTTTGTCTGGCTCTTTGTTCAGCAGAAGCTGAAGTATAGTAGTGTGGAGAAAACGTTCCATCTCCATTTTTCTCGTTTGTATGGCACATTCTGCATAAGTATGTGTGAATGCCAGATATTCTTCCAGGTTGTTTGTGGAGGATGCTGTTTCTTGTATAGAGAGCTCATTCGAGTCCTTGAGTTCAGAAATGTTGGATTTCTCTCTCAAATGCAGGTCGATGTTGTACTCATGAACACAATATAGAACATTCTGCTGCTGTTTCATTAGGAATATATGACACATAGACTGCTGGTATACTGTAACAGCCACAACACAAAGAATCAAAAAGCAAAAAGCTTTTAGTTGTGGGTTCTAATACCAGTGGAAAATGTTATTGTTCAGAGGTTGCTCTTTCATTGCTCAGTAGATTAAGGGGGGTGCTCATGGGTAATGTTAGTTCACCCATTCTGTCATCATTTATTCACCCTCATGTCATGTGATTCGTAACTGATCACAATATGGCAAGTTTTAATGTGCAGATGACCTGTCAGCTTATGGATGCACTGAAATAATTGTGAATAGGACTAGACAATATGATGGTTGTGGTTCCAACAAAGTGGTTGCCGAGCAACACAAACGTAAACAGGTGTAGGTTAATGGAGTAATTTACAACAGCTTAGAATGCGGCTCAGCCAATCAGAATCAAGGACCAGAACTACCCATTTTATAATAAAGCAATAAGCCCCAAGAAGCCCTGGTTTACAGTGAATTTATAACAGCTAAGGGGCGTTGTTAGGCACGATGCAAAGCTTTTATAAAACAGTTATTCCATTTACGTAGTAAGGTTTCACAAAATAAAACAGAGCAAATGAAATGTAATGATATTAATAAAAACATTACTGCCAAACAATGTAGTTCCGCAGAAATGGTTGTGGTTGCAAAAAAGTGGTTGCCGAGCAACACACAGACGTAAACAAAGGTGTATATTTATAGACTAATTTAAAACTGTGGCTCATCCAATCAGAATCAAGGACCGGAACTAGCTGTTTTATAATCAAAATTTCGCCATTTATAGTTATAGATGTGAATCTGACTCTTGATCGCTGTTGCATGTGATGTTTCTCTCAGCTTGCCCCACCTCTGTGGTCTTCTGATTGGTCCAATGTTTTAAAACTGACATTCATAGGTAGGGATGCACCGGAGTGAAAATTTTTGGCCAAAAGCGAACAAAATTAAACACTGGGCCGAAGGCCGATTACCGAACACGGTTTTCCGTGGTTTTGCCCCATGTATTTTGCCAGTTTTTGTGACCATTGCATACATTAAATGGCCAAAATACCAAAATAGAAAAAAATCAATTACAAAACATTAACATTCTAATAGACTTTATAGCCTACCAACAAACCACAATTTAACTTAAAATTACTGAGTTATAGTAAATTACTAAGTGAAATAATATTCTTTGGTTATTTTTAAGAGCCCCTTCTTGAATCAGGCATGTGTTTTTTAATGTGAAAATAAATGCAGCTTTGCTGAGCAGAAGAGACTTATTTTAAAATATTACAGATCCCAATTTGAACACTATGTGTGAATGTTATAATAAATGTATTAATAGAGCTGTTGTAATTATTGTTATCATTATTTTTCTCTTACTTTTTCTATTTTATTTTACAGAACAACAGTAAAATTACAATACTAACGTTTATGAATGTTGACTTTTATTTTGGCAGAAACCTGCAAGAAGAGCTCCTTTTCTTTTCTTTCTCTGACCTTCTTTTTGTTGTCAGCAGCAGATTTATGAATGATTCTCATCAAGCTGTTTCAGGGTAGATTCTCCTCGCGCTTTGGACTTGCAGCGCGGACAGAATACATACAATTTGTGCGTGTATTAAAAAACATAACATTCTGTAGTTTATTTACTAATGGTTTATGGGCATTTCGCGATTTCAGTCATCATACAGTAACCAGCAACAACCACCCCTTCCTCATCTCATCGAAGACATGCGATGCGATACTAAACAAGTCTCTCGCTGTCAGTGCTTGTAATGATTTTCTTTCTCGGACAGTTTTAAATGCTTCCACATTGCTGACATGTTTGCTGCATTAGTGCGCGCCTCTATTTGATTGCATCACGTCATTTTTCAGTATAATTTATTCGGTCTTTTCCCTTATTCGGCCGAATAAATTCGGTAGCCGAACATTCGGTGCATCCCTATTGATAAGCGACGCTGCTGTGTTTGTGCGACACGCTGCGAAAGACACGAGCGCAACAGTCATGGGAAAATGTTAACAGGATTAAAAAACTAAATAACCGACGTGGTAAAATTTTGTCAGTTAGAGGTTTTGAATTTCGGTTTCGATTACTTTTTGATTAATCATCCAGCCCTGCTTGTGAATACCAACAAGACAACAATAAAATAAACATTAAAACTAAAATCAATCATATTAAATGCTACAGATGAATTTCAGATCATATGACCACAATGTACACTACCTTTCAAACGTTTTTAGGTCAGTAAGATTTTTTAATGTTTTTGAAAAAAGTTTGCTCTTATGCTCACCAAGGCTGCATTTATATTATCAAAAATACAGTAAAACAGTACTATTGTAAAAATTATTTAAATTTAAAATATCTGTTTTCTATTTTAATTTATTCCTGTGTTGGCAAAGCTGAATTTTCAGCAGCCATTACTCCAGTTACTTCAGTGTTTTCAATGTCACATGAGCCTTCATAAATCATTCTGATTTAACAGTAACATTTCTAATTAGTTTTGAAGGGTTGAAAACAGTTGTGCCACTTAATTATTATTATTAAAATAAAATAATAATTATTATTATTATTAGAAACTGTGGTTACTGTTATCCAAAAATTAACAGATAATGTACTCACCCCGTTGTCATCCAAAACGTTCATGCCTTTTTTTTCTTCAATCATAAAGAAATTATGTTTTTTGAGAAAAACATTTCAGAAATGTTCCCCATATAGTAGACTTCAATGGGGCTTGCGAGTTTGAACGTCCAAAATGCAGTTTCAATGCAGCTTCAAAGGGCTCTAAACGATCCCAGCCAAGGAATAAGGGTCTTATCTAGCAAAAAATTGGTCATTTTCTAAAAAAAAAAAAAAAAAAATAAAAAAAAGTATATACTTTTTAACCTCAACTGCTCGTCTTGTCTAGCTCTGTGATGCACATGTGAACTGTGTGTAATCTGGGTCAATACAGTTAGGGTATGTCGAAAAACTCCAATCTCATTTTCTCCTCCAACTTCAAAATCATCCTATGTCGCTGTTTTACCTTTTTTGTAAAGGGCGTTTGACCTTCTTTGCATGTTCACTTAGTAAACACTGTGTCGGTACTTTTGCAGCGATGTAGGACAATTTTAAAGTTGGAGGAGAAAATGAGATGGGAGTTTTTTGACATACCCTAACTGTATTGATCTGGATTACACAGAGTATGCATGCGCATCGCAGAGCTAGACATTTGAGGTTAAAAAGAATATACTTTTTTTTTTTTGTTTTTTTGTTTTTTTTAAGAAAATGACCAATTGTTTCACTAGGCAAGACCCTTATTCTTCAGCTGGGATCGTTTAGAATCCTTTGAAGCCGCATTTAAACCACATTTTGGATGTTCAAACTCACTGGCACCATTGAAGTCCACTATATAGAGATAATTCCTGAAATGTTTTCCTTAAAAAACATAATTTCTTTATGACTGAAGAAAGAAAGGCACGGACGTCTTGGATGACAATGGTACATTATCTGTAAATTTTTGTTCTGGAAGTGAACTACTCCTTTAATGTAAAGTCCCAAAACTGATGACAGAATATTGTGTATCCCTATATGGTAAGCAAACGAGGAAATTGTTGAGAAACAGTAGAAGTATAGAGATGTACAGTTAATAAGGATGCCACTGCTCAGATAATTTGATTTTGTAATAATTTGTAAAGAAATGCTTGCAATCTCTGACATTTGATTGCGGACTCAAGCACCTAAGAACCGACTGTGGCGTTGCTTAGATTTCTTCTAAAGGTTTTAAGATTATGCATGTGAGATTACTGTGGATGGATTTAAAAAAGATGTTTTCTCCTCTGTTAGACATAAATGAACTGCAATGCAGAGAGTTTTAAATTGGCTGAGAGTAATAATTTGTGTGTGTGTGTGTTGGAACACCTGCCAGCTGTTTCCAGGTGAGTGAATGGCGTATATTTATATGAGTGTTTGCGTGTGGTTTAGTGTCAACGTACTGCGTCTTTCTGCTAGTCCCAGTGGGGGAAGAGAGTAGTGGGTCTGTGTGTGTGTGTGTGTGTGTGTGTGTGTGTGTGTGTGTGTGTGTGGTTTAAAAAGCGAGAGGGGCTCACTGCTTAAAATATACAATGTGCACGATGAAAGCACTTTCTTTTCCTTCCTTTCAAACTGTCACCAGATTATTTCACTCTCACATGTAAACACAGAAGTATCTCTCAGTGTGTCTGTTTCGTTTGTTATGTTGTGCTGTAGCTGCTGACCTCGGCACATATAGATGTCTCAAACACTCCCACACGCTTACCTGGGATACTGTAACCATTAATCACACGCACAGACTCTGCCTGCAACCAGTTTGAGTCTTTTGCAACTGTTTTATCTAGACATGTGTTAACCTACACACCTCCTCATGTGGAGCCCCTTTTCTTTGCATTTCTTCATTGTGTGTGGGTGTTTTTGTGTGCATATGTGCACAGTCTGCTTGCCTAGTAGATACAGAGAGGCATATAGAAGTCTAAGTAGCTGAATGCCACAAACCTTTGAAATAAACAGTCAAACACAATATAACCTACAGCATGTTCTTTGAACTTTTTCACTTTTACCTTCTGTGGCGTTTTCATTGTTTGTAATATTTTGGTAGCTAGGTTTGTTTATACTGGTTATATCTTAGTGTGTATTTATATTTGGTAACTGGATACTAGTGTAAATGCTATCAAAAACACTTTTGAGATGGATAGCAATCTGATCACTCAGACCTCCTAAATTAGGGCCCGAAAAACAGAATTTATTGTATAACGTGAAATGTCATGGAATTTGCCATTATTAATGAATAAATCAAAAGTAGGTCAGTACATTTAAATCAAAACACAATATTCAACTAGTGTGTGGATATATTAAGCCACAAAAATACTATTTAAATATGAGTCCTGCATGTTATGTGTCTCTGTGCGAATGAAAGACACAGACGTGTGATTTAGTTTACACACATATTGAAGCGCACATTACACTTGCTGTGTTTTCAGCCTCTGCTGCCTCAATATCTGAGTACATAAACATAATCCCTAGAACTGCTCTGAGTGTAAATAAGAAATTCATTGTGCATTTGTAAATTAGATATTTAATGCAACAGTTAAGTAAACAAGAAGTTAATATTAAGTGACTTACATTGTCTGACTATAACACTATTGCCTGATTTTGCTATATTTCGTCATCAAAAATGGTTTGAAACATTGAAGTCATAACTGAGCCACTGCGCATCTCCATTCAAACACAGCGGTGTTTCGTTTATGAATGAACATGCGAACAAATGAGCCATTCGAACGAATCAAATGAATAATTCCGTAATTAAATTAGTGACTTGCTGCCACCTACTGGCGGTTTTAGTTTCATTTTTAAAGTACCTTTTCAGATATTTAAATCATTTAATATTTCTGTATTCAAACCTTTATATTTAAAACATTCATCGCAACATGAGTTTATGAATTTGATTGCACTCATGCCACCTCTGAGCCTCATTAAACTTGAAAATACACCTACAAGCCAATTTTGTGTTCTTCTGTGCCACCTCTGTAGTACAAATTAACTTTGTTAATACTGATTCCATTTGATTGGTAACTTATTCTACTTGTTCTTATTCTGTTGTTTTAATTAGAAATTTTAAAAAGCTTAATATATGTATATAACATGATATATCTCATATAAAATATGACATAAAAGATGACATACATTTAATAAAGTTAGAAAAATGCCATTACAAAGATAAAAACAAAATTCCCCTGTAAATCAAATATCACCTCGTAATGGGAAGGCAAATTTTTTTTTATCAGATTTTTGATTATTGGTTAGAAAGTGCTCCTGAAATTTTGACTGTGCTTCTAAATTTTTTAAGTACTCCTAAAGAGAAAAGTAAGCGTAGAGCCCTGATACAAACAGAAACTTGAAGGTCTTCACAGCAGTTCGTCAAAATAAAAGTTCGGTTTAACTTGAAGAAACTGTGACAGAAATAAATTAGTTTATAAAATGATAGCACTACTACTGCTACTACTACTACTATTACTACTAAAGTCATTATTAAAACATTATTTTTAAAGGAATATATACCAGAAAAATTATTTACCAGAATTTATTTAACAGAAAAATGTAAAGACAGTATTTCTGTGGGGGAAAATAATAATAAAATTAAAAATATATATATATTTTTTCATTTTATTATTATTTATTTTTTTATTTATTTTTTTGTAAAATAAATAAATTAGAGATGCCTTTGATTTATTAAAATTTAATGAAACCATATTTGGTAAAACAGAATTTGGTAAAAATAAAACTGAATTTAAAAAAAAAAAAATGTTGCCCTGTCTATATAATGTTCTTTTACCGTATTTATTAACTATTGTTTGTCATCATTGTCTAATTTCTGAGTGTTATTCGGGGAAGGCACTTTAAAAATAAAACTTATAATTATTATTAAATAAAACATTTTATAGGGTCTTTAAATGTAATTTTTGTTAGACTTATAATAAATTGCTGTTACATATTGTAAGTTTCATGATTTCAATTGTTTTAGTTTAGTTAGTTTAGCTCCCAACCATGCTGATGTCATTAATAATAACTTTGGTGTGTTATAGGGGGGTTATAGGGGTCTTGTAGGAGGAGTTTGCTTTGTCAGGGACTCTTAAGGGGTCATGAGGGATTTGGGGGTGGGGTACAGATGAGGGGGTGCCCCATGAGATACAGAACATCTTGAAAAGGCAGTTGTAGGAGTGAGTGAAATGTTTGTCAGGAAATGGATCTGTTGTTAGTTTCTATCTGCAGTAGCACACTTATTTTTGTAGTTTGCAGGGAACATGATAAAAGAAACGTGCACATTGCACATGCGTTTTTGCGTTCAAAATGGCCAATATATTGCACAACGCACAAGTTCCCAGAACACAGGCGTGCACGCACACACACACACATCTCCATCTCTTGTTTCTCTTCTTTTAGCATACACTCATGGCTCTCGTTTTTACTGATAGCATGCAGGTGTGCCATCAATTACACACTTTCCTTCCATCTCACGCACACGCCCCACCGTCTCGCTCTCTCTCTCTCTCTTTCTCTCTCTCTCTCTCTCTCTCTCTCTCTCTCTCTCTCTCTGTCTGTCTCTCTGTCCCTTGTGTTGTTGGTGTCTGGGGGTAAGGGCCCTATTAGTGCCTCTGTCTGGAGCCTGAAGAAACCCTACACCCGACAGAGACGGAGAGACAGAGCAGGAGAAAAGGGGGGAAATGGGGTAACTTGATCCCTTTGGTTTGTCTATTCAATACAGAGGTCACTTGCCCAGGCACAAAGCATTAATCCTTATACACACACACACGCACAGGCTCATAAACACTCATTTGTCCTAAAATCCCAGAGCAGTAACATGCAATGCGATGATGTAATTCCAAGCAACAGTACACAGACACTATTGGCACTGGCATCATGAAAATGGTGCCTATGAAGTTATGGGCGGCTTCTGTCAATGGAAAAAAAAATGGCTACTGGCTGTTATACCCTCCGGCACAAAGATATTGTGGATGAGAGAGAAAAAGAGAGAGGAAGTGACAGAAATAAAGGGACAGACAGACAAACAGTGTTTCAATTGAAATCATGGAATCTGTCTGATTCCATTTGTGGACCATTTGCGGTTTGGACTTCCGCTTATAAATCAAGAATGACATACTGGCCATTATTTATAGTTATTTATATGTTCAATTATGTCCTATTTTGGTCTTTTTGAAAATTTTGTGTGAGCATCATGGCATGAGACTAGCAATTCCAAAACTTTTTTGTCCGCCGAACCCCTTTGACTTAAAATAGAGTGTTTCCCCTACCATTATATTAGGAGGGTGCCCCGCCCCCCTTGAAGGTCAAGTTAATTTTATTTTCAATATAGCGCCAGATTACAACAGCAGTCATTTAAGGTTACCTTTCCTATAGAACAGGTCTATTCAGGTCTATAATCTTTTATTAAACAAACTAAATAACCTTATGGTATTTTTCTTATTTACACAACGGCATGTCATTTCTGTCTCTACATGGACGCGCGCCTATAATTTCTCCTCCTCAAAAACACGGATGGGATCGCGAGTCCCTTCATAAAAACGGAATGTGCTCTATAGCGCGGAATGACAAGGAATTCATCCATTTTTTTTTTGGGATAAATAAATCAAAAGTTGGTCTGTCACTTAATTCACTAGTGTCTATGAATATTGAAACGCAAAAAGACGGTTTAAATATGAATCCTGCATGTTCCGTTTGCCTCTGTATGTATGAATGGCAGAGACACGGTTTTGTTTGCTACATAAATACTGAAGCACGCGTGACACTCGCTGTGATTTTCGGCCTCTGCGTCTCACTGTATGACGACATGAACACATAAACTTAATCTTGTTGTGAAAGTCACTTACCGATTCAGTTGAGAAACCTAGCATCATATTATACTGTATACAAACAGAAATTAAACGGCAACCCGTCAAAATAGAAGTACTGTTTAACATGTAACAGAAATATGTCTTGTATTACTTTTATACAGTAAAAATGTAGGTCCTCATATATTCCTATTTCTGCCCAATTTAAATGAAACAATTAAATGATAAAAATAAATATTATTACAAGATTAACCACTTACTTGTAGAAAGAAATACTACAATTATTATTAAAACTTTTTAAACTGAATATTCACACAATTTTTCTTCCATGTTTAACAGTAAATCTCAGTTTGTTTGGCAAGAAAATAAAAGGGTTTAATTTTTATTTAGTAAAAAAAAAAATGTTTAATGCCTTCATCTGATTATCAGAAAAATTAAAACACACAAGAATTTCTGGGAAAAAAAGAAAAAAGATTGTAGGGCCCTATTGTTTAAAATGTTAAAATTGAGAATTTTGGTACTTTTTTTTTTCACTGAAATAAATGTTTTCGTTATTACACAGAGTACAGTACAGAATAAAAAGTACCGTTGGGTACCGGCACCAGCCCCAAACAAATAAAATATTGTTTTAGTATGTGTTTTAATTTGAAAAAATAATTTTTAAAATTGTGTATTTATATGGTTTTATTATTTTTTTTTTATTCAATATATTTGATTAACATAATTATTATTTAAACTTACATTTATTTATTTATTTATTTATTTAATGTACATTTCTGCTTTTGGTAGACACTTTTATCTCAAGTGACTTATAGTGGAATCAAGATATACATTTAATGTTCGAAAGCTGTCCTGGGAATTAAACCTATGACCCTTCAGTAGTAGCTCACAGATGTTTTTGTCAGTTTTGGTTTTACATTTATTTCCATTTTTATTTTATTTTATTTATTTTTGTTCAATTTATGTGTGTATTTTCTAGAAAATAATAATTCTTAACAAACCAAAAGGGGAAATGCCAATTGTTTGGACATTTACATTTGTGAATGTATTCTTTGAATCATTTTTGGGGTACCATGTAAATACCATTGTGCACAATACCATAACGGGCTGGTTGGAGAGCACAGTTACAGTCAAAAGGCCACTTGAGCTTGGGCTCGGACAGTGAGCAGTTGTCTTCAGGATTAATTAATTGCCAGCTCTTAGTGAGCAGATGTCTTTGTGTGAGTGTGTGTGTGTTGTGTCTCTGTTTGTGTTTATGTGAAGTGTTCATGAGTGATATTTTGAATATTCATGATTTATTTGCGATAATTTTGCTGGTGGTATAAAACATGGCAACATTGTGAATATATTAACATTTTATTTGGACATTTAAGTTGCAGACTGATTTTTGAGATAAAGCGTGTTATATTCGTAATCTTGAAAAAAAAAAGCCTTTTGTGATTCAGCTGCAGTCATCTTATGTGAATACATAATTTTAATGTTATTTTAAATTATTTTAAAGTGGTAATTATTTTTGTATATTTAAAACTTTTTTTCATGAGAAAGAAATGACTGAGCTCAGGTTTCTGAAAAAGTTATTAGTTATTAGTGTCATTAGTATACTAGTTTTGCAACGAGACTGACATAATTGGTGTTAGAGTTGCTTAGTTAGATTCATTTCTGTAAATCAGTTGAGAATCTACTGTTTGAATGAACTGATTCAAATTTCTGATTCATTTTTGTATTTGCATCATCATTTAGAGTCCTTTTGGCCCATTTTACATGATATTAAAATGTTTAGTAAAATTTTACTTAAAAAAAATGTTATTGTGTTTGCCCATGCAAATGTAAATAAAGACATATAATTTATATAGTATAATTTTCCTTTGTATGGACAACATACATTCATTAGTTTTTAATATTATATGATATAACTTGATTTTACTTTTTGCCATAAACATTCTGAAACCAATTGGCTACCTGTTTCATTGAAATTATGGTTCCTCTGATTAAAAAAAAAAAAAAAAAAAATCATACATTTAAGCCTTTTCAGAGCAAATACAAAAATATCAAGATTGAGTAAGATATTAAATATCATTGTTGGCTCAAAAATGTTAAGATATATTTTGTTAGCTCTATTACCCAGCCATCCTGCATGCTGTTGTATTGTGCTAGTGCTGCAGGGCAGTGTGTCTGTCTTGCGTGGCCTGGTGATCCCCTTTTAGCCGGGGGTTTTCCTGCGCGCACGGCCCCTGCGTGTGGCCTGGCCTCGGGCCAGAGCTGCAGCCTGCTCTGCCTGTGCCAGAGTCCCCGGGGCCTAAAAGGACAAAGCTGGTCTCCTTCCAGCTCTCTTAACCCCCAAACGCTGGCACTGCACGAGCTTTATCTGTGCCTCTCCCTCTCGCTCTGATATCATTTCACTTTGATGGCCTGCTCTATCTCCGGCTTGCACAACCCTCCACACACGCTCTGTTCCACACGCACACTGCAGCTGTGGTGGCCGCTGTGTGGCAGTGTGTGTGTCTCGCGCTGTGTGTGGCCTCACATCAAACTCGTAAGTATTTTGGTTAATGAATTCTTCGCCCTCACTGTATGCCCGTCTGAGTGGTACCAGCATCTAAGCTGCAGTACTACCCTGTGCACCACCCACAGCGAGCACCAGAGAGAGAGAGAGAGAGAGAAGTGCCGTCTGGGGAGCTTAGGGTGGTTCTGGTCATGTGTGGTCCTCCATAGTGTTTTAATTAGGTTCTTCTCACTCAGATGGATCATTAGCTATAATGAGTCCAAACCACAGAAACACGCATTACACATTTGTAATGAACACACGTATACGCCTATACAAAAAGATGTCTTTATGGAGGGTCATCGCAAGAAATGCTCCTAAAGAATTCTGTGTTTCTGTTTTATGTACATCTGTGCTGCACGATTTGCGCTATATGTCAGTGCGCTAACCACACGGCTATAGGCAGTGACGTCATTACGACTTTTTGTCTAAAAATTCAGATTTTTTTTTCTCTTAATTGCATGATACAAACATGCAGTTCTGACATTTTTCATGGTATTGTGAGACATAACTTAAAATTGCGAGTTATAAAGTTGCAGGATTGCAGAATTGCAGGATATAAACTTGCAATTGTGAGTTATAAAGCCAGAATTGCAAGATATAAACTGGCAATTCTTACTTGTTTTTTCAGAATTGCGTGATACAAACTGGCAATTCTGACTTGTTTTCAGAATTGCATGATACAAACTTGCAGTTCTGACTTTTTTCTCAGAATTGACATACAAATTTGAAATTTTGACTTTTTTTCAGAATTATGATATAAACTCACAATTCATACTTCTTTTCAGAATCGCATGATACAAACTCACAATTTTGAGATATAAAGTCAGAATTGCACGACATAACTTCAGAACTACGGGATATAAACTTGCAATTGCGAGTTATAAAGCCGGAATTGTGGGATATAAACTCACAATTCTTATTTTTTTCTCAGAATTGCGTGACACAAACTCTTAATTCAGAGTTTTTTCTTAGAATTGTGAGATACAAATTTGCAATTCCTTTTTTTTCGGTAATACGTGAAACCAACTTACAATTTTGAGTTATAAAGTCAGAATTACGGGATATAAACTCGCAATTCTTACTTTTTTCTCATAATTGCATGATACAAACCCTGACTCTGCAATTCTGACTTTGTTCACAGAATTGAGAGATATTACCTCAGAATTGTGAGTTATGAAGTCAGAATTGCAAGATATAAAGTCAGAATTGCAGAATATAAACTTGAAATTGCAAGTTGTAAGGTCCAGTTCTGAGGGGAAATAAAGACAGATATTTTCTTAGAATTGCAAGTTTACTCTTGCAATTCTGACATTATTTCTCGCAATTGTGACTTCTCAAAATTGCGAATTTATATCATGCAATTCTGACTTCATAACGTCATAATAATAAGAAATCTTCTTAAGCACCAAATTAGCATATTAGAATGATTTTTGAAGGGCCATATGACACTTGAGTCTCGAATAATGACTGCTAAAAATTTAGCTTCACCATAACAGGAATAAATTTCAGTTTAAAATATATATTCAAATTGAAAAGAGCTATTTTAAATTGTAATAATGTTTCACAATATTACTGTATTTTTTTTATCTAAATCTTTGAGAAACATTCAAATATCTTGCCAACCCAAACGTTTGAACAGTAGTGTATGCAAGTGGACTCATTCTGTCATCAGTATCCCATCTGAAAATCATTGTGGGATCATTGTTTACGTGTACAACAAAATACTGTTAGCTGTCAAAATTCAGCTTGTTATAAAAACCTGACGATGCAAGAAAGCCTCATTTATGTGATATATTGATGTCATCACATTGAATAAGCCAGCAGAACTGTGGTAAAGGCGTTTATAAGCATAGCGAAATCGGGGCAGTAACATGACCTTACACGTCTGAGTGAGTGTGAAGTTTGTGTGTGTGTGTATGTGTGTGTGCGTGTCTGTGTGTCTGTGTACAAAAACTTTTAAGACACCCTGAACCCTCATGACCTCTGCATCCAGACGTTCTCCCTTCCCCCACGCCAGTGAAACCCCCATCTGCATTCAACACAACATCACGTAACGACACACATACGACACACAGATTCCAGCAGTCACCATCCCTCCTCTCTCACTCAGCACATATTTAGAAAACACTCATGCTTGATCTGCATGTAACATGATGACTTTTACTACACAGCATCTGCAGTTCTTTGTGTGTTTTTTGAAATGAAACAGTAAGCCATGCACTGCACTACTTTTTCGTAAATAAGGGATAGTGTTGTCACAATTTCAGTAGCTGGAAACCAATTCTCAATATGACTGACTGTCAAAAACTAGTAGGGTATTAAACATGTTCCTTTATCTTGCTTTGATGGATTTTTAATTAAGTAATCTATCTTAAATATAAGTTCTACCATATTTTCAAACTAGAGTAAGTCTTTCAAGTAATCATTCAAGCTAAATGAAAAATATGTTCGTTTTTTTTTCCATTCAAGTCAAACCATCTGTTTACATTATTACCCTGTCAAGACAAGCATTTTGACCATGAAATACATTTTACTATTCACACCTGCACTATTCACTACAGTGAAAAAAAGTATATACTTCATTACTTTCAAGTTGCATTCATGTATTCAAACAGTACAGCATGGCACTAGAACGCCAAGGTTATGGGTTCCAGTGCATGAAGATGTATACTTTGAATGCATTGTAAGTTGCTTTGGATAAATGCATCTGGCAAATGCATTAATGTAAATGTAGTCATCTTTATTTGTTAGTTCACAATATGAACGGTGCTGCATTTGTGGATCTAGTGTGGCGCTTCTGGAACACGTGAAGTTCTTGTGTGAATATGTGAACTTGCAAACTAACACAGAAGAGCCCTGGCAACGTTTTACTCGTTTACTGATTAGAGCTTTTGGAAAATGCTGCATGAGCTCTTTTGGGTGCTTTATTAAGTGTTAAAGTGACTAACAATAAGTGTTTCCCCTAGGTTCACAGCTTTGGGGAGGTGGGGGGAGGGGGATGGATGGGGCAGGAGTGCCAGTACCCAATGGTACTTTTTTTCTGGTACTTTACTCTCTGTATAATAGCAAAAACATTTATTTCCATGAAAAAAAGGAGTCCAAAACTCTCAATTTCAACATTTTGAGCAATAGGGCTCTACAAACTTTTTCTTTTTTTTTTCAGAAATGTTTGTTTTAATTTTTCTGATAATCAAATGAAGGCATTAAACATTTATTTTTAATCAAATTAAAATTAAACCCTTTTATTTTTTGGCAAACAAACAGAGGTTTACTGTTAAAACTAATAACATGGAAGAAAATTTGTGTGAATATTCTGTTAAAAAAAGTCTTAATAATTGTAGAATTTTTTTCTACAATTAAGTGGTTAATCTGGTTGTAATATTTATTTTTATCATTTAAATGTTTTATTTGAATTGGCCATAAATAAAAATATAAAAAGACATTATACTGTACAAAAGTAATGCAATAGTAATATATTTCTGTTACACGTTAAACCGTACTTTATTTTGACAGGTTGCCGTGAAGTTTCTGTGTGTATACAGTATGATATGATGCTAGTTTTCTCAAATAAAAAGGTAAAATTCACATGAAATGACTCTCACAGCAGCTCTGGAGATGAAGTTCATGTGTTCATGTCATCATATAATGAGACGCAGAGGCTGAAAATCACAGTGAGCGTCACGTGTGCTCCAGTATTTGTGTAGTAAACAAAACCGTGTTTCCGCCATTCATACATACAGAGCCAAGCGGAACGTGCAGGATTCATATCTAAACCGTCTTTTTGCATTTTTTTATTCACAGACATTAGTCCATATCGCGAATCGAATTAAGTGACAGACCCAATTTTGATTTATTCATACAAAAATTTACGAATTCCGTGGCATTCTGTGCTATAGAGTAAATTCCGTTTTAATGAATCGACTCTGCGATCCCGTCCGCGTTTGCACAGAGAAATTGTAGACGCACAACAATGCAAAGATAGAAATGACATGCTGTCGTGTAAATTAAGATAAATAACATAAGACCATTTAGTTTAATAAAAGAACAAGGTATAGACCTGTTCTATAGGAAAGGTAACCTTAAATGACTTTTGTTGTGATCTGGCACTATATAGAAAATAAAATGAAATAAAATTGACTTGACCTTCAAGGGGGGCGGAGGGTGCTGTTGTGGGGGCAGGGCACCCCCCTAATATAATGGCAGAGGAAACACTGACAATGTACTGCTATTATAATGAATCTGTCCTGCTGGATATTCATAAAGTTTTCCCTTTTTGTGTTTAACAGAAGAAACAAAGTGATTTGGGTTTGGAACGACATGAGGGTGAGTAAATTGATACTGTTTTCTTTTTGGATGAACTATCCCTGTAGAGTAGAGTTTTGTACACTGTGAGCATTTAGCGTTAGAGTGTGTTAGAGTGTGAGATATAGAGACAATAGAGAGAAATAACAGAAAGGGAACTGAAATCCAAGATAAAAGCCAAGGAAGCAGAAACTTCCACAACTTCAGAGCCTGTCTGTCTCTCTCGTATTCTCTCCCTGGAGTCAGACAAGAGCAGAATGGGGGTGGGGACTAGACAGGTTGACGCCCTCTCAACCATAGGTGCCCACAGTGGGAGGGTCATATATGTCTCTGTCCAATAGGTGGGCTGCGACAGAGACGCCGCAGATTGTTTTTTCAGTAGTTTGATGGATGTGGTCTAAAGTGACTCAGTCTCTGGTCAGTGTGTTTGTGTGTGTGTGTGTGTGTGTGTGTGTGTGTGTGTGTGTGTGTGTGTGTGTGTGTTTCTCTTCTGTTCTATTTTTATATTTTTTGGCAAGCCTTTAAACCCAAAAGGTGACTCACTGTCTTCCTATGGGCCAAAACCAGTGTGTGTGCAGTGCAGACAGAAGCGAGGCAGTTGAACATACAACCTTGCACACATTTGTAAACAGCAGCCATATATATATGCATCCGTACACACAAAAACTCCCTGAACCCGTAAGGAAAGTCTGCAAGACTCACGTGCCGGGGCGTGTACAGACCAGCTGCATGTGGTTTGTGTTTGTGTGTTTGACCCTTTTTTCCTTCCTCTCTCCTGTCCCTCGTTCTTTTTGGACTTGATGCCTTTCCTTTTCCAACATCCAGCAGCTATCAAAGCACTGACCGAACATCCCAACACACACACACAAATGGCACATTCAGAGCGGTTCACATACTAACTCTTTTGTATGTGAGCTAAGAGAATCCAGATGCACGTGCCTGTTCACCTCTGCGTGTGTGTGTGTGTGCTTTGTCTAAGCGTGAGCTGTCTGTAGCTGACTCAGCTGATAGTGAGCACTTAATAGGGTCTGTAGGACAGAGCCGACAAAAGTTTATGAGGTCTGTGGGCTTTCTGGGCACATATTCAGACCCTACTTTCAGACTTAAGTCTCTTTTAACTGAACAATGTGTGATGAATATTTTGTATGGTTGCTGTGTCATGGACCTGTCATGGAACAAAATGTAGTGTTTGAGCAACAAGAGTGTGTTTAAACTGTCGTTCGGAAGTTTGTGGTGAAGAATTTATTTTGTTTTTTTAAACAACAGGAGAGACATTTCAGATATGTTTCAAATAAATGTTGTTCTTGAAAAAGAACAAAGTATCACAGTTTCACCAGAAATTTTAAGTAGCACAATTGTTTTCAGCATCAATAATACATATAGCTGCATATAGCCAGAAACGAGCCAAGCACAACAGAAACAAAATGAGGAGCTAAGCCTGGCTTGGAGAATCAGACCAACTGCAACAATGAATAATTATAGCCATTTTAGGATGATTTTAGTCAAAATGGCTGAAAAATCATAAATATAATCAGTAGTGATATGATTTATTGGATTATCACTTTTGACCAGTAGGTGGCAACGTTTTTAAATTGTTATGGTGTGGTCAGTGTGAGTTGACAGTGACACATAAATCCCAAAGTATACTTCACTTTTTATGCGTACACGAGGGAATGCGTGTGACGTGAATTTCGTCATCAGAATAGTATGCGCACCACCCGATTTTTGTACTTTGTACGTGCAGGTCGCACATGCGCATTTAAGTTATTTTGCAGTAATCAGTTGTTCCACAGTAGAAAACGAAACTAAAGAGACAAGCGCATGTGAGCGAGACGGTATGAGACAGCTTAGCTTTGGTTTAAAAGAGTTCAAATATATTTGTTATCGGTCCTAATTTATAGGAGAATATAGAGCAGACACTGGACATGGATGAAGCTTTCTAGAGCGCATGTGTCGATCGTCCGTGTTCATGTACAACATCAAATGGAGTATACTTTGAAAGTTAGTGTACGCATACAAAAATGAAGTATATTGTGGGCTTAAAAAGTTTGGTGTCAATATGCCAAAAGGCTGCAGAGTTGTAACCTCAGTATCAGTTTGGCATCATGTCAACAATTTCATTGAAGCATTATTAAAAACACGGTTTGGTCTGTCAAAAAGCTTTTGATACCTTTTCGTCAGCATCATCTGAGTCAAATTTGGTGAAAATTGGACCAATGGTCTAGGAGGAGTTCGAAAAAGAAGGTTTTCAAAGAAAATCTAAATTGTGGACGGGAAGTTCGGCCAATTATGTCATAATTCGTATCAGTGTTCTCGGCATGATCCAAGGAATCTATCAAAACAATAGACATAGACATTTTTTATTAATTTTTGAAATTACATTATAATTTTTGGGGCCAAACTTTTTTAGTACCTTCAAGGCATGATGCCGAAGACACATACCGAGTTTCAAAGCATTATGTCCATATGTTCACAAAGTATACAATTTTTCGCCAAAATTCAAAATAACCGATGCCAAAAATGGCCAAAAAAGTGAGTATCGTTCGACTCCAGTATGTTGCTCCAAATCTAAATAGACCAGTCTTGTGAATTTTGACAAAAGCATTTAAAAGTTATAAGCAAAAATAGCCACTTTTCTACTTCTGAACAGTAGGTGGCACTGCGTCAAAACTGTGCAAGTAACCTCAGGACATAGTTGTGGTAACACAAACCAAGTTTGGTTTGAATTCAACAAAGCATTGGAGAGATACATCCTCAAGTCCGATTTGGCAAGCTTTTCGTCAAATTCATTTTGAGAACGGATGGGTCTATCAAAAAGCTTTTGACAACTTTTTGCCAGGATTGTCTGAAGATAAACTGGGTCAATTTTGGTGAAAGAAATGAATTGTCTAGGACAAGTTTGAAAAAGTTTTTCAAAAATTACACAATTTTCATGACATCGTGCAGTTGGCGTGAGCTCAGGAAAAAAATAAATGTTTCTAGCCCTTACATTCAAAAGTTATTAGCATAAACATGAGGGAAAATTTGAACAAGTGGTGGCACTAGAGAGTTTGAGTTAGAGACACCAAATTTGCTGTGGTTAACGTTCAGACTGTCCTCTACCAGTGTGCCAAATTTCATACATTTCCC
The DNA here is from genome assembly GCA_036247105.1 of Cirrhinus mrigala. Lineage (NCBI taxonomy): Eukaryota > Metazoa > Chordata > Actinopteri > Cypriniformes > Cyprinidae > Cirrhinus > Cirrhinus mrigala. The sequence continues at coordinate 16,632,211 of CM070013.1, read as the reverse complement.
GCAAGTGGTTCTGTGGGCTGCCATAGACTTTCAGAGTGGAAGAAGAAGAGGAAAACTAAGAAATTCAATAGGTGTCACAGCACCTTCTGTGCTTGGCCCCTAATAATAAATGTTTCTTGAGTCCCAAATCAGCATATTAAAGTAATTTCTAACTAGAGTAATGTCTGCTGAAAATTCAGTGTTCCCATCACAGGAATAAATGACATTTTAAAATAACGTATATTAACAAAATTTAACAAAAACATCTTACTGCACCCAAACTTTTGAAGGGTAGTGTATGAGTAAACAAAGCAGTAGGCGTCTGTCTGTCTTCACACGTTATTCATTAATCAAACTGCTTAAATCCTCTGTTTAAACCTAGTATTCCTCGTTTTTGAGTCAATCACAAGTGATCAGTGCTAAACACAGGTAAACTGTGCCTTATTGCATTTACATAAACTGATATAGTGAGTTGCGCATATAATCATGAAATCAGAGACCCTCCTGCTCAAAAACTGACAGCTGGTCACAGGAGACACATTTTAGATGCATGTTACTACCAGGTGTAAACAGCAGTGTGTCTCCGTTTACCACTTGTGACCGGATCACATGAGACGGATGTTAATGCCAGGTGTAAAAGGGGCAAGGTCACACACACACACACACACACACTGTACAAGCAATAAATGTGTGTGTGAATGTGTCAAAGTCTATTATTACATAGTACATAGAAAAGAAGGGCAAACGTATTCATAACAGAATTTTTTGAATGTGAAACCATATTAATTGCATCTTTTTTATGTTTACTTGTGTGTGAGTGTGTGTATTTAAAGACCACCTGTTCACATCTGAATTTTTAAGAATTTACGTCTTTACATTATCAAATAACTTTAACGTTCACACACACTTGCTCTTTCCTACACACACACACACACATTTAAACAAGCTGTGGATCAGGGCCAAAGGGGAAAGATGAAAGATCAGATGGGAGAGTTGGCCACCATGCTACTGCAGGGTCGAAAAGGTCACCTTCATAAAGGTCAAAGGTCATCCAGCCATGTCATGCTTCAGCACGTGTCCCGAGCAGGTGTCTTAGCAACCGAACCAAAGTGTTTGCTGAGTAAATATGCATCCGGCTGCATGAGCCCGAGCTCACCCGCACACACAGACTTTGATGTTCAGGATTCCAGTGGGTCAAGATGTGGTGGAAATGTGCAGCAGATTTTCCAAGGACTTTTTTTCGTTCTTCCCGCTTTTCCGCCCATGTGAGGTCAGAATAAATCTGTGTGTGTGATCTTTGCCGTAGCAAAACAGGGAGCCGTGGGGATGGAGGCACATCTGTAGATAAACATTGTTATGGATTCATTTAGCTGGGACTATGTAGGACTTATCTTAAAGTGGTGTGTGCATTCACTGATGCGACATTCATTTCCACCCAGTTCCAGTCGTGTCGTTATTCAGGTTGCTAACCGGTTTAACTTTCTTAGCAAGATAGCGAGATTTCTTCAGACTGTTAACTGTCATATTTAGCGTGTCAGAGAAAATGAGCGACAAGCCTGCATAGCAAGAAGCATTTGTGTTCATGTGCTTAACTGTGAGGTTTAATACTGATCTAAATGCCTCATTTCAAACACAAATAAACATATTCAAAGTCTAAACGTGAGCATAAGATGACGTTTAAACCAACAGTCTTTAAACCACCAGCCCACAAGTGTTGGTTTATCCTGAAATTCAACCCTGCAAATGATTTATTTTTGAACTTCTCTGTTAACCTGTAGTTCTCTGGATTGTCAAACAGTAACCTAATATGTAGATAAAAGATTAAAATAGTTTTATAATTTCTATATAAATGCTTTTCTTTTGTGTCACAGCTTCGACAAAAATATATAAGTTGTTTTCCACAAGTTGGTATGATTCTTTAGGGCCTTTATGAAATATCTGCAAAATACTTTGGTTAAAATTCCTCAATGGCATATAAAACAACACCTTTTTTTGTGTATTCGGTGGTACGTTACCATCAAAAAATAAACTAGTCCACTGCGTCCTCAGTGGCTCTGATATCAGGAGAAAATGAAGACTCTTGTGTTCACTTTTACTTCCAACTACAAACACCTGCATTACGCATGTGACATTGTCATCACTGCAGCTGTTAGAGGACAGAGAAAATGGCGGACAACGGACAGCGTACAACTGGCTGAGGGTGGAAATATGCTAATATGGGACAGTCCATCAGCGGTTGTGGGCGGGGCCTGAGCAGTATGAGGTCATACTGCTCAGAAAATCAAAACGGCTTAATAATTGAGACTGTGATTGGATTTTTATCATTGTAGGGTGGTTGTGTCCACACACTTTAAAGACACATTCATATGCAAACACCATGTAAAACTGAATTTTGCATCTGTTGTCCCCTTTAAGCAGCACAATTGTTTTGAACATCAACAATAATAAGAATTGTTTCTTACTACAAATTAGAAAACATTCACAATATTACTGTTTTACTGCAGGCTTGGTGAGCATAGGAGACTTGTTTGAAAACCATTACAAAATCTTACCAACCACAGATGTACCATTTAAATAACTTAAAATTCAAGGCTGTTAAAGTACCATTTGTGAACCTGTTCAACTGGTTAGACCCCTGGGTTAAACTGTGCGAGAGAAACATGTCCTTGGAAACAAGTCTTCAAGTCTTGTTCGAAGTTTCCCTCTGTGCTGTGTGCATGTGTATGCATTTGTGTGTGCACATCTGGTTCAGTAGGTGTGGAAATGCCTTGTGCAAAACATGTGTCTGTGTTTTCGCAGGCCAGATCCAGCTGCATGTGTGTAGATTTGTGAGTTGTCGTCATAGTTTCTGCTGGTCTGCTGAAGTTCCCGCTAATGTTTATTCCTGAGCTTGTTTATCTCAAGGTCCACGTGAACTAGACAGTGAGCATGATTGTATTTGAGTGTGTGTATAGAGGCTATATGACTCCTACCGCTGCTTATATTTTTGCATTCATGCCTGTGTTTGCAGCAGAAGTGGTATTACTAAAAATATCCCATAAACCCGCTCACCTCCTCCTGCACCCCCTGCTGGATAACCTCCCCCCGCTGTGGATCGCTCCACCCTGTCATGAAATGCAGGCTGCTCCTGCTGCACATTCCAAATGGCAGAGCGAGCCGTCTCCCTGCAGAATCAAAGGGGGTTATTCCCATTCAGCCTTTCTTGCTCTAAAGTATGCAAATTATGTGAAAAATTGTATTTTTGTACATGCACACACTTTAGCAGAAGTTTTACTTTGCAACACACTTGCGAACATATGCATGCATGTGTTTGTGTGTGCAACCGCAGCGCATGTAGGTGTGCATGCAAGTCGTCTTCCAGTATTTGTTTGATTTTATGTATGGATGAGGTGCGTTTCCATGCATGTGTTTTTATTCCCGGATGCGAGTGTGTGTTTGGCCAGCTGTGTGGAGGTACATTCTTTAAGCTCCAGGCGGAGGGGGGTTGGAAAACAGAGCAGGCGAATTCCAAATTCCGATTCCCCCTCTGAACATGTCCAGGACTAAACTGCAAACCCAACAAAACTCACGTGGCTCTCTGTTTTTCTGTTTCACTCTATCCATCTTTTTCTTGTATAAACAGAAGTTAGTTTGAGTTGAGAAACAGCAGATTTGGTTATTCTGCAGCTTGTTGCTCTGTATTGTTTTAATGCTGTAATCTTGGGATTGGTGTACCATGATGTCATAATAACATGATGCCAGCCCCGCCCCCTTTTTACTCCCACTAGTCTAAACAGGAAGCACTTTGGCTCCTGTTTTTTCAGCGTTGCAAATAAACTGTATGTTTCTTGTTATCCTTCTTTTCACTCTTATTCCTTCTCTAATACAAATTGGGGAAAAGTAACGTTCCAGTAGCCAGAGTTTAGTTTTTGAGAGAACTGAAGAGTTTAGTTTCTCTGTATAATCATAGTTGCTGTGGGTGTTTGTGTTTTTGAGTGTTGTAGATTTAGATTAGCATGTTTAGTTGTGAGTTTAGCTATGCAAAAGAAACAACAACGAGAAAAAAGTAAGCACTTGCACCTGGTGCTAACATCTGTCTTGGGTAATCAATCATAAGTGGACAGCAATAAATACCGGTACACTAACGTTTTAAAGTTTGAGTTTGATACTTTCTTTATTGTTATGAATATACAGTAAAACACTAATATGTGTCAATCGTAAGTGGGTCATTCTATGGAAAAGTCCATTTTTCTGTCCCTAGCTTTTACAGAAATATTACACTTGAAAAACACTTTAGGGTTACAATTTCTTTATATTTTAAAAATGAAACAATATGTTATTTGAACAATTGTACCTTCTTGAGCCATTAATGTGGCAATATTTGTTTTTAAATTATATAGAATTCCAAGCACCACAAAACCGCTCATCCCCACAGCCATGTACAGAGGGAAAGTACTTTATTTTGAGGTCAAAAACAGGTTTTTCTACCATTTAAAATAAAATAATGTATTCATAATTATCAAATATATGATGTAAATGCTGAATAAATATTATAAAATATGTAATAAAAGTAGTGGTTCCCTGGAGTTGTGTCACTGGTGTTACCGTTTAACAAAAATCGTTTATTTTGAAATAAAAATCAATCACACTAATGAGATCACTTGATCACTTCCTTCTTCCTAAAGATCTATGAAAAAAGGCCTATGTTAAGTCCACTGTCTCTTTTCAGTTATCAGAAATGTTCTCATTTATCTCATGATTTCATATGAGGCTTTTAGATGAAGTCACTGGTGTGACCTACTTTATTTTTAGGGAATTGTAAAAAACGAAATGGATTAAACTATTTAATTTAGTGTGTATACCATGACTGACAACATGTGGTTTGATACCTTGCAGCAGCCATTTTGTAAAATGCATTTTTCATGAAAAGTCACTGGTGTTACCTTCCTTATGGGTAGCAACAGTGAAGATGAGTATATCAGGTCTTATGTATGTCACTGGTGATTCATTGTCACTGGTGTTACTGAGTTTTTTTTCTGTCACATTAAATAAATAAAACATAATCTCCTTATTACGAGAAATAATATTTCATAAAACCTTTAATGTTGCCAAAGAAGGAAACACCAGTGACAAAAAAGGTACATGTGGTCTTTAAATAATAGCACAAAAAAAAAAGCATAAAAAGAAATTATTAAGCTGTCATTTATATGTATTCATAAAGTCAATAGGTAATCTAATAATGTGGTCTAAGTTTAAATGTTAGAAAAACAAATACATTTTAAGACATCTTGCCATACCAGAAGTGGACATTTCTGTAGAATGACCCAAGTGGACAGCAATAAATTAATGTTTATGAAGATACAGTAAAACACTGATATTATGAAAAATATATTTTAATGAATACAGTATGATTGCTATTTTAAAATGTAATATATTCAAATGATGGCGGTTTTAAATTTTCAGCAACCATTACTCCAAACTTCAGTGTAGGGGTTGACCGATTATCACACTAATATTAAGCCTTTCTATGGTTATCGTTATCAATTATTTTCAAAACCAATTACCCAAAAAAGAAAAAATTTAAAAAAATGTTTGCACCAGACATATATCGGTTCAAAATATCGGTTATCGGTCTACTTCATCTGTAATAATGGGTATCGCCATTGGCCCTGAAAAACACATAACAGTCGACCCCTACTTCAGTGTCACTTGATCCTTTAGAAATCATTCTAATATTCTTAAATAAATATTGATTTAGTGTTCAAGCTCATTTCTTATTATCAATGTTAAAAGCAGATGTACGCTTATAAGATTTTTGTGGAAACGATACATTTTTTTTTTAAGATTCTTTGATAAATAGAAATTTCTGATCTCCAGATTAGTTTGAAATAATATTTTGTAACATTATTAATGTCTTTACTGTCACTTTTGATCAGTTTAGTGCATGAATAATTTTGATTGGTCTACACATACCGCGCATGAGAAACGCCCATTGTCATAGTTCCGTTCCGTTTAAAAAACATCTGTTATTTATCATACTTACAGGTTGTGATTCAGTGAAGCCAACTGGTCCAAATAAACTGGGTACTGAGCCATCTTTGAAGAACAAGCGTTTTGTGAATCCCGCTTTTGGGAGCGTTTGCATTCACATACAGCTACATTGCACACTCCATGAAATGCAATATTTGAAATAGCACAATAGAGGCACTTCAACAGAATAACTCACGAACTGACCTAGGTTATGTATCTTGAAATTTGTGATTGGATCCACCTGAGATGGATGTAAACAGGGGCAGAGTGCAGTGCGAAATTACTGTGTTTTTGTAGTCATGTGTATAAGTAAAGAGTGCGCTGACACACATGCCATCAGTCCTGAAGGTGTGTGAATGTTCATCAGGGCCGACTGACTGCACTGAATAGCACTTAACCTTCACCTCACATTCACAGTGGGAATGTGTGCATTTTACTGGCATGCATTAATAGATTATTGATGCGCGCTTGTGATGGTTGACAGTCAGATGGAGGTGGAAATGGACCTATAATTTCATGCTGATGCCAGACGGGCAACACAAATACTAATTTACATCCTCAGAGGAAACGATTGCTCATGGAGGAGAGAAACAGAATTAGACAAAAGCAAGAATGGATGAGAGAAAGTGATAATAGAGTTTTCTCTATAACACCCTTTTCTCTCTCTCTCGATCTGTCTCTCCCTAGTCTTCATTTTGAACAGATGGGTTGAGGTATCAGTTTTTAATGAAAAAGGGAGTGTGAGAGTCACATGACCGTTTCTCACACACATGCAGGCATTTCATATCTTTGTGGAGCTCAGATGCAGACACCTAGTTTGGAATAAGATAGATGGTTCAATCTTTTGCAAAGGAATTATTGTGGTGTGTTATTGAATAATGGAATAATTGCATGTTGACTTCTCTTTCAGAGAAAAAGCACAAAACGCCTAGATAGTCGTTACATTGACGTATACATTCTGGACAAATTTGACTGGTTCAATTTCAGTCAGGCTAAAGTGTTTACGTGACATTTTAAAGTCTTACATAAATCGATTTTTATGTATATATACTGCCATTCAAAAGTTTGGTGTTGGTAAGATTTTTTTATATATATATTTGAAATCTTTTACACTCACCAAGATTGATTTTGTTTGATTAAAACGTACAAAAAACAGCAAAAAATATAAAATTACAAATGCGTATTTTCTATTTTAGCAAATAAATATTAATGTATTAAATATTTCTTTTAAAAAATATTGAAATTCAATTTCTTCATGTGATGGCAAAGCTGAATTTTCAGCTTTTAAATCATTATAATGTTGATTTGCTGCTCAAGAAACATTTCCTTTTATCATTGTTGAAAACAGTTGTGCTGCTTATTTTTGTGGAAACCATGATCTATTTATTTTTTATTAGATGTTTTTGATGAAAAGAACAAAATTTTAAATAGATTTAAATAGTCATATGATCAGTTTAGTGGGTCCTTGCTAAATAGAAGTATTCATTTCTTTCAAGACACAATCTTTTGTGCGTGTACGTGTGATCAGGAGCTACTTTCTGTTCTCATTCTTGAAAATAAATGTATTTGTTACTTCTAAAAACGTCACAGTTTATTCATGGCCTCACTGTTGTTACTAATCAGCTCATAATGATTCCTAATGCGTTAACAGTGTTTATATGAGTTGATTGACAGTTTTCTTGAAAAAAGTTAACTTCATTTAATGCTATGTCAAAAGACCAAAGTGGTGCATTGTGGGATGCATTGTTAGGAATGTGCTGATTGGTAATTGCACACAGCTGTAGCTCATTAGACGTTAATTGCCAATTAATCAGCAGCTCCTCATCGTGTTTTTAAAGGGAAATAAAGAAGGGGAACGAGAAGTTGGAAACGTTGAAAAGAGGAAACAATTTGTGGCATGAGCAGAAGAGCGTGAGTCTTACTTTCCTTTCCTCCTATCACAGTTTCCTTTCTCTATGTCAACACTTGCTCTCTCCACTCCGACTCTAGCATCTCTATACTACACAAGAAAGAATGGGAGACAGAAGAGAGAAGATGATGTTTTTGTGTGTTTTATTTTTTGTATATATTGCGTGTATATGTGATGGACGAAGCCAAGTTGCAATCACATTGTATAGATCGGTTAGTCGTTTTCTTTGAGACTTCAGGTTTATGTGGTATTTTAAAAGATGATATAGTCGGTCAGAAATCAAACTTTTACATTGCATGTAAACATGCTTAATGCAATGCAGGTATTGTTAAGAAGTTGTTAACGGAAGATGTAGCAGTGCAAACTACAGTAGGTCTGACAAAGTTATTTGTTGTGTGTCACTCAGTCAATTTTTTTTTATTTGCTTAGTTACATAACTCCACAAAGGACTTTGATAACACCAGCGTTCACTGACACACATTTACTTGCACTCACTTCTCTTTTGTCTGTTGGCCAACAGTCAAATATTTCACTTCTTGTTGGCACACGGCCACATCTCTGCAGTAATAAATCAATACAATGAAAATTATGTAACGCTGAGGCCAAAGGCACCGTGGACGATAGTGAATGTGGCTTTATTTGGCTTCTGAATTCTCTCTCTCTCCCTCCCTCCCTTCCTTTCTCAGAGAGATTTTTAGAACAACTTTCGTCTTTGTTGGATCATGGGAATGGAATTCATGAAAGAACACTAAAAATAGCTTGAAACGGCGTCAGTGTATCAGGGGACGACTTTTTTTTATATGCGTGTGTGTGTTTTTACTTTATTACTGAACAATGTAAGCATGACTCCTTTGTACCAAGTCAGCAGGTTTTCCATCCAGCCTGCTTTTTCGGGTCTCACAGTGGAACGTTTTCAGCTGCACGTGGATATCCTCATCTGTTGTCCCCATTCAAGGGTGTGAGTGTGTGCTTGAGGCTGATTCGAGGTGACACAGTAGGAAAAAAGTTACAGAACAAAACAGCTGTTTTTTTATTCTCTCTCCCACACATTGAACACACACAGACACACACAGATGCGTATCTCAGACATTCACACAAATTTCACTAGTGATGTATCCAAACAAAATCATACGTAAACACTCCTAGCTTTCCTCTGGATTTACTCATCCAATCACAGAAATTCTAATCTGTATTATTTTTAGTTTTCAAATTAGCACTAGATTCATTTCTAACATTCTCACTAACTGGTCGCAGCTGACAGCTGTAGGTTTTATGCATTTATCTAGAGTGCATGATGGGCAATATAATGCCAGTGACATTCAAATATTTGGAGTCAGTGAGCAAGCATGACTGTTTACAACATGACACTGAAGAATGGAGTAATGGCTGCTGAAAACTCAGCTTTGCCATCACAGGAATAAATTACATTTTAAAGTATATTAAAATAGAAAACAATCATTCTAAATTGCAAAAATATTTCACAATATTACTGTATTTTTGATCGAATAAGTGCAGGTTTAAAATCATTAACTTACGACCCTGAAACTGTTTGTAAATATAAAATTGCTGAATAAAATAAATTCATATTTATTTAGCAAAAGCTCAACTCAAGAATGAACTTGACGACGTAATCAAGTCAAGATGTAACTTTCCATATAACTATCTTCTTCTGGTTTTTGTTTAGTCATCTTTGTTATTTGGTCGTAGATAAATAAATTGTGAAAAACATCATAAATAATAAAGAAGGATAAAATACTCCTATCAGTCTTTCATAAAAAATCAATAAAATTTACAGTAAAAAAAACAGCGGCTGTGGTTTTATGTTTATGGTTTTCACTTAAATTTACAGGTAAATACCGTAATTTCGTTAACTGATATAATGTTAATGTACCAACCTATTGAAGCACTACAGTCTGTTTTGTACCTTTGTAATACACTGATAACCACCAAAAGCAGGTGATGATGACAAAGTCACATGATGAACCAAGGCTCATCACAAACCGTTTTTAAATATTAACATAAATAGAAGGTCCACAGTGTCATTCACACAAACACTAAACACCATCATGGTAACACACATGAAACTGAAACAATGCAATAAACATTAATTTAACAACATTAGATGTAACATACAACCCTAATGTACAAAAGCCAAGAAAAAACTAAGTAAGAGTTACTTTAACAAAAAATACATCAAATTAAAAAGTAAAAACGGTCTTTTACCATTAACAATTTAAAAGGTTTTTACTGTAGCATTTTTACAGTTTTTTTTACTGTTAAATTCAGTCATTTTTTACAGTGTAGCTATGTCTCAATCACCCTGTTTTTATGCACATTTTGAAGTATCGCGTCTGAACGAGTGATGGAAATGGCAAATTAAAAAAAAAAAATTCCCTCAATTTGCAAAAGAGTTTTCGGGAGATATTACCACATTTGCCGAATAAATTCCTCCATGTGCATCATGTGCATTTGCGAGATGGTACAGCATAACCTGACTAACCCGTGGACCGATCTCGTTGCACAGCATCTAAAATGTTATGGTCATTCTGAAATGCCTGAGCAAAGTCTGTCATCAAAGTATTTCTGTATAATTGCCTCACAGAACTGTCTTATATGACTGCCTTCCCAACCAGCAGACATCCACCTCCGAAAGCAATGACTGCATTTATTGTTTCCTCTGCTCGCCCTGAGGTGCAAGTAATATATATGAAAATTATTATTATATTTAGTTGCTTCTTCTACTTTTCCTAGTGATATTTAGTGCTAGTTTGTCAGGAAGTGACAATTTTGTTCTCTTTGACTCGGGAGAAACGTTTTATGCGATATTCCAATTTTGCTCATAGGTTAAATTTGCAACTTTGGATGGAAACCCAGCTACTAATTGGCCAAATGAAAGAAGTTACTGCAGAAGTTCAGTAAATTCCACCAATACTGCAACCTGAGGATGAAAACGTATCTGTGGGAACTTTTTCACAAGACGCGGAATACGTACCGCCATGTATGTTTCGTGACATATTCGATGTGAAATGTCCACTGAGTGGTGCTAAAAGAGTGTTCGTTTTATTCCTGGAACAGATGAACATACATATGGTATGATTTATGTTACGTTGGTTTTCTACGTGTCACCGCAATTCTGACTTGAAACAAATTGAGTGGCGCTATAACTCTAATGATCCGTGACGTTTTAAAATAACGTACCATCTGCACTACACCTAAACCTACCAGATAGTATGAACAAAAGCGAAAAACATGCAAGCAAACATGCCATTTTAGCTTGTTTTTCGATCTCTCATTTTTCATCTCGAGTCATGTTCTTCACGGGATTCGTACCTATTGATTTCACATCCTAAGTCCAATTCTGTGTGCTACCGAGCAAGCTTGTTACGTGTGGAAAGCTAAACACATGGAGCTGTAATCATAACTCTATACAAAAATGATTACAAGTGTTCACCTATTGGTACGTATTTCGCGTCTTGCGAAAAAGTTCCCACAGGTACGTTTTTGTCATGAGATCAGGTAGCAATACTGTCTAACCTACTGACCTCCTTGAAATGTAGTTCGCTCAGACAAAACCTGCAGACTTTTTCTTTATGCTTTGTGCAATTTCAATAAACTAACGTGCAAAGAAAGTGTATAACTTTATGAATGACAAGCGTCTGCAGAAATCTGCGGTGCATTTTGCGGATTTCTGCAGGTGTGCATGTACAAGATGCACTCTGATTTTGAGATCACTCAGAAATACTGGAAGCGAATGAGAGAATGAAATATAGTAAAAGGATCCTTTCCGCTCTCCGATCCCTTCTATCTGACACACAGGGAGGGAGGGAGGGAGGGAGGGAGGGTGAGAACGAGGCTAAGAGAGAGAGAGGTGACAGGGGACGGGGGGAGGGGCTGTTTAGAGCGAGAGATGTGAAAAAAACCAAGAGAGGCAGGCTGGCCTATAGCGGGGGTTGGGCTTAAGCGCTGTGTGTGTATGTGTGTGTGAGAGACCAGCTCCTTTCCTCTCTTTGTTTGACTACTGAGTGGAAAAAAGCAGAGAGAAAGAGTGTGTGTGAGTGAGTGAGTGAGGGAGAGAGAGAGGAGAAGGATTGAGGAAGGAAAGCAGAGAGAGAGAAGGAGAACGAGGGAGACACACTCTTTTTTTTTTCCTTTGGCTAAAAAAGAAGGAATTCTGTTTTGTTTGGAGCTGGAATCCTGCATCCTCTTGACTGTGTCAGCTTTTGCATGGTGTGTTTTTGTTTGCAAGCCCTGCTGCCGGTGCGCGTGTGCGTGTGTGCGTGTGTGTGCATGCGTGTGTTTGTGTGCGAGGGGGGCAGGTAGTCAAGCCTGCAGCTGGTTAAAGGGAAAATAAGAGCAGAGATTTGACCGAACAGACTGAACGAGCAGCTCTCGGTGTGGAATTACCTCAGAAACACAGGAAATAACGCTGGGAAACACGGTAAGACACGCACGCTCCCTCTATCCACCGCTGGCGCTCTGTTTCTTTGTGCTTCCAGCAGGGCATTTAAACTGAACTCGTGAAAGTATCCGGGCTGCGTTTGGACAGCTCAGCAGAATAAAAACACACACTAGGCGGAGAGCGAGAGAAAGTTGCACTGCCTTTTCCAGTCGGAATTCCGCACAAAGAAAGCTTGTTATGTGCAGTCAGTCCGGCTCGCTCTGTTTATATTCTGACTGTCACACACACTCACTCAACTGCAAAAAAAGGAAAGATTAAACAAATGCTAGCCGGTTTTTCGCTGTCTGCTTCCCACACATCCATATGGAAAAGCAGGATGTATACATGATTGTTCCTGGCAAGATTCCTGTTCTGTTAGTGACTCTTTGTTAAGTGGGGTGAGTTTGTGTGATTGTTTTGCAGGCGTGCGTGTACTGTCCGTTGTGGTCATAGGAAGTAGTGGTTATGGATTGTGTTAGTTGAGAACTAGAGTAAAACCCCGGCGGCGTAAGTGTGTGGACCTCCGCTTCCTCCTGGCCGTGTGTCCGTCTCACACAACCCACATCCATTACCGGCATCCTGGAGTGTTTCGATCAATCAAGACTCATTGTGTGGATGTGTGTGCGTTGCTGGGCGTGTATCAGTAGGCTCCGCCTCTTATTAAAGCTCTCCACTAAGATAAAGAAACACAAAACATTGCCGGAAGAGCACACTTCATCATTGTCATCAGGAGATCTGTAAAACAATCGCACGTCTTCATCTGTCAGTATTCGGTTTCTCCATTCCTCAGTTCTTCCGCACCCCGTCCGTCGACGAAAGCACAAAGTGTGGCTGTCTGCCCTGAAACGAATTTGACGTAGCGTTGCCGGTGCCTGTTTTTATCAGCGCGTGTACGTGTCGCCCTCAGGCCGCTTTTGCTTTTAGCCTACATTTTTGTTTGAGTTCCACTAGCAGCCGTTTAAGCCGAGCGCAATCCAACTCTGCTAGCATTAGTAGCGTGAGGGCTATTATTACCCATAATGCCATGGTGATTAGCAGTGTGCTAATCTATTCATTAGCTGCTAATCTAATTGTCAGGACTGGTAATGACTGGGCTGTTTGTGTATTTCTGAAGTAGTTCTGTATAGTCGTTCATATCAAAATATGTCATGGCGATTGCTGTCATCAAAAAAGAGGAAAATTAAAATAATAAGTGATTTCAAATTTTATTTTGTTGCTTACAGTAGTGACAGTAAGTAATTGCTATGATATTTTGGTATAAGCCATGCACTTGTATTTTGTAGCTTGCTTAAAAACCAGCCTATGGTGGTTTGCTGGTCTTATCTGGTTTAAGCTGGTTTCCTATGCTGGGCCAGCTCGCATTTAGCTAATTTTACTGGGACTTCCCAGCCTGTCCAGCTGAACTGCCCAAAATGGTTGTGAAGACCGTCATATCATTTCAAGTTTTCTTTTTTTCCAGCTTTCTGTCCCGATCATGTTGGCTTTGACTCGGTCTCTATTGTAAGCTCTCTCTTTATCACTCCCTGTGATGGGCGTTTGTTCTTCTGCAGATGTGGTGTGGGTGTGTGTGTCCCCTGAACCCCACCCCCCAGGACAGGCCTGGCTGAACAGGGGATTGTGCATTCATTGGAATGGAGAGAGAGAGAGAGAAGGGAGGGAGGCAGGAATGATTGAGTGGGCTGCCTGGAGAAGAAAAGGAGACGAGAGAGAGAGAGGGGGGGATGGGGGAGGGGAAATGTTGCTTGGCTGGTGTTATGCTCTTTGGTTGAAGGAGGAGAGGGGGAGGTGGGTAGGTATAGACACCCAGCTGGTTAGTTTGAGAAGGGAAGATGTGCAAACATCACTGGTTTGAGAGAATGTTCGGATTGCTGGAGAACAGGGTTATACGTGCATAAATGAGAGTGAAAACACAAACATCAAGTGACAGGAACTGAAATGCTTATAAACACTGATATGCATCAAAATAAGCTGATATTACTATTAGTTAGTGCACTAAAACCTCACAAAATAACTTTATAGAATGTCTCTCTGTGTGTCTAACATCTAATCCCTATAACAGACTCAAGCCTAAAAATTGACAGTACTGTTGTATGTGTGTTTTCAATTAATACTTTGGCAATGTAAACTCGTTTTATCATTGCAGTTGCTGCTTCTGTGAATTGTGTTTGGATCGAAGTGCTGACAGTGCACATGGTTTCTTGGTGAGATCATGCTTGATTTGTTTTGTTTGGTAAAGTTTCTTGAAGTCCCAGAGATGGGAGGATCGATGTGAGGAGTATATCTGTCTCCCCTCTGTCTCTCTGTTTTCTCAGAATCAGGCGTTTTATGTCTCACACAAACACTCTCATAAATTCCTTATTATCGTTAGCGTGCAACTCGATCACTCCAAATGCACACCTGTGTTTCCTGCGCCTCCTTTGTCTCCATTGAGTCTCCTGGGAATAAGGTGGCACTGACACACACACATGCACACGTTCTCCTGAGTAAACAACAAAAGCTGTTTTTCTCAGAATATCGAGTTTATTTATATTTAACGGCATCTTTGTTCTCTGGCGTGGATGCTACAGTGCTTTTCTTGCATTGCAGAGATTCTGAGAGATTTATTCTACAATATTATTCATGGAGTGTGCATGGAGTGTTTATAAGAAAAGCACTATGACAAACACATGTAAACCATGTATATGGTTGCCATATATATGACTGAGTGGCATGAAGTTTAATCCATTATGATATGTGACCATGGACCACAAAACCAGTCATAAGGGTCATTTTTTAAAATTTGCATCATTTGCTAGCTGAATAAATACACTTTCCATTGATCTATGTTTTGTTATATTTGGCTGAGATACAACTATTTGAAAACCTGGAATCTGAGGGTGCAAAAAAATCTAAACATTGAGAAAATCACTTTTAAAGTTATCCAAATGAAGTTCTTAGCAATGCATATAACTAAACAAAAAGGTTTCAATATATTTACAGTAGGAAATTTATAAAATATCTTCATGGAAAATGATCTTTATTTTTTTAGCATAAAAGATAAATAAAATCGATAATTTTGACCCATACAATGTTTTGTTGGCTAATGCTACAAATATATCCGTGCTACTTACGACTGGTTTTATGGTAATCTCAATGCACGAGTGAAAATCTAAGAACACATACCTCATATTTTAATAGCTTATCCAGTGACAACAGTGTGCTTTTCATGTTTTTTCTTGTGGAACATTGTTAATATTTATAAACTTCCACAATCATTACACTCATCTGCGTTTAATATTTAGTATGCATGAGGAGCAGGAGTTTGGTCCAGTCATTTTTCAATGTGGGCGGAGCTACCTGGTAAGAACAGAAACTTGGAAGTGAAAGATTTTTATTGCTTTTCATGACATTAGCTGCATTTCCATTACAGATTTGCACAAAACTTTTGCAATATTTTATAAATGTCGATTGCGTTTCCATTAGCCAATGTTATGCGACTAAAACAATTGTTTCCTCCTGCGGTAAGTCAACAGATATTGGTAGGTTTACTTATATTGCAGCCGCCGTGCTAGCCATTATACACCTAGGTGTGTATCACCTAGCAGCGTGCAGAGGCACTTCTGAAACGTGCCG
This sequence comes from Cirrhinus mrigala, assembly GCA_036247105.1. Lineage (NCBI taxonomy): Eukaryota > Metazoa > Chordata > Actinopteri > Cypriniformes > Cyprinidae > Cirrhinus > Cirrhinus mrigala. Next base: position 16,616,264 of record CM070013.1, on the reverse strand, counting down.
CAGCGTGACTGGTATAAACACTGACAAGCATTGACTAGAGTCGCTGCGATCAGCTCCGGTGGCCGCGTTGGAGCCAGAATGTGCTGCAGACGTGTGCAGTGTAAATAAAGGGTTATTCAAGCATTAATGGCAAGGAAAGCCCCTTACACTTGACAGCGGCCATGTATGAGGTGTTTCTTGGAGGTTATAGTACAATGATCATGTGACTTTTATATACAAAAAGTCACCTGAAAATGCGAAAAAAAAAAAAAAAAAAAAAAGTGTCCATTGCAGTTTTGCAGAATATTCCTTTTTCGAATCGCCTGAAAAACCACCTAATGCGAGTGTAAAAACTTTTTTTAAATATATTTGACCCTGGACCGCAAAACCAGTCGCAAGGGTCAGTTTTTTGAAATTGAGATTTATGCATCATCTGCAAGCTGAATAAATATTAGTTAGAATATGATTTATTTATTTGGCCGAGATAACAACTATTTAAAAATTGGGAATCTGAAGGTGTCCAAATGAAGTTCTTAGCAATGCATATTACTGATCAAAAATTAAGTTTTGATATATTTATGGTAGGAAATTTACAAAATCACTTCATGGAACATGATCTCTACTTAATATCCTAATGATTTTTAGCATGAAAGAAAAGTCGGTAATTTTGACCCATACAATGTATTGTTGGCTATTGCTGCAAATATACCCATGCTACTTACGACTGGTTTTGTGGTCCAGGGTCACATATGGGAGTTTCTGCTAAATTCATGTTTCCATTGGGCGTATTTTTAATTCGCAAATTCACTTTGCACAGTTTGAAGGGTAAAGGAAACACAACTCTTGAGACATTCTGAATTGCATAAAAAAATTAAATGCAAAAAATGTTGCTTTGTTAGAAAGTAATGCTGACAATAGAGGGTTAAAAAAGCAATCTTTATAAAATCTGCTTTATAAACACTCATAAACACAAGCACAGACTGTGGTTGTGTGTGTGTTTTCTGTCGTCTTTAATTCTGTGTTTGTACGTCTTTGATCTGCTTCTGTTGTTCTTTTCGTTCACTCTCTTCCTCCTCTCTATATTTTTCTGCTGACAACCCAAAACACTTTCTTGTTAAACTTGAATTGATTTGTGCTTGTGTGTGTCAGTCTTCTCGACAGTATACACGTCCCGTCAGCCGTGAGCTATTGAAAGGAGACCGTGTGATGTTTTGCCGAATGAAATAATCAAATGCCCGAATACATATCTCACTGCAAAGTGCATTAAGGGGCATGACCCTTCTGTGACCCTTGGGCGTGATCGATGGCCGTTTCGCATTACTTAAATAGGGTCATCTGACTGAGCGATAGAGTTACGCCATCAATGGGTGAAATGGCACCCAGCCAATCGATGGCAAGATCATAGTGATGTGGAGATAGAGAAAGGTCATATCAGGGTCAAAAGTGTGTGTGTTTGAGCCCTGTTTCTTCATTATTCTGTCATCATGCTTTTCATCCCTTTTCTCTCTCTCTTTCTGTCCTCTGTAATGCCATTAAGGGCGAGCTGCCTTTCTAACCCAGTTCTCCAGTGAGCTTTGACCTCTTGGGTAAGGCGTGTACAGTATGTGTGTCAGAGAGATTTTCGCTGTACTCTGACCTGTTGTGTAAGCTCTGTATGTTAAGGTGTGTGCGTTTGTGTTCGTGTTGGGTAAGACGCCACATTAGTGTGTGTGTGAGGTGTGCGATAAGAACTGGAGCCACTCAGACTGCAAAACGACGAGATTCTCTGCAGGTCTGTACGAGATTTAGTGGCTTTCTCTGGACTGAAATCTGCGTGTGTGTGTGTTTGCTCAGCCTCTGCTGTGTTTCACACTCCAGCAACCCGATCCGTTTCCTGTAGATGTGGGAGCCTGTATAGACGACCCCCATGTGTGTCTGTGTGTGTATGTGTGTCATGTTGCAGTCAAAGCCATTGTTGATGTTGTAATTGATTTCTCACCGCTCTTGTTTCTGTAGTGTGAGACGTCTGGAGCACTAATTTAGCTGTCTTAATGCAGGTGTGTGTGTTTATGAATGTGTTTTATGAATGACTATTGGTTCTGTAGATGAAGTTGAATTTGTCTTTGTGCCATATAAATAGGCAATTTGTCTTCATCTCTTGCCCCTAGTTCGCAGTTCACCTGCATGAAAAGTGCTAGGCCAGAAACTTTACACACATGCGTTGACACATTGCCAATGTGGCGTGACTGAAGACACTTGCGCAACATGTTTTGAACGTAAACTTTTAATTTAGTTTTAAAAGTTAAGTAACATGTATTTTAATAAAACTCTGTTTCAAATGTTAGTTTTACTTATAGAATTTAAATTTAGATTTTCTATATTTAATAATTATTTATATTTACATTAATATTTTCAATTTATCCATATAATAAATAATGTTTTTTTTTTTTGATGTACATCCAAGTGTAATACGCTATCAAAAAATAAAAAAAAAGCTGTTTTGAAGATTTTGAAGAGTATATTTATTATTTGCATTTTTTCATTAAAAGTTTTAAAATCACTGAATATAATAAAAATATAAATATAAAAATAAATAATCATTAAATATAGAAATTATAAATTTTAGTCCTGTCAAACAATTAATTGCAATTAATCGCATCCAAAATAAAAGTTTTTGTTTACATAATATGTGTGTATACTGTGTATATTTATTATGTATATATAAATACACACATATACGGTATATATTTAGAAAATATTTACATGAATTTACATGTTTACATTTATATTCATATAATTGATATTATATATAAATATATTTAATATATAAACAACATTTTTATTAAATATATACATGCATGTGTTTTTTTATGTATACATAATAAATATACACACTACACACAAATATTATGTAAGCAAACACTTATTTTGAATAAATAAGCAATTAATCATTTGACAGCAGTAATAAATTTAAATTAAATAAATAAAATAAACATTTGGAACATAGTTTCATTAAAATACATGTTACTTAACTTAATGAATGCAAGCTTGCAGTCGACTGTAATAAAGGGCTGTGGTTTAAGCAAATGATTGAAGAAGTCCAACAAACATCATCAAAGAGAAGGCTGTTGTTTTCAAATTATAACATTTTGATAAGATCGATAACATACACTTACACAGTTAGGTGAATTTTCATGCCTTGCCGACTTGAAACTGATTAACTTGCTGCTTCTGAGACTTTTTAGTACTCATTCCCACTACTTTGATGAAATAATAACAAATGATAATAGTAATTAGCAAGTACTGCAGCACCATAGGTCTATCTTTATTGCTGAGCCCTGATGAGTGCCTGAATGTACCCATGATTTGGAAACAGGGCTCTGTTTTATGGCGTTGTAATGTGATTCTTTGTTCTACGATCATAATAAGTCTGTTTATAGAGACATTTTAAGCTCTTAGCTGTGAGGTGGCAGAAAGAGAGGAGGGTTTTGGGATTTGAGGTTTGATGCTGAATACTGTCTGAATCATTCGGTGTGCATGCGAGCTGGCGTAGATGTGTTACCACCTTGAGCGCGGCAGGTGCGAGATACGAGAAGTGTGTAAAGCTGATCCCATTTGTTTTTAGCAGCAGTATCACAGGCTAATGTGGACGTTGCTTTCATTGAATGTTTATGTGGAGCCATTTGCTTGGAGCTATAGTGGCGTCCCCTGCTGTGTGTGTGTATGTAAGTGTGTGTGTGTGTGTGTGAGCATTCGTGTGCTCTGGTTGAGAATAAATAGAACAGCAGTGTGATTTCACACCCCTCCTCCTCTCCTCCCATCCCCCTCCTCTCCCTCTCTCCCTCTCGCTCTCTTCAGCATCAGTGCATCTGTGTCATGTCACAGGGTTCTGCCGTCCCAGAGTAACCCACCTCCCCCTCCTTCACACTAAACGCTCGCTTTTTTTCTCGCTCACTCTCTATACATCATCATCTCTCCTTATATATTTGCACTTACTGTATATATACACACACTCCTTTGATATGACAGCTTCTGTCAAACATGCGTTTGTAAAATACATTTAGTTTGTCTTATTCTATGTCTGTCATCGCACACAGGCGCGCACATGCAGCACATATTTTCGTGTATACGTGTGCATGTATGGACTGCAAGAGAGAGTGAGCACAAAAGGCTTTTGTATGTTAATGTGTGTTTGCATGTGTGTTTGTGCAGCCTCAGGCTCCTCCCCCAGGGAGAGAAGGACAGGTGTGGAACAGATTGAGTTCTGCCTCATCGACGCTGAACACACACACACAAACACGCATGAACACACCTGCATGCTCACAAACACACATACAGCATCACACACCAACTCAACACAAAGCATGCAAGTCTATTAATGTTCACATACATAAACACAAATATACACAATTATTAGGGCTGGGGTTTGGCACAAATTTCATGATTCTATTCTGATTCACAGACTTGTGATTCGATTTGATATTGATTATTTTAAATATATTTGTGACCCTGGACCACAAAACCAGTCATAAGGGTCCATTTTTCTAAATTGAGATTTATACACTATCTGAAAACTGAATAAATAAGCTTTCCACTGATGTATGGTTTGTTAGGATAGGACAGTATTTGGCCGAAAGACAACTATTTGGAAAATCTGGAATCTGAGGGTGTACAAAAATGCAGGTATTGAGAAAATCGCCTTTAAAGTTGTCCAAATGAAGTTCTTGGCAATGCATATTACTAATCAAGAATTAGGGTTTGATATATCAAGGTAGGAAATTTACAAAATATCTTCATGGAACATGATCTTTACTTAATATCCTAATGATTTTTGGCATAAAAGAAAATTCAGTAATTTTGACTCATACAATGTATTGTTGGCTATTGTTAACCAGGGTCCAGGGTGACATATCAGGTACAGTACATGCCAAATTTTCTCAAGGAGAAAAAAAACTCAATTAATGAGAGTCAGTTGGTACTACATTATTATAATATTAAAGGTTAAAATGAACCGATTTCTGAAGTTTTTATGCTAATAAAGTTACAATTACATAATTGTATTTCTACTCTAATTCGCTTTTTTAAAATATAAACATTCAAATGGTGGCTGTCATAAAAACTTGATGGATTTATTTAAACTTAAACATTGAATAACAGGAAAAATGATTAGAAATATATGTTATATGGTCCATATATTTAGCAAAATGCTCATCTTTAGATTTGTTTTTCAAGCTGACTAAGGAGTTTATGGTCAATGAATATGTTTTTTCTGAGGTAAATGTGACGTTACGTGACATTGTTTACAAGCTGTTATATTGATGTTTTTACACGGTTGAAATACTGATTACAGATTTTTGGTAAGTTGTACTCTTTCCTCTAACAAACCTTCGGATCTTCAATCATGTTTATTTCATGCTGCAACTGGTTAAAGTGGAGAAGATGACCAGTTCACGCACTTCACACTGCCGCTTCTCTTGGACTGAGGCGTTACAGCGATCTGTCACTCCACATTAAACAGCGCCAAAATGCCATTTATTGTTTGAATACTGTAATAAAATCGACAGAATTTGAAATCTGAGACTTTGTTTTATATCAAAAGTAACAATGCACAAAGCTTATTGCGATTTGTTGGATGCGAGTTGCTGCAGTGTTCCATTCATTAACTGAAAACAGGCTAGACTAATCGATTCTTGGGATTTAAGAATCAATATTCTTTTGTAAAAATAAGAATTGATTAAAATGGAGAAATCTGTATTTTTTGCTCAGTCTTAACAGTTACATATCGTCACCTTAGAATTATATGGTTCTATCTGCGTTCTGAGCACTTTCGAGATATTGAGCTTCAAATGTTTTTCGTTCCGTAGACTTCTGTAGATAGAACCATTTTTGTTCTTTAAAAAAGGACCAAAATTTACACAGCTTACAAAAGAGACATCACATAATGTAAAAAAGTTGTCACCGAATAAGAATATGTGAATAACTCAATTTTGACAGAAATGTCAGATATAACCTTATAATTCTAAGGCGACAATAAACTCTTACTATCTCTGAAAGTAATGGCAGAAATAGTAGCAACCTAGCATATGTATATCTTAAATTCGGCCACTGTCTTTTTATGAGTGAGTCATTGAATTGTTCACTCAGATGATTTGCTCAGAACACTTATTCATTCAGGAATGAAACACCACTGGTGTGTGTTGCTCAGTGACAGCAGTTGATTGTGCTCTGTCTGTGTGCATTGGTTTGTTAAAATCTCTATTTCTTTTACTAGACTAGAATATGCTTTTATACTTTGTGTTTAACCCCATATAGAGATATAGGGGAAGAGGCTAGAAAATCCCATGATCACATACTGATGTTCTGCTGTAAGGATTATCAACTGATGCTATGATTTAGTGTGTGGTCTCACATGATATTAAAAACAGTTTCTTCATTTTCCAGTCCAAACGGAATTAAAACATCAGTATGAAACTCCCTGAATCCCCCTCAACATCCCCACATTTCACTGAATTTCTCCGTCTCTGTCTTTTTCTCAGTCTACTTTCTCTTCCTCTTTTGGAGACATTATCACATACTCATCATGCCTTAAATTTGTTGCATGCTTTAGATTTAATAACAGTGTGATTTTGATTGAGCATCTGGTGTTAAACCCAGTGTTTATACACATATTTGTATAATTTAAGTATGTGTTGCTATTTTAAGTATTTGTGTGTATGTGTGTGTGTGTGTGTGTGTGTGTGCATTGATACTAGTCTGTGTGTTGTTCTTTGCTTTTGTGAGTGTGTGTGTGTGTGTGTGAGTGTGTGTGGTCTTGTGGTGGTTCAGAGACACCATGTGCAGATCATATGTTTAAGCAATTTTGTAAGTTTTTGTGTGAATGTGAGTTTTAGTGTAAACAGATGCACAACTCTACAACTGTAAGCCCAAAGACTCACACAGACATGTAGAATATTAAGTACATTTATGCACACACAATGTTGAACAAATTGTGTAAGTTGTTATTTTGCATATGTAAAACATTAGTCATTTAAATGTAACCATATTCACCAAGAATCAAACTGACATACACGTTGCATTACATACAGATCATGCTAACCAGCCAAACCTTGACCTCTTGGTTGTTCCAGCACATCTGATGGCAATAATGTACCAAAAGCTATTTTGCTCACCAAAATTGAACACCAAATGAGGACGGATTCACAGCATCCACTAAATAGGTCAGTTTGCAAACCGTCAGATACAGTTTTAATTACTTGCTCGATGTCTTTTGGTCAACAGCTGTTTGTAACTATTAAAGGGATACTTCACCCAAAAAAGTAAAAAAAATCTGTCATTACTCACCCTTATGTCATTCCGTAAGACTTCCTCGGTACACAAATTAAAAAGATGAAATCCAAAAGCTTTCTGACCCTGCATAGACAGCAACGGTGCTACCACATTCAAGGCACAGAAAGGTAGTAAGGACGTCATTAAAATAGTCCATGTGACATCAGTGGTTCAACCGTAGTGTGATGAAGCTACTAGATTAGTTTTTGTGCATGAAAAAAAAAAAAATAAATAACAACTTTATTCAACAGTTTCTGCTCTTCTGTGTCAGTCTTCAACACAGCATTGTGTGATGACGTAGAACTCGAATTTGCTGCACTTTGTTTACTAGCAGAGGAAGATGCATGCATACGTCGTGGTACTCTTGTGAACACGTAGAGAGAGAAGAAATTGTTAAATAAAGTTATTTTGGTTTTGCGCACAAAAAGTATTCTTATGGCTAGGGCTGTCACTAACGATTATTTTGGTAATCCAGTATTCTGACGATTACTATGATTATTAATCAAGTAATCGGATAATTGTAATTAATTTTTTGTAGTAATAAAAATAGACCTATGTAAACAATAGCCTTTAAAATGACTTAAAATACATATATAATAGCAATGAGGCAATAATAATTAGTTCAAAGTATCAAAAGCAAGTAATCATATGGTTTTATTGAACAAAGCTGTTAAAATACATAATGTATTATAAACAATAGAGCTAATGTACATTACACATTATAAAAAAAAGACTGCAGAGGGCACCTACAGCCTGACAGCAGCCTTGTTTTTACACTTTACTATCTATTTGCAATCTAATCCATGTTTAATATTGACTCAACAATATTTCATTCATATGTCCCCTTAATCTTTAATATTTAGCCATTTCTTTATGATAGAAATGCTACAGCCACTGTAATTTCTTGAAAATGTGGACATCAAAATGTGTAAATTTGTTGGTGCTGATAGCCTAGCGGTTATCGCATTAACATACAATGCAACTGCACCTCTGCCGACCCGAGCTCGAGTCCCAAATCATGGTCCTTTGCCAATCCCGTTCCCAAATCTCCACCCCATGCTTTCCTGTCAATCCCTACTGCGCTGTGCGTTAAAAAGCATGAAAATGGCCAAAAAAAAAAAGAGAGTGTAAATTTAGAGTGAGGGTCTAAAACTTTTATTTTGAAATTGAGGTGAACAGTTAGCATATTGAGAAAGATAATGATGTGTTCTCCTGTGTTTGTGTAGGTTTATAAACGATTTACCTTACAAATCTGATGAAATAGCGCATGTTACGTTCCTAGATAAACATTATAATAAACCCAAACTCACAACAACATGCAGAGATGGAGTTTGAGACGCTCCACACATGTAAATGATAACAGGTTGTGGAGCAGCTTTTACTGTGAATGGAGCCGCTGTGAGAGATGCACGTACATAACCTAAACACATGTGAATGATTAAAGCAAATAAATTAAACCAACATCGCATATATTTATTTAATTGAATCATAGTGTTTGTGAATTCTTAGTAGCATTATGGTTTATTATGATTTTTAAAAGGGTTTAATATGTGGAATGCGCCACTTCCGGTATTTTGCAGATTACTCGACACAAGGATTTTTAAAATCGGATACTCGAATAGAATCGAGGAATCGTTGCAGCCCTACTTGTAGCTTCATAAAATTACGGTTAAAGCATTGATGTCACATAGACTATTTTTTCAATGTCCTTACTACCTTACTGGGCCTTAATCGTGGTAGTTGCATTGCAGTCTATGCAGGGTCAGAAAGCTCTCAGATTTCATCAGAAATATCTTAATTTGTGTTCCGAAAATGAACGAAGGTCTTAAGGGTTTGGAACAACATGAGGGTGAGTGAAAGGAGGTCACACAGGTTTTGAACAACATGAAGTAATGACATGAGTAAATGTTGACAGTTTTAATTTTTGGCTGATCTATCCCGTTAAGGCATAATTATGCCTGTGTGACTGTACAATCAGGAAAAAGCAGCTATTTGACAGTAATTTTTAAAAAAGTTACGAAAGTAGTGCTACGAAAAGACACAGACTTGTGGGCTATAAAACATTTAGACTTTATCTTTGCTTCTGTATGACTTTACCTCTTTGGGTCATAGTAAAACAGCTTTTAAGAGTTTCAAACGCACACACAGCCTCAATGTTTTTGACAGAGTAGAAAAGCTAGTACCATTAAAGGCTGAAGACTATATTTGCTATGTTTGGTGTGGCGTATAATGACAGTCTGCACTGTCTGACTGTGCTAGTCGTCTGCACTGGCCGGGCTCTGCAGGAGCTGAAGTCGGTAAAGAAACGCTGGCCCAAAAGTCTAGTTCACTTCAGATCTGTGAGATTGATTTACACAAGAAGTTGGTCCCTCAGGGTTTAGGATTTATTTGTGTTGTGTTTGTAATAGAGAAGGTGCAGAAACATGTATGAGCCTGTTTGTTGATCACCTCAGCGTGTTTATACCTGACTGACTGATGTTCTTCTTGCTGGCTTTGTCTGCGTGTGTGTGTGCGTGCAAGAAAGACAGTTTTGTCTAGTCTGGCTGTCTGTGGATGTAGATGGAAAGTCGTTTATTGAACTTTGTAAGGGAAAAATGGCCGTTTTGTTGTGGGCTGCTGTCTGTTTCTCAAACTACTAAACGTTTCTAAAAGGCTACTGTTATGTGGTCAGCAGTGTGTGTGTGTGGTTGAAAGAGACCTACAAAAAATGCACCACACCCTCATGAATGACTGACAGATGTTCAAAGACGTTTTAAATATTCATGAGTTCAAATGCACATGCACAGACACTTTTAAGAGAGTCTGCGTTTAGCGCTAGGGATTTCTGCTCGGCTTTGTTGGTTACTGTTTAGACAATAGCGTGTGTGTGGGTACAGGTTTGCATGTGGGTAATTTTCACAAACCATACATGGCTGAATCTGACCTTTTCGTGCGATGTGTGGCAAAAGTTCACTAGACCAAATCTTCAGCGTGGTTTTTGCACTTACTCCCACCTTGTTGCAAACCCACACACACGACTGATCTCAACCACATAAACGCACGCAGACTAGTGGGCTGCCCCTGATAGACCAAAACAAATGGACTTGCAGACATAAGCAGGATCATGATTTGACCTGGTATCACTGTCTCTGTTAGACTTCTGTAACATTCTAGTTCAACAGGACACTGGCAACTGAAAGGTTATGGGTTTAAATTCCAGAAAATATAGATATTTCATGTTTAAGGTTTGATGGTGGCAGTTTACAATACTTTCTATATTTAAAAGTGCTTGCTATGGCAGTTACTATTACAGTTGTTAACTCTGTGGTAAGTCAAAGTCAAGTTTATTGTCATTTTAACAGATTGAAGGGCTGTGGAGAAAAATGAAATGTGGTTCCTTCAGGAACATAACAATGTTCAGCAAATACAGGCAATAAATAAATATAAAAGAATATATAATGGAACAACAGACGGTTAATTTTAGATCTAACAATTATTATATTTTAAAACATAACTTGTTTATGCATTTGACAGACACTTTTATCCAAGGCAACTTACAATGCATTCAAGGTATGTATTGGCTACATGTTCTGCTGTGCTTGTTAGGCAAATGTGTTTGGTTTTACTTTAAAGTAATCGGTGTGGTGGACCACAAAATAATGAATAAAAAAAATATAGTAGGCTTACATTGAGAGAGGAACTTTAGATATCAGGACCTAATTGTAACATTAAGAAAACTCTTATTAACAAGGGTTTACTAAACTTTCCTAAGGGTTTGTAACAACTAGCTGCAGAAAATCATAGATACATTTGGTGTGTTCTTTTGGTCAGTAAATAACTACCTAGCAACACCCCGGAAGATCTTTGTAACTAACTTGCTACGCCTTGAACCACCTTAAACACACTAGCAACTGCATTGCAATGACTTTGCAACCACCCACAACACACTTTTGACTTTTGCAAAGGTACTTTTCTTGAAAAAGCAGCTGTATATCTGTGCTCACGTGAATATTTTAATGTGTGCGTGTGTTTGTGTACACATTGGGGTATGTGGTCTGTTGTCCCAACATGAGGATCAGCACTGAGTCATATAGTGACTAACCATTAGAGCAGCTGAATACAGTACCTTGATTCACGCAAAACAAGCTCACACACGAACATGTGAACACACTTAGACTTCCACTGTGCACCCATAAAAGCGGTGCACGCGTGCAGGTCTGTGTCAGCTTGAGTGTTGGTCGCAAGGAGCAGGTGTGGTGAGGAGTTTGGTTAGGTAAGTGAAGTGATATAACCTCAATGCTGTATAACACACAAAGTTGGTAAAACTGTGTCACAGCTTGTAATCTGGGTTTGAGGCCCTCAGGGATGGAAAAGCTTTTCAGACATAGTTACTGTTTTACTAAAATGTTTTGACTAGTAGCTCTGGGGTAATTGTGAATGCATGTGGGGGGTCTTGTTTTTAGTTGAATAGCGTGTGTCTGTAGGTCAGCTTTTGTCTATGTTAGAGTAGTAAAACGTGAAATTGTTAAAATTTTAGCGAGCAGTCATGAGGAAAACAACTTAAAGTAATATAAAAATGCAAAAAGGTTTGTGTGAAGATAAGGTTTTGGGACAAGGGGCAGAAAATATTCCTATGTAAGAAACTAAAACATTCTGTGTACTAAGTTCTGACTGGTGTCTTTTGGAGACCATAAGTACAATGGAAAAACTGGTTTATTGTTTGTCTTTGGAGCAGTGTGTGTTGTTTTTGGTTCTGGATGAGTGGCAGTAGAGATTAAAAGATTTTGTGTTGCCTTGTCTGTATTTCATCTGAAAGGAGAAGTACACTTCCAGAACAAACATTTACAGATAATTTACTCACCCCTTTGTCATCCAAAAAGTTTGTGTCTTTTTTTCTTCAGCCGTAAAGAAATTATGTTTCTTGAGGAAAACATTCCAGGATTTTTCTCCATGTAGTGGACTTCAGTGGTGCCCCAAGTTTGAATTTCCAAAATGCAGTTTAAATGGAGCTTCAAAGGGCTCTAAATGATCCCAGCCAAAAAGGAAGGTCTTCAAAACCGTCCTACATCGCTGTTCTGCCTTTTTTTGTGAAGGGCGTTTCATCTTCTTTGCATATTCACTTTGTAAACACTGGGTCAGTACTTCTGCAGCGATGAAGGACGATTCTGAAGTTGGAGGAAAAAAATGAAATGGGAGTTTTTCGACTTACCCTAACTGTATTGACCCAGATTACACACAGTTCGCATGCGCATCGCAGAAAATAGACAAGACGAGCGTTTGAGGTTAAAAACTATATAAACTGTCAATTTGTTTAGAAAATGACAGATTGTTTTACTAGATAAGAGCCATTTAAAGTTGCATTTAAACTGCATTTTGAAAGTTCAAACTTGCAGGCACCATTGAAGTAAACTATATGGAGATAATTCCTGAAATGTTTTCCTCAAAAAACATGATTTCTTTACGACTGAAGAAAGAAAGACATGAACATCTTAGATGACAAGTGGGTGAGTAAACTATCTGTAAATTTTTGTTCTGGAAGTGAACTTCTCCTGTAATGCTGATTACAGGATAGGGATGGCGAAAACTAAAAAATTTCTTGACCGACCACCGAGCCTCATTAGCCGGTTGAAACCGGTTAACCGATTAGTTTAAAATATGGTACGCTATTTGAAATAACAGCCATTTCGAGCCGCGCCTGCAATTTCGCAACTCTGTCGCATCTCTCTGCCGCTCTGCCTCCCGCACACACACACACACACTGCCACTCACGTCACTTTTTTAAAATCCCCTACAGCGCGAAACATGAGTCCCGCAAACGCGGCGCCGAAGAGCTTGTTGTATGTAATCGTAGGACAAATGGCTCCTTAGTTTCAAATGGTTTGGGTACAAGGTGATCGCTTTGAAAATAAAGGCGTTTGTCTAGGTTAGAAGCTCATTTGAAACATTGCCACGGCTCATTTAAGAAAATGACAGCTCCGAAGAGACGCCGCTCTAACCTCGAGTGTTTTAGCCTGTTGCCTTTACTTTTCGCAAACCTTGTGAGCGCGCGAACCCAAACGCTGTGACCTCGCGCCAAATGTTTTTATTGGTTTATTAAGTACAAACAGGCGAGTTATGAAAAATTGAGTGTGAGGGATAATTTGTTCACTTAACACAAAAAGATGAGGAATGAGATGGCTAACTGTAGTAGCGTATAGTCCACTGTCTATAATAGCCTAATTTAGATATCACTTTTTTTTTTAACCGACTACCGACAACTTTGACCGGTTAACATTGATACGGTCAACCACCGGTCAAACGGTCATCGGTTAACATCCCTATTACAGGATGTGTACAGTATCTTTGTTTGCAAATGCATTACAGTAAGTTCATTGATGACCAACGCCTCTGCTTGTTGAGTTAGCATAATTCTGATGTCTTATTGACAGTTGGAGGCATACAGAAGAGGCGAGTTGTGTTGAGTCACAGAAGTGTCATATGTGCTGGGCGAGATGAGTGAGTATTCAGTAGGTCATCATGTTATGTTAAGTATGTGTGCATATGCCCCAGCTGATGTACATGCAACAGGGAACAGAGAAAAATCTCTGCTGGTGAATCCAGCTAAAGCTGGTGAGCCATCTTGACCCAGCAACAAACCAGCTGGTCATAGCAGTTTAAAGTCACGATTTAATGGAGGTATCACCAGATCTTTTCAGATTGTGACATACATCTGAGCATAACGGATTATTGAAAAAGAAAAAAAAAGTAGAGAAAAGCCTGATGCTTTCACTGAAAGATCCAGTAATTATATTTTGTTTAAAAATAATGAGTGGTTACGTTAGACTGTGATTGGTTCATACGATAAATCCCACCTCTTGTGTTTGTGCGTGTTCTGCATTCATAGTCAGTCTGAATGCACAATATAATGGCGTTAATGCAAAGAATTAAGTAAACAATTCTCACGCTTATATATAACCACTTTGTCAAGTCAAAATCAAACTCCAAATGCTCTAAAAACTTGATCTGTGAGGTTTTTAAGTGAGCAATCAGCTTGTTGAAATTAAAGGTGCATCTCCACGTCTGTGAACAGTGTTTGCCAAACTCTGATGATCCAAAAATAAGTTTATTATAAAAAAGAACAGCTGAACATCAGTTCATAAAGTATATAATTGTTTAAATAAAATATATTCTTTAAATGTAAATTGCTTAAAAACACTAATTTGATAAGATTTATACTTGGTTTTAATAAGGAAGATCCAGTAATTATATTTTGTTTAAAAATAGGTCAAAAAATGTAAAAATGAAACATGCAGTGACAAATTGTTCACTATAAGATCTAATGCATTTAGAAAATGTTTCATTTCATGCTGACTTTAATGTGTTCAAGCTGATTTGTGAACCATGGAAGGTGGTTAACCAGCTAGAAACCAGCTGCCATCTTGAGCTGGATTTCCCAGCAGGTATGGGGACTGTTTTTCTCTTCTTCATTCTTTCTCGCTCTCAGCCTGTCTCTCACTTTCTGAGCACCGGTCCTCTCATCTGTATCAGGAACACTTTGAGTCTGAGTGTCACACTGTCCCTCTTGGTCTTAGGTTTTCTCATGTTTGTTTGGTCTGTTTCCACTTATAATCCTCTGAATCCTCTCTTCACCTTCAAAGACTAGATTAGTCCTCTGTCTTTTGGTAGTGAAGATAGACACTGGCCTTCTCTCATCTAAATCCTGTAAACTCCCCCTCACTGTGACCTTTGAGCTTATGGAGTGTGTCAGGGTTCAGAGTGACATTTAAAATGAAACGCTAGATGTTAGCTAAGAGATTTGCTATCAGGGTTTGATTCCAGAAAAGATATACTTTTTTTTCATCTTTTGTCTCTCCATCTCAGTGATCAGTCAGGTTATGTAAAAGCCAGTTAAACACTGGCCTATTGTGTTTTATTTTCATCCTGACTAGTTACTTTTTAAGTAATAGCAGTGTTTTTAGCAGTGTTTGGATTTTAAGATTGTGTTGACTTTACAGTTGTTGCCACAGGCCTGTTTTAAAACTCAGAGCAGCTGTCTAGCTACAGGGGTGCGACCTTTTGACTTTAAGGTCATAAGTCAAGCGGCCTATCCACTTCTGTTTTACAGTCATCAATAAACAAATAAATCCACTTTATCTAACCACAGATTGCTGTAATTTTCATACTACAGAGAGAATAGTTTTGAGTGGGGCTTTTTAATGTTTCCCCTCAAACTACAGCTTTGGGTAGAAACAGAGAGAGAAGGTGGAGAATTGGTGAAAGTCAAAAATGAAAGAGTAGCAGAGTAAATTACAGTAAGGATTTTTTTCGGCTGCCCTAGTCGGGAAATTAGTTCATTTTTTTTTCTGGCCTTCCAGCATTTCCACCACAATAATTATACATTTTATTTTGAGAAATTATTCATATATATTTATACACACACAGTTTCCTCTGAGGAGGCAATACAAAAAATTGTATGAGAAAAAAATTCATAGCGCAATAATTAAACAAAGCAAATATTACAAAATATTACATAAAACGTATAAATTACTTATTTTTCTAAAGTAAAACTGTCCCAACAGTGACACCAAGCAGGTAAATTTATAGCAGGAGAGGAGGCGCGATATGATTGGATATGACTGGTTATGTTCGGCTGTGATTGGTTCATACGATAAATCCCGCCTCTCGTGTTTGTGCATGTTCTACGTTCATAGTCAGTCTGAATGAACAATATAATGGCGTTAATGCGAAGAATTAAGTAAACAATTCTCACACTTATATATAACCACTTTGTCAAGTCAAAATCAAACTCCATATGTTCTAAAAACATGATCTGTGAGGTTTTTAAGTGAGCAATCAGCTTGTTAAAATTAAAGGTACATCTCCACGTCTGTGAACAGCGTTTGCCAAACTCTGACGATTTAACAATAATTTATATTATTATAAATAATTAATTTTTTAATAAATAGTTATTATAAATAATTTAATAATTTAATTTATTATAAAAAAGAACAGCTGAACATCAGTTCATAAATAAAGTATATAATTGTTTAAATAAAATATATTTTTTAAATGTAAAATGCTTAAAAACACTAATTTAATTAGATTTATACTTGGTTTTAATAAGGAGAATAGTCTGTGAATTACCTTGTTAATGTAAAAACACAATATAGATTTTCATTCCGTTTGTGTAAAGTAATGTTTATGTAATCAAGAAAATGTGACAGGGACATGAATTTACATTTAATTTAAAAATAAATATGAAAATAAAAAATGACTTGCTTCCTCATTTCAGAACACCACTGAACGCCACTGATATTATTTTTAATAATTCGCTTTGTTTTGTGTCTTTGTTTATGTTGTTTGTTTAAATGACGAGCATGTGCATGTAAGAAGAAATTAAAACACAAGTATAAATCTTAAAATTACTCAAGTGTTAATTAAAAATATATATATATATATAGGACCAGTTTTACTAAACAGGGCAAATTAGCACAATAGCGTAATTCAAAAACAGTGCCGATGGGAGGGGAAATTTCTGCGGGTGATTTACTAACAATGTGCAGCGTGAATTAGCAGAGTCGAAAATAAAGAAATAAAGAGGTCACAGTATGTTGAAAAGAACCGGAGGCCAAAAAATGAAGGTTTGCAAGATCTAGTTTTGATAGACCTGGTGTTGCGTGACTCCTAGTTGAGGGTTCCAAGTTGTCTTTTATTTCCTGAAGCAAATTAAAAATAATGATGTGTTCGAATAATGTGTTGTTCTGGCATTCCAAATAAATTAATACTTGTGGAAAAAATCCTCTCCCTTCTACCACGTGCTCTCTGTTCTCTGCGGTGTTTCCTCCTAGCAACAATAATTGCAGCCATTTCAAGCGCAAAATAGTTTAAGACATGCTTTTTTGGGCGTTAAATAATGGCGCAAATGGCAGTAATTTGACAAGTGCAAACGTTCGTAAAAAGCATTGCGTGATTCATTTGAATACTCTCCTCCCATAAATTTTGCTTCTGAAAGGGAAACTCCTATAAATGCGTATTCAATAAGGTCAGGCGCAAAAATAAATGCGTTCATGCCTTTTCAGCACTAATTCTTCACTGCGTGTCTTTAATAAAAACCTGTACAATTTTTACACCAAAAGACAGTTTGCGCTGGTGCAAGCTATTAGTAAAACTGGCCCATAGTGTCTAAAAGAATGTTCATATGACTCATTAAATGTCAAGTTGTTTTTTGTGAAAAATTATTTATGCATTGTGACAGTAACATGTAGGTTTTACATTTTTAGTAACAGCTGGAAATTATAAAACTGTTCTGAAACTGAATGACATAATATCCTCATAAACATATGTACTATTTATATTACTTTATTCATAAACAACAGAACATTTTTGACATTTTCAACCCACTCTTAATAATAAGACTTTAAGTTAAAAAATAAGGCAAGCCATTGTAAATGCTTAATCACAGAAAACCATAGTTAAAGGAACACTGCCCTTTTTCTGCTAATAGCTTAGCATAGATCATTGAATCTCGCTCGATGCTAACGGTCTAATCTGATTCAATGATCTATGCTAATCTATTAGCAAAAAAGGTGGAGTGTTCCTTTAATGAGTTTGCAATGCATAAATACACGTCACCTTGCAATCCTTATTTTTATATATTGTTCCTCCGATGTCCTCAGAGGGAGGTTACAGTCCCCCTACTGTTTGAGTGGGACATTCACTGTCAAAATCAGTTGGCAAGGAGTCATTCATACGTGTGTGGGGTTGATGTGGGCACAGTGGGCAGAGGTAGGAGTTAATTCTGTGAATGAACCATCCATCCATGTGTGTCAGATGCAACAACTAGTGCACCCTAATGCTGACTCAGTGGAGCCCACAAAGTGGGAGCAGAGTGTTGATCTAAAGGCCACTGTCAGTTCTCACACACACACACATACCACTCATTTCTGCACATCTGACAGTTCTGCGTATTTCAGTTCTGTGTATGTGTGTGTTCAGAATTCTGCTGCGCTCGTGGGAACGCTGCTATATTTAGCTGCCGTGTGAGAACGGGAGACTGAGCTCTGTCCCTCCCTGATTATAAAGCCAGAGCCAAGCAATCGGAACTACAAGCCTGCCTCTGGAATTAAAGTACTCAAAAAAACATGCACATATCACGTTGTAATGGCGGTATGTTCGTGTACTGGCACACTTGAGCACAATGGGTGGGTGTGGGTGTGAGTGGGAGAGATCACAGGGCGTCACACCCTGGTCACAGTGGTCATATCCCTTCTTCCTGTCTAGTGTATCCTATTATGTGGCCATCGCCCCACACACACAAAGAAAAAAAACACCAAAAAGCCATATCCTTCACTGTTTCCCAAAGAAGCTATTCGCACATCTGCTGTTGTCGATGTTTGCCGGTTTTTGGTAGGCGTTGTGCTCAGAGCAGCTCACGTCCTGTGTGTGTGTGTGTGTGTGTGTGTGTGTGTGATGCCCTTCCGCTGCTGTCCAAGAAGCCTGGTTCCCGTGACACACTCCCGTGGTTTGGCCAGCCTGTTTTGTCTTGCTGCCACTGATGTAACCCTGCTAAATATAACGTGCTGATCACAGACGCCACGCATGGCGTTAAATGAACATACCATCCTGTCCTCACAGTCAAGAAACATCCTGACATGGCAGATGCCATTACCAAATAGAAAAATAATTCGGTCGTGACTGAGTAAGTCAGAAAAAAATTGAATACTCTTTCAGTGCAATTCAGCCATTTTTAATCCACAGTTTACTGTCTTTTTGTTTGTTTGTTTCAGCACTTTTTGGTCCATCTGTTATGTCTGTCCTATTTTTACTCCTCTTTGATTTACAGTGCTCACCTGGCTTGTTCACTGCTCTCAGATCATTCTCTGTGAAATATTTTTTTCTCAACTTTTTCTCAAATTCAAAACTTGTCCTGAATAAACCCTGCAATAGCTATTGTTTTTCAGTTAATCTGAACTAGGGATGGGCGATATGGGCTTAAAAGTTTATCGCGATAATTTCTGGTATTTATTGCGATAACGATATCAATGATGATAATTCAGGGAATCCTGTTTCTTTAGAGAAAAGTATTATCTTTCCTATTTTTACCCAAAATGGAGTGTTGTGGGCATAACTGAGAACACACATAATGTAATGACTGTTTAATTCACTAAAATGTGAATTAAATTTTTGTACTTTTTGTACTAGTAAACACACTTGGCAATAACGCTCTTTCTGATTCGGAAGCCGGAGTGCGCCCTTGCGCAGAAACTTCACATGTGCAATATAGCAGAAGTAATAGTACTGACGACGCACCAGGAATCTCTAATCCAGTTATTGCTATAGCTGAATAAAATGCGGATAGAGAAATATTAATGGAGGAAATTTGCAGACAATAAACATACGATTGCTACAATATATGGTTTGTCTGTGTTCTTCAAGCAATCTTGGGTATTTTTATAAGGGTACAGTACATTTATAATGCAATGCTAATTGACAAAGCCGTCATAGTATTATAAAATAGTATGATTTCAGCCTCATTCTGTGATATGAAACCACGGCTGATCACGAAACGTTATTTCAAACACTCGACTAAGTTAATTTGGAGAAAAAGCATGTCAATAAATGATATCTTTGTTGGACAATGGGTTTGTAAAGAGGCTCATACACATCCAAAACTGCATTGCATACGTGCTACTAGTACATTTAACGTTATTCAAGGTTCAGACCGATTTTTGTTGCACTGCACAGTTCTGACCAAACCAGTTCCAGATTGAATCTCCTCATTTAGCGATATAACGTTGCTAGTTTCACGTCCGCCTTCAGCATGTCACTGTATTGTCGCACGCAGAAAAATGTCAGCAACTAGACTTCATCGTTATTATTGCGGGAAGACTAATTCTTATCGTGGGGGAAATTTTTACCTGTATATCGCAAACGATAAGATGTCGCCCATCCCTAATCTGAACATCAGATTTTTTTTTTTTTTGTAATTTGTTTTTGTTTTTAATTTTATGCCAAAATAATAATAATAATAATAATAATAATAATAATGGAGTATTATTATCATCGTTATCATTGTTGTTGTTTAATAAATATAAAATATAAAAATATATATATAAATTGTTTTTTTTTAAACAGATTACAAAATCTACTAATAATAGCACCAATAATAATAATAATAAAGGAGTATTATTATTGTTGTTGTAGTTTAATAAATATAAATAAATATAAAAAATATAAATTGTTTTGTGACAAAAAAGTGAAATCAAAAGATTACAAAACCTACTACTAACAGCACCAATAATAATAATAACAATAATAATAATAATAATAATAATAGAGTATTATTATCATCATTGTTGTTGTTTAATAAATATAAAAAATAGAAATTATTGTGACATAAAATTAAAAATCAACAGATTACAAAATCTACTAATAGTAGCACCAATAATATAATAATAGAGTATCATCATCATTGTTGTTGTTTAATAAAAATAAATAAATATAAAATAAAAAATATCAATTGTTTTTGTGACATAACACTGAAATCAACAGATTACAAAATTTATTAATAATAGCAATAATAATAATAATAATAATAATAGAGTATTATTATCAGCATTTTTATGTCTTTATGACATAAAATTGAAATAAACAGAATCCAAAATCTACTACTACTACTACTACTACTAATAATAATAATAATAATAACAATAATAATTATAATAATATAGTATTATTATCAACATTGTTGTTTTTGTTTACTAAATATAAATACACAAAATATAAAAATATCAATTGTTTTGGTGACATAACATTGAAATCAGCAGATTACAATATCTACTAATAATAGCAATAATAATAATAATAATAATAATAATAATAATAATAAAGGAGTATTATTATCGACATTGTTGTTTTTGTTTAATAAATATAAATAAATATAAAAAATATCAATTGTCTGTGACATAAAATAAAATCATCAGATTACAAAATCTACTAATAATAGCACTAATAATAATAATAAAGGAGTAATATTATCGTTGTTGTCGTTGGTGTTTACTAAATATGAATAGATATAAAATATAAAAAATATAAATTGCATAAAAATTATTATTATTGTCCCATTATGTACTGAACAGCATGTCCCAAGGCTATATATGGTATGAAGTATTTTGACTGTACTTACATGAATGAGGAGAGTAAGTCTTGGGTACCTCATTTTTTGTCGATTATATTTGTGTGATGAGGCGTGATTATAGTGTTCATCGTGTTCAGATTTATTAATAGTTAGGAGGCGGAACTGCAGTCCCGGGTGGCCGTGAGAGAAGAACAGTCACGAGTCAGGAGTATTTCAAATAAGGCAGCAGGCAGAGACGCGCCACTTCAGGGTCTATCAGGGAATTCCGGGGCCGTGCGTTTTTGACGTCAGGAGCAGGGCGGCGCTGAAAAAGAAAGAGCGCGTGCGCGTTTATGTGCACATCCAAAGCTGTGTCCCTTTAAAAAAAAAACCCAGCGCCGTTCACCGCAACTCGATCCCTGCCTTAACTCACAGATACAGCTCTGTGCTCGCTATAGAGAGCGGAGACTGACCCAGCAACAACATTAAATATCAGCAACACGCCCTCTGCGGAGAGACACAACAGACTTTTGGCTTCTAAACCGAAGGATTTAAGAAAATAAACGATTTTGAGGATTACTGTTCTTGTTATTCAGCCGGGTCGGACTGCTATACGACAAGGAGAAGTTACGGATAAACTGCGCTCCTGACATTCACCGGTACTGACAGGAATTTTAGTCCCACATTCGTGTGTTAGTGCTTGTTTTTGTTCTCAGGCAGCGTTGATACGACGCTTCTGCATTTTATTCTCGTATTGCTCATAACAAAGGCGCCGCTTGTAATCCAAGCTTCTTTATATGTGAACACTCATAATTTAATCATTTGACACCTTTCGAGTGTCCTACATCAGACCTCTCGTAAGGAAAACTAAAAGATGTCCTCGTTTGTTCTCCAACAGATCCTGTCTAACTTTTGGGAGCGCTAGTTAGTGGAGACGCAAGCTGAACGAGTTTTACTACTAAAGGTAAGTCGGCTATCTCTTCTTCTCGGTTGTTTTATCATTGTTATCCCCATGGCAAACTCGTGACTACTTCATAGTTAAGTGTTGGCCGTGACTGAAAGAAATTACACTCCTTATTACAGGGTAGCAACAGTCCGTGTGAATGAAAGCGTTGTAGTAACGGTGACCGGAAGATCAGCGCTCATTCCCTACACACATTAACTCTTTACTACCCACAGACTCATGCCTTTGAGACGATAAATGGCCTTCTTTCTTTAGAGAGATAATCTTTAGGCAAATCAAAGCATGGTTTAATTCTTGGGCGTTTGAATGTGTAATATATCGCCCTGTTGTGTAAGTGAAGTGTTCCATAAGAAATTGTTTAGATGTAGGTTGTAAAGTCTCAGTCCCACGTGTGTCCTGTGGAAGGGGGTTGGGTTCACTCTGTAAACTGACCCGGCCCATCCCCACTGCCGAGTCCTTCCTACTTGTGTCAAACAAAGATATTTTTCATTTAAAAGTGCTAGAATATGCTAAAATATAAAGCATTATTTATCCAAAAAAGTTATTTTTCTTTGTTTTATATATGTGTTGATGACCTTGATACAGTCATGAGTGTCTAAACATGACAACAAAATAGCTTGCATACTGGCTAAGCCATGCTGACTTAATATTGATTTATAATATGTGACCCCGGACCACAAAACCAGTCATAAGTAGCACAGGTATATTTGTAGCAATAGCCAAGAATACATTGTATTTATGCCAAAAATCATTAGGATATTAAGTAAAGATCATGTTCCATGAAGATATTTTGTAAATATGTCTCAGAACTAAATTTTTGAGTAGTAATATGCATTACTAAGAACTTCATTTTGACAGGTTTAAATGCGATTTTATTTTATTTATTTATTTTTTGTACCCTCAGGTATCTCAGCCAAATATTATCCTATCCTAACAACCAAACACCAGTGTAAAGCGTATTCAGATGGTTTATAAATCTCAGTTAACAAAAAAAAAAAAAAAAAGACCCTTATGACTGTTTTTTGGTCCAGGGTCAAACAACAAAGTTGTTTATTTGCATTTATTTTTTTTAAGCAATAGCTCAATATTATGTTAAACAACGAGTATTTCTTTTTTACGATTTATTACTATCCTCATGCATTTAAATGTTTTGGACTTTCAGCTCAAAATGTTGAAATTAATTCTTCTTGAAGAAGTGAAACCGAACCAAAAAAAGAGCATCACTTCATTGACCCATTTATGTGTGTGTGTGATCCACTGCTCTTTGTTTGACACGGGAGGGCAGGGCTCCACTGCGGGGATGTGCCGAGCCGGGCAGTCTCATAAAGCTGAATGGATTGCCTCAGCCTGCTCATACTAAACTGAATGCGTCTGTCTGAAAGGAAATCATTTGCATCATATTCTACTACAACAAGCCTCTAGCCCTGCCTGGGGGTGGGGTGTTTTTTCTCTCAGCGTTTGCATGTGCGTTAGAACATATTCCGGTCCTGGGTTAAGGGAATATGCAGGGGAAATTTCTCTGTAACACGCTAGATAGAATATTTGTGTTGACGTCGAAGAAACACCGCTTACAGCATGTAAAATTATAGTGAAACAGTTAGGTGTTTGTCGTATGAGCCTGCCTGGGGGGCGGGTTGGGACGCTCTGCATTTTACGGGCGGTCATAAACACCCGTGGAAGTAAATGCGGAGGTATATGAGGGACAGGAAGATCCCTTTGAAGATCGACTTCCGATCAATTAGCACGACTGACATGAAAACAGAGAGGCTGCATTTGTTTTGCTTTGAAGTTGTTGGTTGTAAATTTCGAGAGCGCAGCAGCGTCCGAGACCAGTGGGTGTTTTGAATCAGCCGCCTTTTTGCAGCATCACTGCCCCTTTATTGTGACGACATAAACCTGTGTTAAAGCTATAGGCCAGACTAAAAAAAGAAGTGTGTATGAGACTGAATGAGGACAATAAATGTTTATGTATACAATAACTTTTTTTTTTTTTTTAATAATGAGCCGAGTCACATATTTGAGTCGATCTTCCCATCACTAATTTCGAGTTACGACAGAACATTCACAAGGGTGTGTTTGCGGTGTAAATTTGATCCTAACAAGTGGAGTAAAGAGAGAAGAATGGTGTAGGTTGCACATTTAACGTGTGAATGTGTGAGACAAAGGAATGATGATGTATCACGTAGGTCAGTGGGCTTGCTGGAGTGCTTAGTCAACGTACGCTTATTACAGTAGCCGTTTGAAAGTGATGATGAAAGAGAGCTGGGCTTATGCGAGTGTGGTTATACTGGTATTTCAGGATCGTCCAAATGGAAAAAAAAAAGTTGTAGGCTTTAAAGTCCTCCTCGTTCATTCCATTGAGCTCTAACGGCTGTGTGTGGGAGTTTTTCCCATGTTAGGACTGTACTTTTGTGGTAAAAGGAAGTGATGTAGGCAAGTTGGAGGAGTTTCACTGGAGAAAGTGTTTGAGTCTGTGAAAGTGTGTTGTTATTAAGTTTGATAAGATGGTCTTAGGTGGTGTATTTAAAGACAAGAAGAAACAAAAGGGTTTAATACAGTCTGACACCACATTTTTTTTCCCTTCTGACTGGTTTATTTTTTTCCTTTGTCACTTCGCCGGTCTGTTATCTGAGGGGAAAAGGGAAAGTGAGTAAAAGAAAGGGAGAGGTGGTGAAACTATAGTGGGAGTGGTTAAGAGGAATGGAGAGAGGGAGAGAGAGAGAGAGAGAGGTGGAAAACAAAAAATATGTTTCTGTGACTGAGTCAGATGTTTTTTGGATAGAGTGAGCAGCCAGGATGCAACACACTGATCGTTGACGTGCGTCATAACGTGGGGGAGACATGACTGAGGAGGGATTATTTTCCTGTGTTGCAAACATCTTTGTTTGTCTCTAGCACACATTAAAGTCAAAATTTCCATCTATTTATGGTCAGTAAGTTTTATCATATTTCAGTTAGACTGTCTGAAATATTTTAGATGCCGGACGTGACTCTTCATCCAGCTCGGCTGGATCCCTCTTCAACTTTGCGAGCGTCAGACGGGAGCGCTTCCGTACGCCACGGCAACCGGTTGCCACGGCAACCTGAGAGCCAGCTTGTTTGTGATTTATCCTTTTTGTTACTAGTAACTAATAAGTGTGCCTGTTTTGTTGGTGTCTAATGCACTTGCTTCTGGGAAACGATGAGTTTGAATGTAGGAGGGGACTTTTGGGGGCTAATGAACCACACAAACAAGACAGAGAGACAGATGTTCAAGGTTTAACTGTTCCAGTAATGAAAAGCCGAGATGTTATGATGGCTATGAAGAAAGGTCATTTCTGGTAGTTTGTATTCATAAAGTTAAAAGAGAATGAAAGAGCGAACTCGTGTTTCCTGACATCTCACAATGACACATTTGTAAAGTCTGTGAGGCTGAGCAGCACATTAAAAGTTTTCTCGCAGATGGCTGTGCAGACACACTCCAGACTTTCATGTCTAGCAGACGTTCGCACACTGAGTCACTGCCATTCACGCACAGCACCCGTCTTTCAGCTTTTTGCCATTTGGGCCGTGTCTGTTGTGTAACGTGCTGGCACGTCAGTCACTCTTTCTGTTCCTTAAAAGTTTTACTCTAGTTCTCAGAAGAACTATTACACAAGTTGACCGACAGTGGTACAAGTATGACCCAGACAGAAAGATATCAGTAACATCTGCCTCGTAGGACAGGATGAGAAACTAGACCAATATTTGCTTTCATTTTTTTTTTTTTTTTTAGGGCCATTCATAAATACTAACACACACGGAATATGTTCCACAGGATGTTACATCAGTCCCTCAGTCCCTTTTAAGACACCCTCCCCTCATTTGAGAGGCCCACTTCCTGTTGCTCTGACGACGACTTCCTGTCTTATCACATTTGTTCTGCTTTCTTTAATCTCACATGCTGGTATATTCACAATCACAGACAAGCACAAAAGCAAAATTTTCTCTGGCTATCGTAAGTCTTAGATATCGTCAGTCTGATGACTGTCATTTTTGTTAAACTGTTCAAAGGGCATATTTCTGAAGTTGAAACACAGGTCATATAGTCGTAATGAAATGGAAATTGATTATCTACAAAAACTGAGTTTGATTAAACACCGTACCCTTTCTTACAATTGACTGCATGACCTGCCTCCATCCAATCAACAATCAGTGGATAGAACCATGTCCCCCACCGTACATTTTTTCCAGTAATCTGTGATGTAAGGCACAAAATTGAAGAAAAGATGTCACTTTAATGCACATTTCTGTGAAGGATTTGTGCATGTTATCTCAAAGTGCATAATGTTTCATCAAAATAACAACTCTAAAATGTTTTATCTTTTTAGATGTCACCAAGTCACTTTTCAGAATCGAATTAAATTCCAAAAGATAACATCATCCCACACTATGCATTTTTTGTTCGTTTTTCAACTAGTATCCATACTTTACAGAGGTAAAATGGCTTGTAAACTGTTTCATGTTGACTTCACCTTTTATGAGTAATATCAGTGTCAGTAATACACCTCATTCAAGGTAATGACTAAAAGTTTTTTCTCAGCAGTGCTAACCACAGTGACAGCATTGTTGTTTACTCTTAACAGGACATGACCACTAGAATTACTAAGAAAAGCATCATGTTTCTTTTTATGTCGACTCATAGAGAAACAACAGAGAACTGAGGCCTGAATTCAAGATTCATACTAGTAAAATTGCTGATTTTGGTGTCAGGAATGAGCTGGTATTTAGATTAGGGTGACCTGAGTTCTTCCCCCTTCTAGTAAGACAGTTTTCTGAGCACCTGGTTTATATATTAGCCTACATATTTATTCATTAACATCTGATACCAGATGGACAACATTTTAGTGCTTGAGTGTCAATATCATATTGATGCCTGTGATGTTAGCGCTTATCTCCAAGCGCTCCATCCAGATGGTTTTATCATCTGTTTAGCAACCCGTAAATCAGAAACGTTGAACTGGGTCGAGGACGATGACATGAAAACGAGAGCAGGGAAGACAGTCATGGTCTGTGCGTAGAAGCCGGTTGTGACATTCTGAAAGCGTAACAGGGCCAGTCGTGAAAGTTTTTATTGTAATGTTATTTTTGGAAGGGTGGTGCAAGGTTGAGGAGGGGTTGTCACACAGTTACATGTAGGCGAAGGGCTCGGCCAGAGAGTTATACAGAAGCGAGCGCTGCGTGTGTCCTCAGCTGAACTCGCTCTCTGGATCAGGATGTACACTCTGAGTGTGGAGGCTTTGAGTGTGGGCTTGGAAGGCAGCGACGCCATCGGGACGACTCAGCCTTGCATCATTGGCAGAGGCAGACGCACACAGAGGGAAGGGAACAGACGCAAGCCTACTGTGACGTTGTGCTTCTTTGTGCCTCTGTGTGTGATCTCTATCTGAGGTGGGTTATGTCATGGCCAAATGCGAGTACACACCCACAGGCCTTTCCGCCGGTCCCCTTTGCTCACCGAGGAACATTCCAGCTCTCCCATTTCCCCTGTTCTTCTCATCTACGTATCTTTATCACTGATCTGTTCTCCCTCTACTGGGCTAATTCCTTGACTCCATTCCATGTCGTTCTTTTCTGCATGCACGCACACTCAGCTGAGTTGCTTCGTGGTAGTTTCTGGCCCGAATGAGGACGCTGTCGTCATGCTGGGAGATGACATCATTCGCACGACCTGTAGCACTATTTTAAAATGGAATTGTTTTCACATTGCCATGTAACTGATGTCAGCCCCTATCTATTCAAAAGTGAATCATAACCTGAATACATTTTTTTAAAAGTGTACTCGTCACCTCAGACGTCATATCTTTTGGTCAGGCTGTATGGTTGGTTACTTCTCAAGGTGATTTCCTGAAGGCTTTTTGTTGTTGTTTGATTGGACAGGGTTGGTTGGAGACGCCCACGTACGTGGCCTTCATTTGGTTTGGTGTTTTTGGGCATTGATCTGGTAAGTGTGACAACCAAGCCAGTGACTGGAATAGTTGTTTGATGTTTGTTGTCATGGGGAATTTTATCAAGCTGAGGGGCGACGTGGGGGTGAATGGGGAAATTTTTTAATTATGATATCATCGCTGGAACGTTTCTGATTTAAAGTGATTTGAAATTTTAAATGACTTTTGAAGAGTGTTTGAAGTATGAGTAAATACACATGATGATATTTCTAGAAAATAGTTGGCTGAAGCATGAAAGCGAATAGAGATGCGACCAGTAACCACACAACCACGTTTACTCCTATAATCAATTGCACCGCAAGCCACCTGTTTTCTCCTGTCTGATCGGCATCGGTGAGTTTCGGATTCCCCGGTTTGGTGAAACATTAAAAAACCCCACTGTAATTTTACAGATCGTATGTTTTGCATCCAAAACAACGCACTGTGACAGATATCGATGACGGCACACTTTCAGAAATTCCCTATGCTGTCACTAAGGTGGGCGTCCCCCAATCACCTGACCGTAAAGAGTGTGCGAGAGAAGGGGGCAGAGTCTGGCTTGTGGGGTAAGCCCTTTCCATGGTTGAGTCATGGGAGTTCCCCGGTTACACAGCAGACAGCTAGCTGTGATCAGACCTAGTGTGCGTTTCGATTTATCTCTTTTGCAATAATAAGGATCAGTTTCGGGGTGCTGTATTGTTTCCACATTACTAGAAATCGATATTACTACTAATCCAAAACATGTTCTCGTAAAAGCAAAGCTGTAGTAGTATGATTTGTCGTTCTGTGTGAAATGTGGAAATGTAGTATGGAGAAGTTTCAGTTTGCATTTGTGTTTTTACACTATGAATGTACACTGAAAGCCACCATATAACTGTCTACCTCGACAGTCTTCGATCTTTTTTTAGGCAAAAAACCCCCAGTTGAACATTGCAAAAATTAAGTTTTTAATAGGGCTGCCTCCTAATTGTCGACTGACTGTTAGTGGACCAAAATGTTATTAGTTGCTTAGTATCAGAAAACAAAAAAATTAAATAATGCACAGGAAGTGACAACGTCACGCAGTCTGTGACGGACAGATCGTTAACGGCTGGTGTATGTAGTAATACAGTACATCAGGCAGGACATCCAAATGCTCGCCTGTCATTCATCGACCTCAAATATGGCTTATCATCTGAAATATGTAAGTAGTAGCAACTTCACATGGCCACTCAATCTAATGTTAACCTAGAAAAATGTACACTATTCAAGTGTCTGTGTGAAATGTGGAAGCTAAACAGTAGCACGCTCACTGCATGGTAGGTGGGAGTGCCAGTGTGGTCATTTTTGGTCATACAGATAAGAGTAATACATCTTTTGAATCTGCACTCACAATAACAACAAAACCTTGCACTTTTGTAAATTAATGAAAGCAAACATGATGCACTTTCTGCCGTCTCGGTCTCGGTCTGAACTTGTGTTGAGAAACCGAAATTCCGTGTATACTTGCCTTACAGACATGAAAAATACATCTATAGAGAGCAAAATGTCTACTTTCAAGTGGAAAAAAATATTCTCAGATTATGTGTGAATCTGTATGAAACATGCATACAGGCACATCCACTACTGCGGAGATGACGTGTCGCCGACTTCATCAAAGAAAGCACTAGTTTATCAATAAATTAGTCAAATGTTGATGCAGCTTCCTTACTGTTTTTTCTGACACATTCACAATCATTACTTCTGCCGGTTTGCTGTGGAAAGCTTTATGTGTGCGCTTGCGCTTATTAGGCGATGTAGGCAATTAAAGGCATTATTATGATTTAAATGGTTTATTAATAAACATGCGATTAGTTGACTAATCGCTTAAAATGAACGACTGCTAGTCAACTACTAATCTTTAGTTAAGTGCAAGCCCTAGTTTTTAGCATAAAGCTTTAGCTTTTTTGTTCCACTGAAGCTGGTTTGAGGTCACACTATATTTGGCAGACTCATTGCTGAAGACCACCGTGTGCTAAAAACATGCACATATACCAACGACTGAAAACATTTTCTACCTTCTATAACCCATTAATGCCACCTTTATTTCTCATGGGGGTGTTTTTCTCGAGCCACAGTTTTCACATGTGATAGTTGGCTTTCCACACCGATACTTCTCTATGAGAGCCAGGCCTGTGTTTATTCAGACACCTCCCCACAATAACTCTCACCATTGTGTGTGAGAGACAGTATCATGGATTTCCTCTCACTGTTGTCCTGCTCACCACCCATGAGTTCCCGGTGTTGCAGACAGATTTAGTTTATTTTCTTCATGTTACAACTGAGTTATAGAGTGCAATTTGGTCATATGAAATGGTTTTATTCATCATTGTGCTCCTAATAGAGAATGGAATACTATGGGAGAAACAAATAAGTTTTATTAAAACAAATTCTGGGTTCTTTAAATCCAAATCACAATTTGTCAACTTTTTCTTTTCCCTGGAGTCATTTTTGACACCCCGTCCATGACAGGTTATTGATGGCACAGCTGCGAAGCCTGGCTGTTTTCACAGCACTTGTGCTGATTGGATGGAATGAAGCCAATGTAAAAGATCAGGACCAAAAATGAGAGTAAAGTCAAACTCAATGCACTGATGATTACCTCTTCATCTCTCCCTACAGCAATCTATGACTGACTCGGCTGAGATGATCGACTGTTGGTGCTAAACTCTAACTCTTCAGACGTTTGAGAAGTGGTGCTAGATGCTTATTTGACAGGTAAAATGTGTGTTTGAATATGCAGAAACTGTTCTAAGAATGCAATGCACTGTAGGGTCACGATTATTTCAGTACCCACTAGCAGCTAATTCCAGCGTTCCTGAAATATCACAGAAGCCTTTTAATAGCGCAACACCATGAGCCAGAGAGGAGTGGGTGGGCTCCTGTGCACTGTAGGCTTAAAATACACACACATACACACTGTCTGACTAAACCTGCTGAGCAATGAATAGCTCACACACTGTATCCAAACAGTCTCTGAATATTGCCACATACTTATTTATCTTTAGACTAATTCATGCCTCATCACCAAAATTGCAGCTCAAAGACTGTACTGATGTGCTAAAGGCTTGTGAATTTCAACAGCAAGTGTTTCACTGTATGTTGAGTTTTTAGCTCAGGACTAACCCATCAGGTTATACAGCATATTATGGATGACCAGTTTTGCATCTGTGGCATGTTTAATCGTATAATAAGTCTGTGTGTGTGTGTGTGTGTGTGTTTATTTTGTGCTAAAGAAAGAAAGTCTGTGTGTGTGTGTGTGTGTCACACTTGAAACGCTTTTGCCAAGTCCATAATTAGTGTGCACTAGGTGTCCTTTGCTGTATGGGTATATATGCGCGTGCCAAGCGATTTCAATCGGGTGTGTGCGCACGCTTGCCAATATTTGTGGATCCAGCGCGCGTTCCGTGTGCCATGTGTGTTCAGAATGCGTGGGAAGCTCAGTGTGTTTGCATGCGTGGGTGTTTCATGGGAGCACAGCCGGTCTTCTCACTTTGGTGTCTCCCTAAAGAACACTTTAATTTTAGACCCGTCTTTTTTCCCTAATCTGTCCATCCATCCTGTTCAAGCCTTCTGCTGTTCCTTTGCTCCCTCCACCCCTTGCTCTCTTTCTTTCTATCCTTTCCTCACTCCATCACGCCTGGCCTAATGAGATTAACCTCAGTGTCTCTCTTGTCATAGACACACACTCATACACATGCAAATAATCAAACTCGAGCAACACAACACAAGTACACACACTCCTTTATGTACACATGCACACAGACACCGCTGGCTTGACTCCAGGGCTTTGCTCTGCTCGTCCCCTCCCTCCCATCACTCTCACCCTCTGCCAAGAGGCCCTAGGAAGGGTTATAATGACCTCAGTGTACTCACCCTACAGGTGAACTCCCACAAGCCCATCTGTTCACCCTTTCCTCCTTTTAGAATACAGAGGGGTGCTGCCCCCTAGAGGCAGCGAGTAGCACTGAAGTTCTGGAGGGTTCCTTTGTTATTAGCTGCCTTCAGGCCAAACACTCATACAGACTACAAAGGATGTGTTTTCTCCCTGTGTTTAATGGATTTGGCAGTTATTTGTGCCTCACCCCCTTATGTCCCATCTCTCCTCTTTTCTTTCTCTCTCCAGTTGGCAGGAGTAGCAGTAAACAGCTTCTCCTTCGTGTTGGTGAGTGGCCCTCTCTGTTTTGCAGTGGAGGGCTTCACACTCACAGCTAGTGTGGTGAGTAACCATGTGTTCTGTTCTCTTGCTAGAGCGTTGCACTGAACATTCATTTATATCAGGAAGAATATTTGCTGCTTGTTTGCATGTATGACATTATTTTATACACTTTAGTGTTTTAATGTTAACTGAAAAAAAAAGGTAAAAAAATATGACAAAATAGATGTCTGCTCTGATATCTGACTTAAGCCAAGACAGCATAATGGTTTAGCAGATAAATAGTTAAGTTTCACAACCACTTCACTACATGTTGGAAAGAATGCAAGAAGTTAAGTATTTTTCCCGGCAGTGACGGATGTATTGGCTAAGACACTAAAGACGTGTAGGAAACTAAATTGTATTTGTTTATTGTCCAGGCTGGATGCATCACACAGCGGAACAGTTCACCGGGTGCAGCACACGGGACCCTTTTCCTCTGGACGGACTCAACCGGGGACCATGGGCTCCCGTGAGCAGCCGCACCTGGTCATCTCCCTCCAGGTAATATACCTCATGATCAAGGCCGCATCATGCATTTAGTCACTTCGCTGATAAAGTTGTGTAAACTGAGCTATGAAAGGGAATGATCAAAGCAAAACCTTATTTTTTTTTTAATCTCTTCATAGGGGCTTACCAGGTGTCAATCAGCACCAGTTCCTCTCCCATATGCCACCCGGTCACATGCCTGGGCTAAATCATCCTAGTAAATTCTTAAACAACGGGTGAGTGTTTATTAAGCTTTATTCTTGTTTTACAAATGCTTCTGGCAGAAGTTTGTTAATGTGTCCTTGTATTTCCAGTCCCTTACATCGAGGAGATAAGCAAGACCTGTCTCAGACTTTGTTGTCAGGATTACAAAGGATGCCCCCTGCTCCTCCCAGGCTTTGGGAACCAACCAGAACTGGCCAGGGATATGAGCCATTGCCTGGTGATAACCACAACCGACTGCACAATGGCTACAATGCAGGACCTCCTCCACACCTCGCAGCTCGAGCCAATCAGCTACTGAAGGTGATTATTGACCTTAGATTTCAAAATGTACCTTTTATATGCTGTTTTGTTATATAAAAATCAATAGAGTTCTTGTATAAATCAGTGTTTTTAAATGGCTAGCTTTGTATTACACTGAAGTTGTTATACAAATGTTTCCGCTTAATTGAACGTATAATGCACTTAACTGCATTCTAAGGTTGAGACTACTTTCGCCAACTTCTCCATCTCTCGCTTTTTCCACAAGTACGGTGCTCCTCATCCTCAGCTCCCAGCCCATGGCTCACGGCCCATGCCTCCATTACCTGTTATGTGGACTCAACCTCAGAGTCAGCAGCAACCCAGAGGACCTCACTCTCATTCTGGACAGTTAAAACGGCCTGGGCCCCCTCTCGGAGAGCACTCTGTCATTCAGCATACCCCTGCTCCAACTCTGCACCGGCCCATGGAGGACTGCCCCAGTCCAAACAAGAGAAAGAAGAGCTCTGGGTCCGAACAGGTAAGTTGAGAGCATATCACGCCTCACCTTCACATTTTTTTTTTTTTTTGTCCTAAAATGCGCCTTCAACAAGTGTTCTAAAAAGCCTTCTTTTTTATGGCAGACTCCTCATTCAGCCATGCAGCGTATATCTGGGCTGCCTGTACATCTGAATCAGCAGCCATCCTCCAGCTACCCCCCACCCAAACCTGGCTTTTGGAACCCAATGCACAAAGGAGGAGCTCCCTGGAACCCGAATGAACACAGTAGCGGACCTGTCAATTTACAGGTCAGTCATTGCTGATCTAAATGTTAATATTCGGTAATATTTTCTTGTATTCTGTCTGACAGTTTAGTATACAGCATTATCTGTCACTGCCACTAGCTTTCACTTTTAACCTTACGCGCCCCAAACACTACACACTTTCAGTCCTGATTTTTCCACTTGCCAATGGAGATTGTGACAAAAGGCAGAAATCAGGTGTAAATCCGTTTAGCAGGTTAAATATCTAGACCTGTCTGTAGTCCAAGTCATGTGGTGTAAAATGTGTTTTGACTGTAACTGACAATAACAGTCAACAGTAAAGAACGCAATCCGACAACTTTGAAAGTTGTGTATTGTGTCGGCCTTATTACTGATGTTGAGTCTTCCTATGTCCTATTCTCTATTTACAGGATTCAGCTAAGTCAGGAATTGGAAGTTTCCCCTATAAACCGCCTCCCTTGAATCCACCAACCATGTCTTCACCCACCATTCCCAACACAAGAGGCTACGAAGAAAGCAGGGGTCCTCCATCACAGTCCCATAAGACTGCTCAGTCACCACAGTCTCTGGGACCACCTTTACAGAACCCTCACATCCAACATTCTACATACTCCTACCCCAAAAGCAGATCTTCAGCCCAGACCCAAGGGGAACCACATGGTACTACTCCACAAAGAAGACATGATTCTGCAGTGAGATCTTTGAATAACCATGCTCCACCACCACCTACATCCTCATCATCACCACGGGCAGATACAGAGCGCCCTGCACCCTCACCAGCAAACCACACCTCTGTGCCTTACAGTCACCCCCAATTCCAGCCTCACCCAGGGCTGCTCCATTCCAGCCCACCAGCCAGCAGCCAGGCCCAGGCCACAGTACCTCAGCACAACCCCCATAAACCCTGGAGGAACCAGGTAACGCAAAACCTCTCCTAACAGATCTACCTGTTTAATACTTAAAAATTACTGGCTGTTTAATACTATTAAATAGTATGCTGCACAGTATAACTATAATATTCATTTCCCTTCAGGAATCACATGACTTTTCAGCAAGAGGGGATTCTCAGGTTGCCGCGCGCCTTTCTCAGGCACCGAATAGGCTTGCTGGGGGCGACCAAGGTCCAGGGACCCCCCAGCATGTGAGCCCTCCTCAGGGCCCTGCTCGAAAACCTGTCATTACCCCAAACCTAGAAACTCCTCATCCACCTTGCTCTCTGGAACCATACACCAATGTTGGAAGCATCCCTGACATGAGCTCAACACCCTCTACCACCTCCTCCATTCCCAGCACCCTGAGCAGCTGGAGAACAACAGATTCTTCAGTGCTAATCTCAAACCCAAACCATGTATCCATGATTGGTCAAAATGTAACACATCCAGGGTATCAGAGTGTCCACCCTGGTGTTCGAACCCTTCCAAACCCACACAGAGGGGCACAGTCTCAGATTCAGTCCACTCTTCCCCACACAGGACAAGGCAGACCTAACTACACCCCAGTGTCCTCTTCTCCCTCCACCCTAAACTCAGGGCTTCAGAGATCAGGGGAGAGCGTCATCACCAGCAAGACTTCTAACACTCTCCCTCAAGTCAGTTCACCTTTACACATAACGGTCAACTCAGCCCTCCAGCCAATTTCTAGTAATTCATACAACTCGGCACCCATCCAGGCTTCCTCCTCAGTTTCTCAGGCAACTACTACTGTTCCAGCCCCAGTCTACCCAAGGTCCTGTTTGCAGCCTGCTGCCCCAAGCTCTCAGTCCATTGCTGATGCTTTGAATAAACTTGATGCAGAGCTGCAAGGCCACATGCAAGCAGAAGAGAGGAGGAGAGACCAGGACGAAGAGAGGAAACGGAATGTAGAACGACAAGATGTGGAGACAAAGCCACACGGTGAGTCTGCCATCAAGAGTTTGGAACGTTTGCTGTCAGGTACTGCAGCTGAGCCTCCCCCTCCTCGTTTGTCTCCAGCCAGTGCACTCTCGCCTCCTAGCCAGAATTCACCACCTTATCCCTGGTTGAGTCGAGGAGGATTGCCCCCACGTCTTTCTGGAGCTGCTCCCAACGTTATGGAACGATCACAACCGCCTCCTCTCACCCCCCAGACGGACTATGCCCGTGAGAAGCAAAGGCAGAGAGAGAAATGGAAGAGTGGAGTGCCATCTCAGAATCCCATTGGGAATCCCACATACCCCTCAGAGTCAGGTCTCATCAGCCCCTCCGACAACCACAGCCACACCATGCAATTGAAACCTGACCCATCCAAAGATGTCCCCATGTTGAAAACCTCTCATAATGTGGATATTATAGACGCTATTCCCAACCCTCCACCCCTGCGAGAGCCACCCAAACTTTACCAGGCTTTCCCCAAGGAGGTTCACTCTTCATGCACGACTACAAGCAGGCTTCAAAAACATATGCCCAGTACAGGACTTGGTAGTCTGGGTAGCAGTGATAGAAGCTGCAGTGGTGACTCTGATGGTGCCCAATTTGAGGAGGAAACTTCTGAGCTCTTGCCTGATGGATTGGCTAACATTATGAAGATGCTGGATGAGTCCATCAAGAAAGAGGAGGAGTTGTATTCTGGTCAGAGTGGAGAACGGGCAGTACCAGAACCTCCATTTTCGACAAACGTGGCACCTGTAAAGAGTTATTTATGCGCACCAGACCTCATGCCTGCCCTAAAGCAATCTCCAACTGAGGATTATCAGCCAGATGGCCACGCGAGCCCACCTGTGTTGAGTCGGCAAGGTTCACTGGCATCTCCTTGTAGCCGTACATCTTCACTTGAGGAAGAAGAGGATGTTCTTAAGGTCATTCCCAAGCCTGCCAATTCCATTAGCATGCAGTCTCAAGAAAGCAGTCTTGCCACGACAGGAACCAATTATCGGCATAGTGACCTGGCCAAGCTGTATGGCCTTCCAGACGTGGAGAAAAGCGAGTGTGAGGATGATGAAGAAGAAGTGGATCGGGAAGATGACACTCCATCCTGTTCACCACCACAGCGACCACACCTCCATCAAACAGGTGTGAACAACATGTTTAAAAACCTTGCGTCTGTACTTGAGAGCCAGAAGTACACCTACCGAGGTGGACCCTTTGGTCGTCCTCCTCCTTCTGCTCTTATGGGAGTGAAGTACTCTTCATCTCTTTCTCGGGAGCCTGACATTTGCAGACAACAACAAAGCACTTCTCCCACATCGGGTTCATCCAATCACCCAGGTTTTAGCAGTCCAACGCAAACCCCTGCCATTAGTAACTCAGGTCAGCCCCATCCCCTTTCACCTACAGATTGGGCATCGGAGAGGAACAGAGGGGATAAGATAAGCCAGACAAATCTTTTGGCCAGTGATGATGATGATGATGATGATGATGATGATGATGAAGAGATTTCAGAAGAATCCACAGGAGAGAAGGATTCTGGAACTGTGAAAAACTTGTTGGAAACACGGCCAAAGCTGACTACCATCTCCGAGTCTTCACTAGCTGAGCTAGGTCATAGCTATGAGGTGAACAAACACATACTCCCTTATAAAGACCACTCAAAGACAGAGTCACAGGAGACATGCAAACCCAATAAAGAAAAGGACCGGCACAGAGACAGAGATCGAGAGAGGAAACACAAACGCAGTAGCAAGAAACATGAGGACAGGAAAGAGAGAAAGAAAAAGCACAGAGAAAGGCACGACGATGCGTCTCTTTCCTCGTCCTCATCTTCCAGCTCCAGTCGACGGCACAGGGACGGAAAGTCACACAAGGAGAAAAAGAGCCGGCAGGTACTGGGTAACCTGGACCTTCAAGGTAAGGAGTTTAGGGAGAAGGAACAAGAACGTGACGGAGACAAGAAGAGAAGGAAAGAGGAATGTAGCCGACCCCAGAGTGAAGGAGAAGAGTGGGCACGGAGTAAAGACAAGGGAACCAGCTCTGGACGTTCCTCTGAGCTCCCATCAGCTTCTTCAGCATTATGTTCTGACGATTTTCAGAAACTGAAAGCACTGACAGATGGGCCACCCAAAGAACTGAAAATACGCCTCATAAAGGTGGAGAGTGGGGACAGAGAGACATTTATTGCTTCAGAGGTAGAGGAGAGGAGGATTCCTCTGGAGGAAATCACCATAAAGAACACAGCTAGTGAAATCATTAGAGCCTGCAAGTAAGCAAATTACTTACTGACTGCAGTTGCAATTTATTTATTTTGAAAGGCTGCATCTAATACTTAATATCTTGTTTCAGGGGAGCTCGTGTGAAGGGAAAATTTAAGGAATCATACCTCCTACCTGCCTTGTCTGTTAAACCAGTTTTGACCACAGAACTGCCCATCCCTCAAGAGAAACTCAACCCCCCCACACCTAGCATCTATGTAAGTGCTGCAGTAGCATTGTTAGCATCTCCTGCCCCCTTGTGGTCTTTTTGTGAATTACATGCACAATAACCTTGATGCTCAGATGAATAAAAGTTTTACTTAATGATTCCATTTTGTTGTTTCTCTGCAGTTGGAAAGTAAAAGAGATGCATTCTCTCCGGTCCTGCTGCAGTTCTGCACCGATTCTAAGAACCCCATTACTGTCATCCGGGGACTTGCAGGCTCCCTCAGATTAAGTAAGTTTGTGCATATTGTATTGTTGATGGATGAACAGATACATTTTGTAACTTTAACGGTTGCTGTTGTGAAAACTAAGTTGTATTAATTTTTCATTCTTTCCTCTTCATAGATCTTGGTCTGTTTTCCACTAAATCTTTGGTGGAGGCAAATGCGGAGCATGCAGTAGAGGTCCGAACCCAAGTCCAGCAGCCAGCTGATGAGAACTGGGATCCCAGCGGCACTGGCCAGACCTGGCCCTGCGAGAGCAGCAGGTCGCATACAACAATTGCCAAGTATGCCCAGTACCAGGCCTCCAGCTTCCAAGAGAGCTTACAGGTTCGAACATAAACACACACAAATTAGGACACAGTGTTTGTTTCCAGAGGTTTTGCAAATACTTTGTAATTCTTGTTTGTAGAATTCTACATGAACTATAAAATGAATTGCCATATGAACATCATGCACTCAACATACCATTGTCTTCCTTTACAGGAGGAGAAGGGCAGTGGTGACGAGGATGATGATGAAGATGAGAAATCGGCCAATAACTCTGAGGACACAACCATTAATTCTTCAGCTCCCAGCTCTAGGTAAATTCTTTGCAAGTTAGCACAGCACTTAATTTTTGAATTTGTCCTTTTTTAGATGCGTGTCTTTGTATGTCTTTTAAAATGTTGTTACTTAAAATGATTTAATTTACTTTTATAGTTCAGACCAGAAATCTGTGGGGAAGATAATCAAATTTGGAACCAACATTGACCTATCTGATCCTAAAAGGTAAGACTACTATGCATAATCGCTTAAATGTGTGCAAACTTTTCTTATCATCTTGTTTGGATGATATAAGAAACTTAAATATATATAACACTAGACCTGTTTGTGGATATAGAAACAGGATGCTGCCCATGTAATGCGCAAGTATGTATACAAATCTGTGTTGTGTCTCTTTCTTTAGATGGAAGCCTCAGCTGCAGGAACTGCAGAAGTTGCCGGCATTTATGCGTGTGTCCTCTAGTGGTAATATGCTGAGTCATGTTGGCCACACCATTTTGGGAATGAATACAGTACAACTCTACATGAAAGTTCCTGGCTGCCGCACACCAGGTTTGACACGATCACAAATAGCTTTCTTAATTTGAGAGTTGTAGGATAGATTGATATTAAATTTCACGTTTAATGCTTGTGTCATCAGGACACCAGGAGAACAATAACTTCTGTTCTGTAAACATCAATATCGGGCCTGGAGACTGTGAGTGGTTTGCTGTCCATGACAACTACTGGGAGGCCATCAGTGATTTCTGTGAAAAGTAAGAAAGAATTAATTTACTGAAAACACAGTCAAACAACACTAATAGCCGTTAGATTTTTGTGAAAATAAAAGCTTTATTAACAAGTTTGTAATTTTTTTTTTTTCTTCTCTCAGGCATGGAGTTGACTACCTGACAGGATCATGGTGGCCGGTTCTGGATGACTTGTACCACGCTAACATCCCTGTGTACCGGTTCAAACAAAGGCCAGGAGATCTGGTATGGATCAACGCAGGCACTGTGCACTGGGTTCAGGCTGTGGGCTGGTGCAACAACATCGCTTGGAATGTGGGACCTGTCAACTGTGAGTAACCTACAAAATAACTTTTTAAGAACTTCAGTTCAAAAAGTGTGGCTTTTGGATGTTTTAGTACCTGTAGCTGAAATTCATGATTTTTATCTGTCATTACAATAACATAAAATACATATAATGTGTGCCGGGAATAGCCTACTTTAAGTGCTGCAGTGCACACTGTAGCCTGTATCATTTCATATTAAATCACGAATGAAACTACAAACATGCGTGTCAGATCCACATCACATTCAGCAGCGGCAGCTTTTAAAGTAATAGCAGCCAAATAAGTTAATAACCCAGCTGCTGTGATGTCTATTAATCAAAAAAAACAAAAGAAAAAAGAGAAAATCAATAACTTTTGTAGCTTTAAGGATTCATGTATATTTAATATAGTATTTAGTGTTTGATAACTTTATTCAATTTATGTATATTTCCTACTTGCTGAATGGCACAGGTAAATAATGATCTTATGTGAAGATTGTTATTTTTTGAAATCTAATAATTGTTAAAATTGATAGCTCTCAAATATACTGTAATGTT
Organism: Cirrhinus mrigala; assembly: GCA_036247105.1. Lineage (NCBI taxonomy): Eukaryota > Metazoa > Chordata > Actinopteri > Cypriniformes > Cyprinidae > Cirrhinus > Cirrhinus mrigala. The sequence goes on along the minus strand of CM070013.1, from coordinate 16,575,325 downwards.
GAATGTCTATAGTCAGTGGTTAAATATTAGGAAAATACTGTCTTAATATTATTTCTACATTAATTTGAAGATTAAATGGGAAATTATTGCAACTTAAAAGTATGTTTAAAAACGTTAATGTTAGGTGGGATTAATCACAGTTAATTCCGATTGATTTTTTTTTTTAACTGATTGACAGCACTAATAATTACAAAAACATTTGCAACTAAATGTGTAAAATGTTTAAAAAAAATTTTTTTCCATTTGTAGCTTATCAGTACCAGTTGGCTTTAGAGAGATTTGAGTGGAACGAAGTGAAGAAAGTCAAATCCATCGTTCCCATGATTCACGTATCCTGGAACGTGGCACGCAACGTCAAAGTCACTGACCCAGACACTTACAAGATGATCAAGTGAGTACACAACAGCATTATGGACATTATTGCCAAGTTACATCCCAGTTAAGTAGTATGGACATTTAATACATTTGCCTTTTCTCCTTTTCAGACACTGTCTCCTCCAGTCTATTAAGCACATTCAGATTCTGAGGGACCAGCTGGTCGCAGCAGGAAAGAAGATCTCCTACCAGAGCAGAGTGAAGGATGAGCCGGCCTACTACTGTAACGAGTGTGATGTGAGTAGATTGTGCTTCATTATTTGTGAAGTATAGGCAGGTTCTTACAACAGCATTTTAGTGCCAGGTTATAAAATAAAAAAAATCTAAGATTACGAGATTAAAGTCGTAATATTTAGAGAATAAAGTCTAAATATTACGAGAAAAAAGTCGAAATATTTCGACAATTGGGTCAAAATTACAAGAATAAAGTCTAAGTGTTTCGAGAATAAATTCGAAATATTTTGAGAATAAAGTCAAAATTACAAGAATGTATTTGTAGCAATTAATTGCTACGATTTAATTCTCGGGATTTTGACTATTCCCGCAATATTTCGACTTTATTCACAACTTTTTGAGAGTAATTGCCACGATTTAATTCTCGGAATTTCGACTATTCTAGAAATATTTCGACTTTATTCTCAAGGTTTCAACTTTATTCTCAACATTTCGACTTTATTATCGAAATATTTTGACTGTATTCTCGTAATTTTGAGTATTCTCAAAATATTTTGACTTTATTCTCTAAACATTTTGACTATTTCCTGAAATTTCAACATTATTCTCGTAAATTTGACTTTATTCTCAACATTTCAACTTTATTCTCATAATTTTGAGTATTCTCAAAATATTTTGACTTTATTCTGAAAACATTTCGACTTTATCTAAATTTCGACTTTATTCTCATAAATTCGACTATTTTCAACATTTCGACTTTGTTCTCAGCATTTCGACTTTATTCTTGAAATATTTTGACTCTATTCTCAAAATATTTCAACTTTATTCTCAAAATGTCAACTTTATTCTTGTAAATTTGACTATTCTCAACATTTCGACTTTATTCTCAAAATGTCAACTTTATTGTCGAAATATTTCAACTTTATTCTCCTAAATTGGACTTTATTCTCAACATTTTGATTTTATTCTTGAAATAGTTTGACTTTCTCAATTTCAACTTTATTCTCAAAACGTTTCTTCTTTATTGTCGAAACATTTTGACTTTATTCTCTGAATATTTAATCTTTATTCTCGAAACATTTCAACTTTATTCTCAAAACGTTCGACTTCATTCTCGAAATGTTTTGACTTGAATCCCGTAATTTTAGATTTTTAAAAAAAATTTAACGTGGCACTAAAACGTCATTGTAGGTTCTACATAGAAAAACCCACCAAAGACCTGCAGAATTCTATTGCAAAAAAGAATATAATTGACATCCAGCTATGTCATCTCAAGTTCTAAAATAATAACGCAAGTTTTAGTTATTCTAAAAAATGTAAAGGTGCAGTGCATAATTGCTTTTGCAATTTCTTTAAGAGCTTGTTTGTTTTGTTCTTGTGCAGGTGGAGGTGTTTGACCTGCTGTTTGTAACCAGTGAGAATGGCAGTCGGAAGATGTACGTGGTGCACTGTGAGGACTGCGCACGACAACGCAACCCAAACCTCTCCAATGTAGTAGTGCTGGAGCAATACCGCATGGAGGAGCTCATGAACGTGTACGACTCTTTCAGCCTGGTGAGTGCGCCCACACGCTTTGTCAAAATGATCAAACGTGAGTAAAGCTTCAAAAAGAGCTAACGGATATCATTTATATGTGTGCTTTCTCAGGCTACCAGTTCCAGCTCCCGATGAGGACGTCTCATCACTTTCCCTCACACAGCCATAACCAAAACTCCTGCTCGCAGGACAAGATCTTTTATTTTAGTCCAATTAAGACTTAAAACATTTACTGTTGGAAAAAAAATTACTTACTGTTTGTTGAACAGCCAATCGAGAACCAGTTTACTCAGCATTGTTTACAGAACCAATCAGCCAATAAGACTCCAGTTTACTTCTGTCGGTCTTGTGTACCAACCTCTGAATGGCTCTGCGGGACTTCAGATGGAACGCAGTTTGGTGCTGTCACGGCTTACAGCGGCAGAGTTGCCGAGATCCTGTCGGTTTGGGTTTTTGTTCTTGGTTTTCTTTCATGTTGCTTTTTTTTTTTTCTTTTGGAATACTGAAATGTGTAAATGCTCTTTGTACTTTTTGTGGGTGCTTTTTTTTTCTTCAATAATTTATTATTTTTAAACCTAGAACAGCCTAGATATATACCACATTGGCCTTTTGACTTGTATTTAGTGAAGAGAGAAAAATTAATAATACTAATAATAGAGCTATGGACATTTTTCTAAAGCATTAAGAATTAAAAGAAATACAGTTGTTCAGAATGCTTCAAAACATACGGGTTTTAAAAGACTTTTTCAGTTTTAGTATGGAATGTTGTGTTTATATCATCAGGACAAGCATTTTAGGATTGCAATCATTTTTCCTGCATTTTGTGAGTATAATTGTTCGGTTGCATCAGTTTTGTTCAGTGAATTGTTTCTCACCTCTATACAGATCTATTTGCTTTGATTTTTTTTTTTTTTTTTTTTTTTATTGTACTTTTTTTTATTTAAAATGTTTTCTATTTATTGGATATAAAATGTTCTCCCCTGCCTCAAACAGAGATGTATTAAGGGTTTCTATTGTTAGTCTGAATCCTCTGTAAGATTTCAAGGGTGCTGATTCTTTTTTTTTTTTTTTTTTTTTCTTTTTTTTTTTTAAGTTTTGAGTTTTGGTGCTTGCCCCTTTAAATATCTTTCCTGTCTATAAATATTAAATCACTCATAACTGACTCCTTGTCCATGTAGATTGTAGAGCACAGAAGGTAGGGTTTGATTAATCAGAAAAGTTGTCTGTGATACACAAATGTTTTAAAAAAGGAGTTTTCCCCACAGGTTAACAAGTGATTTATGTGATCACTGTTATATATTTGAACACCTGCTCACCTGCCAGTTTAAATGTTTATTTTAAAGAAAAAAAAAAGGAAAAGTTAAATCCAGGAGCCATGTTGATACGAGTTCTCAGATTAGACCTGTGCTCTCTGAGTCTTTTTTTTTTGTTGTTGTTTTGATTTTGACTAAGATGGTGACTTGGACTAATGTCAGTAATTCTGAGCCTAGATTAGCAGCTACTCTGTCATGAATTCAGGTGATTCATGAATTGGGGCTAAGAACAGTTTTTGATACTCTTACACATTTAGTGGTGCTTCTGTCCTGTTGTAAATGCTGTTTGAGGACACGTTCGCCGTGCTGACTACAGCAGGCATACACTTTCTATATACACAGTATACAGTAATTGGCTGCAGTAGGTTGCCATACACCTAAACTGTATGGCAGAAAGTCACATTGAACTGTACATTGCGGCATTTTACTGGAATGAGTAACAGTGTGAAAGGGGATTTAACGCATTATTGTTTTTGATTTATATACTGTAATTTTTTACAGCTTTAGAGGCGTTAGCATGAAATAATTAATGTATTATCAGGAAAATGGTTTTGATTATGATATAGATGGTGCTGAGTTCTTCTTGAGCTACTCTCAGTTTTTTTAAGAAATATTTTTCCTGTTGCAATATACACACTTTCCTCTTATTCTCATTTTTATTTTGTTTTTGTGGTTATTTAAAATCTGCACTGTTTTGGAATTCACACACGAAGCAAACTGAGCCAGACATGTCTTAAACACTTTGTGAATTCGTGTGACATTGATATGATTACTCTGAATAATATTAAATGCTTTTGATAAACTTTGATCTGTGCCATGTCTTTGTGTTCATTCAAAGCATAAGGTTTCAAAAACCTTAAAGGATTAGTTCTCTTTCAGAATAGAAATTTCCTGATAATTTACCCCAATGTCATCCAAGATGTTCATGTCTTTCTTCAGTCAGGAAAACAAATAAATTTTCTCCATATAGTGGACATCAATGGGAGCCAATGCAGTTTCAGTGCAGAAATAAGGGTCTTAAGTAGCAGAATGATCGGTCATTTTCTAAAAAAAAAATAAATAATAATAAAATGTATATACTTTTTAACCACAAATCATCTTGTCCTAGCTCGACCTCACGCATTACGTAGTCATATTGGAAAGGTCACGTTTGACGTTTGACAGGCAGAAGTATCAACCCAGTGTTTACAAAGCGAACGTGCAAGGAAAGATATGAACGTTCGTTGCAAAACAGGGTAAATCAATGACGTTGCAGTATTAATTTTGACAGCAAATTTTCATTTAGTTTTAGTCATAGTCTTTTGACTAAAATGCCATTTAGTTTTAGTCATATTTTAGTCATCTGAATTGTTTTTGTTTTAGTCTAGTTTAATCTACAGTAGATTTAGTCGGCTAAAATCTAATGTAGTTAATTGTTACAGTGTAATGCATTTATTAAACATTTTTCTAAAATTACCAAACTCATTGTATTAGTTTGATATTAAGGTTTTATCATGATAGACACAGATTTAACCGCTGTGACATGCAACATGCCTTCATATTAAAATGAAATGAAACCACTTTTCATAAAGAAACGAGAACATGGTCTTCTTTTCAATGAAATACCAATGGTTATATAGGCTAATTGCATTCTTTTATAACAACTTGTTTACTTGTTTCTTCATGTGTTCAAGCAGACATTTTTATTTGTATAAATACATTTAGATTAATCTTTATTAGGGCTACTAAAGTGAGAGATTTTCTGTCTTTCTTTTGTTGCTTGATTAACAATGCCAAAGACAGTAGCAACTAAATTAGGCTGCTGTCCCTTTAAAACCAAATACACGGATGCAATGTACTGATGCACGTCCGATATTCTCACAACTGTTTACATTCACCTAAAACGTAACGTCTGATTACAGGAATACTTGTCAAAACAGACAATTTGACATCATTTTGTGTGTATTTCTCCGTTCATGTGATGCGAAAGAGTACTCGTGGTGTGCCGTGAGAGAGGCGCTGCTTCAGTGTCTGCGCTCAGAAAAGCGGACCGAATTGAGTTCACTTTTGCGTCGTCAAATTTATCCATGTCTGCTCTTCTTCTTCTTCTTCTTCTTCACGTGAGACGTGCCGCAAATGTATGCCAGCTTATAGATGAATAGGCTATGACCAGTGTTTCTGTCAATCTTTTTAATGATTTATTACATTTTATTAAAACACAAACAAAGCCCAGTACTTAAAACAGTAGAATGGAGATTTATAGCAGTAAAGGGGAAAAAATACATAAGAGACATATCATATCTCAAAATATTACTTAAAGGGGCTTTGTCAAGATATGGAATCCTAATAAATAAATGTCTAAAGTCTAAACAAAATAAAGTCTTGGTGATTAAAACAGTGTGTCTCATATTTATCATCAGTTAAAAAAAAAAAAATTAGCATTTTCTTACACACTATTGCTGTCTTGTCATCATATTTCATCAACCCGTACCAGGCACACTGTGTTATCTGCAGTCGAGTATTTATCCTTGTTTATTCATCTCAATTTTTTCGTGTCAGGTTCATCCATATCAAAGTTCTTTCCTGTTCTTCTCTGCTGACGCAGGTCCAGAGGAACCAGAGCTTGTTTACATTTGTGAGCAGCTTTATCACTAAACTTTGATACATGTTTGGCACAAGAGCGGTCGCTTCATGAAACAGCTTAAAAGCGTTCCATAGTAACACACCCCTGTGGGCCGGACACAACGGCTCCAGCGGTTGAAGTGATGATCAGATGCATCAAGCGGCCTTGTGCATCCACCACAAAGAGTTCTTTCCAAATGGCAACAAATTATAATTCATGGTCAGTTATTGCAAAAATTTACTCCCATCAGACACTTTTATCTAAAGTGACTTAGGAGTAGCAAAACAAACCCCCTAGGACCTCAAGTACATTGGTTCATTCAGAGGTTAATGTTGCACAGGCCTGCGGATTTCCTACTTCCTGTAAGTACAGGAAGCTCTTTCACCCTTCCTTTATCACATTGCTTAATTTTGCTGTATTCAGAAGGCCAAATCCTTGTTTAATATACGAAGTCCATCACTGCAGCAAACTCAAAATAGCACTTGCTACAAACCAGAGGTGAGTTAATGCAAAGTACTAAGACATTTTTAGCCTAAAAAAAGAATGCAACCATACAGGATGAGGATAAAAACCTTTTTAGCAACAAAATTATTTTACTCCTCTCTTAGTTGCATCCTGTTAAGTGCTCATATGTATTGCATATTAGCACAGGTTTTATCTTTCCATTTGAACTGCCTTGACAACCCTCATTTGAGTGAGGTCAGGGGTCGCTCCACAGGGGAACAGAAACAGTAAACACTCTACAAAGCAGTGGGAATTTTTCTATCTGACAGACATTAATTGATCTCTCTGTGATTTCTACCACAGATGGGCTCTTATCAGTTATGCAACCCAACATTTACTCTATTCCTCCCATGTGCAACCACTCCCACTGAATTTTAGATATTCTTTTCATCATGAAGGAGAAACCATGCTGCTCCACTCCATCCTTCTTTCTGCTCTCTTAATCTGTCCTTGCCATCAGTTGTTTATAATCCTTTCTGTTCTTTTCCCATGTACCCTTGGAAAACTGAAGTCTGATCAAAAGATGTTAAACCAGCCTCAGTCACGTCAAATGTTCAGCTTTAACTATGTTAACTTTTAAAGATGATTTGATTACATATATTCACACAACAGCAATAAATGATTCATAATGTATTGATTCTTCCCAATTCCTCTTTTTCATCTTTTAAATGTTCCTTTCTAAAACAGCCAACCGCTGTTGTACATTCCGAACATGCACTCAGAAAGTCGTCCAGTTTTGTGGACATTAACACAAAGACCAGTCACTAGGCTATAATTAAACAGAAAACTGAGATGCCACACATTTGACCACTGGATTTACAAAAATCATTTTAATTTTCAGTGTTTTCTCAGCATTTCAACAATGCATCAACCACTAAAGAACACATTAACTTTTTATTTGAATTATCACTCATTTGGTTATTTATTTGTGTATTACTATGTCTTCGGAAGACTTTTGTCTTTCAAACATTATAATTAACTTTTCATTAGACCACCTGCAGTTCCTTCACAAGCCCTACTTTGGTAAACCCTGAAGTAATGTAATGTCTTACTCTTTGTATTTTTATATCAATATGGTACAAGACAATCCTATTCAAATCAAAAGGATAAACAAGTTAGGTCAAAATCAAAAAGTAGTCTGATTATATTGCCTAAAATCTGTAATGTAATGGATTACGTTACTAACTGCAATTTTTGTCATGTAACTTAGAATCAGTAACGGATTACAATTTTCAAGTATTCTGCCCAGCTCTTATATACAATGCAGTTTAAACTTTTGGATCAGTAAGATTTAAGTCCTTTCTGCTCATCAAGGCTGTGTTTATTTGATTAAAAATACAGAAAAAAAAGAGTAATATTGTGAAATATGATTGCAATTTAAAATAGTGGTTTTCTATTTTAATATATTTTAAAATAGTATTTATTTCTGTGATCCAATGCTGAATTTTCAGCATCATCAGTCTTCAGTGTCACATGTTGATTTATTATCAGTGTTGTAAACAGCTGTGCTGCCTAATATTTTATTTTTGGAACCTGTGATACTTTTCCAGGATTCTTTGATGAATAAAACATTAAAAAGAACAGCAATGATTTAAAATAGAATATTTTTTGAAACAATATACACTATAATAATATAATCAGCATATTAGGATGATTTATGAAGGATCATGTGACACTGAAGACTGGAGTAATTATGCTAAAAATGTAGCTTTGATCACAGGAATAAATTATATTTTACAATATATTCAAATAAAAAAACTATTTTAAACAGCAAAAATATTTCTAAATTTTGCTGTTTTTGCTGTACTTTGGATCAAATAAATGCAGGCTTGGTGAGCAGAAGAGACTTCTTTAAAAAAAACAACATTAAAAACCTTACTGTTCAAAAACTTTTCACTGGTAGTCTATTTGAATTATTTCTGAAGGATCATGTGACACTGAAGACTGGAGTAACAATGCTGAAAATTCAAAGGAAAGGAAAAGGAAAAGGAAAGGAAAAGGAATTTTTTTTTTCCTTTTACATATATGAAAGATTAAATCCAGAATCCAATCCAATTTTTTTTATCCCCAATGTGACTGCATTGTGAAGTGTGGTCACAATACATGCAGTGTTTACATGGCTACTGTAATTCCACATTACAACTACTCTACAACTACTACTACCACATTACAACTACTCTAGATTAAGTCTCAAAACCTGTGACATTTGATTGTGACAAACAGAAAGAGAAAATGGTAATGCTAATGAATAGATTATATATAAAAGTCTAAAGTTCTTTTGATTTCTAATTACATTCCTAACTACTTTCTGATAACCTCCCTAATTTAAAAAGCCGCGTGAACAGCCTCACGTAAAAATTTGCGTAGAAGAATCAAAATTGTGCACATTGGCACGTCCACAATGTCCCCTAAAAGACCAGCCATCATTGCATAACAATTGCATTATGGGTGGAGGATGATGGATAACATGGGTTCATACACAGATCACGTAGACATGGCAATATCAACCAAACCAATACATGATTACAGGAAAACAAACACTCGCCACCATGTGGTCAGAGCTGTTTATGGTATGAGCAGAGAAGAAGGGAGGTTTGGAAGATGTGGTGTAAATGTGAAGTGGTTTCATGTCCTCTCTATCCATCAGGAGTAATTAAAGTCCTCACTTTGGCTCTTCAAATAAACATTCCTTCCCCCACACAAAGAGTGAGGAAAGACCAAGACTAGAAGGGTAAGGGAAAAGGGGAGGGGGCATGAGGCACTGCTATAACTGCCAGGCAGGACACATCCATATCTCAGTCTGCCTCACAGAGAGAGAGAGCCAGTGGACAATATACAGCAAATCTAAGCCAAAACCAGCTACACTTCAGGCACACAAGAAATGAGAACAACAGTCAAACATTTTTAGAATTTTAAAAATTCTAGAACTTCTTGAACAAGGAATTCCAAACAAGCTTGAAAATAAAAGGAGTGCATGTTGTGTTAGACAAAGGCATCAAAAAGAAGAGGACTACTGGAGTCACACCATCGGGTGAGTGGAGGGTGTGGAGGGCTTGATAAGATGCATGTGAGACTGACCTATCAGAGTCTACAGAATGGGAATGTTTGGAATTTACACTGATACGTGTATCTGCTTGATTACTCTTTTATTTTTTATTATTATTTTATTTTATTTTATTTAACATTAATTCACATAACAGTTAACTCGGCACTAACTGCACGTCTGCATAATCTACTGTCGAGTGGTGCACATCTGTAACATCTAATGAAAGACTGTTCACCAGTGAAGTAATGTATAGTTGCATCATTTAAAATCAAAAATCATTCTGAAAGCTGAATAAATAAGCTTTACATTGATATATGGTTTGTTAGGATATAGGACAATATTTGGCTGAGATACAACTATTTGAAAATCGGCAATCTGAGGATTTCAAAAATCAAACTATTGAGAAAATCGCCTTTAAGGTTGTCCAAATGAAGTTCTTAGCAATGCATATTACTAATGAAAAATTAAGTTTTGATATTTTTACAGTAGGAAATTTACAAAATATCTTCATGGAACATCATCTTAACTTAATATTCTAATGATTTTTGGCATAAAAGAGAAATCAATAATTTTGACCCATACAATGTATTTTTGGCTATTGCTAAAAATATACCCATGCTACTTACGACTGGTTTTGTGGTCCAGGGTCACATGTATTGGTCAAAAAAAAAACTGTCATGAATCAATTTAAATAAGACGTGAAGAACTGAAGCCATATCAGACCTTCTAATGCAAATGGAGAAGTAAAACCTTTCCGCCTTGAACCTACAGAAATTTTAAGTTGCTTTTTATAGATGGGTTTATATTAAGCTATTTTCAGCTTATACATGCATAAAAATGGTTGCGGCTAGGTAGTAGTCCCAAAGTTAATTCTCAATTGTGTGATTCTCAGAAACGTGGAAACAGAGTTAGCGGGTGGAGTGGTCTGGTGTTATTCAGGTTTGGCATGGTGTGCGCTTGTGTTCACGTTTCCTGTGAGTGGTGATCTAGTGTTTGTTATATGTTGAGTCACCTGCCGTATATGCGTTAACAAACAGAATACAAAGACAGGAAGACAACACAACGGTCAGCAAGCGCACAAACATGTGCACATCTCCCTCATCATGCATCATTGATGGCATATTCAGGATCTAGTGTTTAAGGGTGAGAGTGCATGTGTGTGTGAGAGTTGTAGACCATCCTGTATCCATTTTTAGATGATTTGTGTATGGCACTGAGGCCAGAGCTGTATGACTGTATTTATGTGGTTTGACCTTGGTCTATTGTTTTGGAGTGCTAACCGTCTAAGCCGTGGAAAAAAAAAGCTGAAGTAAAAGTACTATAAATACATCATTAGGGGATTCATTTTCTAACAGTCACTATATCCTGACAGGGTGGCTCTCATTACTGTTTTACAATAAACATTTATGCTAAATGAAAATTACAAACATATTTAAAAGTGAATCATTACAGTGACTGGTGGAGGGTGCTTAGTCATGAAAAGTAAAGGGAGGAAAAGAACAAATTGACCCTATAGTTGAGCTTAATTTTCTTGACTAAAAATGAGTGCTGGGCAATGATTAATCACGATTAATCGCATCCAACATAAAGGTTTTTGTGTACATAATATATGTGTGTGTGTACTGTGTATATTTATTATGTATATATGTGACCCTGGACCACAAAACCAGTCATAAGTAGCACAGGTATATTTGTAGAGATAGCCAATAATACATTGTATGGATCAAAATGATCGATTTTTCTTTTAAGCCAAATACCATTAGGATTTTAAGTAAAAATCATATTCCATGAAAATATTTTGTAAATTTCCTACTGTAAATATATCAGAACTTTATTTTTGATTAGTAATATGCATTGCTAAGAACTTCATTTGCACAACTTTAAAGGTAATTTTCTCAATATTTTAATTTTTTTGTGCAGATTTTTAAATAGTTGTATCTTGGTCAGATATTGTCATATCCTAACAAACCATACCATCAGTGGAAAGCTTATTTATTATCAGCTTTTAAATTATGTATAAATCTCAATTTTAAAAAAATTGACCCTTATGACTGGTTTTGTGGTCCATGGTCACATATAAATACACACATGCATGTATATATTAGGAAAAATTGTATGTTTATATGTTAAATATATATTTTTATATTATATGAATATAAATATATACACATGTAAATATTTTCAAAATATATACTGCATGTGTGTGTCTTTATATATGCATAATAACAGTACACACACACTCATATATATTATATAAACAAAAACTTTTATTTTGGAAGTGATTAATGACGATTAATCATTGCCCAGCACTACTAAAAATATAATTTATTTTGTTATTTGGGGTGAAATATGAACTAGACATGTTCTTTGTGAGATTCACCCATACATGATTAAAAAATAAAAATAATTAAGATAAAAGTGATAAAATCCCCAGAGGTGAGGTTTACTGCGATGTCAGGGCCTCTCACTCTTCATCACTTGATCGTATCGCCCATGTTGTTCCAAACACACTCAAATACCAATTAGTTTCCGCCGCAAGAGGCCAGTTAGCTTTCAGATAGCAATCATTCTTTGATAAAAGGCCTAATTAAAAGATCACAAACCTTGTTTCCTGGTGATAAGCGATTTAACCTTGCTCTGAACTTTTACGAAGCAGTTTGTGAACTGTCCAAAGCAGTTATCAAAGTCACCTATGACTGCATTCACAACTGTAGGGTTTTGAACATGATTTTGATGGGCATTGGGAGAGATATAACCTTAGACGGCTTAGTGTAGCCACTGCTGTTTTCAGGGTGTTGACAGCAGTTTAATCTTAGATTTTAGGAGAACTGAGGTTAAAGATGGGGACTGAAGCCTTATCTGTAGCCACTTTCAGAATGTGGCTTGTATGATTTACTATCTAAAAGCATAAAAAGATTTTAAAAATTCAAGTTAACCCATCAACGGATAATTGTTCTTGAACCGCTTTCAACAATTTCCAGAGCTCCAACAAAGTGGTTTAGGCCTACATCTGAAACTACAAAACCCACTGAGCGCTATCCTTTCACAATTTCAAAGTAGTTTGTAAAGTCCTTCATTCTCTATTATTATCAGATCAAGATGAGCATGAATGGCACACTGGAGAAGGGGGCTCATCACCAGGCCCTCGACCTCTCTGAAGAGCTCCCAACCAACAGCCATCATCACCATCACCATCACAATCACACCAGTCTCCAGCACACAAACTCCTTGGCCTCTACTGTGCCAGCCGGGACCCCAGTAGGTGGGTCTGGAGTGGTTGTGCCGCCACCTTATTCCGCTGCGGAGGCTGCAGGAGGTGAAGCGCCGCTGGAGCTCCGGGGCTCTCTGGACTGCTGGGCGTGTTCAGTGCTGGTGACCGCGCAGAACCTGGTGATTGCAGCCATCAATGCCTGCCTGGCCGGGTTGGTTTTCGGGCTCATCCTAACTCCTTCTATTGTCATGGTGGTGTTCGGGTTTATCTGTCATTCAACGGTAAGAACTGGGAAAAGTCCAGCAAACTGGTTGCAACGTACAAAATGACATGCAATACACATAATTTATGAAAAGGCTGTTTTTTAAGGATGTGAGCAAATGAGTTTGGATACGACGAGCAGCTCAATTTGTTTTTTTCATTTCTTATGTGAATAGGACATTTATGTTTTATATATGATAATATATTATTATAATTTATTATAATAATGTAAATGATTTAAGTAAATAAACCTGGTTGAGGATTTTTATAAGTAAAACACTTATAAAAATGAAATTTAAAAAGTGTCATTTTACACAAACTTTACTCAGTAAATTGTTCCAAAGATCATAAATATACATTGTAATATACAATACTGCATATTAAATATATGATACACAACCAGCATTTAGTGTGGAAGGAGTTGGAAAGTGGAAAGAGTTAATAATAATAATGACTTTAGATGACTTTGTTTCTTTATCAGAACAGATTTGGAGAAATTCAGCCTAACATTACTTGCTCACCAACGAATCATCTGCAGTGAATGGGTGCTGTCAGAATGAGAGTCCAAACAGCTGATAAAAACTCAATAAATAATAAATACACATGGCTGCAGTCCATCAATTCACATTTTGTGAAAAAAATATTAAAAGATAATGACAAAACTTCAAAAGTAATAAAACCAAGTCTATACAAATGAGTTTTTAAATAAAACTTAAGAGCCCAGTTTCACAGACAGGGCTTAGACTAAGCAAGGATTAGGCCATAGATCAATTAGAACATTTAAGTAATTTTTATGAACGTGCTTAGAATAGAAAAACATTACTGGTGTGCATCTTGAGACAAAACAAAAGCACTGATATATTTTAAGATTCTAAGATTTATGCTTAAAGCGTATTGAAAATTTGGTCCCAGAGACAAACAGGGACCTGCTGCTAACGGAATGTGCTTTATAATCTGGGAAAAAGACTCAGAATAAAAGCTAATCAAGATTCAGAGATACTCTTCCAGGGATTTATGGGAGTTTGTCCTCTGTTTCTCTTTGATTCACCAAGTAATCTCTTAATCTTGGGCATTTCTCAGCAGTCTGAGCACAGGAGTATTAGCAGGGGCAGGTCAGGAGTTGGAAGGATGACGTCAGATGACGAGTGTTTTCAGGACAGGAGTGGATTACTGGAGTTTTAAAAAACGTTTTCTCACAAAGTTGAGTAGCGACCGCCCTCAACATTCTTGCACTTTGACCCACACAAGAGTAGATCTTCTGCTTCTCCATTGTACCAGCAAAAAAAACTCTCTCTCAGACTCTACTACAGAATTAAGTTTCTGTAAGATACAGACCCTCATCTCATGCTAGAAGAAAACCGCTTGAGTTGTCTTCACATAACGCCCACGGGTCAGTAAGGGTCACTGTGTGTAAATAAAGGCTGAATTCTTCTGATCTCTCCAATTACCAGTCCTCCAAGATCAATGACCACTCAGACCAATTAGGTTCCATGTGACACCTATGAAAGAGAGGTAAACCCAAATATCTGTAATAGGCAACAGACCACCATGGTAGACCATGGAGAGAATAGTTTGTCATTTCAAAATAGAAGTCAACTACTCAGGTTTCTGTCAAGACACACAGGCTACGTCTACATTAATCCGGATACATTTGAAAACGGAGTTTTCGTTTTAAAACGCTCTCCGTCCACATTAGCGTTTTCCAGCACATTCCAAAGGTTCTACGTCGGAAACGTAAAACCTTCAAAAACTCACTGAGATGATACAGACGGAAAAGACAAAAGTTTTCACGCAATTTTTCTAGCAGGCTCATTTTTATTTACCGAAATCTCTCATCAATGACGCATACATGACTTGCTCACTCATGGTTGATCAAAAATTCATCTAACCTCATGTTTTGCCGCAGAACAGCAACTGTGAGTATATTTTGTATCATCTTTTTAGGACTGTAATATGAAGAGTGTACAAAGTGAATAGCACATAACAGGCACAATTACCGGTATATGCGTCACCGATTCAAAAGCCTCCGTTTTCCGAGATCGTTTTCAAAAAGCTCCGTACTCCTTGACAAAAACGCCGTCTCGGAGTGGACGGAAGGCCAAAATGGAGAGAAAAACGAAAATGTATTAGTGTGTACAAGGCCATAATGGGATCATTTATAAACATAGCATTAACTCCATTAATGAATACATCTTCATAATTTAAGATCAAGACTGAAGTGATGAGTGTGCATTTCTCTCTAGGTGTTGGATCCTTTCTAAACATATGGTTAACATCGATGCCACATAGGTCTGGTTATAAAGCATCATTTCCCTAAAGCTATGGCACTCAGCTCTAGTCTTATCTGGACACACAGCAGTTCTACAGACAGCTGGAATCCCTCATCCCCAAGAGCTGTGACTGATTTCTAGCTTTGAGAAGATTTACATTTTATTCCATTACATCATTTTTCAAAGTGTTTTCTAAAACTACTTACAGCCTAATAATTCACCCAAAGATTAAAATTTGCTTACAATTTATTCACCCGCAGGCCATCCAAGCTGTAGATGACTTTGTTTCTTTATCAGAACAGATTTGGAGAAATTCAGCCTAACATTACTTGCTCACCAACGAATCATCTGCAGTGAATGGGTGCTGTCAGAATGAGAGTCCAAACAGCTGATAAAAACTCAATAAATAATAAATACACATGGCTGCAGTCCATCAATTCACATTTTGTGAAACAAAACACTGACTGTTTGTAATAAATCCATGTTTAAGGTGTTTTTAATTTCAAACTGTTGCTTCCAGCTAAAATATGCGTCTTCTATCCATAATATTTATTTCTAAAGTGAATAAATTAATAAAGTAATAAATTAGTGAATAAATTAATATATATATATATAGATAAGAATTATGAAATGTAACTTCTAAACAGTCAAATGCACTAAATAAAATAGTAATAAATGTTTGCTTTTCACAGATGCAGTTGTCACAATGTCATTTAATGTTCAATGGATCTCTAATGAATGCTTTGTTTGTAGGTGTGATTTTTACAAGCATTTCCTTGAGTGAAGAAACCTGTCAGAGTGAGAAAGTGCAGCTCAAAATGCAGATGGGCTTTATCAGTTTTCTCCCTCCTACTCCCTGTTTACTCAGTCGCCCTTTTTTCCTGCCTATTACTCTCCTTCCCTCCAGCTCACAGCAGGATAGATGAGGAATGTGGGGGTCTTTTTATCCCTCAGTTCTTTCCATTATGTGCAACACCACTTAACTGAAGAATTAAAATAAATTATAATGTATATTTGAAATCTCTGTCCATATAATATTATTGCAGCTTCAGGCAGGCTGGTGCAGCATCCAGGCATAAATATGCAACATGCTGAGATTTATATTTTGGTAGTGATCAGGCACAGAACAGCTCAAAGGGAGGAAAATAAATCTTTAAAAGTTTATCATATATATACTTCAAACAATGTCACAATGACAGCTGCACTTCTAATATTAATGTATAATGTAAAGATAATAATTACACTTAGAAAGAAAAAACACTGCCTTGGATTAACTCGCTAATGAAAACAAGCATATATGCTGTTGGCAGACATTCTTATCCAGTGTGTCTGTTCTTTGTCTGTCCACACCTCAGAGATGCATTCCTCCAGGGACACTTAATTTCTCTTTGACCCTCCTCAGCTATGCCTACATGCATTCCACCACTCATCCATTACCCCACACCAGTCAAATGTCTCTCTTTTCAGGTGCGCCCACTCGGTTCATTACCATACTGTTCGGATCTACTCACTGACGGCGGCTGTGTGGCTCTGCTGGTTGTAGGTTTCTTGCTAGTGACTCCACTCCTGGTTCTGGCCTTGGCCGCGTACTGCCGGCTTGCTCGTCACCTTCAGCTGGGTCTGTGTTTTATTCCGTACAGCCGTGCCGTCTACAAAAACCTTCCGGCTACCCAGCACCGTGGCTTGACAGGGGGCTGCTGTGGACAGCGATCTGGGAAAGGAGAAGGGAAAGGGAAGGTGTGGGTGTAGAGGGAAAGGACTAAACTTCTGCTGTACTGGAGATACGGAATGTTGTGAAAGAACACGCTACACATTATAGACCAAAATATCCCCGCATAAAGATATTTAAATCTGTACGACAAAGAGAAGAAAGGAATTCCTGTTCACTGATTTGCATATTTTATAGACAGATATACTATATTCATCAATTTCTGATGGTATATATTTAATGCAGCTGTTATACACAATCAATTTAAATTAATCGATTTCAGTATGTGACATTCATAAAATAATCAAATTCATGTATTAAAAAAAAATTACATGTACTCTTTGTATAACATACTATTTGCCTTATAAAATAGTCGGCACATTTTTCTAAAGACATTGTCAAAAATATTGTATTTTTTCTTATAACATGTACAGTGTTGTGTATTTCTCATGTCTTTAAATATGTTTCATTAAATACAAATGATTAAATACTGCAGTTTTGCAAAGATGGGCTGCTCTCCTAATTTTGCACTACATTTCTTTTGATAAAATAAAAATTAGAAGACAAAAAGCCACGGTGTCAAAAGCGATACTACAAATGGTTTGTCAGTGTCCAACTACGTGCGTAACTACAATTTATGGAAAATAAGTAATCACTCCAACTTTCAAAAAAAAAAAAAAAAAAAAAAAATAAACATTTTAAGAAAGAATTACATTTCTACAGAAAACAGAAAAACACATCAGCTTGCGATTAGAAGAAAAAAGAAAACATAGCCCCCTCTAGTGTTAGAACCACTGATCTATGTAATAAAGTTGTTTAGAAAGTCCTAAAGTCCTTCAGCCTGGGCCAGAGCTACACTATGTAAAAGAAAACATACAAACAGTCTAACTCAAGCTGGAGGCAAGCTATCACATGTACAAAACTCAATGTGAGTATTTAGACATGCTACTGCACAATTAGCATAATACTTTTCCATTGTTTTTCTATGTAAATACGTGCTAGGCCAGAGATTCTCGGCTCTCTCTCGCTCTTCCAGAGTTTAACTCTAACCTTGATCAAACTCACCTGCCTGTAATTTTCTACCAGTGCTGAAGACATTGATTAGCTTATTCAGGTATGTTTGATTAGGGTTGGAGCTAAACTCTGCAGAAAAAGTGAATTTCGATGGCCAGAGCTGAGAAACCTTGCTCTAGACGGATTTGGAGGACCGTTTTTAATACACCGAATCAAGTAAGTATTTCAACTTTTACAGGCAGCACCGCTTTCTGAGACGCCTCGATAGCATAACATTCAAGTTTGTATTGAATGGGAATTTACGATCTGCATTTACGAACGTCAACAAAGGGTTCAGACCCAAACAAGCAAGACCAAAGTAAGCAAATATCTATTAATTGCAGCACACCGAATGTTACCTGATCAGCTTGGTGAACAGGTAAATTGATCGCGGCTGAGAGTATTATATTATATTATTTTATTTATAAATTAGTTTCTCGTTTAGGGATATTCGACATATTATAAACAATGGATTTGACCTGACAGACATTAATAAACAATAGCAGCCCTCAACATATTTAAACATTCAAATATGAACATATAATCTAACATTAATCAGCCATTCGTGTTCATATTTTTTCAGCCAAGTTAATCAAAGCATTATGTTAAAGAATAAATCAAATTATGTTAATGTTATTAAAGCTATTGTGATTGTGTAATCAACTTCTCTGAAGAGTACAGAAACGACCTTACATTGGAGTCTGCATGTTATCATTAATAAGGCTTTGCTCAGGAATATCAAATGTTACTTCCACCCCTTAAGACTAAATTGCTAGCTGAAAGCAATACGTTGCTAATTATCGGGCAAATAATGTAATCCTAATAATATGAGTCAATAATATGTTTATTATCAACATGGTGTTTTAAGTTCAGTTTACCTTGAGGTGGCAACACCCAATATGGCCAATATGTGTGCTGTGTGAAGTAGTAAGCATATCCCATTTAGTCTTGGACAAAGGACTATCCTGCTAACAGAGTATGCAGACAGCTTCCCTCAATTATCTGTTCTCCAGGAGGCCACCATTCACCAGTGTATCTTTGGACAGAAAGGATTTGAGAACCATATTGTTCAGGAGATATAGGAGCTCTACAGCCAATATTCAGCGCAGAAGGAGAGGCCAGGTGATTTTATAGCAGCAGTCAGATTAACTTCACCCAGTAGGCACAACACTGTCTGTCAGTGGCTGCATACACCTTAGGGTTTAATGACAGACACTGATATTTTGTGTCAGCAATAGTTAGAGATTGACAATAGCACATGCAGTTGCCTTTTTTTTTTAAAGAAAATATTTAGCTTGTTTTCCTTTTAATGTATTGTAACGGGGCACAGGAATAAAAATGCGAAGAGTGTTGTAGCAGTTTATTTTTATTTTACAGGATAGTAAATGCAACACATTTATTCACAACACTGCACATCCTGAGGTAACTGTTGAAGTCTTAAGTTCTCCGTGGTTGTAGATAAGGAAACTGTTCAGGTCTAGGTACTCAGTGGTTGTTACAAAAGGTTTTGTCTTTGTTATACTACCAGGTGACATTTGAGGGTTGGCACAAAACATGAGCGTCTGGTCCTAATGGGCTCCCAAAAGCAGACATCATATGGCTAAAGGAGGATGAATAAAGGGGACTCTTTCAGAGGGCAATATATTATTGAGACAAACATGGCAACACAAGGTGGTGGAAAGACTTGAAGGATGATAGGATGTGGTTCCAACCTCTTGAATTTCCAGGAGTGGTGGAAGGGAAAGTCACCTCTGTAGACTTCTTTTCTTTCAATAGCTCTGTTTTTTTCTGGAGACCAGTTGGAGTGTGGTGTTACAGCCTTTGCTGTCCAAGGTCTGACTGCCCAGCACATTTCAGTCAGAATGCTTTTCTGTACCATTGTGGGGATTCAAAAACGGTGAGACAGATCTGCAACGTCTAGTGGGTACTCCATTTTTAACTATCGTGAAGTCGTCGTGTTTCTTTTCTCTGCTTTCAGGAAATTTGTGCCAACAATTTCAGCAACCACCACCAAGGAGAGAGCTGCCATCACCAAAGCTGCTAAGGAAAGCCTTTCTTATTGCTAAAGCTGAAAACATTGAGGACTACCAAACATAGATCCACTTTCAGCAGTCTTAAAGTACAACTCCAAGAGGGTAAATAACAGTCTTACAAACACAAAAATAACACTTGACTAAACTGAGTCAACACTGTGAAAGATTAAAACGGATATAAATATTTGAATCTCTTTGTTTTGTATTTATCGTCAGATCTGCAGGAAACTTCCTGGAGACGGAAAAAGCACTGCAGAATTGTATACCAATGTGGCCAATGAGCTGGGTCAGATCCTCATATCGGCCCTGACTTAATGACAAAATGTGGCCGATGACTGAATGCCTCATTAAGAGGTAAAGAAAATCTGGTGAGGCACCTCCTGAACTCATGTATTTGGACCGTGTCTGCTGTCATGTCCATGGGGTGTCTTCAGTTGGACAGCTCTTCAGTGAGTGGACAGAGTCTGTATATGTTGGTAAGGCTCGATGTCTTTGAATCCATCGATTTAATAAGGCCGTACGCCCAGTTCAACTCTGCCCTCTCGGTTGCAGTCTTTGCCTACAACAAGGCATTCCTGGTACAGGTAATTTTTTTTTTTTTTTTTAAATGTCCATGGTCACTAATAAATTTAATGTCTTGGTAACATGAGCAATATGAACCTTCTTTTGTTTTGTTGCAAAGGAAAACTGTCAGCCTGTTTATAACTTTATAGATGAATAAATGTTCAAATACTTGATTTGTTTTCCCAGTAAAGAATGATCATTTTTATCAATGGAATGACTTTTGAACCTAGGACACATTTCTCCTTTATGTTCTACTACAGCCTGGTAGAATGGCGAAAGCACACGGATGACTTTTCTCTATGGCCTCATACTCGTGTGGAAGTGGTGGAGTGACGTCTGTCCTAAGAGAGGGTAGGATGCCCCCCACAGCTTACCTTTCATCAAACAGACGTTGAGGCACCTGAAAAGTACCGTTCCACCACATATCCACCTCACTGATAAGTTCAGGGGCAGATCTGCACATTTCCTGCTGCATCTAGGTCAGCTTTTCTTTGGCCAATGTGCTGCATCGGAAATAGGTGACAACTTTCTTTGCCTTGTTGCAGATGTAACCGAAGCCAGAAAGATTTTTTTTTCAATTGTTATCTTAAGTGCATGCTCAAAGCAGATTGTGTGCCTCGTTTTCAGTATCTTTGCACAAACAATTATATTTGCTGCAGCATCTGGGACAAGGCTTTTGACTCTTCCCTTGATTTCCCATTCCTTCATAACCTTGTCTTCTACGAGATCTATTTTTTCTACTGTGTGTCTATTCGGAAACTTTTCTATCCCCAGCAGACAGTGGTCAGTTTATAATTTCATCAATGTAGTGGCAGGTTGTGACAAGGTATGCATCCATGTTGTCCAAATGTCAGAGGTTAAAAAGACAGCCTTGACGTTTTCCATATTAGCCCTTGCCTTGCTCTTAGCTTCCTCGTATTTTGAAGCCACCATATTATTCAAAGCCTGAAAAGTGCAACAATGGAATAAATACAAGAAAGGTTATACATAAAAATATTGTCCAGTGAAAAATGTTAAATTGGCCTCTGTTTATTCATACTTACAATTGCTTGCTTGGTAGTGCATAGGTGGGATCCAGAAAATGGATGAGACCCCTGAACCCTTCATTCTCCACCACTGCCATATCCTAATCTCTGGAACTGAACCACACAGGGCCCTTAAAATGAAGATACCAAAAAAGTTTGATAAGAACCAAAATCTAAAAGGATATTAAGATATCTTTAAGACTAGAGCTACAGACATTCCAACTTCAAGGGGAAAAAAAACTGGGAAAAATCTTTTTTTTCCCCGACCGAATGATAATAGATTAACTTCTTAGTGATTTGATCGCGGCAGACTGTAGATACAGTATTCAGGCATTTAATGTCTGGCTTATACTACTGTGAAGTACAATGTACCCCTAAATAATAATAATAATAATAAAAACATCACAACATGTCACGGTATATTCACAAGCAGCATTTAACCTGGCAACCTGACAACAGTGACCAATAGCTGATAAGACTGTGTAACTTTTATGAATATTTATTTAAATATGAAGACATAAGAACTAGCATTAATCAGCTATTCATGCTTGTGCGTTCTGATGCCTTTTAGCTAGTGATGAAAGCATTACAGCATTGTATTGTTCCCTTATTAAAGTTATCTTGAAGTTATTACAGTATGTGATCATCTTAAGTTCTATGAAGAGCACAAAAAGTACCTCACATTTAAAACTGGATGTCTGCATGTTATCGTTCGTAAGGCTAATGAATATCAGTTGTTACATTCACCTTACATTTATCAAGAACTGATATGCTGAAATGATCACACTGCTAACTGTCTAGTAAATTACAAAGTCCTGTTTGTATGAGTCAACAATATGCATATTTTAAGTTCAGCATACCTTGACATGTTGACTCTAGTGATCCAAGTTTTGAACCCAAGTGGTCCACCGGATCGTCAGCAGGCCGTATTAATGGCAATGAAGGCGTCCCGTGCATACAGAGAGAGAAGGCTGACCTTTCCTCTCCCACCTGCGCAACTGCTAGACAAGTCCACCGCCTTGGTCCAAGCAAAAAGGCTCCTTCATGCAGACGGGTCGCTCTGGACGACCTGTCATCTGGAGTTTGTGGTGTCAAATTATTCACACAAAGTTAGAAACATGTCATTGTATCGACAAATCACTAATTTCCCCACTGTATAACTGCTTACCTCATCAAGAGCTCCTGTATTTGCCATGGTTAGAATTTTCTTCCTGTGTGTATCATTATGATGATTATAAAAAACTGTTTCCTACAGGTGTGTTAGACATGGATCCACTGTTGCCCACCGTGCACATTTTATACATGCATGCCACAAAAAAAAGACAACAATGCCACCTTAAGGCTTCAAAGGAGGCCAAGGCACTGGCATCTCACAACACATGCTGTGTCAGGAACACCGTCTAGGATAAAAAGATGGCTTGTGAAGACGGTAACATCTTGATGTGTTTCCACCAAATTTTTGCACTGATATTTTTGGGCTTGTCATTAAAGTAGTTACAATTTCTGTCTTCATAGAACTTGTTTGTCCATAAATGAATTTTCTTGTGATATTTTAGTCTGATCTGCACATAAAAGAAAGCCTCCCCAAAAGAAAAGCTAGCCCTGACAAGTGTGTGAAGGATCTCCTGCTGAGGTATGCGCAGCCGTTTCCACAAGTCTCCTGTCACCTCGAGGTCAATGTGGACAGGGCCATATATGGGCAGGGCTACTTCAGGTCATTTTCGTTCCTGGAGATGTGGCAGTGGTACAGCCTCCACAAGACTCCAGGCTGACCTGCAAGATGGGACCGCCTGAATCAGGTGCTTCAGGTGGTACATTCTTGACAAAGAGGCACCTCTCGAACTCATGTACGTGGACTGTGGCTGCTGCAGAGTCTACAGCACGTCTTCTGTGAAACAGCTCTTCAGTGAGTGGACAGACAGGGGTTTGCTGGTACGGCTGGACATCATTCATTGGATCCCTCGATTTGATGTGGCCCTGCGGATGGATCACCACCCAAAGTATGCCCTGTTTAAGTCCGCCCTCTCCACTGCGGTCTTTGCCTACAACAAGGACGGCGTGGCTCTTCTGGTACAGACGATACACGCTGGTCACCCAATGAGCCCTGACTGACAGCCAGATCATCAAACTGCATGTCAGCAAGTCAGACCTCAGCCATCATGTCAGGAGGATCACAGGACGCTGTGACCATCGACCACGTCTGGGAGAACCAACAGAAGCACCTTGAATGCATCCAGGATCCACCAGGGTGGAACATGTGCACCATCACAATGTATGTGACCCTTAATCACGTGAGCCTTCCATGGTACAGCATGGTGAGAGGGAGCAACAGTCTGGAAGGCTTTCATTCTTTTCTGCCCAACATGATCCTAGTGCTGCTGTCCCCTTCCAGGTGTATCTGCTGGCTGGCATTGAAGAGACAAACTACAGGCCTTCAGTTCCTGCTGTTGATGAGTGAATGGTTTCAGAATATCTGTTCTCTCAGTAATCAGAGCCTTTCAGTGCTCCTGACCATTACACTCAGACCAAAGAGACATTTTGAACAGATGAGGATGATGAGGTTTCAGCTGCTGTGGCAGAGGAGGAGGAGGATGTGGGCTACAACTCTTTAAGTGAGGGTGACAGTCTGACTCCTCTGAGAAACAATATGTGCCTCACTGACCAGGTGGAGGCTGTGGAGTTTGATCCCCGTGGTGGAATATGTGTGGGCTAAATCATCTCCCTGGGTACCAACACACAGAGGAGCTGAGCAAAGTCCTTGTTCAGACTGCCGTGGAGAAGGGAAAGCTTGCGATAAGTGACTCAACCAGACAAAGAGTCATCAGTGCCTGGAACAAGCCTGACCTCCATGATCGTAGCACCCAGCAGTTCGATAACCTCGACTCAGCACGATGGGGTAATGCTCTGTTTGGCTGCACGAGTGGAATCTTTGGTGCAGAAGTTAAGTTCAGTAAGTGTTACTCAGCCAATCATTTGGTTGTCTCCAGAAAGAACCGACTGATGTACTGCCTAATTAAGCGGCTGTGGCTTCTTCCTGGTTGTGGCGAAAAGGCTGTGGTTGCCATTGAAGCATCAGATCACCAAAATGTACCAGCATGTGCAGCAGAGAGTGACTGTGGATGATGCTGAACTCAGGATTCCTATCCTGAAAATCAACTCAGTGCGTTGAGGTTGTATCTTTTTTTTTTTAATCATTAATCTAGCACTATTCATAACTGTTGCTGGCACCAATATTAATATAACTAATAATAATGTGGTGTTATAATTCATTAAGATATATCTATTGTTCAATTTTTGTCAAGCAACATGTTCAGGACTGTGTCAGACTGTGTCAGAAAGTTCAGAAAATGAAGATGGTGAATATAGTAATCTTACTATTATGAGTACAATACAGTTACCTTCAAAGAGCCGTCTTTATTTTAGTGCACCTGGATATGGTGACACCAGTCATCCATCTTCAAAACCCCAGTGCTCCAGAGGGTTGTCAACATTCCATATTGCTGGCGACAAATGAGGCCTGTGCCTATGGAGACAGAAGCAAGACTTTTCTTTTCCCCTCATATAGCTCATAAGTCCACTGCCCTAGTCCATGCTAAAAGGGCACTTCATGCTGAAGGGATCCCCACACCATCACGACAGCAGTCCACAGTCTCATCCACTGGGTGAAGGATGACAAAGAGCTAGGACTCTTTGGCCACATTCAGGTGAATCATGACAGCTCTGGTACACTAAAGCAATGAGCTCTTTTTGGATATTGTAGGTTTGTCACATTTGTGATGTATCCAGCTGATACTGTATGCTGCTGCAGGTACTGTGCTGTGGTCAGTGCACCAAAGCAGCCAGGGTTGGTGGCAGTGGCAAGGCGGGTCGTTGGTTGACATGGGATTCCTCCCATCGTGTGTCATATTTTGAGGCCATCGTATTACTGAAAGCCTAAAGAGTGCAACAGTAAAATAAATGTAAATGAAAGGTTATACATAAAAATATTGTCCAGTGTAAATTGTTAAATTAGCCTCCGTTTATTCGTACACACACTTGCCTGCTTGGTAGTGCGTAGGTAGGATGCAGAAAATGGATGAGACCCCCAAACCCTTCATTCTCCATCACTGCCATATTCTAATATCTCTGGAGCCGAACCACACAGGGCCCTAAAAATGAAGATACAAAAAAACAAGTTTGATAAGAACCGAAATCTACAAGGATATTAAGATATCTTTAATAGTTCTTGAGGTACAGGCATGCAAACTTTGAAGGGAAAAAATTGGGAAAAGTGCCCTTTCCCATATTTCAACTCTTCCCTTTGTTATATAATGCAACAAAGATGGCTCAAGTAAACAGATTTTACAAATAGTTTTACCATAGTTCTATGCTAATATTAAAGGTGCAATAGGTGATTGTCTTCAGAAGCATTTTTGAACTGACTAAAAGTCTCTTCACATCCCGATAGGAATCATTAAGTGAAGTGGTCTAAATGTATGTATATGTATTTATTTACTCTGTGGAAGGTGTAGGACCAAGAAACGCTCGAACCAAGCGTTTTGATTGGTTTTCCTACCTGCCTGTCAAATATGTATTTGCATACCTCTGAGCACACTGTTCGCGCAGACAGGATATGTCGTCTGTATGTTCTGGAAATGTGAAGAGATGACTCGCTCTGTCATCGTCCGTCTCTCCTTATTTTATTTATTTCCTTTCTGTTTGTGACCTGAGTTGGATGCATGCTTGTGTACATTTTTCCTCACTCGATCCCCATGTATGTGGACGAGCGTATTGACGCATGAGGCATTTTATTAAACTCGGGGAAAATCCACCATCTTCTCACCTCTTAGCACCACACAGTTTTCCTATCTGGGCTGCTGAACATTTCAAATGGGTGTTACAATGTATTGTAATGCTGTCTCTGGTTGTCTAGTCTGTGTGATTTCATGCGTTCGGGAGGCGTGGCTTTGGATGGCGATATGCAGTCATCTTTTTCATCTCATTAATTTCAATAATCCAGCATCATTATATCTACTTTCAGATATGCTGATGTACTGCATTTACCATGTAAAAAAAGATGAATTTTTGAAGTGTTCCAACACAAACTGTCCACATGATAAATGAAATTGTTCCCACATATCAGAAAATAACTGTGTAGAACTGTTTAAAACTATGTATATTCCAACTCTATTTTTAACCAAAAAAATCAGGGGAGAGCGCGAACGCAGTCCCCCACTACCAGAAATTATGCAGTCGAGATTCCCACATTTGGGGAATTCGCAGACGTTAGCCCCGGCAGCGTGCAAAGGCCACTGTAGACTGTAGACGGTTCTGCCTTCTGATTGGTCGAGAGTCTACAGTGTCTACAGTTGCCGTAGACTCTCGGCCAATCGGAAGTCCGAGCTGTCTACAGTGTAGACTTCGAGGCCAATCGGAAGGGAGAACCGTCTACGCTTTCGGCCAATCAGGGTGGTCCTGTCAGAAAGCCCTTCATTATTGACGACCTGTCATCCGGAGTTCGTGCGGTAAGTGTTATAATATTCACATTAAGTTTATTTATTTATTTTTTTGACATAACGTTAGAAATATGTTTGTTTTTGTATCGACGAATCGCTAGCTTTGCCGCGATCGCTCTAAGTTGTCTATAGTATTACAGTATTTGTATTCTGTCGCGTCGCGTCCGTTGTACAGACAGTGAAAATTTAAAAAAAAAAAAAAAAAAAAAAAAAAACGGTTTTTTTTCCTATTAAAATCAGCAATAAATATGCTAATAAACACTCATTTATATACAAATCATTTATATACAAATATATTTTCAGAAAATCTCTCGTTTTTAATAAACAAGCGTTCTTTTAAATAACAACGACATTTAAAAAGAGAGTATGAAATACCTTATTTACTATAAGAAAAGTCTTAATTATACTTTAAAGATGTCTTAAATTTGGGGAATGAAAGACAAGAATCGCCTTATGCATAAATGCGCTAGTCATTTGAAGCGCACCACACGGACCGTTAATTCGTTCGGATCACAGTTCAAACCGCAGCGGAGCGCAAGTTCACTAGAGCAGATGCGTTCACTCGGGAGCACTAAACAGCGCTGTGAGATCCAGAATAAAGCGCTTGAATTCGGCGAAAAACACAATGACTCTTATTTATACAAAATGTACATTTATATACAAATACAATTATGATTAAGGATTATATATATATATATATATATATATATATATATATATATATATATATATATATATATATATATATATCACACACACACACACACACACACACACAAAATGTACACTTATATACAAACAAACAGTTTTGGAGCGTCGCGTCCGGTGAGCACACAGTGAAAAATAACGTTTTTTTCTATTAAAATCAGCAATAAATATGCTAATAAACAACATTTAAAAAGAGAGTATGAAATACCTTATTTACTTAGGAAAAGTCTTAATTATACTTTCAAGATGTCTTAAATTTGGGGAATGAAAGAAAAGAATCGCCTTATGCATAAATGCGCTAGTTATTTGAAGCGCACCACACGGACCGTCAATTCGTTCGGATCACAGTTCAAACCGCAGCGGAGCGCAAGTTCACTAGAGCAGATGCAAAAAGATGAAAAACACAATGACTCTATTATATATACAAAATGTACATTTATATACAAATACAATTATGATTAAGGATTTTCTCTCTCTCTCTCTCTATATATATATATATATATATATAATATATATATATATATATATATATATATATATATATATATATATATATATATATATATCTCATTATGTATCTTTATGATGATTATAAGAGACTGTTTCCTACATTTGTGTTAGAAATGGATCCATTGTTGCCCACCCTGCGCATTCTAGACCCAAGTGTGCCACAAAATAGGCAACAATGCCTTCTTAAGGCTTCTAAGGAGGCCAAGACACTGGCTTCTCATAATAAATGCTATAACAGGAACACTGTCCAAGATGAAAAGACAGCTTGTGATGAAGGTAATATCTCGTTAGAGTTTTTCCCCTGCATGTTTACACTGACCTTTTGGGGGTTGTCATTAAAGTAATTACAATTTCTGTGTCTTTAGCTAAAAAGACATGCCTGCCCAATACAAATCCATCTGAGGTGCAGTACCTTGGCCAGCTCAAACTGAACTTTGGTAAATACAATGGCCAAAGTTTTAAATGGCTGGTGGAGAATGATGTTGGCTACATTAAGTAGTAAGTATGTTGCACTAAACAAAATCAACATTTTCATAACTTGCTTTTCCATAAATTAATTATCTTGTGATATTTTAGCCTGCTTGATCTGCACATAAAGGAGAGCCGCCACCCTGAAAGAAAAGTGAGCCCTGACGAGTGGGTGAAGGATCTCCTTCTGAAGTATGTCAGGCTGTTTCCACAGGTCTCCTGCCACCTTGAGATCAATGTAGACAGGGCCATTTATGGGCAGGGCCGCTTCAGGTCATTTACATTCATTGAGATGTGGCAGTGGTACAGCCTGCACAAAACTCTCCAGTCTGATCCACAAGCTGGCACTGATCACGAAAGGAAAATGGCGCTGGAAGCATACTGCTCTGTGAAACAGTGGCTGGTCATGAAGGAGGAGGACATCACCACCAAGTCATTGAAGCGCTTTAAGCGGTACATTCTTGACAAAGAGGTAGGTTTTTTTTTTTTAAAGGTGCTTTTAGTAAAAACCCCACACTGCAATGCTTCAAACAAACATCAAGGTTGAAACTCACCTACCTGTACTTCAAAGAATCCTCCACAGAGCAGGGCCCCTCCTGCAGCAGCTGCCAGCTCCAGCTCATCAGGGTCCAAAAGCGATGGTGGTGATGGCGGTGATGGCGGCTGGGCGGACGACGCTCTGCTGGTGGAAGCTCTCACCTCCTTTGAAAGACAAGGTATATCATTTTATTAATGTCTTGAATTATTGATGTTATCATAGCATAAGCCTTGTATTAATGCATAAACTGTAAAAAATTAGAAAAGGGTCTTTTTTTCATTAAAAAAAAATTTAAGTGATAATTAAAAAAGGCTGTATCAAACAAGCCAACATAGAGATACTGTGCTGCTGATGATGAATGAAGCTCACTTCAGGATGAAAGTGTTGTCTTGCTGCTTTGATTCTGACTTTTGCCTATCTGTGAATTTGTCCTCATTTAGCAGCTGGGGACGCTGGGGAAACAAAAATGTCTCCCGAAAAACACACACCACACACAGTCTCTATTCCACCCTCTGCTGTAAGTCTATAGTTTGTACATCAATTACCTGAATCCAGGTGGAGCAGCATAAATATGGAGGCTATGCAAAAGTATGTTTAGGTAAATGAAAAAGGTTTTCACTAATACACTTATCTTTAAGGCTCCCGCATCGGCTCCCGCAACGGCTCCCGCTTCAGCTCCCGCATCAGCTCCCGCAAGAGTTCCCGCATCAGCTCCTTCGTCTGCTTCCACATCTGCTCCTGCAACAGCTCCTGACGTCGAACCTAGGGGGACATCAGATGTGAGTGCTGCAGCACATCCTGAAGTATCTAAGTGCTCAGTGATTGTAAGATAAGGAAACTGTTTAGGTGGTTGTTACATAAGGTTTGGTCTCTTGTTATACTATCTACCAGGTGACACTTGAGGGTTGGCACAAAATGTGGGAGGCTGGTCCTAATGGGCTCCCCAGCGCAGACATCGCATGGTTAAAGGAGGATGCTGAAAGGGGACTTTTTCAGAGGGCAACGTCTTATAAAGACAAACACGGCAGCATGAGGTGGAGGAAAGTGCTAAAGGACGACAGGATGTGGTTTCACCCTCCTGAATTTCCTGGGATGGTGGAAGGGAAAGTCCCCTCAGCAGACTCCTTTTTCCATAGCTCAGTTTTTTTTTGGAGACCAGTCGGAGTATGGCGTTACAGTCTTCGGTGCCCAAGGTCAGACTGCCCAGCACGTTCCAGTCCGAAGACCTTTCTGTACCGTTGTGGCTATTCGAAGACTGTCAGACAGATCTGCCACATGTCTGGCTGGTACTCCATGCTGACGGAAGTCCTGGCATGCAACGCTTGCAGAAAGGCTGCAAAGGAGTCGGAGGAACACGCTATAGGTCGGTTCCTGTCATGGGATCCGTGCATCCTTAACCAGCTCAGTCCAGCTCACAGAGCTGTGTTCCCTGCTGTATTGACGTTACGGTGAGTCTCTGTGTAATTTCACAATAATTTTATGTATGATAGATTTTGGTAAAAAAAAAAAAAAAAAAAAAAAACATTCAGAGGCATCCAATGATTGTGCTTTAATTTTAGGCGTGGCGTGGACAAGCAGGTGATCCGCCTGATGAGGGATCGCACAGAGGGCAACACCATGGCCAAGGTGTGGAGGCAGGTCCTTGAGAGCCACTGCGAGGAGTACCTGCAAAGAAAGGACTTATACACCACCCTCCTCAGCCAATACAAAAAACCTGGAAAGATCACTCGTAAGTCAGAGAATTGTTTTCTTAAGCATTTAGGCAAAGACTATGGAGCATATGAGTGCAGATTTCTATGACTTAAGCACAGCAGAAGCCCTCACTGTAATAAGAACAAATCACCCCTCCATCCACAATCTAAGGTTTTTTGTTGTTGTTGTTGTTGTTGTTCACAAACAATAAAGAAGTCTGTGTCTGTGTGTCGGTTTTCTCTGCTTTCAGGGAATTTGTGCCATAAATTCCAGCGACCACCAGAAAGGAGAGAGCTGCCATCTCCAAAGTTGCTGAGGAAGACATTTCTTATTGCAGAAGCAGACAACGTCGAGGACTACCGCACACAAATTATGTCCACTTTTGGAAAAGTCCTCAAGTATGACTCCACCAAGAAGGTAAATTTAAAACAGTCTTACAAAAAAAGGTCTAACTGTAAATATACAGGATTTTTGTCCACATTTGCATCATGGGAAATATTAATCATTCATAAACAGAAATAATGGGAACACCAGAAACAATACCTGGGGCCAGTTGTTCAAAAAGTTTAATCTGAATCGTAACGATCTGGATTTGGAGAACCCATGTTTTGCTATCCAGGATCAGGTAACCCATCTTACTTTTGTGACTGTTTTTCAAAGCAAAATTAGATTGGATTACCCTGATCCAGATACACACTTTTTCAGATTTCCAAATCTGGATTACTAGTGCACTATGGACATGATGATGTAAAAAGTATCCCAATCTTACTGAAACATTTTGAACAACACAAACTGAGGATTTAATCCAGATCAAAAAAGGTTTGTGATCTAATCTGAATTCAGATTACTTTAGAACAACTGGCCCCTGAAGAAACTAATAAACCAACACTGTGAAAAAAATGAAATGAAAAATGAATGGAATTAATGAAAAATGATGATATAAATGTTTTATGTTTAAATGGCTTTTTTTTGTTTTCGCTATCAGATCTGCAAGAAACTTTCTGGGGATGGAAAGGGCACGGCAGAATGGTGCACCAACGTGGCCAATGAACTAGGTCAGATCCTCGTATCAGTCCTGACCTGTGAGGAATCGCTCAACAAAATGCGGCCGATGGCTGAAGGCCTCATGGAGAGGTACAGAAGAGCTGGAGAGGCACCTCCGGAACTCATGTACGTGGACCGTGGCTGCTGTCGGGTCCACGGCGTGTCTTCTGTGGAACAGCTCTTCAGTGAGTGGACAGACAGGGGTATGCTGGTAAGGCTCGACATCTTTCACTGGATCCATCGATTTGATGCAGCCCTACGGACAAATCACCATCCAAAGTATGCCCTGTTCAAGTCCGCCCTCTCCGCTGCAGTCTTTGCATACAACAAAGACGACGTGGCTCTTCTAGCACAGGCGATGCGCGCCGGTCACCCGACGGGCTATGCTTCCCTGACTGACAGCCAGATCATCGAGCAGCATGTTAGCAAATCAGACCTCAGCCATTATGTCAGGAGGATCACAGTTGGTGCCCAGGAAACCTTTGCACGTGTGCGATTGACATCCTGAAGGGAGCAGCTGGGATGGATGAGAACCAGGTGCATCTGTTCAAGGATGATGCTTCCATCGACCACGTCTGGGAGAACCAACAGAAGCACCTTGAATGCATCCAGGATCCACCGGGAAGGAACATGTATACCATCACAAAGTACGTGACGCGTAATGGCGTGCGCCTTCCGCGGTACAGCACGGTGAGAGGGAGCAACAGTCTGGAAGGCTTTCACTCTTTTCTGCCCAACATGATCCCAGGGCCCCACTGTGCTGCTGTTCCCTTCCAGGTGTATCTACTGGCTGGCATTGCACGCTGGAACTCTGACAGGGAGTCAGCAAGCGTCAAAGGCCAAAAAGGGAGAAAGCACATGGTGTACGTGTCTCCTCTGGTACATCGACTGAACCAAAGGTGTCAGGATCTGTTTGGGGAGGTGGAAGAGACAAACTACAGGCCTCCAGCTCCTGCTGGTGATGAGCGGATAGGTTTGGAATATCTTTTCTCTCAGTCGTCAGAGCCCTTCAGTGCTCCTAACCATTACGCTCAGACCAGAGAAACACTTCAAACAGACGAGGATGAAGATGATGAGGTTTCACCTGCCATGGCAGAGGAGGAGGAGGAGGAGGAAGAGGAGGAGGATGTGGGCTACAGCTCTGAAAGTGAGGGTGACAGGCTGACTCCTCTGAGAAACAAGCTGTGCCTCACTGACCAGGTAGCAGCTGCAGAGTTTGATCCCTGTGCGGAGGATGTGTGTGGTCCGAATCATCTCCCTGGTTACCAGCACGTAGAAGAGCTGAGCAAAGTCCTTGTTGAGATCGCCTTGGAGGAGGGAAAGCTTACACTAAGTGCCTCAACCAGACAAAGAGTGATCAATGCCTGGAACATGCTTGACCTCCACGATCGTACCATCCAACAGTTCGACAGCCTTTACTCAGCACGATGGGGAAATGCTCTGTTCGGCCGCACAAGCAAGTGGGTGAAACATTGGTGGCTGCTGGTCATGCTCCTTCTCATTGTTCCAAACCTGCATGCTCCATGGTCAAGCTCAGCTTCTCTCACAATCGCACTCAACCTTCTAGCTCCACCTGCAACTCACACATAACACTTGGTAATTATGGTGCACAAAATATTATACTTTTTTTCTTTATTTATATATATATATATATATATATATATATATATATAGAGAGAGAGAGAAAAAAAAAATAAATAAAGCAAAATAAAATAACAATAGTTTTCCTTTACATTGTTTACAATTTACATTCCTGTTACATTGTTTACATACCTCCTCATGCTCCTCCTCATTGTTCCATGCCTGCATGCTCCATGGTCAAGCTCAGCTTCTCTCACAATCGCACTCAACCTTCTAGCTCCACCTGCAACTCACACGTAACACTTGGTAATTATGGTGCACAAAATATTATACTTTTTTTCTATTTATTTATATATATATATATATATATATATATATATATATATATATATATATATATAGAGAGAGAGAGAGAGAGAGAGAGAGAGAAAATAAAAAAAATAATAAAGCAAAATAAAACAACAATAGTTTTCCTTTACATTGTTTACAATTTACATTCCTGTTACATTGTTTACATACCTTCTCATGCTCCTCCTCATTGTTCCATGCCTGCATGCTCCATGGTCAAGGTCAGCTTCTCTCACAATCGCACTCAACCTTCTAGCTCCACCTGCAACTCACACGTAACACTTGGTAATTATGGTGCACAAAATATTATACTTTTTTCTATTTATTTATTTATATTATATATATATATATATATATATATATATATATATATATAGAGAGAGAGAGAGAGAGAGAGAGAGAGAGAAAAAAAAAAAAAAATAAAGCAAAATAAAATAACAATAGTTTTCCTTTACATTGTTTACAATTTACATTCCTGTTACATTGTTTACATACCATGGTCAAGGTCAGCTTCTTCCACAACTGCACTCAACCTTCTAGCTCCACCTGCAACTCACACATAACACTTGGTTATTATGGTGTACAAAATATATTAAAAATATATATATAAAAAAAATGAAATAACAACAGTTTTCCTTTACATTGTTCTACAGGAATGTAAATTGTAAACCATTTTTTCATTCATTCCAAGCAGGACCAAAACAATATCACACAAACAGATTAATAAATAAATAAATGACACTTCACTGCTACAAATCCTTTAAGCATTGATACAAAGTAAGCATGTTACATAAAACCTGTGCATCATTATATGTCCAAATCACATCAGCGATCATTATAAGTTACTAATTGCGATGATATAACATAGCCAGGTGTTCACTTGTGACATCACTTCATTCAAATTCTAGTTCTAGACATCTAACCAATCCTTTATCAGATATGTCTACAACTCTATGTTAAATTTTGCACGTCGTATGGTCCCAAAGCCCGGAGATCCAGCTGAGGCATCTTTAGTGCAAAAGCTGAAGTTCAGTAAGCGCTACTCAGCCGCCCACTTGGTTGACTCCAGAAAGAATCGACTAATGTACTGTCTAATTAAGCAGCTGTGGCTTCATCCTGGTTGTGGTGGAAAGGCTCAAGGGTTGCCACTGAAGCATCAGATCACCAAAATGTACCAGCGTGTGCAGCAGAGAGTGACTGTGGATGATGCTGAACTCAGTAAACTTGGCATACCAATCCTGAAAATCAATTCAAAATGCGTTAGTGAGTTCATCAGGAGGCAGGAGGCCTTGTCAGCCACAAATGTGACGGATCAAGGTTTGGCAGTCCTCCGTCGTCATCAGAGTGTTTCTCGCACCAGCCAGCCCCCAGCAGTTGAGCTTCCAGATGAAAGACCACATACCAGCCGACCTGCAGTGCAGTATGAGGTCACTGCATCTTTGGCAGGGACCAGAAATCTTAAACCGAGACTCCCGCATCTCTTACCTGTGCCCCCCACTCAGTTGTTGCCTGCACCAGTCCACACCATTCCAGCAGGACTCCAGCCCACCGACACCTCCAGTCAGCTGATTGGTGCTCCCCTAACAGAAACTCCTGTCGTTTCCCTGACGCACACATCCGTTCCTCGACCATCAGCATCCGTTCCTGCACCGCCCGTTCCTGCACTGTCGCCAGCAAGATCTACAATCTACAAGAGGAAAAAAGCAGAGCACAGTGGTGTGGGATATCCAGCTACAGTAAAAGTGTACATCTGTGCACTGTGTGGCCAACCCACTCAAGGCCACAAAAAGTACAAAAAAAAGAGCTACTGTGAAAGTTCTAAAGCATCCACGTCCAAAGACCTTGCTGGACAGACTTTTGTGAATTTTGAAGACTTTAAAAAGGCAGTGGACATTGTCTTGGGCTCTCAGTCTCAGGCCTCTGAGTCTGTCTAAGCAGACATCCCAAAGTGTTTACACATATTGCTGCACATACTGCTTGACTTTGATTGCAGTGAGAATATATTTGTCTTTTTATAGTTTATTGCGGTTTAAAAATAGCTTACAGTACTTAACTATTTTGAAAGTACCGTGTTTTTATATGGTTTACTTGTTAATAGTTTTTTAAGGGCACATAAATATGTTTTTTTAAATACTTGAATGACTGACCCTGAACACTTGACCTGGCAGCATTTTTATCATTAATCTAGCACACTTTATATTACTGTTGCTGGCTTAAAAATAATAATACTAATAATAATGGCATAATAATAATAATGGGATAATAATGGGATAATAATAATGGGATAATAAATAATATTATTTATTATGATAAACCTACTGTGTAAGATTTTACGTCAAGCAAGTCAGACAACATGTTCAGGTCTGTGTCCTTTCTTTGCACTTTCAACAAAGTTAGTTAATTTAGTTAGATAATTTAGTAAATTCTGATGTTTTTTTTTTTTTTTTTTTTTTTGTAATGACAAAAGTTCTATTAAACAATCTGTACAACTTCAATTTTCAGTTTTTGTCTGATCTTTATTTTCATTCAGCCACACTCACATCAAAATTCATGATCTATAAAAAGCCATGACAATAATATACTGTCCATTTTTATGGCAACAACATCCCCCAGCAAGTGGGTGAAACATTGGTGGCTGCTGGTCATGCTCCTTCTCATTGTTCCAAACCTGCATGCTCCATGGTCAAGCTCAGCTTCTCTCACAATCGCACTCAACCTTCTAGCTCCACCTGCAACTCACACATAACACTTGGTAATTATGGTGCACAAAATATTATACTTTTTTTCTATTTATATTATATTATATATATATATATATATATATATATGAGAGAGAGAGAGAGAAAAAAAAAATAAATAAAGCAAAATAAAATAACAATAGTTTTCCTTTACATTGTTTACAATTTACATTCCTGTTACATTGTTTACATACCTCCTCATGCTCCTCCTCATTGTTCCATGCCTGCATGCTCCATGGTCAAGCTCAGCTTCTCTCACAATCGCACTCAACCTTCTAGCTCCACCTGCAACTCACACGTAACACTTGGTAATTATGGTGCACAAAATATTATACTTTTTTTCTATTTATTTATATATATATATATATATATATATATATATATATATATATATATATATATATATATATATATATATAGAGAGAGAGAGAGAGAGAGAGAGAGAGAAAATAAAAAAAAAATAAAGCAAAATAAAACAACAATAGTTTTCCTTTACATTGTTTACAATTTACATTCCTGTTACATTGTTTACATACCTTCTCATGCTCCTCCTCATTGTTCCATGCCTGCATGCTCCATGGTCAAGGTCAGCTTCTCTCACAATCGCACTCAACCTTTTAGCTCCACCTGCAACTCACACGTAACACTTGGTAATTATGGTGCACAAAATATTATACTTTTTTCTATTTATTTATTTATTTATATTATATATATATATATATATATATATATAGAGAGAGAGAGAGAGAGAGAGAGAGAGAGAGAAAAAAAAAATAAAATAAAGCAAAATAAAATAACAATAGTTTTCCTTTACATTGTTTACAATTTACATTCCTGTTACATTGTTTACATACCATGGTCAAGGTCAGCTTCTTCCACAACTGCACTCAACCTTCTAGCTCCACCTGCAACTCACACATAACACTTGGTTATTATGGTGTACAAAATATATTAAAAATATATATATAAAAAAAATGAAATAACAACAGTTTTCCTTTACATTGTTCTACAGGAATGTAAATTGTAAACCATTTTTTCATTCATTCCAAGCAGGACCAAAACAATATCACACAAACAGATTAATAAATAAATAAATGACACTTCACTGCTACAAATCCTTTAAGCATTGATACAAAGTAAGCATGTTACATAAAACCTGTGCATCATTATATGTCCAAATCACATCAGCGATCATTATAAGTTACTAATTGCGATGATATAACATAGCCAGGTGTTCACTTGTGACATCACTTCATTCAAATTCTAGTTCTAGACATCTAACCAATCCTTTATCAGATATGTCTACAACTCTATGTTAAATTTTGCACGTCGTATGGTCCCAAAGCCATTCGCAGGGGTCAGCACAACCGGAGTGCAATGGCTGAGCCTCACCCTGGGTGAACCACCTTCTTGATCATGGTATCTCCCCTGCCAGGTAAGTATGAATTCTACACCGACCCTGAAGGGAGGGCACTTAAGGGAACATCATTCTCAATGACGATGAGATGTTACTTCCCTCCATATGGCTCATCATAATGATCTAAATCCTTAATATACTTTAAAC
This sequence comes from Cirrhinus mrigala, assembly GCA_036247105.1. Classification (NCBI taxonomy): domain Eukaryota; kingdom Metazoa; phylum Chordata; class Actinopteri; order Cypriniformes; family Cyprinidae; genus Cirrhinus; species Cirrhinus mrigala. The sequence continues at coordinate 16,536,964 of CM070013.1, read as the reverse complement.
GCTATCCCCCAGTTTCACAGACAAGGCTTATGCCTAGTCCCAGACTACAATATCTATAAAGTCTGAGCTGTTTCAACTCAAAGAAACTTGCACTGACTGATCTTAAAATACATCAGTGCCTTTGTTTTGTCTCAAGATGGACACCAGTAATGTTTTTTCTAACTATGGCCTAGTCTAGTCTGGCTTAGTCTAAGCCCTGTCTGTGAAACCAGGCCTAGATCTTGTTAAACCATTAGTCCTTAAGTTTTTATGATTGTAGAAAGTCTACAGTGACTACAGTGAGCCAATTATGCCTTCTGATTGGTCAAGAGTCTACACAGACCATAGGTCTCTCCACCAATCATGCAGAAGATTGACTGTAATCAATCAGACAAGAGATGCTCCCAGCTCTAATTTTGTCTGTTCATTTGACATTCATACTGAGCACAATCATTCCATTATCATAATTTAACAGAAACATTATACAGGATTATATAGCTAGAGCGAAAAGAAAGTGGAGAAGATATAAGAGTGAAACCAAAGTAAAAATACTTACGATATTTAGACAAATCTGTGAATTTTCTGAACTAAATGGTACCTGGCTTCAGTAAACTGACAGTAGCAAATAATTAAATATAGCTAATAGCTTGGTAGGCATTAGGTGGTACTGTTATTTTGCGATCACTGGTCAATTCAGATCATCAAATACAGTCTAAAAAAAAAAGCCATGACAACGCTAATTGACTGTAGTCTTTGCACAACATGAACACAAAGTCCACTGAATTTATGCACATTTTATTACTTGAACATTTTATTAACTTCCAATTTTGTCTGAAAGTCTGTCATATTTAATAGCCATCAATGGAAAAATATGGTTTGCTCATAGAATGATGCAGTTACAGGATGTACCAGTAGGGGGAACATGGATAAACCAACCATATAAATAATTACTACTCCGTCACATACTGTTTAAAAAAAATATACAGTATTATCACCATTTAATATTTTGTAAAGATACCATTCCATTCTAAACACCTTGCATAATCTAAACATCTCTTTTTTTTGACCATCTTAGGGGGGTGCACCATTCCTGGAGATAGTGCAATACCAGGTCGATGCGTGGAGTGGACGGAGCAAGCCCCTATTCCATCTCCCTGTTCCAAAAATCAATTTAATATATGGTGCCCAGATAGGGCACGTATCAGATATTAAACTGATAAGAACAGATACTACACTTGATCTTAGCCAAAAGGCCGAGAAGCGATACCTACAAATGGTCAACAGTAGGAACCACATTCTTTGACAAAGCAAATCTGATGATGGTAAGCTTTTATTTAGTTAACTTTTTAAACTTAAATAGTTCTTGTGCAGAATGTAATTGTTAACATTGCTCCGGTATGGCTTACAAGTTAATGAAACGCCCCCTAACTTGAGCACCAGTCGTTCACACCTTAGATTTGAACAAGGTTAAACAATGGGCGTACAAAGCTGTGATAGAATGGGAGGGTAAAGGGTGGGAAGAGGGGAGGAGATGGTATGAGGAGGGGAGGGGTCAAGCACAACTTAACAGACATACAAATAACACTTACTTCAGACATTAAAGAACAAAGTGAGTGAAGACAAAAGTTTGAGGCATACCGCATTTTAAAAATCTGACCATATATGAAGTAAAAAAACCTTAAGTGCCTTCTGTACCAGATAAACAATATTTACAACTATCATGAACAAATCTAGTAAGTTTTTTTAAACTTTACTTTCAAATATTGAATTAGCATTTTATTATTTCAAGGTAGATAGTATGGAATTATAAAACTGTGCACAAACATTTAAAAAAAAAAATAATTATCTTTCAGAGACCACCATACCTTCATCACTTTCAGGAACACAACAAACTGATAATTGACAATGGTTGTTTAACACACATAGGGAAACAAAAGCATATTTACTTCTCTGTCCATTCTCCTTTCAATTTTTGGTTTTCAGGATTGAATGTCCAATTGAACAATCTTTTGTAGCATCATAATCAAACATGCTGCTGTACAAAAACGCAACTTATTCCCACACATGAGAGAATAAGCCCTTAAACTCTGTACAATTCAACTATTTTTAACCAGAAGATCAGGGGAGAGCGCGAACGCAGTCCCCCACTACCAGAAATTATGCAGTCGAGATTCCCACATTTGGGGAATTCGCAGGGGTCAGCACAACCGGAGTGCAATGGCTGAGCCTCACCCTGGGTGAACCACCTTCTTGATCATGGTATCTCCCCTGCCAGGTAAGTATGAGTTCTACACCAACCCTGTAGGGGGGTCACTTGAGGGAACATGATTCTCAGTGACGATGAGACGCTACTTCGCTTCATATGATTCGTCACCACAATCTAAACTCTCATCTACTCTAAATTCTAGATCTTGTTAAACCATTGGTCCCAACATTTTTACAGTCGTACAAAGCCTACAGTGACTGTACACAACTACAGTCAAACAGTTATGCATTCTGATTGGCCAGGAGTCTAATGCAGCAGTAGGTCCACCAATCATGTAGAAGACAGACTGTAAACTACCAATCAGACAAGAGATTCTCCAAGCTCTAATTTTGTCTGTTCATTGACAACATCACAAACATCCCATTGTTATAATTTAACAGTACAATTATGCAGGATTATATAGAATGAAAAGTGCACAATGTATAACAGAGAAACCAGTAGAACATATTTCTAAAAAATATTTAATGATACATCTTTGAATTTTTTCTACTTTTATTGACATCTGGCTTTAGTAAACTGAAAATGACAGATGGTCATTAGATGGTTCCGTTAAACACAATGCAAAAAAAAATGCAGAAAAAAAAAATGTCATTACAACACTGACTGACAGCACCGAATGAGAACACAACCCACTTTAATTTTATTATACGTTTTATTACCCTTTGTTTTGTTAGAATGCATTTCATTTTTAATAGCCACAAATGGAAAAAAAAAACCATTGGTTGCTTGCAAAATGGTGTAGTTACAGCAGCTACCATCAGGGGCATAATAGACTAACCAACCAAACATTAACCCATTGCTTTTACATACAAAAAAATTGAACATACTGATCAACAACAAAAAATGTAAACTCAAACGATAATTTCTTTAAATATTTGCTGCCACCATGCATGAACAAAACATTACTCTTTTCTTCACCATATTAGGGGGGGGTGCACCGTTCCCGGAAGTACTGCAATACCGGGTCGATGCGTGGAGTGGACGGAGCAAGCCCCTATTCCATCTCCCTGTTCCAAAAATCAATTTAATATATGGTGCCCGGGTAGGGCACGTATCAGATATTAAACTGATAAGAACAGATACTACACTTGATCTTAGCCAAAAGGCCGAGAAGCGATGCCCACAAATGGTCAACAGTAGAAATCACATTCTTTGACGCAGCAAATTTGATGATGGTAAGCTTTTATGTATTTATTTTTAACTCAAATAGTTATTGTGCAGAAATAGGTAAAATTTGCTCAGATAAGGCTTAAAGGGCTCATGAAACCCCCTTTACTTGAGCACCGGTCGTTCACACCTTAGATTAGAAAAGGGTTTAAAAAAATGGGTGTACAAAGCTGCGATAAAGTGGGCGGGTAAAGGGTAAAAGAGGAGGGGACAGTATGAATGGGGAGGGGTCCAAGCACAACACCACCACTTAATAGACCGAGAGGGGTATAACTCCAGCCTGGAGATCGAGGGGTATATAACTATAGCCTGGAGGTCTCCAAATGGGGGCGGGAACTCTAAAATAGGGCATGGCTTCCTCCCTTTGACAGACAGGCACATGTCACGCATGCATAGTTTTTCCCCCATTCCACTTCAGCGCAAACTCCGCCCCACAGCTGATTTTATTGGTTGTGTCAATAGCAGTGTTGATTACCCACACTATGCTACACAAATGCTAACCCCTAAACCTACCCCACACCTTACCCTAACCTTAACCAATGAAATTGACTGCACGGCGAGATTGGCACTGAATAACGAGGTAGATAAACAGTTAATAAGACTATGTGATATGAGATTGTCGGGCCGTTCTGTAACTCCCCAACCGGACCTCACTGGGAAATGTTACCTTTTTAGTTATATCCAGCGTCACCACCCACTCCTACCCTGCAAATTTCAAGAACCTGGATGCCCCCGTTGCTTAAAACAAAGCGATAGAATAAAGCCTTTCCCCTGCGCTTTACTGGGACGGATCGTGTGAGAGCTTGTGGGTGATTCCCGTTTATATCATTAACCACTGGCCACAAGCTTTGGGGCTCTGCTCTCACCGAGCATATTTACATAGCATAGTTTAATATATTTGAGATAAACTACAAACTATATTTAATTTATAAAGTTTAGTTTTGAAATGTAAGTCAATAACAATAGGCTGAAGCTAGAGCCAATGGGGAAAGCCACAAGACCCCGCCCCATTTTGGAGGTTTTGCCCACTTTTGGAGTTCCCACCCCATTTTGGAGATCTCCAGTCTGCAGTTATATATACTTGAATAGACCCACAAATCACACTTACTACACACATTTAAGAACATTAAAATGTGACTGGAGACAATAGGCTCTGTGCACAAGCGTAGTGACAAACGTTCGCTAAACGCCAGAAGTTGGGATATCTGTTTTCCGATTTACTTTCGCGTCACCTCAAATGTCTAAAAATTCACAACTACAAAGTTAATTTAATCTGGTGTGTCAGCAGCTAGTGGCTAAGCTAGTTAGTGACATGTTCATTTTTAGTGTAATGTTAGTATAGAAGCTTGTTTTTCTTTATTTTAAATGCAGACTTTTTTTCCCCCCAGAAATATTAGAAATGCCAGGTTATTAAAGTAACAAGCTTATAAGCTCGTTGGGTTATCAATCACAGCTTTACCATACACTTAAACTGTGAGGTTTCTCAGCTTTCCTCATGGACCTGTATCACAATGCCCTGAAAATGATTTCATCTGTGCAGTGATCTTTCTTAGAAACTGAGAGGGGGAGAAACTTAATGCAACTGATAATATAATAACAACAAAAAATGAACAGTCTGCATTTAAAATTAAGAAAAACAAGCTTCTATACACTAAAACACTACATTTCAGAGAAGCGATATTTACAAATGTCATAAATCAAACAAGTTTTTAGAACTATACTTTTAAATACTGAATGAGCATTTTATCACTTGAAGAGAAATAAGCTAGAATTACAAAACTTGAGGCCAAATATTTAAAAGACCTTCGAAGGCCCACCATTTCAAAATCAAATCCACAACTTCTTCCCACATACCAGAAAGCAAGTCCTTAAAGCCTTCGTATATTTTAGCTCTTTTTTCAACCAGAAGATCAGGGGAGAGCGCGAACGCAGTCCCCCACTACCAGAAATTATGCAGTCGAGATTCCCACATTTGGGGAATTCGCAGGGGTCAGCACAACCGGAGTGCAATGGCTGAGCCTCACCCTGGGTGAACCACCTTCTTGATCATGGTATCTCCCCTGCCAGGTAAGTATGAATTCTACATCGACCCTGAAGGGAGGGGACTTAAGGGAACATCATTCTCAATGATGATGAGCCTTATCACTGCATATGGTTTATCATCTCAATCTAAACTGTCAATCTACTTTGAGTCTAGCCCCCGGTTTCATAGACAAGGCTTAAGCCTAGCCTAAAATATAAGTCTTAGCCATTTCAGCTGAAAGAAGCTTCCTCTCACTGATCTAAACAATATATCAGTTCCTTTGTTTTGTCTCAAGATGCACACCAGCAATGTTTTTTCCTAAGGCAAATTTGTAAAAATTACCTAAATGACCTAATCCTGGCTTAGGCTAAGCCCTGTCTGTGAAACCGGGCCTAGATCTTATTAAATTATTGTTTTTTAAGTTATTACAGTCGTACAAAGTCTGCAGTGACTGTGCACAACTACAGTTAGACAGTTAGGCCTTCTGATTGGCCAAGAGTCTACAGTGACTGCAGGCCTCTCCAACCAATCATGCAGAAGACAGTCGGTAAACTACCAATCAGACAAAGAGATGTTGCAAGCTCTAATTTTGTCTGTTCATTGACATTTTCACACTGAGCGCAAACATTTCATTTTCATAATTTTAAAGTAACAATACTGAAAATATTTAGACAAATCTGTTTTTTTTTTTTTTCCACTGCTACATTAAATGATACCTGGCTTTAGTAAACTGACAGTAGCAGATAATTAAATACAGCTGCTAGCTTGGTGGTACTGTTAATTTATTAGCTATCACTGGTCAATTCAGTTCAAAAAACAAAACAAAAAAAAACAAACAAAAAAAATTGCAGTAAAATGATGTCATGACAACGTTGATTGACTGTTGCCACAACATGAACACAAAGCCCAGTGTAATTTACATTTAATTAAATTTTATATTTTGTCAGCATGGACTAATCCAACGGCCAAAAGTATCTGACGCGCTGCCCAGCAGTATTTAGTGTGCACCGCTCAATGTGTGACGCTCCGCTTAATATTCTGCTCTATGAATGTGCGTTCCGTTGAGTTGCTCATGGCCCATATGAATGCTCCACTCGTCTACCACTTATGCTCTACGGAAAAGCAATGTGTTAACAATTGCTAATAATGTGCTGACAGAAAATGTCTATATATACTTGTTCCTGTTTGCAATAGCGTCGCATACTGTGCTGTAACATGCTGTAGTACTAGTGTACTGGACAACACTGGTAAAATGATGCTACCCTCTTGTGATGGTATGCTCTGCTCACAAGCTCTGATAATAATAGCTAGGGATGTAACGGTATGAAAATTACCTATCACGATTATAGTGACTAAAATTATCACGGTTATTAGTATTATCACGGTACTGTTAAAATGTGCTGGAAGTGTTCGAAAAGTACTGACACATAAATTACTTCAAGTTTTACATTTCAAAATCAACAATCAACAAATAAAATGACTTTTTGTTTACCTAATCAGTTAAACAATAACAGTACCAATGATGTCAGGATTTTAAATGACAACATGACTGACAACCTATATGGCATGTTCAAATATTTAAAGTAAATGATCAAATAAAGCTTGGAAAACATTTCATAAAAGGCAAGCCTCACATTTCAGCCTTTAAAGAAAAGAGTTAAGTCAAAATAATAACTGGTTAATAAATGAGTATATGTTTTTATCTGCTCCATAAATCTAGATAACTTATCTGAATTGTTTAAATGTGTAGAATCCACATAAGCTTGTTTTTCATCAACTGGTCAAAATATAGGCCACAGCAAGGGCATGACAATTCGGTCTGTTTTTTGGCCAGACAAAAACTGCACACAAGCTGAACGTAAATGTAAGTCCCTGTAAATCCACTGTATGTCACTAGATGGCGCTTATGGAAAAGCTGAATTACAGCTGTTTCCATGAACTTTGTGGATAAAGCAGTATCAAGGGAGGAGGATCAAGAACACTACTTTAGATGTTACATGGAGTAAAGATGAAAACGAAATGAAATCGAATCTTTTCTGAAGACAATCAGAACCTTCAGAGGTACATTCGTATAATTCATTCATATATTCATTAATTTGTATAATTCCGATTTATGTTTCTGCTGGTGGGCAACCCCCAATTGTGAAGTGAAATGCACGGACTGCAAATACATTAGTTACCAAATACAAACATTTTTTTTCTATGAGGGTTGCGCTTCACTAAATAAAATTAATAAATACCTATTTACAATAAGCACTTATTCGCGCTTATACAGGACAAAGTTAGAGGGCGCATATGTAATATCTGAGGGAGCGAAGAGCCATGATCACTATATATTTGGGAGAGCAAGCCTGCTGCAATCCGGAAAAATTCGTGCTGGCAACCTCTCATATTACAAATAATGCACTCTTTGCATTTGCTAATAAAATAACGCCAAAAACTGCTTCAAATGAAGGATGAAAATGAGAATTGAGTCGTAAAAGCTGCAATCCATTTCTTATTGCTTAAAATGAACGGAAAATGAAATCTTGTGTTTTTTTTTTCTGAGCGTGCTCGATCATTTCCGTGGGGATTGGCGCCTATGCCATTAGCACCCTTTTAAAACATCCCAGCTTTTCCGTTGTCTTTTCACACAAAACGAAACTACTCTGTGCGCCGTGCGCAGATGAGACTGTTACTTAACTGTGCTTTATGCTGTTGCTGGACAGTATTTATTTATCTTCAGTTGTTCAAATCCAGGTAATCGAATACGGTTTTAATGATAATTAAAATATAAAAACGGTAATACTAACCGTGGGGAATTTTATCATGATTTATCGTCAAACCGGTAATCGTTACATCCCTAATAATAGCTTTGTAGGACTATACATTATTTTGATAATTAGTCAATTTTTTTATTCTGCAAAAGGGGGCCGGCATAAAAAGTTTAGGAACTTCTGGACTAACCAGCCAAACTGTGACCCACTGCCTCTGCACAAACAAAGTTCATCAATACATGATGCCTACTCTGTCATATGCTGTTAAATTTAATAATAATAATAATAATAATAATAATAATTAAAAACTGCATCACTATACAACATTTTGAGAATATCAAGATAACATTCCATACAAACATAATCATACATACTAGTTTTACTAGCATACAATCATTAACAGTTCACTTTTACCTCCAATAACTTTTTTTCACCAATTTCCACTAACATACAAAATCAAAACACTTCTTCTCTTAACCACATTTGGGGGGGTGCACCGTTCCCGGAAGTACTGCAATACCGGGTCGATGCGTGGAGTGGACGGAGCAAGCCCCTATTCCATCTCCCTGTTCCAAAAATCAATTTAATATATGGTGCCCGGGTAGGGCACGTATCAGATATTAAACTGATAAGAACAGATACTACACTTGATCTTAGCCAAAAGGCCGAGAAGCGATACCTACAAATTTTCAATAGTAGGAACCACATTCTTTGACACAGCAAATCTGATGATGGTAAGCTTTTATTTAGTTTTTTTTTTTTTTTTTTTTTTTTAAACATTTTTTTTAAACACAATGTAATTGTTACATTGCTCAGACAAGGGTTAAAGAGTCACCCCCACTTGAGCACCCATTGTTCACACCTTAGATTTGAAAAAGGTTCAAGAAATGGGCGTATAAAGCTGTGATAAAGTGGGAGGGTAAAGGGTGGGAAGAGGGGAGGAGACAGTATGAGAGGGGGAGGGGTCCAAGCACAGCAACACAACTCAATAGGCCTACAAATCACACTTACTACAGACATTCAGGAACATTAAAATGTGATGTGAGACAATGGGCTCTGTGCACAAGCATAGTGATGAACTTTCGCTAATCGCCAGAAGTTGGGATATCTGTTTTTGATTTACTTTTGCGTCACCTAAAATGTCTAAAAATGCACAACTACAAAGTTAATTTTAATGTTTTTGAATAGAAATATTATCAAACGTTAGAATTTAGAACATTAGAACTTTTCTGCAAAGATATTGCTGAACATCAATCACGAAAATAAACAATGAAAATGAGTCAGTACTGAGCTCGTCTGAGTTTGGGATGTAATTTTTACAAATGAAGCTTCATATTATGAGAAAATTACTTCATACAACCTTTATATCCTGCAATCACTGCGAAATTGCAAACAGCCCTATTATTCTCACACATCAAAAGGCAAGTCCTTTACACCAGCATACGTTTTGATTCTGCTTTTAACCAGAAAATCAGGGGAGAGCGCGAACGCAGTCCCCCACTACCAGAAATTATGCAGTCGAGATTCCCACATTTGGGGAATTCGCAGGGGTCAGCACAACCGGAGTGCAATGGCTGAGCCTCGCCCTGGGTGAACCACCTTCTTGATCATGGTATCTCCCCTGCCAGGTAAGTATGAGTTGTACATCAACCCTGAAGGGAGGGCACTTAAGGGAACATCATTTTCAATGATGATGAGACGTTACTTCACTCCATATGGTTCATCATAGTAATTAAAATCCTCAATTTACTTTAAACTCTAGATCTTGTCAAACCATTAGTCCTTCAGTTTTTATGACTGTACAAAGTCTACAGTGACTAGAGGCAACTACACAATCACCAGAACTACACAACAGGCCTTCTGACTGGCCAAGAGACTACAGTGACTGTAGGCCTCTCCACCAATCACACAGAAGATGTAGACTACCAATCAGATATGAGATGTTCCAAGCTCTAATCTGTTCATTGAGACTTTCATGGTGAGCACAAACATTCCATTTTCATAATTTAAAAGTAAAAATACTGAATATTTAGACAAATTGTGTGTTTGTTGTGCATTTTTTTTTTTTTTTTTTTTTTTTACATTAAATGATACCTGGCTTCAGTAAACTGACAGTAGCAGACAATTAAATATAGCTACTAGCTTGCTAGACATAAAGTGGTACAGTTAATTTATTAGCGATCACTGGTCAATTCAGTTTGTCAAATAAAGTAAAAAATAAATAAATAAATAATAAAACAAACACAAACAAAATTGTCATGACAATGCTAATTGACTGTTGCCTCAACATAATACAAAGCCCACTGTAATTTAAATAAATTTCATTAAACTTTATATTTTGTCAGTATGTCTGTCATATTTAATAGCCACCAATGGGGGGGAGAAAAAAAAAAGAAAAATGTTTTGCTTGTAGAACAGTGTAATTACAGTGTAATTAGCAACATGGACTAACCAACCAAACTGTGACCCACTACCTTGGCACAAAAAAAAAAAAAAGTTAATCAATGAATGACGCCTACTCTGTCATGTACTTTTTTTTTAAAAAAAAAAAAGAAAAACTTAAGAATTAAAAATTGCATCACTAATCCCACATTCTGTGAATATCAAGATAACATTCTATTTGAAACTAAATCAAACACATCACTATTATTATCATAAAATTACTAACTCCAATTTTCTTTTCCTTTAACAATTTCTGCTAACATACAAAATCAAAACACTTCTTTTCTTAACCATATTAGGGGGGTGCACCGTTCCTGGAAGTACTGCAATACCGGGTCGATGCGTGGAGTGGACGGAGCAAGCCCCTATTCCATCTCCCTGTTCCAAAAATCAATTTAATATATGGTGCCCGGATAGGGCACGTATCAGATATTAAACTGATAAGAACAGATACTACACTTGATCTTAGCCAAAAGGCCGAGAAGCGATACCTACAAATGGTCAACAGTATGAACCACATTCTTTGACACAGCAAATCTGATGATGGTAAGCTTTTATTTAGCTTTTTTATTGTTGAAAAAAACATTCTTAGCATTTTTTTTTAAACACAATGTAATTGTTACATTGCTCAGACAAGGGTTAAAGAGTCACCCCCACTTGAGCACCCATTGTTCACACCTTAGATTTGAAAAAGGTTCAAGAAATGGGCGTATAAAGCTGTGATAAAGTGGGAGGGTAAAGGGTGGGAAGAGGGGAGGAGACAGTATGAGAGGGGGAGGGGTCCAAGCACAGCAACACAACTCAATAGGCCTACAAATCACACTTACTACAGACATTCAAGAACATTAAAATGTGATGTGAGACAATGGGCTCTGTGCACAAGCATAGTGATGAACTTTCGCTAATCGCCAGAAGTTGGGATATCTGTTTTTGATTTACTTTTGCGTCACCTAAAATGTCTAAAAATGCACAACTACAAAGTTAATTTAATGTTTTTGAATAGAAATATTATCAAACGTTAGAATTTAGAACATTAGAACTTTTCTGCAAAGATATTGCTGAACATCAATTCACGAAAATAAACGAATGAAAATGAATCAGTACTGAGCTCGTCTGAGTTTGGGATGTAATTTTTACAAATGAAGCTTCATATTATGAGAAAATTACTTCATACAACCTTTATATCCTGCAATCACTGCGAAATTGCAAACAGCCCTATTATTCTCACACATCAAAAGGCAAGTCCTTTACACCAGCATACGTTTTGATTCTGCTTTTAACCAGAAAATCAGGGGAGAGCGCGAACGCAGTCCCCCACTACCAGAAATTATGCAGTCGAGATTCCCACATTTGGGGAATTCGCAGGGGTCAGCACAACCGGAGTGCAATGGCTGAGCCTCGCCCTGGGTGAACCACCTTCTTGATCATGGTATCTCCCCTGCCAGGTAAGTATGAGTTGTACATCAACCCTGAAGGGAGGGCACTTAAGGGAACATCATTTTCAATGATGATGAGACGTTACTTCACTCCATATGGTTCATCATAGTAATTAAAATCCTCAATTTACTTTAAACTCTAGATCTTGTCAAACCATTAGTCCTTCAGTTTTTATGACTGTACAAAGTCTACAGTGACTAGAGGCAACTACACAATCACCAGAACTACACAACAGGCCTTCTGACTGGCCAAGAGACTACAGTGACTGTAGGCCTCTCCACCAATCACACAGAAGATGTAGACTACCAATCAGATATGAGATGTTCCAAGCTCTAATCTGTTCATTGAGACTTTCATGGTGAGCACAAACATTCCATTTTCATAATTTAAAAGTAAAAATACTGAATATTTAGACAAATTGTGTGTTTGTTGTGCATTTTTTTTTTTTTTTTTTTTTTTACATTAAATGATACCTGGCTTCAGTAAACTGACAGTAGCAGACAATTAAATATAGCTACTAGCTTGCTAGACATAAAGTGGTACAGTTAATTTATTAGCGATCACTGGTCAATTCAGTTTGTCAAATAAAGTAAAAAATAAATAAATAAATAATAAAACAAACACAAACAAAATTGTCATGACAATGCTAATTGACTGTTGCCTCAACATAATACAAAGCCCACTGTAATTTAAATAAATTTCATTAAACTTTATATTTTGTCAGTATGTCTGTCATATTTAATAGCCACCAATGGGGGGGAGAAAAAAAAAAGAAAAATGTTTTGCTTGTAGAACAGTGTAATTACAGTGTAATTAGCAACATGGACTAACCAACCAAACTGTGACCCACTACCTTGGCACAAAAAAAAAAAAAGTTAATCAATGAATGACGCCTACTCTGTCATGTACTTTTTTTTTTTTAAAAAAAAAGAAAAACTTAAGAATTAAAAATTGCATCACTAATCCCACATTCTGTGAATATCAAGATAACATTCTATTTGAAACTAAATCAAACACATCACTATTATTATCATAAAATTACTAACTCCAATTTTCTTTTCCTTTAACAATTTCTGCTAACATACAAAATCAAAACACTTCTTTTCTTAACCATATTAGGGGGGTGCACCGTTCCTGGAAGTACTGCAATACCGGGTCGATGCGTGGAGTGGACGGAGCAAGCCCCTATTCCATCTCCCTGTTCCAAAAATCAATTTAATATATGGTGCCCGGATAGGGCACGTATCAGATATTAAACTGATAAGAACAGATACTACACTTGATCTTAGCCAAAAGGCCGAGAAGCGATACCTACAAATGGTCAACAGTATGAACCACATTCTTTGACACAGCAAATCTGATGATGGTAAGCTTTTATTTAGCTTTTTTATTGTTGAAAAAAACATTCTTAGCATTTTTTTTTAAACACAATGTAATTGTTACATTGCTCAGACGAGGGATAAAGAGTCACCCCCACTTGAGCACTGGTCGTTCACACCTTAGATTTGAAAAAGGTTCAAGAAATGGGCGTATAAATCTGTGATAAAGTGGGAGGATAAAGGGTGGGAAGAGGGGAGGAGACAGTATGAGAGGGGGAGGGGTCCAAGCACAGCAACACAACTCAATAGGCCTACAAATCACACTTACTACAGACATTCAGGAACATTAAAATGTGATGTGAGACAATGGGCTCTGTGCACAAGCGCAGTGATGAACTTTCACTAATCGCCAGAAGTTGGGATATCTGTTTTTGATTTACTTTTGCGTCACCTAAAATGTCTAAAAATGCACAACTACAAAGTTAATTTAATGTTTTTGAATAGAAATATTACCAAACGTTAGAATTTAGAATGTTAGAACTTTTCTGCAAAGATATTGCTGAACATCAATTCACGAAAATAAACTGAATGAAAATGAATCAGTACTGAGCTCGTCCAATATTTCCTCTGCCATTATATTAGGGAGGCGGGCCGCCTCTAACGTTACGTGGTCATGTGTCTACAACTTCTCCTCTGCTAAATGACATTCATAAAAACGGATTTACTCTATAGCATGGGATGGCACAGAATTCAATTTTTGGATTAATACATCAAAAGTAGGTCTCTCACTTAATTTGAATCGCGATATGGACTAGTGTCTGTGAATATTAAAACGCAAAAAGACGAGTCCTCCACGTTCCACTTGGCTCTGTATGGATGAATGGCGGAGACGCGGCTTTGTTTACTACACAAATACTGAAGCACACGTGACGCTCACGGTTATTTTTGGCCTCTGCGTCTCATTATATGACGACATAAACTTAATCTCAATAACTGCTGTGAGAGTCACTTCATGTAAGTTTTACCATTTCTTTTGAGAAAATTAGCATAATATAATAAGTGTATACACACAGAAATGAACCGGCAACCTGTCAAAATAAAAGTAATGTTTAACATGTAACATATGTATTAGACTTGTATTACTTTTGTATAGTATAATGTAGGTGTTTAAATATTCCTATTTCTGGCAAATTTAAATAAAATAAATAAAGGCCGAAATTATAATAATAACATAAATAACAGGAAAAAAAAAAAAAAACTATGTTTGTTTGGCAGCAAATAAAAGGGTTTAATTTTCATTTAATTAAAAATAAATAAATGTTTAATGCCTGTATTTGATTATCAGAAAAATTAAAACAAGAATTTTTGGAAGAAAAAAAAAAAAAAAAGATTGTAGGGCCCCATTGTGCAAAATGTTAAAATTAAGATTTTTCAACTTACTTTTTCACTGAAATAAATGTTTTTGTTATAACACAGAGAGTACTTTTCCGTTGGTATCCCCCACCCCACTTAAATCCTAGAGGAAACACTGTCGTCTGAGTTTGGGGATGTAATTTTTACAAATGAAGCTTCATATTACAAGGAAACTACTTTATACAACCTTTATAACCTGCAGCCACTGCGATATTGCAAACAGCCCTATTATTCTCAAACATCAGAAAACAAAATCTTAAAACCTTTGTAGATTTTAATTCTATTTTTTACCAGAAAATTAGGGGAGAGCGCGAACGCAGTCCCCCACTACCAGAAATTATGCAGTCGAGATTCCCACATTTGGGGAATTCGCAGGGGTCAGCACAACCGGAGTGCAATGGCTGAGCCTCGCCCTGGGTGAACCACCTTCTTGATCATGGTATCTCCCCTGCCAGGTAAGTATGAGTTGTACATCAACCCTGAAGGGAGGGCACTTAAGGGAACATCATTTTCAATGATGATGAGACGTTACTTCACTTCATATGGTTCATCATAATAATTCAAATCCTCAATTTACTTTAAACTCTAGATCTTGTTAAACCATTTGTACAGTCATAAAAACTGAAGGAGTAAGTCTACAGTGACTAGAGGCAACTACACAGTTGCCAGAACTACAAAACAGGCCTTCTGACTGGCCAAGAGACTACAGTGACTGTAGGCCTCTCCACCAATCACACAGAAGATTGTAGACTACCAATCAGATATGAGATGTTCCAAGCTCTAATCTGTTCAATGACACTTTCATAGTGAGCACAAACATTCCATTTTCATAATTTAAAAGTAAAAATACTGAATATTTAGACAAATTGTGTTTTTTTTTTTTTTTTTTTTAAACATTAAATGATAAATGGCTTCAGTAAACTGACAGTAGCAGACAATTAAATACAGCTACTAGCTTGCGGGACAAAGTGGTAACGTTAATTTATTAGCGATCACTGGTCAATTCAGGTTGTCAAATAAAGTAAAAAATAAATAAGTAAATAATAAAACACAAACAAAATTGTCATGACAATG